>CM053575.1:54525700-54666346 GCA_028646485.1 Cryptoprocta ferox | reverse complement strand
AGGAAACAAACCCAGGGAGCTTACACAGATTTCTCCAGCTCACCACACTAACGTGGCCTTGTTTGGTTGGCTGGTTTTTGTTTGGTTTTGTTGGTTTTAAGACCATTATGGACCCACGTGGGTCCTAGTCCTCTTCTCCCTGCATTCACACTCTCCCTGGGTGACCTGGCTGCTACTTCCACCCTTACCTCTCTTCTGGGCTCCAGACTGCCAGCCTGACATCCGTGTTCACGTATCCCGAAGGCATCTATCTCACTCCTGGCATGTTCAAGAGCAGACTCCCGGTTCTCTTTCCCACCCCTGCCCCCATTCCGTATCCCTTAGCCTCTGCCAGCCTCCCCCTGCACAGAAAACGGCACATCAACTGCCCAGTTGTTTGAGGCAGAAATCCAGGAGAGCTTCTAGATTCCTTCCTTACCTGTCAACCCATCAGCAACTCCTGTCACATCTAGCTCCAAAACCCATCTCCCTAACTTGCCCCATGTCCATTCTCCACCTCCCAGACCATCACCTGCAGGCACCACTGCGGTGGCCTCTGTCCTGACGTTCCTCCTCCTCTTACTGTTTTCTTCACTCAGCAAATGGCAGTCAGGTGCTCATGTATCAGTCACTTCTCTGGCCCCTGGGAGCAAGACTTACCCTCTGGCCTCTTGCAGTCAAATCTTCAAATGATGGTGTTATTGTGTTTATTATGCAAATTCCATGCATAACACCTACATGATGCCTTCAGAACTCTTCACCGTGACCCGCAAGTAACTGTGATCTAGTCTCTCCCGTATCTTCTCCCGCCAAACTTCTCTTCTCCGTCCTGTGCCTGTGATTTAGTCACACTACTCTCCTTTCTTTCTTTCACTTCCTTAATTATGCCATCCCCACCCAGTGGGGGGCCTCTACTCATGATGTCCCTTCTGCCTGGAAAGTTCTCTCCCCAGCCTTTGTATTGCTATCTCCTCTTGGCTTAAATGACACCTTCTCTGACACCCCAGGAAGTAGCCTGGTCTATGCAGCTCTGCCGAAACTGTGTTCTGAGATAACGTTGCTATCTCAGAACTAAGTTTAGTGACAAGTTGAATTTGGAGAGTCAGAGTACACAACATGATAAAGTCCTGCTGTGACTTTATCTGAGTCCTGCTGTGAGTTTTGCTCTGAGAAGAGCCCATTTAGCTGTATTCGACCCTCCAGTCCCCACCCTTGTTGGCCTCATTGTTGGAATACAATTTAATTAGAAACTAAGCAATCTCTGAGCTCAGGGGCAGTGGCCAGATTCCACACAGGACTTGCAGCAGAGTCAGCCAGGAGTAGGAACTAAAAGCCTGGGCATTGGATCAGACAGGCTCCCAGGGTCTAAGTGTGGCTCTCTGTGCCCTGGTAATGACGCATATGCTTGGCACCTACTGGCTGGATAATTGCCCCCAAAGATGACCACATTGTCAGCCCCAGAAACTGGGAACGTGGCAAAAGGGACTGTTCAAGTGTGATGATTAAAGAGTTTGTGGTTTTCCTGGACTATTCTGTATTAAGTAGGTGGGCCCGACAGGATCACCGAGGTCCTTGTATGAGGGAGGCAGGGGTGAGAGTCACAGGAGAAGGAGAGGTGATGATTGAGGCACAGGCTAGAGTGAACCTGGAACACAGAGGAAGGTCCACGAGCCCTGGGACGAGGACAGCCACAAGGAGCTGAAAAAGCAAGACAGCAGATCCCCCCTGGGGCCTCAGAAGGAGCAAATCTTGTTGGTCAATATCCTGATATTAGCCCAGAGAGACTGTTTCAGACTTCTGACTCCTAGAGCTGTGAGAGAACACACTTGTGTCGTTTTAAGCCACCAAATTTGTGGCAATTTGCTACAGTAGTGTTAGAAAATTAACACAGCCCCTTGTAGGGGTTCAGTGTCTTGGTTCTGAACCCTTTCTTTTCTCTTACTCCCCTGAACAGCCACGGCAAAACCCTCAGCTAATAATCTGGGCTCCATGAGCTAGCCTCTGCTAGAATGACCGTCTTCCATACGTAACCCCCTCGCAGACTTCCAGACGCAGTTCAGAGGCCACTTCCACCAGGGGGCCTGCTATGCCCTCCCCCCACATACACACCCACCAGGCCGACGCAGAGACCCACAGCAATCGCGATGGGGACCCTCCAACCACACAGCACGGCTTCCCTCCTTCATGCCTCGTTCTCCGCCAGACTGTGAACATCAGCAGCGGCTTTGTGTATGGAATTAATGGGTGGTGTGTTTAGGGGAAAGCCCAAGGTGAAAGGTCTTCTAGTGAAATAAACATGCTCTGTCTGACCTGGGTGGGTGCCCTCACCTGCGCCCTCATTTGGGGTCCCTGTCGTGAAGCCGGCGTGTCACTTTGCACTCTGGATGGTTTCCTGTGGACATACTGCACGCCCCTTCAAGCCTAGTAAGTTTGCATGATGTGAACTGACAACCGTATATACCAAACACTTGCCCCACCCCACGCCCGCATACCCTGGCTACTGCTGGCACCACCCCCCACCCCACGGGCACTCTGGAGTTACCAGAACTCCTCCTTCTCATTATTTCCACATCCCGTTATTTAGAAAGCCTTGTCATTTCTACCTTAGGCACATCTCTCAAATCCATCTTCTTTCTTCTGTCTCCACTGCCCCTGGTGCAGCCCAGACCCCCATCACCTCTTCACTGGACCCTGCTGGTCTTTCTGCCTCCAGGAGGGCCCCAGCCGGCCCCTTCTCCACACACACACACCCACACCCACACACACCCCCACATCACACCCACACCCCCCCACACCCACACCCACACACCCACACCCACACCCACACCCACACCCACACCCACACACACACATACACACACACAGCCGCCACCAGAGGGCGCTGTTAGAACCCACATCTGAGCATGTTGCTTGGAAAGAGCAGATGACAGACGGGTGTTTGGGGCTGCTATGTGCTGCCAGTCAGCTGTCCTTCTGCAGTATTTCCTAAGAGACCATAGCTGCTGATGGCAGATGCCCCCCCACACCCCCCTGTACGTCCCTGCCTACTGGATTGTGATACCCAGTTCCACCAAGAGCAGCTTCCCTCCTCTATGGCCACATCTGTGACCCAAAGGGACCCTGCACTGCAAGGCCAGCAGAGTCTTTCTAAGGTGTTCATAGATTAGAGACCCATCCTCATCATGACAAGCATAATAAACTTCTCTTGCCTCAAATACCATTTACTTCCATAAATGTTTTGAAAAAGATTTTTATAATTTTGAGTTGTGTGAAGAGTACATCACTCCTTGTGTTTTGTAACTTGAATTCTTATAACTAAGAATTGGGTTGGGTCACCCATGACTAGTTGGCATTAACACTGTGCTTGCAGACACTTTAATGAAACATTTATTAATTCTATTGTTGCTGTTTTTCTTCTCACATTTTGAAGCCAATGTCATTTTCTTCCCAGGGCTTAAATATTTGATATTTGTGTAGGCTCTTGAAAAGCTCATGGGCCCCAATCCATGAAGCCATGAGACCATTAAAATGTCCTTAGGTCTTTGCAAAGAGGACTGGGCCTCCGAAGAGCTTAGGGCTAAGCTCACAGCAGAGCAGGGTGGCTTGGCTCTGGGGGCTTCCAGCAGCCCACATACACTGGCATCAAGGCCACCCCTATTGTGCCAAAAAGTGACTACAAGGAGAGACTTTGAGTGAGGAGGAGATCAGGAAATTCTGAGCCATCTTCCATCTTCCCCCCCCCCCCCCGCCCATAGCCACCTCCACTTTGCACCCTCCTGCCCAACTTGCTCCCACTCTGTAAGTTCTGGCTCAGACCTAGCTCTCTTGAAGTTTGGCTCCTTTAAGGACTTAAGGCCCTGAGCTGACTAAGTGGCGAGAGATGAGAGCTGTTGGCTCTCCCACACCGCAGTCGCCTTTTCAATGCCCCATTTCCCCAGCATTCCAACCTCACAGGGCTATATCATGAAGAGTGGAGCCTTTGGGGTCAGAAAGTTGTGGGTCCATATGTTGGCTCCATCTTGAATTAGTTCCATGATTGGGGGCAAGTCACTTGTTTCTTCATCTGCAAAATGAGTTGAATAATACTAACTTGTGAGTTATTGTGAGGCTCAAACACAATGCTTGGCAGTCAGTAGGCACTGGATAAAGAGGAGTTTCCTTTTCTCCAGCCATTTCTGAACCCACAATCTCACCAATCACAGAGTTTGGCCACCCATGTCCTGGCTTCCTTCCCTTTTTAGGGGGTCCTTGACACCAGGGCATCGGGATGCCAATCCTATAGGAGAAAGGGGATGAGAGGTCTGTTTACCACATAGCTGATAGATGTTGGGCACAGTGCTGGGGTCTTTAAGCAGGTGCCACTATTACCCCTTAAGGCCTGCTTGACAGAAATATTTATCTTTCCCTGACAGGTTCTGCTTTCCCTTACCCACCTTCCGTATCCTCAGTGCTCTGCCACTCTGCGGAGGGGTGGAAGGCAGAAGGTGGATCCTCTCGGCCAAGTTCCAAGCCACAGTCCCCCATATTCATCAAGAAGAATATTGATTCTAACTAAACACTACTTCCCCTGACCATTGCACTGGACCCTAGTATTTAAGCCCAGCAGGAAGACATGTCTTTTAAAATAGAAAAAAAAATGTAATTACTTAATTTCAGTAGTCATCATGAAATGTTTTGAGTCAGCAAATCCAGCAAATGGATTGTGGCTAATGCATTTATTTCCCCGCAGAAAGCGGGTGGCTGGTATCCAGCCTCTATCAAAACTGCAGTTATCCTGCAAGAGATGGCAGCACAAACTTGGCCCACTTCTACCCTCCTCCGAAACTTCGTGTGGCTTTTTCAGTTCCAGGGGCAATGCCTCCAGAAATCTAAGTCAAATACTGCTCAACAAACAAGAAGTAAGTTTTCTAAACTGTCCTTCTGTTACCATCACCACCACCATTGCTATCACCACCACCCCCACCACCCCCACCACCACTACCATCCCTACCACCACCACCTCTACCATTAACACCAGCACCACCACCAGCACCACCATTCAACCATTATCTATGAGTGCCTACTATGTATCTGGCAGGATCTACCCTACATGGCTTTGGGGTTAGTATCTATTTTCCAGGGAGAAAACTGAGGCTCAGAGAGGGTAAATCATTTCTCCAAAATTACCCACCTGGTAAGAAGGAGGGCTGGGATTCAAAGTGTGGCCCCTTGGACTCTAAAGCCTAAGTTTTTTCTACCATGATATAATTTCTCTCCTCTTTCTCCTTTCACCACCCTGACACACCTCTTCCTTTGCTTGTCAGCTCTTGTTAGCTCCTCTTCTCCAATCCTCCCTAATTTTTGGCATGCCCTCAAGATTAAATTGTTCACATTCACTCATGTGTTTTCAGCCATGCTCTGTATAATACCCTTGTGGCTACCTCATAGCAGTGCTTACTTGGTCTACTATTACTTTATGTCCACTACTCTCCCATTCCCCTCCAGACTTAAACTCCTTGAGGACAGAGACTGTCCAATGGCCAATGTATCCCTGGAACCCAGGGCTTGGCTCATGGTTTACTCAGAAGTCTGTGGTCTAAATCCATGAATGAATAAATGGATTCATGGACGGATGAATAAAGAGACATGTACATTAGTGGATGAGTGATGGAGTACATTAACAGATGGTTAAGGAAAACTCTCAAATCTACATTTGTAACCCTCTCCAGTTCACTCCATTCTTATGTCTCCAAATGCCTATCGAAACTTTCTACTTGGCTCTTTTGCTGTCATCTAAAATGAAACCTGTATAAACCTAATCTCCACCCTAGCTGATTTCTTATCTATTTGCTGACAATAGTACTGCTATTCTTCCCAGTGTTCCCTTCACTGGTCCTCTGATTGATTCATTCAGTCAATATTTTTTACGTGTGTGTGTGTGTGTGTGTGTGTGTGTGTGTGTTTGGCAGTCTGCTATGTGCCAAACACAGTTCTAGGGAATGGAAACAGTATGAATAAGACAGGTAAGTTTCTGGGAGGACTCAAAGGAGCTCACAGTCAACAGTGGGGTGGAAGATAGCATAGCAGACAATAGGCAAGTAAAAAAGTTAACAAGATAATTACAGAGCATAATGAGTGATACAGTAAAGAAACATAGAATGATGAAAGGAAACTAAGGGACCTCACACTAAATAGGATGGGAAGGAGGGCTTGTTTGAAGCAAGGCCTGAAGGATAAGAATAAGCCATTCAATATAACAGTTGAGTGAACATTCCAGGCAGAGGAACCAGCAAGTGCAAAGCTTCCTGGGCTGGAAAGAGCCTGGTGTGTTTCAGGAACAGAAAGGGGCCGGATGTGGCTGGAGTGCAGTGAACAGCAGGAGACTGTATGAGAGGAAGTGTTAACAGACCTGAACCAAGTCATGAAGGGCCTTGAAGGCCGGTAAGGAGTCAGATTTTATTCTAAGAGCAATGAGAAGCCATTGAAACATCTCAAGCAGGGGAATGACATGACCTCCCAACCCCAGCAGCAGGCAAAGAGCTCCCCTGCCGCAGGTGCAGGTGATTCACAGGCGAGTCATCCCGAGTCATTAGGAAAGGGTTAACTCCAATTCAATTTAAACCGTTACAGTGCACAGAAAAGGAAAGCATCCAAATGCTTTTTGTAAAGTCATCATAGCATTGGTGGCCACCCTGACCAAAAGGCATTGCAAAAAGGAAACAGACCAAGCTTATTTGTAAGTATTAATAAAAAAAATCTTTAAAATTTTAGTGAATAGAATTCTGAAAGAATTTAAAAGAGCAACACACTATAATCAAATTGACCCTATACCAAAAAGGCAAGAATGGTTTAATATTAATAAGCTATATTATAGGGGTGCCTGGGTGACTCAGTCTGTTGAGAGTCCAACTTCGGCTCAGGTGGTAATCTCGCAGTTTATGAGTTCGAGCCGCACATCGGTCTCACAGTTGTCAGCACAGAGCCCCCTTCAGATCCTCTCTCCCCACCCCTCTCTGTGCCTCCCCCCCTCAAAAAAAGCTATATTATAATTACATATGTTAAAAGATCAAAGTGGAAAAGACATGATCATCTCTGAAGAGACTAAAAAGACATTTGATAAGTTCACCATATATTACTGATGTTTAAAAAAATGTCTTAGTAAAATTGGAGCAAATGGTTAGTTCCTAAATATTTTGTGCCAAAAATCAACATCATACTTAATGGGAAATATTGGAAACCTTCCCACTGAAGTCAGGAACAATAATTCTAGAGGTGCATTAGGAATAATTGGATAAGAGGAATAAATGAGAGGTATAAATATGAAAGACAAAATTGTCATTTTTGTGAACAATAAATTCAAGATCATCTATAAACTACTATAACTAATTAGAAAGTTTAGTATGGTTGGTAAATAGAGATCGATATATGCAAAAATCCAAGAACCCTGTTGTGTATACTTATAATGAAAGATGTAATTTAAAAATATGTCAGTTCAAAGAAGTACATGAAAAGATGTTCAACGTCCCTAGACAGTAGGGTGATGCTAAATTAAAACCATGATGAGATCTCCCTACATGCATATCAGAATGGCTAAAATAAAAAGAAATGATAATACCAAATACTGGCAAGGAAGTTCTGGGCCAGATCTTTTATCCACTGCTGGTAGGAATGTAAAACTGTGGAGCCATTCTGGAAAGTAGATGGCAGTTTCTTAAAAAGTTAAATATACACTTACCATACAATCTGTAAATGACTCCTGAGCACTTATCCCAGAGAAGTGAAAATATGTTCACAGAACTAGTAGTGCATGTTCACACCAGCTTTATTTGTAACGTCCCCAAAGTGGAAACAACCCAGACGTCCTTCCATGGGTGAATGGCAAAACAAAACGTGGATTATCTATACAATGGAATAATACTCAGCAATAAGAAGAAACAAACTGTTGATGTATATAATAATTTGGGTGGATCTTAAAGGAATTCTGCTGAAAGGATAAGGTTCCGCACTCTATGATTGCATCTATATGACCTTCAGAAATATCAAAAGCTTAGAGATGGAGACCAGATTAGTGGTTGCCAAGGAAACCAGGGAAATCGTGCAAGGGTGTGATGATAAAGAGATAACGAGAGAAATCCTTGGAGCACCTGGGTGGCTCAGTCATTTAAGTATCTGACTTTGGCTCAGGTCATGATTTCACGGCTCCTGATTTTGAGCCCTGCATGGGACTCTATGCTAACAGCCTGCTTCAAATTCTGTGTCTCCCTCTCTTTCTGCCCCTCCCCCACTCACACTCTGTCTCTCTCCGTCTCTCTCTCAAAAAATAAACGAACATTTGAAGAGAGAGAGAGAGAGAGAGAGAGAGATCCTTTGTGCTGTTAGTACAGTCCTGTATCTTGATTGCAATGGTGTTTATGCAAATCAAATATGTGGTAAAACATCACAGGACTATCCATGAAGGCATAATGAAAAAGGTGTGCAAAAACTGCAGAATCTAAATAAGGTCTGCAGTCTAGTTAATTGTATGGTACTAATGTACAATCCCTTGTTTTGATAATGTACTGTAGTTATTTGAGATGTGACCATGGGGAGAAGCTAGGTGATGGCCACAGGGGCCTCTTGGTAGTACTTTTGCAATTTCTTGTAAGTTTATAATTATTTAGAGATAAAAAGGAAAAGCAAGTGCCATTTCCAAGTACAACAATAACCATTACACAAGAACATAAAAGAAAAGTGTCCAATTCTTGGTTTCAGCTCAGGTAATTATCTCACAGTTTTGTGGACTTGAGCCCCACATCGATCTATACGCTGGCAGCACGGAGCCTCCTTGTGATTCTTTCTCCCTGTCTCTCTCTAAAATAAATAAATAAACCTAAAAAAAAATAAGGGAGCTGCAGAGCCATTACCAAGGGGAGAAATTAATGGAACAACTTGAGCATCAAAATAAAAAGTGATAGTAATGGATTAAAACCATTGAAAAAAATAACAATTCATGAACCCATACTGGTGTAAACAATGATGCCAACTAATAAATGTAGAAAGAATAATGGGGTTAGAAAATCACTATTTGGCAAATATTGTAGTAATAATGGTCTTAGGCAAAGGCATCAATAGTTGTTAAAATTAGTAGATGAAAATTTGATGAGTAACAGGAGATCTACAGAGCCTCAAAGTATCTGGCTTTATTACAATATTTATGTATTATACTAAATGAAGAAAATGAGAATATTCATCCTGAGAAGAGAGGATCAGGGGATATAATGGTGGTTTTTAAATATGACTTTAAAATGCTGCCATGTGTGGTCTCAAGGCAAGATGGAAATTGCAAAAATTCATATTTTGGCTCAATATAAGGAAGAGTTTTTTTAGCCTGAAACATAAGTAAAAAAAAAAACAAAAAGCGTTCTGAACATATTCAATTATTCCCAGACTCTAGGGATTTTAACATTCATTTTTTCTAGGATTCTAGAATTGTATCATTCTATTATTCTGAGATTCTAGGACTCCAAATAGATGGTTTATGATTCTAAGATTCTCATTCTTTTATTCTGATTCCAAGACTCAAAGACTTCATGATTTTGGGTATAATTGCTGTTTCTGTGGTCATATCAGTCATAGGAAAAGCACTGAGGTATTGTCTCTAAATCTCACCTAACTTCATAACTGGAAATCCAAATGCATTGGACCTTCATACCCATCCTTTATGACTGGAATAAACTACCCCCCTGGTTGTGTTCCTGAAGATAGGGAAGGTTTCCAGAATTTCACCCTAAAATATACTATTTCTATTAGGTTTTGGTATATATCCTTTGACATACTAGAAAGTTCTATCTTGCTAAGAGTTTTTAAAATTAATTAATGGGTGTCAACTTTTATCATGTTTTTCAAAATACATCTATTTGATTTAAATGGTTATAAGATGTTTCTTTTATATTTAAAATTTTTTTTAAGTTTATTTATTTTGAGAGAGAGAGAGAGAGAGCAAGTGGGGCAGGGGCAGAGAGAGAGGGGAGAGAGAGAATCCCAAGCAAGCTCTGTGCTGTCAACACAGAGTCCGATGTGGGGCTCAAACTCATGAACCGTGAGATCATGACCTGAGCTGAAATCAAGAGTTGGACGCTTAACTGACAGAGCCACGCTGGCACCCCTGTTGTATGATGTTTCTACTGAATCTGTTAGCATGTAGTATTATGTCTACAGATTTTGTGTTATTAAACCAGTGTTTATTCTTGGATAAACATTACTTAATATTTATAAATCATGATTTTTATGTACAATTCTGAACTGCTTGCTAACAATTTATTTAAGATTTTTATATCTATGATTGGCCTATGATTTTTCTTCTTCATATTATTCTTGTCTAGTTTGTCATGGTACATCTATTATATTGACTTTCAAAACTGGAATGGGAAGTTTCCCCCTTTTTTCTGTTTAATGGAATAATTTGCATAACATACAGATTGTCTGCTCTATGAAAGTTTTGTGAGACTTAACTATAAAGTCAAATAGATCACATATTTTATTTTATCTTGTTTGGTTTTCCTTTATAGGTAGATTTTTAACAACTCATTCAATTTATCCAACTATTCAAGTTTTCTATTCCTTCTTAAATCAATTTTAGTAAGATATATTTTTTCCTACTTATTTCCCCTTGGTATGTTAGTTGTTTCTTCCTGCATAAGAAATCACTCCCAAATTTCAATGCAATCCCAATCAAAATCCCAGCAAGTTATTTTGTGGATATCAATAAACCAACTCTAAGGTTTATATGAAGAGGCAAAAGACTCAGGATAGCTGGTAAAATATTAAAAGAAAAGAACAAAGTTGGAGGACCAATGCTACCTAACTTCAAGACTTACTATAAAGCTACAGTAATCAGGACAGTGTAGTACTGGTGAAAGAAGAGGCAGATAGATCAATGGGACAGAAGAGAGTACTCAAGAACAGACCTACATGAATACAGTCAACTGATCTTTGACAAAGGAGCAAAGGAAATATAGTGAAGAAAAAGTCTTTTCAACAAATGGTGCTAGAAGAAGTAGACATCCATATGATAAAAAAAATCTAGACACCAGCCTTTCAAAAAACTTAATGATCATAAACCTATATGTATAATGCAAAACAATAAAACTCCTAGAAGATAACATAGGAGAAAATCTACATGACCCTGATGCTGGTATGGCAGTGACTTTTAATTTTTTAATTTTTATTTATTTTTGAGAGAGAGAGAGAGAGAAAGAGCATGAGCAGAGGAGGGGCAGAAGGAGAGAGAGAGAGAGAGAGAGAGAGAGAGAGAGAGTCTCTCAAGCAGGCTCCATGCCCAATGGCCCAGCGAGGAGCCGGACATGGAGCCAACATGTATCCCAACATGAGGGCTCTATGCGGGGCTCCCTGTAGGGCTCAACCTCACAACCACGAGATATTACTGAGCTGAAATCAGGAGTCTGATACTTAACCAACTGAGCTTTCCAGCCCCCCACCCCCAGCAGTGACTTTTTAGTTGCAACACCAAAGGCACATCCATTAAAGGAAAAATCGATACACTGGATTTCATTAAAATTAAACACTTCTGCTCTGCAAAAGACACTGTCAAGAGAATGAGAGGACAAGCCACAGACTGTGAGAAATTATTTGCTAAAGGCATATCTTCTGAAGGACTATTACCCCAAATATAGTAAGAATTCTTAAAACTCACAGTAAGAAAATGAACAATCTGATTAAAAAAATAGGTAGAAGTCCAGAGCAGACACCTCACCAAAGAAAATGTACAAATGGTAAATCAGCACGAGAAAAGATGCTCCGCATCATATGTCGTTAGATAAATGCAATTCAAACAACAATGAAGTACTACTACACACCCATTAGAATGGCCAAAATCCAGAACGCTGGCATCACCAAATGCTGGTGAGGATGTAAAGGAACTCTCACTCATTGCAAGTTGGGAATGCAAATGGTACAGCCACTTTGGAAGTCAGTGTAGTGGTTTCTTACAAAACTAAATATAGTCTTACCATATGATGTAGCAATCATGCTCCTTCATATTTACTCAAAGGAGTTGAAAATCTATGTCAGTACATAGTACACAGATATTTATAGCTGTTTTATTTATATTTTCCAGAACTTGGAAACCAGGATATCCCTTAGTAAGTCAATGGATAAATTAACTGTGGTGTATCAAATGAAATATTATTTACTGCTAAAAAGAAAAGAGCTATCAAGCCATATAAAGACATGGAGGAAACTTAAATGTACATTACTGGGGCAACTGGGTGGCTCAATCAGTTGAGCATCTGACTTGGGCTCAGGTCATGATCTCACGGTCTGTGAGTTCGAGCCCCACGTCGGGCTCTGTGCTGACAGCTCAGAGCCTGGAGCCTGCTTTGAATTCTGTGTCTCCCTCTCTCTCTGCTCCTCCCCCACCAGTGCTCTCTGTCTCTCAAAAATAAATAAACATTAAAAAAAGTGTACATTACTATGTGAAGAAGCCAATCTGACAAGGCTATATACTGTATGATTCTGGAACAGGTAAAACCATGGAGACAGTACCAAAGACAAAACAAAGATCAGTGGTTGGCCAGGGGTTAGAGGGAGAGAGGGATGAATCTGCAGAGCAGGAGGATATTTTTTAGGCAGTAAAATTATTTTGTATAGTCCTATGATGGTGGATACATGTTATTACACATTTGTCAAAATCCATAGAAGGTAAAACACCTTCTAAGTGTTAGGGTAGACCCTAATGTAGACTATGGACTTTGGGTGATATAGTATCAATGTGGGTTTATCAATCATAATAAATGTACCATTCTGGTACAAGATGTTGATAGTGAGGGAAGTTGTGTGAATGTGGGAGGAGGGGGAAATGAGAACTCCCTGCAGTTTCTGCTCAATTTTGCTGTGAACCTAAAACTTCACAAATAATCAGATTCCTGGATTCCTAGTCAGGAATGACTAGCTGGGTGCTTTTGGTTCAAGGTCTCACATGAAGTGGCAATCAAGATGTCAGCCAGGGTCGCAATCCTTTGAACCTTTGAGTAGGTCTAGAAGACCCACTCCTAATTTGGGTCACTCATGGCTGATAGCAGGAGGCCTCAGTTCTTCACCACGTGGAGCTCTCCATGGAGTTGCTTGGGTATCATCACAGTATGGTGGCTGTCTTTCCCAGAGTGAGTGATCCTAGAGAGAGCAAAGTGAAAACTACAATGTCTTTTTTGACCTAGTTTAGAAGTTACATGCCATCATTTTCAGGCATGAAACTGGCTACTGGTTACACAGGTCATTTCTAGTGAGTGTAGGAGAGGACTTCACAAAGGCTGTGGCCACCAGGAAATCAAGACAATTGTAGGCAATTCTGGAAGTTAGCTACTGTGTAAGGTTTTTCAAATTTATCAGCAGGGAGTAATTCTTGCCAACCATTCTTTAAATATCTGCTCTATCTACAACTGTCTCTCTTTACAATCCTAAAACTCAGTGGTGTGTGACTTCTTTTTTGTTTGTTTGTCTTTGTTTCTGGATAAGCCTGTCAGAGATTTGTCTGTTACAGAAGCAGCTTTTGGATTTTTGACCGTCTCTAATGTATGGTTGTTATATATTTAATTATCTTGCCATTTTCTTTATATTTTTCCCCTTCTCCCTTCTTTGGTTTGTTCTGTACTATCTCTAACTTCTTGAGTTTAATCACTAGAGTATTTTTAATCATATTTGTTTCTAAAGTATATATTTAGGTTATAAATTTCTCTGTGAATATTGTTTTTAGCTGCAGCCCATAAACTTTGATATGCAGTGTTTTCATTTTCTTTCAGCTCTGATTATTTTCTAGTATCCATTATAATTTCTTTTGAAAAATATTTTTTGATGTTTATTTATTTTTGAGCAAGAGAAAGACAGTGTGAGCAGGGGAGGGGTAGAGAGAGAGGGAGACACAGAATCCAAAGCAGGCTCCAGGCTCTGAGCTGTCAGCACAGAGCCCAATGTGGGGCTCAAACTCACAGACCATGAGATCATGACCTGAGTTGAAGTCGGATGCTCAACTGCCTGAGCCACCCAGGCACCCCAAAGATTTTATTTTTAAGTAATCAGTACGCCCAATATGGGGCTTAAACTCACAACTCGGAGATCAGGAGTCTCCTGCTCCACTGACTGAGCCAGCCAGGCGCCCCTGTGATGACCATTTTTACCTTCAGTAATGTTTTTTATTTTAAGACCAATTTTGCCTGATTGTAATATAATTGTACAGTTTCCTTTTGGTTAGTATTTTTCTACTATAACTTTTCCCATCACGTTTCCCCCATACTTAGGTCAGTATGTTTTAATTATGTCTCTTGAAAACATGTCTGGTTGCCTTTTGCTTTGTTTTGTGTTTTTCTCCAATCTGACATTCTCTGTCTTTTAACCAGAAAATTTTGATTATTTACATTTACCCCAATCACTAATATATTTAAAAAATATTTCTACCACTTTATATTGTATTTGCTATTTGCCATGTTTTTTCTTTTTTCTTTCTTATTTTTACCCTTTTCTGACCTTGATGAAGTTTTCTAGATTCTCTTTTCTTTCTTTCACTTTTATTTTTTTAGTTTATTTTTAGTTTATTTATTTTGAGAGAGATAGAGTGTGCTAGTGGGAGAGGGGTAGAGAGAGAGAGAGAGAGAGAGAGAGAGAGAGAGAGAATCCCAAGTGGGCTCCACACTGCCAGCGCAAAACCAGATGTGGGGCCCAAACTCACAAACTGCAAGATCATGACCTGAGCGGAAGTTGGATGCTTAACCAGTTGAGCCACTGAGGTGCCCTCTTTCTTTTACTTTAAAAATAATGTTTATTTATTTGTTTTGAGAGAAATAAAGAGAGAGAGAGAGCAGGCGAGGGGCAGAGAGAGAGCGAAAGAGAGGATCCCATGCAGGCTCCACGCTGACAACATGGGGCTCAGTCTCACCACCCAGGAGATCATGACCTGAGCAGAAATCAAGAGTTGGACGCTTAACCAACTGAGCCATCCAGGCGCCCCCCACTCCTTTTCTTTCTTTTAATGTGCATTTTTAAGTTGATAAACATTCTGGGCTAATAATTTAATTAGTATCTCTACTCCCCTCACAAACATAAAAGGACTATAGAATACTTGAAATCTGATGACTCCCTTCCATCAGACATGATATTATTTGCCAGTATTTTAGTTCCATGTTGTTTTCTTATCCCTCAAGTTAGTTTAAACATGGCCAGATCCTCAAATGATTAATATACTAAAATAGAGACCTTCAAAGCAGTGGTTCAAACAAGAGAGAAGAGTTATTTCTTTCTCACATAACATTCCTGAAGCAATGAAGTGGTCTAAGACTGTTAGGCAGCTCCATCCTAGGAGGTCACCCAAGATAGTTTTCTTCTATCTTGTTCTTCTACCCTCCCCTACCTAGGGTTAAATTCTGGCACCAGAATGCTCTTAACCATCATATCATAGACATCTTAACTCCCCAGATAATAATTCACCTCTACCATGTCCACATTCTGCCCTGTGGGAAGGAAGAAAGATGAAGTTGAATACAAGCAACTTCTTTTAAGGAAGTGATTTGGAAGTACATAGGCTTGCTCTTTGTTGCAAAGGAGGCTGGGAAATGTAGTCTTTTGCTGGGTGACGAAGAGCCCAGCTAAAACTTGGAGGCTTCTGTTATGGGAAGAAGGTGAGAATGGGTTTTGGGAAACAAGTTGCAGCCTTCATAGGCATCAGCAGAATCCCGTATTCTCTTCTTCCTCTGTGTTCGCTTCAACCTTGGACAAGCAGGCTCCCCCCCTCCCCCAGTGATGGCAAAGATGGTCACTAACAACATTATCCTTAATGGTCTCTCATTTTAGCAACTCCAGTAAAAATAAGAGAGTGGCTCCTTACAAATAGTTCCAACTGAAGTCTAGGATGTCCTCTAATTGCTCCAGTGTGGCTCTCATGTCCATCATAAACTAGTTGCTTTGGCCATGGGGATGCAGTGCCCTAGTAAATAGGTATGGGTCACATAGTCATCTCTGGAAGGTGGATCAAGTAGGGTTAATCCTATGCAAACCATAGGAACTCAAAGTCGGAAAGAAGTGGTCCCCAACAGACAAATAATGAGGCATTGGTGTCTTCAGAATGGAGGCTGAGCAAGCAACATAAACAGATGACCATTAGACTTATCTATCCTATCAGGCTATTGGATGGTTCAAGAAAGTTGTACCATCGAATGTGTTTTAAAAATCCAAATGAATGAAGGTGGAAGGTGATATTGATGATGAAGTTTCCTGGGATACCCTTACTTACAATTCTTTTTTTTTTAATACAGTTTATTTATTTTTGAGACAGAGAGAGACAGAGCATGAGTGGGGGAGGGGCAGAGAGAGAGACACACACACACAGAATCCAAAACAGGCTGCAGGCTCCGAGCTGTCAGCACAGAACCTGAGGTGGGGCTCGAACCCACAAACCACGAGATCATGACCCGAGCCAAAGTTGGACGCCCAACTGACTGAACCACCCAGTTGCCCCATTACAATTCTGATAGGAGAGCTTCTACTCATCTCTTGTTAGTCATACATTCAGCACCTTATGAACAAACCTCTGTTATGCTGACCATGCCGCTTGCTAATTATTGATTTGTCTGTCTCCCAGTCCTCCCATAACACACCCCTCTAATTGAGGGCTCCCTTGGAGCTAGAATTCATTTGTGTTCTACAATGCCCAAGGCACAGAGTGGGCATCAGGAGACTAGACTTGTTAAATGAAAGCAAGGTAAAGTCTCAATGACTTTCAGTAGCCCCCTCCAGTTTCTAATCCCTTTGAAAATCATTATTGGAAAGAGACCCACCAAATCCCAGGGAGTTCTACAGAATTGGGGGTCAGACCAGATTACATTGTTTATAGAAATGTATTTCCTAATGACTGGAAAACAGTGCCAGGCATCATATTATTTGTGGAACTCAAATCAAATCATAAAAAGACAAAAACCCAAGTAGGAGGAAGTTCAACAGATAATTGATTAATCAGACTTGTCTTCTCATCCTGTTGGATTCTAAGGTTAACACACACACACACACACACACACACACACACACACACACCCCAGCTCAGTTCCCAATCTAAACACATAAGTGACTTCCTTCCCCAGAAACACCAATGCCCCAGTTTACTTGATGCTTGATACTCTACCTATCTTGGAAAGAAGCAGAGCTGAAGGCCAGTGACTGTTGCTAGGTATAGAGAGTAGAACACAGTATAGGAGACATAGATGGGGAGACATGAAGAAGAGGTCAAAGCATACTTAGAAAAACAAGAGGTCTTCCTGGAGAAGGTGTCCAAGTGGCTGACCTGCTTGGGAAGCTCCACCTAGGGTTTCCTGGGTGGGTCCTTTGAATACTAATAGTTACCATTCACTGAGCCATTGCTGTATGCTGGATGTTGTGGTAAGCAGTTTTAGTGCGATATCTCATTTTAGAGGTGTCCAAGTTGCTCAGTCAGTTAAGTGTCCAACTCTTGATTTCACCCCAGGTCATGATCTCACAGTCATGGGATCGTGCCCCACATCTTGGGATTCTCTATCCTCTCTCTCTCTGCCCCTCTCCCAACTCACTCTCTGTCTCAAAATAAATAAATAAACAGTAAATAAATAAATACACACGCATATATGTATATAATTTTAATTCTCAGGACAATCTTGCAAGTTTAGAATTGGTATCTCTGTTCACAGATAAAAGACCAGAAAGGTGCAATGATATGACCACAGCCGTACAGCTAAGGAATGTAAAAGCCAGAATTTGAATCACTGTGGATTTGCTTTGACTCAAATCTTCCACTCTGAGACCTTAACTATCTTTAGCAAACCACTTTGAGGTAGCTATTATTTCCTCCATTCTACAAATGAAAGCTACTAAGGCCCAGGGATGATCTAACTTGCCCAAGTGACACAGATAGTAAGTGTCAGAGCCTAATCAAGCCTGTCTGACTCCAAAATCTACTGAGCCTCTTAGGTAGAGGAAGAGCAAAAGCCAGAGGCCAGGAACATGCCAGTATGTCCCTGTGCATCAGGTCCTACCCTGTCCTAGGAGTCTGGCCCCTTGTTTCCTTTCTACCTTCGACCTCTACACTTAGGCCCCTTCCAAGAATTTTCTTTTCCCTGTCTCTCCCTAGCGTGGCCCCTGGGTTGAAGAGGGACTGGGTAACTCTTGGGCAGCTCTAAGACACCCTTCCCCTAAAGGTCTGAAAAAGGGATAGCCAGGGCGCCCCCAGCCTGGGGACTCACATCCCCACACATCTGGGCAAGGTTTGTGCACGACTGGCAAGTGCTTGGATCAGGAGCCAACCAGACTGAATTCAAATCCCGCCCAGTAACAGGCCAATAACACCAGCTTTCTCTTTAAAAAGCATCTATTCTGGGACAGACATTTCACTAGGGATATCCTTCATATTTTAAAAACTGAATCCCCCATCCTCCATGATTGGCCCTATTTTACAAAAGAGGAGCCTCGGGCTCCCGAAGGGGAAGCGACCGGCATAAGGACAGCCAAGTCAGTCACCAGCCTGGGACTTGAACCCACCTAGACCCCAGATTCGGCTGTTGCCTAGGAGCTGAGGAGGGAGGAGCTGCCAGAGCGGAGGGGGGAGGGGACGAGCGAGGGCGAGCTCCCAGCAGCGCGCGCTGACGACAGCAGGTGATTTTTTTCTGCAGCGCGCTTTCTCTCAGCATCTTTCCTGGATTTTTTTTTCCCCTGCCGAGCCGTAGACAAGGGTGGGGCCGCTTGCCTGCAGCAGAGACGGCAGCGGCAGTGGCTGCAGCATCATTGGGAGTAGCTGCTGCAGCAATGCTCGGTCTCCGCTGGAGGTGATCGCCTCCGAGCCCTGCTAGGTGACCGGCTGCGACGGGACGCCTCGGAGTAGGAGAATACAGCCTCGTCCGTGGACCTGAAACCCACACTGCTCGGCCCTTCCTCTACGCCATGGCTTAAGCCCGCAGCCACCTCGCCTCGCGTCGCCTCGCTTGGCCGGGGTCTGCGCGCCGCCGCCGCAGCAGCAGGGAGGAGCGCGACCCAGACGCCCTCGCCCGGGGACTCGGGGACGCCTTGTGTCTCACCCATCGTTGCCCGCAGCAGTCTGCGCTCCCAAGACCTTTGCAGGCGGCTCCCGGAGGCGTTTGCAGCCGGTAATCGGGGGACTTTACGGACTTTATCTCGGTGATAGTTTGACCTTCCTGGGTGCTCTCTGAGGGAGGAGACCGAGGTAGCTCAGGCCACGGGGGGAAAAACAGTGGGAACCAGATTAGCGACTGGTCGAGAGCCAAGAGACTGAAGTAAGGTTAGAGACTTGCTTTAGAACCACAAAAAGAAAGAGGGAGGGCCAGCTTTGCAGCTAGCATCATGGCGTGGCCGTGCATCACGCGCGCCTGCTGCATCGCCCGCTTCTGGAACCAGCTGGACAAGGCGGACATTGCTGTGCCGCTGGTTTTCACCAAGTACTCGGAGGCCACCGAGGCCCCGAGCGCCCCGCCGCAGCCGCCGCCACCACAGCAGCAGGCGCAGCCGGCGCACGCGCCCCCCTCGGCGCGGGCGGTCGCCATAGAGACGCAGCCGGCCCAGGGCGAGTTGGATGCAGTTGCCCGGGCAACGGGGCCGGCGCCTGGGCCTAGCGGCGAACGCGAGGCGGCGGCTGCCCCAGGCCGGAGCGGGCCCGGCCCGGGCCCGGGCTCCGGCTCCACCTCCAGTGCTGGCCCCGCGGACTCGGTGATGCGTCAGGACTACCGCGCCTGGAAGGTGCAGCGGCCCGAGCCGAGCTGCAGACCGCGCAGCGAGTACCAGCCTTCCGACGCGCCCTTCGAGCGCGAGACCCAGTACCAGAAGGACTTCCGCGCCTGGCCGCTGCCGCGCCGCGGGGACCACCCGTGGATTCCCAAGCCCGTGCAGATCCCCGCGTCCTCCCAGGCTTCGGTGCCAATTCTCGGGGCGTCCAAGCGCCGGCCGCAGAGCCAGGAGCGTTGGCCCGCGCAGGCCGCCGCCGAGGCCCAGGAGCAGGAGGCGACCCCTGGCGGAGCGGGTGGCCTGGCAGCCGGAAAGCCCTCCGGTGCGGATGAGCGCGACACACGCAGAAAGCCCGGGCCCGCCTGGATGCTGCGTCGCGCCGAGGGGCTGGGGCCGGAGCAGACGCCTCTGCCCGCAGCCCAGGCCCAGGTCCAGGCCGCGGTCCCCGAGGGTGGCAAGGGACGTGCAGCGGCGGACGCCCTCAACAGGCAAATCCGCGAGGAGGTGGCCAGCGCGGTGAGCAGCTCCTACAGGTGAGACGCGGGCCTCAGCGCAGGCGGCAAGTCACCCTTACCCTTTCCTGAAGGCTGCCCAGGCCAGGGCTCATTCTCTGCAACGCAGGCCTCACATGCAGCCCCTCCCCTTCCAGACCACACCCTCTCCCCAGCTGCATCCCAGACACTCTTCCAGGGCTGGCTTCTTCCTGCTCTTTCTTATGTGAGGCTGTTAGTGCTGTCCATCCCGGCTTGCCTGTCATTCCCTATACCACTTTAGCCACTTTTCCCCCCATCCCTGCCCCACCCTCAGATCCCTGCCTGCTCAACAGAGACCCTTTGCTGTTTCTTCACAGGTTGTTCCATTCTGCCCCACCCACCTCACCGGCTGCATTCGCCTGGATCCTGCCCCTTGCTGGCTGAGCTGCTGTCCACTGGCCTTGGTGCCTTCCCGCAGGGCGCCATCTTCCTAGAGGAAGAACTCTTTCCCAATGGCCAGTCCCCCTCCTCCCTAGCCCAGTCCACTTGGCCATTCATTCTTCCCTCCCTCTCTCAGTCCCTGGGAGACATCCAAGCACCACACCCTTTTCCAGATTCCCTGCAGGGCTGTTAGAGATCACCCTCCTCCTTCTACATGAGGCTTTAAAAGTCAGATTCCTTCCTCCTCTTAGTAGCTGTGACACACTGAGCATGTTTCTTTACCTTTCTGGGCCTCAGGTTCTTACTTGTAAGATGCGAATGATGGTAGATTGTTCTTAGCATTTCTTGTTCATTTATTAAATATTAATATTCGACATATGTTTGAGCACCTACTATATACCTGGCACTGCCCTAGACATTGTGAGGATTAAATGAGATGGTGGAGGAGAATTATGCCTGGTACATCATAGGTGAAATCAGTGTCTTAGTTCCATTACAACCTTGTGCACTGATGCCTCATTATTCTGATTTCCACTTCCTAGATGCCTCCAGCCTTCTCCCCTATTGATGCATTTCCTTTCTCCTTTCCCTTTATGTTCTCCAGTTGTGTTGCTCATTCTGTTACCACCGAGAACCCCTTCTTTAGCACATTTATATTCCCTGTAAATGAATGCCTTCAAGAGAGGGCATATCCATTCTCCCTCTGTGTGTGTGTGTGTCTCTCTCTCTCTTTCTGCCTCTCTCTCTCCCTCCCTCCCTCCCTCTCCCATACCCTCTCCCTCTCTCCCTCCTTCTAGAATTCTCCCTCGGCTGCAGCCTCACCCCTTTCCAATTTGCTTTATCACCCTTCATATATCCAATATGTATTTCTGAATGCTTAACTCTCCATCCTACCCTTATGTTTTAACCCAGATCAAGAAGCTAACAGACCACATTTGACTCTGAATGTGTATCATTGGGCTGTAGGGTCTCTGGGGAAACAGATGTGCATGATGAATAAATGAGCTAGCAGTGTGGCTTATGGGGTCCTTCATCAATGTCACAGCCAGTTGCCTCCCTCCTGCAGGAGACTGTGGTTGGGGGACTGCAGAGTTAGTGTCTTTTGCCAAGACCCTATATGTAGCCTCATGTCGAACTGATGTCTTTCTTCAGTGAACAACCACTCCCTCATATCTGAGGGAAGCATAGTATAGCTAGATATCATCTCCTTCCCAGGTTTTGACTCTGGAAAGCATTTTCCAATGAGAGGGGGGAGCTAATAATTGGCTCCTACTCCATCTTCCTGAATTCCACCTCCCACTTGGCATTTCTCTCTTGGTTTATTGTTATCACGACCACAGTGGTCCCCCAGGAATGCACTACTTTTTTTTTTATGGCTTTGGTCAGGCAAGATCCTTTTCCTTGATTCCTAGCCACCAGGAGAGGAATTTTCACAATTTCTTGATGCTACTACCAAGAGAGGATCAAAAAGAAAGGAAGGAAGCAAATAAGCAAGGAGCATAAAAAACAAAGCCACGATGTAGTTTTGTGATTCTGCCATGGGCTTCTTGTTTACAAGGCAGGCCCTGCTTCGTTCCCTGAGAGCTCTACGATTGGCCCAACATCACGGATTTCAGATCTGGCTTCCTCATCTTCCTACTCTCATCCTACTACCCTGTGGCAGGTGCAACCATAACACCCACTTCACCTCCTCAGAGGAATGACCCCTCCTCACCTCCACAGAGTCAAGGCCAATCAAGAGAGATCCCAAATTCTCAAATCTCCTTTGGTGGTTCTCCTGAGTTTATGTTTCCAAGGTAGTAGGACTTGCTTTGTTCATGGATTATTGGCTGGACAGTCAGGGAATGACCTACCCCTCAGATACAACCGTCCAAATATTTTGGCTTGTACCTTTGTTCCATCTGGCCTCTTCCTCCCAAAACACTACCTTAACTGTACAGTAAGCATGTCAGGCTTTACAGTTAGAAATATACTCATTGGGCGCCTGGGTGGCTCAGTTGGTTAAACGTCTGACTTCGGCTCAGGTCATGATCATGCCATTCGTGAGTTTGAGCCCCGCGTCAGGCTCTGTGCTGACTGCTCAGAGCCTGGAGCCTGCTTCGAGTTCTGTGTCTCCCTCTCTCTCTGCTCCTCCCCTGCTCTCACTCTGTCTCTCTCTCTAAAAGAAATAATCTTTTTTTAAAAAAAATTTAGAAATATACTCATACTGCAAGTGATGGGATTGAATGGGGGTAGGCTATGCTCTTGCAGCTGGTGAGAATGATTATTTTTAGTGGCTATCAGAACTCCACCAACCTATAAAAAAAATCTCTGAGCACATCAAAAAATGTTTTTTCTCATTTGGGTCTTCTGTAAAATTTAATTATGCATGTGACTTTGGGGCCAGTCGTTCCATTTTGCCGTATAATCAGGAGGGTTTTGAAGCATTGAGAAAATGAGTGTTGCTAAGAGACATCAATTTCCTTAATGGGCAATTTAAGTGCATGACAAATTTGATGTGAAATTTAACATTGTTTTTGGTTTCTAAAGAAAAATTAACCAATCATAGGGAAATGCACTTTAGGTGAAACTAGATGTGAAGAAATAAGATAATCAATTAATCAAATATACCATAAAGAGAAAAGATGCCTGGAAATTGTAGGCTTATCTGGAACATTGGTTTTTCCTTCCCTATTGTCTCATGTTCTTTCCCTTGCTATGATTCCGAATATCTCCTGAATTTAAGTATGCCCTATGGCTGGCAGAGATGAGTCTTACATTGTCTTAATAGAAGCCAAGTTGGGTTCCATTTCAAAGATAATTTGATTTACAAACCCTTTTCTTCTGCCACTCTACATAAATCATGGTGGCTTACACCATGGTGACTGGTTCATCTCATGGGCTTTCCAAGTGACATCTGTCACATGACATCAATGAGAGTTTGCTTAAATAGAGAAAGGACACATAATCCATCAGCGTATCATACTGGTGTATAATGTCAAATATCCATTCTGTGCACAGAGTCATATACATACTAACTGGTTTTCTCCTATAGTATTCAGTTAGTAGATAACATCATATGTCTTTGGTGCTAAATTTTGAGAAAACTTCTGAATCTAATTCATAGCCTGGGATTTTTGCATTAAGTGCTATCTCAGATATCTTTCATTATTCACAATCATGAAGCTGATTAGTCTTTAGTACACTCATATGACATAGATGATATTATAATATCGGGAAAGCATGCCTCTGTTATCATTTTTAATATTAAGGATGGATTTCACGAGACAGCCATTTGTGACTTTAGACCTAGCATTCTCAATTAGGAAAGAGATGAGTCATGAGGAGGGGATTAAAATTCCCCTCTCAGTCAACCCCATTGCCCTCGCCATCAGTTAATAAGGGATAGATGAGGTGGCAGGTGCTCCCCATAGAAATGCTAATGAAAACTTTTCCTAGAAGAAGTCAGCTGAGGCACCAGGAGGTAGAATTAATAAACCAGAGGCAAAGTGTTTGACAAATGAGAGTAGAAACAAGGAAATCAGAAAGAAAAGGAGACTTTAGTATCCGCCCTACAGTCTCCCATGAAGGTTAGAGAAAGGCTGTCTGTCGTGGCTTCTGCTCACGGAACCGCCCTGTGCTTCTAGGGCAATTGCCCACTTTCCTAATTTCCTCCTGGGTAAGTCTCAGCAATGCTTCAAGGCCAATCTCAGATACTGAATCTTTAAGGCGACCTTCTAGGCTCTGCCATTCAGAACTAATTTTTCTTGAATTCCCTTCTTATATTCTGTACACTTCTCATTGTCGGCTTGATTGTAAGATGCTTTTTTTCCGTATCTGCCTCTTCCACCGGATCACAAGCACTCAAAGAGCAGGGCTGTATTTTGTTCATCTCTCTACCTCTCACAGTGTAACATTGTGCCTCGGTGCCATGCAGATTGGCTGAATCCAGTAGAATATTTAGAGTTTGGTGAAAATTTTATCCACCTACACATTGATTCATTTCATTCAGCTTTATTTAGTTGGATTTATTTCAAAAAAGTGACCACCAAGCTCCTGCTATGTATCAGATAGGGTGTTGGGGATACCAAATGAATAAGTTAAAACCTTTGTGTAAGGAGTTGTGCCTGCCTTGATCAGGATAAAGTCCAATCTCTACTAGGTTAGCACCATAAGTAAATGTTCAAATGAGGACAGGCAGCAAACTTAACAGACTTGATGTACCTTCACCCAGGGCAGTGGTCCTCAACCTTGACTGCTCATTGAAATCACTGGAGAGCTTAAAAAATGCTGATGCATAGGTGCCTTGCCCAGAAATGCTGATTTAATTGCTCTGGGGTGTGGCCTGGGCATCTGAATATTTTAAAAATGGTCCCACGTGATTCTAATGTGTAATTCAGGCTATGACCTACTTCCCAAAGGCAAGGGTTCTCAAAATTTAGTACACCAAAGAATGATCTGGCAAGTTTCCTAAAATGCAGATTCCTGGGCCTCATCTTCAGGCATACTGATTCACTAGGCTTAAAGTAGAGCCTAAGAAACTACACTTTAACAAGCAGTCTTAGGTAATTTTGATGCAGGTGAACTTCAAGCTGTACTTGGGAAAATACCGCTTGCAGACATTTGCTGCCTTTAAAGTATTAGTTTTCCCATATACAAACATGGTGTTGCTTACCATTTATTTAAGTCTTTTATGTCCTTCACTTACATTTTGTAATTTCTCCACAAGAGTGTCTCACACACACACGTTTTTAAGTTTTATTGTTCTATATTTAAGTCTTTAACAATATAACTGGATTTTAACATTATGTATGGAATGAGGTAGGGATCCAATTTTCTTTTTTTCCCATAAGGAAACTCATTTGTCCCAATATCCTTTTTAAGTTCAACTTTTTATCACTAATATCACCACGAATCTCCTCTATCATAGAAGGGTCCCTTATGCTTGGATATATTTTTGAGATCTCTATTCTATTCTGTTATTCTGAGTTAATGCCACACCAACATCTTTTCTTTTTGTCAAAGATATTCTAAATTATTCTTCCTACTGTGAATATTATATTTTATTGCATTTTCTAATTTTTTGTTCTTCATATGTATTAATTTTTGGATATTGATCTTGTATTCAACCTTATCACACCTGTAATTATTTTTGTTTGTAGACTCTCTTGGACTTCTTAGACTGTCTGCAGAGATAATGTGTGTTTTTAGCAAATACCAATTTATTGTCTTTCTAATATTTATGTATCGTGTGTGTGGGTATGTACTGCTACATTGGTGAGGACATGGGGTGTGGTTTTAATAGTAGGTGATAACAGGAATTTTTGCCTTGAGATGTGGAAATGCTTCTAAAGTTTTATTGTTAACCATGAGGTTTGTTCTGTGTTTTTATGAGATGGCTTCATATCAGGTTAAGAAATTTCTCTTTATCCGAGTTTACTAAGGGTTTCTAAAAATGTGGATGGATATTGAATTTTGTTGAATGCTTTTTCCGCATCAGCTGAGATGATCATATGGTTTTTCTTTTTGAATCTTTTTGAATAGAGTGTTCTGATATTGAACTATCTTTGCATTCCTGAGATAAATCCTACTTGTATAAAAACATTTTTTTATGATGCTGAATTTGGTTTGCTATTTTTTATTTGAAATGTTTGCATACATCTTTATACCGTCCCCAAAGAGGGAGTATAGAAAATTAGCCATCAGAGAATGGAGCCCTGATACAAGATATAAGAATTGGGGAGGGGGGGAGGGTTACTGACAGCAGAAGGAATAGCCATGAAAAAGACAAAGAAAGAGTAATCAGAGGGGACCAGAACAGAGACTTACCAAAGAAACCACACTGAGTACCTAACTCAGCAATGCCTTATGCCTGTTTGGAAATTTTTACCGAGGAACTACTGTGTACAAAGCATTTTGCTAGATCACTGGTTGACCTTGTGCAGTTAATTCTCAGAGATATAATGTTGACTGAGACTAACCCACAGAGAAGAGAGGAGATAAGATACAGGCAATTCTTGGTTGCTCTTTTAGGGGGAAAAATGACATATATGAATGTTAAAAAAAAAAAAAAGTCGAGACAGTGGTAGTTCCAAATCTAAATCTACAATCACTAAGAATTGCCCAATTTCCCAGATGCAAAACTAAAATACTCCAGTCAATGTCCACTAAGACTAAGATAAATGTCCCTAAGATTATAGCCATGTCTATAATCAATGCAGCTTTGGCTTTACAAGTTCTATCAGTTGTATAAATGCAGGCAGGTGAGCTTCTAATTCTCTATTAAATGAAGAAAACTGTTGAGCCTCAACCAACAAACTAAAAATTCTCTTGATGTTTACTAAAGATGCTAGTTTTCACCATTAGAAATAATAATAATGGCTAATTGAGTGATTACTATGTGCCTGGCAGGCTGCTAAAAATCTTAGATGCTTTATAGTAGAATCTTTTCTCCTAGAATCTTTATAGTAGCCCTGCAGAAATGGTACTATTACTTCCCTGTCAGAGCTTAGGACCCACTTGTCTGCCTTTAGGTTTTTAGACTGTTGAAGACACAGACTTTGTCTGGAAAAGGCAGGGAGATGGATTCTCTCCTGGAGCCTTCAGAAGGAACACCTTGCTTCTGCTGACACCTTGATTTTTTCCAGTGAGACCTGTTACTTACTTTTTCATTTAGAACTATAAGATGATACATTTGGGGACACCTGGGTGACTCGGTAGGTTAAGTATCCAACTTGATTTTGGCTCAGGTCATGATCTCCCGGTTTGTGAGATTGAACCCTGTGTTGAGCTCCATGCTGACAGCATGGAGCCTGTTTGGGGTTCTCTCTCTTCCTCTCTTTCTGCCCCTCTCTCTCTCTCAAAATAAATAAATAAACTTAAAGATAATACATTTGCATTGTTTTAAGCTGTTCAGTCAGTGGTAATTCATTTAAGCAGCTTTAGGAAACCAATACACAGAGTTTCTCAATCTTGGCACTACTGGTATTTTGGACCGGATAATTCCTTCTTGTAGGGAATAGTCCTGTGCATCGTAGCATCTCTGGCCTCAATCCACTTTGTGCAGTAGCATTCCCCACTGCACCCTCATGCTTGCTAAGTTGTGATAATCAAAATGCTTCCAGATATTGCCAAAAAAACCCTGCGGGGGGAGAACTTACCCCTAGTGGGGACCTGTGTTGTAACTCTATAATGTGGATCTATCTCACAGCCATCATGATGGATGAAAGGAACAGAGACAAGTATACTTATTGAATGATTCCATTGGTATGAATTTCAAACACAGATCAAAGGAATTGATGGTGGAAGTCAGAATAGTGGTGATCTCTGGGGGTAGGGTGTGTCATTGGTTAAGAAGGAGCACAAGGGAACCTCTGAGATATTAGAATTGTTCTGTATCTTGATCTGGGTGGTAGGTATGTGGATCTATACATGTGAAAAATGAAGATTTATGGACTTTATTCTGTGTTTGTTATGCCTCAACAAAGAGTAAGGAAACAGAGTATAAACCAAGTAAATGGAGATACAGGTTTGATGCTCAAGAGAAGAGGCAGAACGGAAAAGCTCTGGACATGGAGCTGTGAGGATCAGACCCACAGGCTCCAGGGTGGGTGGGGAATAAAGTGGGTGAGAAGAAGAGAATGTTGAGGCCAGGGTCCAACATGCACTGACACATCAGGTGTAGGTAGAAGAAGAGTCGGTCAAGGATGGACCATTGGTGTCTGTGTGTTGTCCCCATCTGAGAATGAGAACATAGGCCCCACCATTGTCCCAACTCCCCACCTTCCCTGCCTCTGGCCTCTGTGTCCCCTGCAGGAGCTATCCCCTCCCCCCCATGTATAGAAAACATCATAGTACTCTTCCCTATCCTCACTGCCCTAGCACAGCCCATTGTCGATGTGTATTTGTTTCCAAGTTGAACGAAAAGGCTTTTGCAGGACCAGACCTAATGTAACCTCTTCTGGTGGGAAAATTGGGCCCTAGCCCCAAGCCACAAAACCCACCCTAAGTGCCTCCTGGAAACACCGCTTCCTCCACAGTGCCATTCCCTGTGATCACTGTCTGCTTCGTACAGTGACTTCAAAAAGTCGGCTGATGCTGTGGCACATCCTAGAGTGCGTTTTTACAATCATCTTAGCCTGTAAGAACTGTTCTCTGTTAACCATCGTAACAGATGTAAGATAGACAATGGCAGAAAGCAAAGTTGCAGAACAGAGACATAATTGAGTTTCAGCCTCATTTGCTGAGTGCTTACTCCATGCCAATTGCTATAGCATATCTTTTTATTTAGACTTCATAATGACCTTTTAAAGTGAACATCTCTTTCTCTCTTTAAAGATGAAAACTAGGGTCAGGGGGGTCTGGGGACTGATGACACCAGTCAATGGCTGAGGTGGCTCAGGAACCTGTGTCTCCTCTTTCCAGCCCATCTTTGTGTCTTGCCTGTGCAGCACAAGCAGACACCTACCATGTACCAGTTGGACATGCCATTCCCGGGGGCTGCTGCGTGCCCCTTGCCCTTTATGCTCTCTTTTTGACTCTCACTCTCCTAAGCCCATGCCATCCTCCTTCACCAACCTGTTTCTGCGGTGGGAGAGGGTTGCTGGTCCCACTACTGCTTGTCCTGAACTCTCCATGGATTCCTTTCCCCTCCTGGGCAAGGCCCGGTACCTCGGGCTGCAGTCAAGGCCTTCGAGGATCTGAGCTATCTGGTTTTCCAGTACTTTTGCCCACTGCTTCCCACACACACCTGATGCTTTTTCCTGGAGGTTCTCAGTTCTGGTTGCACATTAAAATCACGGGAGACCAAGCCGGTCATCTAGCCGAATCACAGACTGAGCTGGGCCTTGAGAAGCCCCACATGTAACGACGGCTGGATTTTGCTCAGTTTTCCCTCCTGCCCTCCTCCCATCTTCCTTCTAAATCCCTCTTATCCTTCAGAGCTTCTAGTCCATTGTGAAAGAGGCTTATACTGTAAAGCAGGGAATTAGGTTGGATTTATATGACCATAATATCATAAAAATAATGCAGTGAGCTTAACATTCTTTTTATTCCAAGTTCAATGCAGCATCATCTTCAGAGCATGCAAAGGCTTCGGCTATGGGCTATGAGGATTTAATGTGCAGAGACATGATCCCCGCTCACAGGCGCTTGCCATCTTGTGAGGCAGATAACATGGATGCAAGTATCTAAAGAACCAGAAAGGCCCTGATGAGCATTAAAATCAGGGGCCAGAGTTCTCTAGGGTCGCAATAGGGGCTGGTTACTTGTGTTGGAAGATTCATGGATGGGATGGTGGGATGAGTCCTGGGAGGCATCCTGGTGTCCTGTGAAGGATTTGCTGGCCATTAAAACTGGATTTAAAAATTCTTCTTAATAAATATTTTATTTATTTATTTATTTTTAAATTTTTTAATGTTTGTCTATTTTTGAGAGAGAGGGAGACAGAGCACAAGCGGGGGAGGGGCAGAGAGAGAGGGAGACACAGAATCCAAAGCAGGCTCTAGTCTCTGATCTCTCAGCACAGACAGAGCCCAACACAGGGCTCAAACTCATAAACTGTGAGATCATGACCTGAGCTGAAGTCAGATGCTAAACTGATTGAGCCACCTGGACTCCCCTAAAAAATTTTTTTTTAATCTTTACTTATTTTTAAGAGAGAGAGAGAGACAGAGTGCGAGCCAGAGGCGGAGGGTAGGGGTGGGCAGAGAAATGGAGACACAGAATCCACAGCAGGCTCCAGGCTCTGAGCTGTCAGCACAGACAAAGCCTGACATAGGGCTCAAACTCATGAGCTGTAAAGATAATGATCTGAGCCAAAGTCAGATGCTTAACCGATTGAGCCACCCAGGCACTCCTAAAACTGGGTTTGAATCATTTCTGTATAACTTAAAAATCTTTGTGACCCTGAGAAAGTCTTTAGTTTTCTCATCAGTAAAATGGAGGTAATTGCACAGTAGTGACTTCAAGAGTCATGATGAAGACGGGGAGGAAACACTGTCACCCAGTGCACGCCCATCACAGTAAGTGCTAGCCATGCTTATTGTTATCACTGAGAGGATAGAATAGAGTAGGCTACCAATGAAAGTCTTTCATTTATTCACTCAGCAAACATCTGTCACTTATCAGGCACCACATTAGGACCTGGATACAGACATGAATTACACATAGTACCTGTCCTAAAATCTCCTGGTCTAGTGAGAGAAACATATTAAGGAAAATTACAGTGTTGGTAGTACGTTCGACAGTAGAAATATGCACAAGATATTAAGAGGACATAGAGGAAAGAGGAGGTGTCTGACTCAATCTGAATCAGGGACCACTTCCTGAAGGAGGTGTACCTGTGCAGTGTGTCAAAAGCATGGAGTTAGTTCCATTGGTAAGGGAAGAGGTTAGGAATTATATATTCCTTCCTCAAGGTCTTTAACAATGAGATAAGAACAAAGAAGGCCACTTAACTAGTAATTTTCAGCTCTTAGATGTCTAACTTTATCCAAGGCCCTGTGTTCAAATTCTGCTCACCACTTGTTAACTATATGACTTTGGGCAAGTTACTTAACCTCTGTTCTCTGATTTTGTTTCCTCATTGGTAACATAGAACCAATAAAACCTACCTTGCAAAGTTGTTGGAAGACTAAATATTCCATTAAGTTTGTGACTCTCTTACCTGTCTCATTTACTATGGCACCCCCAGCACCAAGCTTAGTGCATGGTATTTAGGAGATGCTTAATATAAATTAAATGAACAAATGAATGAATGGTATATGTAAGTACTTAGCATAGTACCTAGCTCATAGTAAGTGCTCAATAAATGGTAACTATTCTCATCATCATTATCCCAAATGGGTTTGAGCACCACTCAGCTAATCCAAAGAGGTAATTTTGCCCTTCTGTATGCACACATTCTGAATTTCTGGAAAGAGAACCATGAAATTCTTAGGTAAAAGATTTTCTGTGAGTATTTTTAAGTCTGACTTGAAAGATCAGGAAAGACTTCAGAAAGGAGGGTAGCCTCTGAGCTGGACCTTAAAGGATCAGTCTGATCTTGTAGGCAAAATAATCAGGTAGGCAGAGAGGAGGCACATTCCAGACAGAAGGGACAGCTTGGACATGGAGAGCTAGATATACATTTGGGGAGCCACAAATGTATGTGAGATATGACAAGTGTTCTGAGTGTGAGGAGTGACATGGCAGGGGATGAGTCTGGAAATGTCTAGAGCATTAATGGCAAACATTATGTAAAGGGATAGATAACATATATTTTAGGCTTGGGCAGCCCTTACATGTTATATAACAAGAGAGAGAACAAATTTCCCAAAAGTTTTAGTGTTGAAATTTAAAATATAATAATAATAATAATTGAATACAGTATTTTGTCATATAGGTCTCCTAATGAGAAGAATGGGTTTTTTTAAAGGGGAATCACGTTTGCTGAAATGGGGTTTAAAATTAGTGCTCCCTTTCATCATATTGATGACAAATATTTATCTACAAAAACGATGCTTAGCTCATGGCTGAACAGAACCAGGTAAAGGGCTGAATTTGGCTCATGGACAATAGTTTGCCAATCTCTGATCTATACTGTTGAGGACAGAACACCGTGCTACTAAGTTTCAGACTCTGTATTTAAGTAGCAAATAACCTTCTGAACAGAGTGCCTGAGAATACTTGGTTTGACTGTTTCTTATTAAGCACATCATTTATTCTTCCCAAGTGACATAGTCACTCTCTTGTTTCCTTAAAACTGAAAAGCAACAGGGCACTGATGTATGTGTGAGAGAGTTTCTTTGTCTTCATATATAATGGGTAACCAACCCATCTCTAGTAGTAGCCAAGGATACAAGGTACAAGAGTCACCAGGGCTGCTATGACAATTTTGTGCGGGAGTTCTCTTGGGAGCTGGAACAAGGCTTTAAAAAAATAGATAAGGAGTAAGGGCGATTAAGAGGTGCATGCGGGCACAATTCATTTGCCCAGGATTCAGCACCTAGGACAAGCACAGAAGAGAACTGTACCATGAGAAGGTGGTACTTTATAAATGCTACCTCAATTTCTATCTAGATGGAGGAATTTGGGTAGAGAATATTAGTTTGTTAATGAATCAATTCAATTCAATTCAATTCAATTCATATTTGTTGAGGCCTTCCTATGAATAAGACCCTAAGCTAGGCTCTGGGGATAAGACTGTGAGGTCCACAGTTTGATTCTGATTTACTCTGTGTCTGTTCCTACTTCAGTAGGAGGGGGAAATGTCATGATGATGATGATGATGATGATGATGATGGAAAAGGAGGAGGAGGCAGGAGGAGATGATGCAGTGGCAGAAGCATGGATGCCTTTAACTAAGAAAGGTCTTTAGGGCTGGGGGTGATAGAAGAGGGAAGAGTTCTGAAGAAAAAGTAAAGAAGGGAAATAAGTAATCACAGCTACTGATCTGATAGCCATGGTTCAGTGGATTAACCAAAAGTATCAGATACACATCAGCTCAAATCCCAGCCTTTCCATTTAGTGTTTATGTAACCTTGGTGAAGTTATTTCAAGTCTCTGAGCCTGAATTTCCTTCTCCAGAAAATGGGACAATATTATACATGTCATAGGTTGCATGGGTATGTACATATTTTACAGATCATTAGGTCTTTGCAGTTGAAATTTTAAATATTAATGCTCAAGAATGAGCAGGGAATCTGAACACACACAGGTTTAGACAGATGAGTCCCTCAGGGAACAGGCTCCCAACTAAGTTCTAGGATTACAGCTATGAGCAAGATAGATGCAGTTCACCATGGAGTGAGCAGTCTAATGATAGATGTGGTGTTAAGCACGCATTCCAGTCCCTAATTATTAAATACAGCTGTGATGAACTGTCGGCAGGGAAAGTACAAGGTGCTAGGAGAGCATTTAATGGGAGCTGACAGGCCTAACCTAGACCAGGAGTTGGAGCTGTCATCTGAGGAAGTGGTGTTTGAGCTGAGCCCTGAAAGATGAAGGTGAGCCTTGATGCCTGCCCCGCCTTCTGTGTGACCCCGAATGAGCCCCTCCTCCAGGCTTCATTTCCTGGCCTGTCACTAAGCTGTTGGGCAAGTCCCCTCTAAAGTCTATCTGGGTGCTAAGGAGCCACACTCCAAGATCCCCTTAAAGACCCCAGTGCAGATGCCAAAGTGCCCTGTCCTGAGGCTTGTGGTAGAGAACATAGAGCAGAGGAGAGAGCACAACTATGGTGGGAAACTCCGATGACATGGGAGAGTTAGCTCGAGGCTGAGGATGTGGTTGAGTCCATTTGATACTGCTCTCGTTCCCTCCTAACTATCTGCCACCACCTTGGCTGAGGAATCTTCAAAGCACTTTTTTCTTTTCTTTTATTCATCCTTGAACTTTAAAAAATACACCACAAAGAATAGTGTAACAGCCATATTCTCACCACCCAGAATGTTAAAAATTAACATTTTATTATATTTACTTCCAGTCTGTTTTGTGTTAAAACATTTTTTTTTTCATAATGAAGTTTTTGGGATGCCTGGGTGGCCCAGTCAGCTACATGTCTGACTCTTGATTTTGGCTCAGGTCATGATCTCATGGTTCATGAGATCAAGCCCGGACTGAGGCTCTGTGCTTGCAGCTCAGAGCCTCGTTGGGATTTTCTGTCTCTCTCTCTCTCAAAACAAATGGCCCAGACCCATCCTGCTCCTCCCTCTTCCCCCAGAAGGCTACCACTCATGACTTTGGGTTGCATCTCTCTCTTTTTTTTTAATGTTTTTAATTTTTATTTATTTTTAAGAGTCAGAGAGACAGAGTGGGAGCGAGGGAGGAACAGAGAGAGACAGGGAGACATAGAATCTGAAGTAGGCTCCAGGCTCCGAGCTCTCAGCACAGAGGCAAACGTGGGTCTAGAACTCATGAACTGTGAGATCATGACCTGAGCCAAAGTTGGATGCTTAACCGACTGAGCCACCCAGGCACCTCAGGGAGTGCGTATCTTTTTATTGAATAAAACGCAAAAGGCATTGCTATATGCGTGTGTGTGTGTGTGTGTGTGTGTGTACTTAGATGTCATCTAACAGTGTGTATCATTCTGTGACTATTTTTTCTACCCAGCGTCACATGTCTTGAAAAAATACAAACATGTGAGCATCAACACTCACTTATACATTGTTCCTTCTTTTCAATGGCTCTGGCATTGAATACATCACATATTATTTTTCTTACTCTATGTTGGGCTTTCTTAATTTTTAACTATCAAAAATAATGCTTCAGTAAGTATCTCTCTGTGAATATAATTAAGAGTTTGAAGAGGAGTTGGTGGATCTTGGGTTATACACGTTGTGCTAGATATTGGAAAGTTGCTCTTTTTACTGGCTAGACTCATTTATACTTCAGCTAATCGTGTAAAAAGTATCCCGTTTTTCTTATAATGTTAGCATTTAAATTTTTGCCAATTTCACTGTGTGACAATGGTCATTGTTTAATTCCTTTTCCCCTGATTTTCAGTGAAATTCAGAAGCTTTCCACGTGTTTATCAAAATTCCTTTTCTGTGGACTGCATACTCACACCCCAAGCGCATCGTCCTGTTAGGGTGTGATCTCCCTTTTATTGACCTGCACTGATTCTGATGACTAATCTTCTCTGTGGCTTGTCTGTCACCTGTGGTTACAGTGTCTTGGTCACAGGGAAATTCGTCATTTTCATGTATTCCATATGTTTAGTCCCTGCCTGTTTGGTTTGTGCCTTTCATTTTTAATTTCAGAAATCCTTTACTCCCAAAGAGATAGACATGCCTTTTATGTCTTCTTCTGATAGTTTCAAGGTTTATTCTTCACACTCAGGTTTGTAGCACATCTGGAATGAGTTTTCCCGGATACCAGTATGAGATAGGAATACATTTCCATGTTCTGCTATGTAGAAAGCCAGAGATCCCAAATTCATTTGTTTGACAGGCCATTTGTTCCCACTGACTTAAAAAGTTTCCTCTCTGATGGCAAGTCCCCTCACTTGTGTGGGTCTGTTTCTGGGCTCTCTCCTTTGTTGCACTGACCTATTTGTCTATTCCTAACAAATATCACATTTAACCTCATCACAATATCCTTGTAATGTGTAATGTGTTTTGATTTTTAACAGGACAGGTTTCTTTCTTGGTTGTTCTTTTTCAGAATTGTCTTGGTCTTACTTAGATATTTACACTACCATATTTATTTGGGACTTAGTTTTCAGCCACCAGAATTAATATTGAAATTCTGATTAGATTTGGGTTAAAGTTATAGGTTAATCTGAAAGTTGACATCTGTTTCATAGTGAGTCTTCGCAGGTATAAACAAGGTACATCATTCCATTTACTCAGGTCTTCTTTTGTATCCTTCAAAAAAGGTTTTATTCCTTGCTTTTTCCTAGACGTTTTCTAGATTTTGTTATCGCGAATGGGATTTTTTTTGGTTACCTTTTCTAATTGGTTGTTGGTGATGTATAGGAACAATATTGATTTGCTGTATATTTACCCAGTGCCTGTAAGCTTCACAAGAATTCTCTTGTTAATTATTTCTGGATTTTCTTGGATTTTCTATTTACCATGATTTTCTTTTGTTCCTTCTTTGATCTATCTCAGCCTTCTATTGAATAGATTAAATTTTTCTGTATTTCCTTCTCTGTAGAACTTATGCATTTTATTTCTAGGTTTTTGTTGGGTGGTTGTGTGTGTGTGTGTGTGTGGTTACCCTTATTTTTAAATCTGTAGATCTGATGTACAGTTTGAAGTTGGCCATCCTTTACCTCTGATCACCCCTCCAACTTCCATGTTCTTGTTGTCTTTTAGTTTAGCTCAGTTTTGCTTTATAAGTCCTCTAATTTAGAAATAATTAGCAATAAAATTTTTCTGTCCAATGCTTATTTAGATTTACCTCAATATTCAGTAGTATTTTGCTCATCATTGCTTTTTGAATCCAACCCTTGCCTTCTGGAAATATGCTCTTTGTCCAAAATATCTTTATCTCATCCTCATACTTTTGTGCTAGCTAGCTGAGTGAAGATTTCTAGGTAGACATTAGTTTTCTTTTAGCACTTTAATTTTTTTATGTTTTTATTTATTATTGAGACAGAGAGAAACAGAGAATGAGTGGGGGAAGGGCAGAGAGAGAGGGAGACACAGAATCTGAAGCAGGCTTCAGGCTCCGAGCTGTCAGCACAAAGCCCGACTCAGGGCTCGAACCCACAAACCGTGAGATCGTGACCTGAGCCGAAGTCTGTCGCTCAACCGACTGAGCCACACAGGTGCCCCTCTTTTAGCACTTTAAATACATCACTCTACTATATTCTGGCCCCATTGTTGCCTATGAGGAGTCTACTATCCTGTAAACAGCCTGGATTAGTACCGGCACCTAATAAAAGTATCATAAATATTATTAGCAGCAGTAGCTGTTGTGGCAGTAGAAACAATAGTAACAGTTTTCTGTACATTATGTCTAGTCTTTCCAACTCTTTCCCATAGGTATTGTTATCTGAGGCTCAGAGAGGTTGGATGCCTTTTCCAGTTTACACAGCTAATAACTGAAGGCATAATTTGCAGCCCTGAGCAGACCCCCTAAAGCCTGTATCTCCTTCTCCCTAGATCACACCGCCCTATTATCATAATGGTCTATACACTGTTGGAAACCAGAGCCCGAGAGGATTATTTGCCAAGGCCATCAGTAGGAAACTGGAGGACAAGGGTCTGGGTACTGATGCTTAGCACTTCCAGAACAGGCTTGGGGAGGAAGCTCAGGACACTGCGGGATTTTTGGGAGGGACCTCAAAGACAGAAAATAAGTTTATAGTCATACACCTCTAAGAATAAGAATTTTTGTTATCCAGGGTGTTGAGAATATAAGGTGGAACATATAGAATCAGGAGCTACCTAGGAGAGGGGCTGCTTTTGACATCATCCATCTGTCTATTCTTTCCAACAAAGAAGTCACTCAAATTCCTAGCAAACAAGTGTAGTTCTGGCATAAATATTGGCTGGTATTTTTGTTTGTTTTGAAGAGAAGGTGAAAGGGAAACAGTGAAGGTGCCTGATGATGTGTCAGAATTTCACTCATTAGGGGATGCTGGGAGCTCCTTTGATCAATCAGATAATCATTTTGAGTGCTGGAAAAATATTTCCTCAATTTTTTTTGTGCTGCCCACAAGGTAACAGCTACAGATACAACACACTTTTTAAGTACAAGCTGCATCATGAACATTGTACTCCATTACTTTCTTAATAAACAGCCAAAGAAACAGTAAACCTGGCATTGGTGTGCAGCATTTGTCAGCACTCTCACCGTGGCTGACTCCAGGCTGCCTGCGCACCACTCCCTACCGGGGGCTTGGGAAGAGCTGTGCAGAAGCCACCAGTATGCGGCGTTCCCATCCAGTGGGTACCATAGTCCTAAGTCAGCTCAAGAGCATAGATAATAGTAACATGTGGTAAAATAATTAGAAAGTGATGTGTTTTGAGCATTTGTTACCTTTATTTTTCATATAATTTGTTTATATTTTTTAAATTTTATTAATGTTTATTTATTTTTGAGAGAGAGATACAAAGCATAAACTGGCGAAGGGCAGAGAGAGAGAGAGGGAGACAGAAAATCTGAAGCAGATTCCAGGCTCTGAGCTGCCAGCACAGATCCCAACGTGGGGCTCGAACTCACAAACTGTGAGTTCATGAGCCGAGGTCGGACACTCAACCAAGTAAGCCACCCTGGCTCAGGGAATTTAATAGTTGGCTCTCTCAAGATAGTATGAGCTGGCGTCAGCACACTACTGACATCTGAAATAGGTATAGAAATCTTCTGAAGCATTGAGAAATCTTCTGAAGGACTGATATTCGAGCAGGGTTCTGAGGGTTGTGTAGGAGTCCTCTGCGTAAAGTGGAAGGAGGTATCTCAGGCAGATGGAACAGGATGAGGGAAGGCAGATCCCAGGGCTTCTGAGGAACATGAGTGGAAAATAGGAGAAGGCCAGAGAAGTAGGGCAGAGGTAACTCATGAAGGGTCTTGTGGACCCTGTATCCCACAAGTCCAGGAAACCATTGAAAGATGCTAAACAAGAGAACAAGTGATTGGATTTGCATTCTCAAGAGGCCTGTGTGGCATCTGGGAGGTGAGAGGTTTGGAGAGGGCTAAGGCTGGAAGCAGGGCATGCCATGATGCTGTGGTGGTCAGCAAGGTGCTAGGTGATGGAGGTCAAGTGCTAAGGGAAGTGTATTCCAGACACCCCAAAGAGCATGTGCAAAGGCTTGAGGTGTGAGAAGCCAAGCACAGAAAACAGGGATAGTATGGGAAGCCTGGGTGTAGACTTCCTGCCAGGGAATGACAACGATGTGACTGGAAATCTGGGCACAGTTGACACTGTGTCAAGGACTCTTGTGCCAGGGGATGTGCTGGATATAGTCCCGTTTATGGAGTGTGCTGGTGGGAAGCAGGGTTAGTGTTCTGCACTCTCTCTGAACCACACTATTAATTAATTGCTACGGCCTTTGGCTTACCTAATTGGGCTTTTGGCAGGTAAGTGTTGTATGAACTAGTCTCTGGGAGGCTGACCCTCTAGGTGCTTGTCACTAAAAGTGTGGTCCATGGACCTGCACTGTCAGCCTCACCTTGGAGCTAATCAAATATGCAGAATTTCAGATGCTACCCCAGACATCCTGAGTCACACTGCATTTTAACAAGACCTCAACAGCACTGTAAAGTCTGAGGATCCCTGAGCTAAGGCCAGCTTTCTCCCGCGTGGCCCAGACCACCTGCACTGGAATCACATGGAGTGCTCATTTACAGTGCAGATTCCTCAGCCCCGTCCCAGACTCCTGGATCCTGCCCTAGACCTTCTGAATCTGAATATCTAAGACTGGGCCCAGAACCGGAAATTTCTGTATGCTTCAGAGATCACCCTTAAGCAAGTCAACAACAGTCCAGACTAATCCCAAAAAGACTTGGTCCAAATAGTCATGTTTGAATTGGGTCAGAAAACTGAACTCCTTAAACTGTCCTGGTAAATTATTTCCTTCCTTTTCTATGCAAAGCACTTTGTAGGTCATTGACAGAGAATAGGTGCTCAATAAATGTTAGCAATTGGTGTTGTACTATTTGTTATATTTGAAATGTCACAGGTTCCTTGTCAAGGCCAGAAGCAAGCAAGATCTGGGGAAAGGGTGTGTGTGTGCATGTGTGAGTGTGTGCGTGCGTGCACGTGCATGTGTGTGCACAGTATTGGGGATGGGGTGAGCAAAAGGATGCAGGATGCTGGATAAATCAGATGTCCCCTCAGCCTGTTCTCCGCGCAGTGCCAATGACCATCTGCTTCGAGCAGCCGCCTGTCTGGGAATCGAGGGTATCCATGGGAACCAGTATGGAGGTTGCCAAGAGGACTCCATGGCCACCAGCCAGGGGGGAGAGTGGAAATCAAGTGGAACGGAAAGTGACAGACTTGTGTGTGTTGGGTGGAATGGCAGACTGGTCAGCTGTGAGAGCAGGGGTGGGGCTGAGCACAGACAACCTAGTGGCTGGGCGCCCGGGGGAAGCCTGCAGACATCACGGACTTGCACAGCTGTGCCCAGGAGGACACTTGAGGCAATCTGAACACTAGTATTTCTCTCTGTCCCTCCCTCCCTCCCTCCTCTCTTCTTCCTTCCCTCTCTTCCCCCCTCCTTTAATAGGAAATTCAGTTTTTCAAAACAGTACAATTAGTAGACAAGTAAAAATGAAAATGTCAAGTCACCTCAAGTCCCACCATTCATAAGCAGATGCTGTCATTTTGGTGTTAGTTCATCTTTCTCCCTCCATATTTTTATAAGGTTGAAACCATGGATTTCCAGTTCTGTATTCTGCTTTCCAGAAAGTTATTCTGAGTTAGGCATTTTACTTTGAGAAAAAAGCATGGAATTTGGAGTCAGATACCCACTTGCACTCATATCCCAGATCTGCCTGCTTGAAAATGGACGGCTGAGACCAAAATGACAAACTGATCCAAAATGGATATTCCTAAGTGGGTGCCATTGTGCCGTCTTAGCTGACGGCACCCCTTTAGCTCTGCACCCAGATTTTGAGTTGAAGATTTTTTGTGTATTTCATCCACTTCGATGAAGCCTGTGCATAAAGGAGAAAAAATCCTTCTGGCAGGAAGAAAAGAAGGGGTAACTGTTTTGCTTAGATACATCTGAAAAAGAGCATTAAAATTTAGAATGCTGTATTGACCCTAGAATGTGATCTAACAGGGTAAAAAATGTATATCCGAGTCATCTCTCCTTAATTAACTGCTACAACCAGCGTCCTGTCGTTTGTGTTGCTCTAAGAGCACTTATGCCCCAAGGGCAGGTGCTGCGCCACCAAGTGACCACTCACATTTGAGGGAAGAGCGAATCTTGCCAGCTGAAATGTGCAAACCTCCTGGTGAGACCAAGATGCCACTTCAATCAGAGTGTTTCTTGGAAATCCTCCAAAGTTAGCCCATTCAGGACACTGTAAAAAGCGAAGTTTACTTTATTTGATGTGTTTCCATCCTTTTAAATATGGTTCTTTTAAGTATGTATCTATGAGTCAGTATTCTGCGTGATAGGATGTGAAACATGTGAGGAAGCAACACAAAAAGTTGGAGCTGCAGGTCGCTTGGTGAGAGAGAAGAGAGCACTGGACCAGGAGTCCAAAAAGACTTAGATTTGATTTCCTGCTCCGAAGCCCACTTCTGTGTGCCAATGAGCATAGCACACAAACTGCCCTTTTAAATGTTTCTGTCCTTTTAAGTGTTTATTTTTGAGTCAGTACTGTCTGTTTTCATGGCAAACTAGAAAGCTGGAATGGCCTCTTTTTCATCTCAGTGTCAGTAAATACTTTCTTGCATGACTGAAGGGAGCCCGTGATAACCCAGCATCCCACACGGTCTGCCATTCGCTTTTACACTTGGCTTGAGAAAAACAACAGAAGTTTGGGAGCAGCTTAAAAACGGACTAAAAATTCTAACACCCAGAGTGAACAAAATCACTGATAGAAGGCTTCATTTAAGCTTCTTGACTTTTAAAATTAATTCAACAAATATTTTTTGAACACCCACAGTGAACTCTACAGTGAGTTAATGAAATTGTTGTTCAGAGAGAAAGCATTTGTCCTCAAATCACTTCCTGTTGAGTAGGGGAGACTGACTGCTTTAAAAATTCGGGCTGGATTTTTGTTCAGGCATGGTAAGCCAGCAGGTCAGGAGAGGACTGCCATTGAAAAGATAGCTTATTCTCGAGTGGAGGGGGCTGCCTACACCACACTGTGCAAGGCCACGTGGGGAAGCACCAGGATTGGTGAGGAGGCGGAAGGAGTGAGGGGCAACGTGGTTTTTCCAGGAAGAAGTGGGTCAGGCAGGGTAACAGGCTAAGCAGGTTTAGTATTGTCTGGCTTGAATAATTTCAGTGGACTCTGGGGCATATGGCCATAGTTGTTTGATGCCTATGGCCCGGGATGATTAGGGTAGGAGGATAGTGGCCCAAGTGTGAGAGCCCAATAAAGGAGGTATTTGGGGTCTGGGGATCAGATTGGTTGGTTTGCATATGAAAGGCATGTTTACTACCGCTAGGAAGAGCTAGCCCTGGGGTGGGGGTGGGGAGCTGTTTCCCCTGGGTCAATAAGGCCCCAGATGCCAAAACACCAGAATAAAAAGACATGCTTAATACACGGAGGCAAGGCAGATACTTAATTGTGGCATTATTAGGTGCAAGGTTGTAAATAACAAAAAAGAAGCACACTTCGGGTGTTAAGGAGAAGATACTATTTCAAGAATACTTGTTCTGACAAAGGCTTAATGGAAGAAATGGCTTTTCAGCAGGGCAGACTGGTGGGGCGGGGGAAGGGGAAGGGGAAGGGATGTGTGTGTGGGGGGGGGGTGCATCCAAGCTCTTACCACTCATTGGCAAGTTGTCCACCTTGGGCCAATTACTTAAAACTCCGAATAATGTTTATTCTGCTTATATCCCAAAGTTGTTATACAGATCAAGCAAATAGTTTCATGTTTCTCTCACTGTGCACAGTCCATGAACCTATATTAGAACTGTAGTATTTGTTTAAAATACAGCTTCCTGTGGCACCTGGATGGCTCAGTCAGTTAAGCGTCCAACTTTGGCTCAGGTCATGATCTTGCAGTTCACGAGTTTGAGCCCCACATTAGGCCCTGCGCTGACAGCTCAGACCCTGGAACCTTCTTTGGATTCTGTGTCTCCCTCTCTCTGCCCATTCCCTGCTCATACACGGTCTCTCTGTCTCTCTGTCTCTCTCTCTCTCTCAAATAAATAAAACATGAAAAAAAATTTTAATAATAAAATAAAATAAAATAGAGCTTCCTGGGACCCAGAATCAGGCTGTGAGGGTGAGGCCCAGGAATGTACGTTTTAACAAGCCCTTCACTCTCACTCTAGATGATTCTTAGGATCACTAAAGTTGGAGATCAGCCTAGAGAAAACAGTGCTAGGCACACTCCAGAATCTAGAGGGTAAAGTACGTGTAAGGAGGATTCTATATACTTATTACAACCATAGCTTACACCTGCTTCAGACTCTCATGCCCGTCAGCTCCTTAGGCTCCTTAGGCAAAAATTATGTTTGGGTTGCCTGCCTCACAAGCATAAACTGAGGTAGGTAGGTGTTAAACACACAGACACCGAAGAGATAGGGCCCAAAGCCCGGCCTCCCGGCTGAGGCTAGCTGCCAGGGGAGGCTAACGTTACAGATTTCCCACAGGCCTCAGGGCGAGCGCAGCCCGGGAGCCAGGCCTCAGGCTGCGAGCTGGCTCCGCTCACAGCTTGGCCTCCGGTGCAGCTGTGCGATTTCAGATTCCATGTTTATTCGTGTGGGTTTCTATTTTTACCTCCAATTTCTAAAAATACGAACTGACAGACTAACCAAAAGTGATTTTGGCACTTTCAAGGGAAAATATATGGGTAAGAATTATTGAATAATTGCTAAGCCCTCCGGCCTTGCCTAATTGGGTTTTTGGCAGATAGACGCTGTACGAACCGATGGTGATTCAGAGTGGGCAAAGGAGAGTACCGCTTGGGAAGCACCGCTCGTTTGACCTTGGGGTTGGTGTTTCAGTCCTCACAGAAAACCTACGAGGTACCTTTCCCCCATTTTACTTTCATAAAGTGAGACTCGGGCACATCCAGTCACTTGTACAAGGTTTCATGGGAAAGAAGGTGTGCCTGGGATTTCATCGGGCTCCGTTTGATTACAGACTCCCCTTGCTTCCCCAGCCAGCTAGACTCCCTCCAAGAAGATGCTAGATCCCCAGGGTGGGGTTAAAAGGCATGCTTCTAACTAATTACTTTTATAAAACCCCAGTGATGTATCTCTCATTTCATAAACTAAAAAAACGTTCACTTTACTGACTTTCACAGAGATGATTCTTATCAGATCTCTGACATAACAACCTAAACTGCGGCTGCTTATTTTGCTCCACATTCTCCTTCCCGCTCCCCTAGTAATTAGGCAGTAATTATTATGTGGGTAATTACCTCATTAGGAATTTGGTGTGAGAAAGCTCAGGGAAAGAATAATAAAAGGACGCCTCTTTATAAGCTACAAGATTACAAATGACAAATACAGTTTTAATAGCCCTTAAGCCCTCATTAAAAGAAAAGGGGGAATTTTTCCTGCACGATATTTGGGAAGTGGTTGGCGTATCTCTTAATCAATCCGTGCTCCTCTGAAGAGCCCAAGTTTCCCTGTGGTCTGATAGCCCATTCCTAAGTGGGTGGAGGCCCTCAGAAAGTTCCAGTGAAGGAGAACCTCAACAGCAGCCATGAGCAGCCGTCCATGCCCTTCCACTGCCTCTGCCCATGGTGGGGAGGGAGAAACGTGGGGGAGGGCATCCTGAGCACCGGAAGGGACGCACGCTCTGACTGAAGGGTATCCTGGCCATTGGCCCCCAGTGCCTGCACCTCACAGGTGCCTGAAACCAGGTCAGAAGCTCCTGGGGGCAGAGGCTTTGTCCTGCCAGGGCTTACTGGCATGGCTGTTGGAGTGAGGACTGGAGAAATGTGAGTCAGGGGTCCTCACTGTAGCAGGCCTGGCTCCCCACCATCTGGCTTCGTTGAGTGCCATACACCCCCTTGTTCTCTACCCTCCAGGACCCCGACCACAGCCTCCTTGGGGTCCTTGTGGAATTTGCTTTCACCCTTTGGCCGTGAAAAGCTCCGTGTCCCATCTTTGGTGAATTCTTAATCATTAAGATTCAACTCCTGTCTTCTATATCTCTGCCCTCTCTCCCAAAAGTAGAACAAATCTTCTCATTTATTTGCCCTTAGCAGTTTTTACATACCTACTGCATAATTTTATTCAAGCATTCAGCAAATATCTTTACTCGGAGTCTCTCCTGCCTGGCCTGGTGACAGGGACACAGCTACTGTAGCCCATTTCACTGTAATCTCTCATCTAGATTATTGAAGTAGCCTCCTAGCTGGTCTTCCTGCTTCCTCCTTGTTCTTAATCTTCCAAAACAAAAGGCACACGCGCCACTCAGACTAGATGAGTGCCCAAATCCTCCAGTGGCTCCGCCTCTCACATACAATGAAATCAAATCTCTCATTTTGATGTGCAGTGCCCCACCCCACCCACCCTTCCTTCTCTGATCTTATCTTCCACTCCTCCCCCCATTCCCCTTGTCAGCTCCAATCCAGTGACGTTGGCCTTTGTTCTCCACACACACCTCTTGCTTCAAGGTCTTAGCATTCTGCCTGGAGTACTCCTTCACCCGATTTCCACAAGTCTCACTTCCTTCATGTCTCTGCTCAAATGTCACTTCATCAGAGAGCCTGTCCTTGACACTAGGTAACTCAGCACACATATACATACTTACAAGCACATGTAACTCTGTCGCCATTGTTAGTCTTATTAGAACTTCCCACCACCTGGCATAGTATACAACTGCCTATTGGTTTATTGGCCATTCCATTTCATTGGAATGTAAGTCACTGCTCCCAAGACAGCCAGATGTTGTCTAGTCTGCCCTCTATTGTATCCCAATCTCCTATCAACAGCATCTAGGTTAATATATGTTGAATAAATGAAGCAGTGAATTACTGAGCATCAGTCGGTGAGCCCTCAATAAATGCTTACTGATGGAAAATCCTAAATATGCTCAGAGTGTCTGCCTGGGAGGGAAGTTTAATGTCAAGTTATATGAGGATTAACAACAAACAACAAATAGGCAGGTAGACTTATTGGAAAGACTGTTTGCCTTCATGAGTCCCATGGGATGGGAATTTACGGACAAAACTCAGGAAATTTGAAGAACACGGTGGAATAATTTTTAAAAAGATTTTTTTTAACATTTATTTATTATTAAGAGACAGTGAGACAGAGCATGAGCATGGAAGGGGCAGAGAGAGAGGGAGACACAGAATCCAAAGGAGGCTCCAGGCTCTGAGCTGTCAGCACAGAGCTCAATGCGGGGCTTAAACCCACACACTATGAGATCATGACCTGAGCTGAAGTCAGACACTTAACCGACTGAGCCACCCAGGCGCCCCATCAATGGAATAAGTTTTAATGCCATGTAAATGATAACACAAATGAAATGCTATGTAAAGGTATGTTCCAAGCTATTGGGTTTTGTGTAGATGTTATCTATTGTTGTTTTTAATTACAATATATATTAGCACCTTTAAAATAATTAAGAGTATTCTACTGCAAAACCAAACCAAGCCCGGGCTAGGAACTGAGAGGCCTCGGAGTGCTGGTTCCAGCTTTGCCACGAATTTGCTGCGTGACATGATGGACTCACTTGCCTTCTCTCCACTTTATTTCGCCATTCTGTAAAGTTGACACACTGGATTAAATAATTTATGGAATGTCTACCAGCTCTAAACTTCTAGGCCCTGGGGATTGTTGGCTGGCTGGCTGGCTGGCTGGCTGAAATGATGGACAGGAGACTCTAGTTTCCATGACATTGCCCAGTCTTAACTCTCCTATCGGTTCTAGGGTCTTCCCACGCTCTCCCCACTCTTTCGTAGCCCAGAGCAGCCCTACTCTTTATCTGGAAATGTTTTATGTACATCCCTGAAGTCCCTATATCTTCTTTGAGTTGAAGACAGAAAACAGGAGAAGATAAAGTCATTAAGAAGCAGAAATGATGGAAACTGGAGGATATTTATTCTGTGAAAAAACAAGGAAGAAGAGGATAGGTATGTTGACTTACAACTAAGAATCAGGGGAGCATATAAAATTGATGGAGCCTGTTTCTTAATTGAGACTGTTTTTGAGAGGTATTCCTTTATACACTATTGCACAAGAATTACAGAGTATTACACATCAAATCTTCCCTCTGGCAGATTATAATCCTAGATGTTTGGACAGGGAAAGACCCAGAAGAACATCTGAGAGATCTTGCACATCTAACTTGGTGTCTTTGGGCAAGTCCTCAGAGTTGGAATGGATGAGAACACACAGGAAGCCTGCCTGGGTTCAAGTCTACCACTCACTAGTTATAACTCACTCACGACCTTGGGTAAGGCACAGTTTATACCTCATTTTTTCTGGAAATAGAATGGAGTTAATTGGGTTGAAGTGAGAATGAAATATAAAAGCTTAGTGAGATAAAGTAACTTGCTCCCAAGGTACAGAACTAATCATTTGGACCCCAGAGCCCTAGTAGGAAATAAGTATAAAAAGAATCAAAGGAGATGGTCTCATAATTCTAGACTGTTGATTTAAAGTAAGAAATGTCTATACGATGCCCACAGAGGTAATTTCCCATTGCGAGGGATTTGCTCACTCCCACACTTGGTATCGATTGCAGCAAAAGAGACCAGAAATGCCTTTGCCAGTGGTGTTTGCTGGATGGAATGATATTATTCCAGCTGAGTAACGTAACTGGATCCCCGGTGTCTGTCTCGTGGGACAGCAGAAGTGATCACTTTTCATTGATCTCCTTTAGACCTGACCTTGATATTCCTTCCTGTCTCCCCCTGAATATATCAAAGCACCTGAGGATAATATAAGCATGTTCTCCTTCAACTAAATCTCACAGGGCTCATGTAGAGGTTGTGTTCAGAGGCAGCAATGACAGAGGCTGGATCTGGACCTGACCTTCCAGCCACTATAATCTTCTAGTCACCAGCCTTTGAATCTGCCTTTTTCCCCCTTTTCATGTTTGAGTTTTGTTAGATCGGAGGCCCTGGTGGCCCTCCGTCCCCAGAGCTGTGAAAGTGCATCTGTGCTGTGTCCCGCTGGCCCTGTGTTAAATGAGCCCATCCAAAGAAAGAGCGTGGGCAGGGGGTTAGGCAAAGGGCAAAAGCCAATTAAGAAAAATACATCTAGAGCAGGGGGAGGGGCAAAATGGGGGAAGGGGGCGGGAGGTACAGGCTTCCAGTTACGCCATGAACAAGTCACGAGGATAAAAGGCCCAGCACAGGGAGCACAGCCAGGGACATTGTAATAGCGTCAGATGGTGTCAGATGGTAGCCACACTTGTGGTGAGCACAGCATAACGTATAAAGAAGTTGAGTCGCTATGCTGTACATCTGAAACTAATGTAACATTGTATGTCAACTATACTCAAGTAAAATTTAAAAAAAAAGGAAAAATTCTTCTACCCTATTTCATTCAATCCTCACATTTCCCCAGCAGGGTAGATGACATTATCCCCGTTTTACAGATGAGGAAACTGAGGCTTAGAAAGGTCAGGTCACTTCCTTAAAGTTGCACAGCCGGTAAATAGCATATTTGGGATTCTAAACCCAAGCTCTTGCTGATAGGCCATGCCTTGTTACTGCTGAGGAATAGTGGAGATTGTGGAAGAGGGACCAAAAATAACTAGAGATGGTTTACAGTCCTGTCAACAATTAAATTTGTACCAGGTATAACCCTCTTCAAGGTAATTCAGATTGTACTAGTCACACTGGCACTGTGGGCATGCTGCCTCGAGCCAGGTGCTGGGCTGGGCCCGTTATGGACACTATTTCCTTTCTTTGTTACCTTTTACCCACGAGGTCACCACAATTTCAAAGTGGTGTTTCTCAAAGTTTGTCCCTCTGACCAACTATAATAGAATCACCCCAGGAACCCGTTAAAATACAGATTCCAGGGCTTCACCTCAAGGGGAGGAACAGTGGAATTTTTATTATTAAGAAATTCTTGGGGTGCCTGGATGCCTCAGACAGTTAAGCATCTGACTTTTGCTAAGGTCACGATCTCATGGTTTATGAGAATGAGCCCTGCTTCTCATGAACATTCTCTCTCTTCCCCCCTCCCCACCTTCTACCCCTCATGGGATTCTCTCTCTGTCTCTCTGTCTCTTTCTCTCCGGCCTCACTCTCTTGCACTCTCTCTCTCTCAATAAAAAAAGAAAGAAATTATCTGGTAGTATTTGGCACTCAAACCTTGAGAACAGTTGTTCTTAAAAAGTAATAGATTCTTCTTATTAATCTATTAAATCACTCACTACCTTTTTTGAAGCCTTTCTAAGTTAAGCATTTTGTATTTAAAATATAGTTATGGATTCTTTTAATGAACAATGAATTTAGAAAGGACATGAGTATGAAGCTGGAACTCAGTGCAGGGCTCAGTTGACTGAATTTTATTTGGTGCCTGGAGGAATTTGAGGGAACATTGTTTTAGGACTGACTAGTAGGTCACAACTATAAAATTCAAGTCCTGGTATAGATCGTCTGAAATTTGGCCTTCAGTCTAGACTTTAAAAAAATTTTTTTTAATTATTTATTTTTGAGAGAGAGAGAGAGAGAGAGAGAGAGGAGGCAGAGCACAAGCAGGGGAGGGGCAGAAGGAGAGGGAGACAGAGAATCTGAACCACATTCCAGGCTCTGAGCTGTTAGCACAGAGTCCAGTGAGGGACTCGAACCCACAAACCATGAGATCATGATCTGAGCCGAGGTCAGATGCTTAACTGACTGAGCCACTCAGGCCCTAGACTTTTATAATATTCTGTAATATACCAAGTAGCTTCTTTGAAATATTTAAATAAAGTGTTCATAATAAATTAGATAAGATGCAAAATTATAGAACAGATTCATTTCAACTTATCAACTGTGCCCAAGATACAATAGATGACAAATACAAATAAGCTGGTGAATTCTACTGAACATTCAAAGAAGAATTACGACCACGCCTTCACAAACTCTTCCAAAACATAGAAGAGGAACGAGCACTTCACAGCTCATTGTGAAAGACCAGCATTACTCTGCTCCCCAGGCTACCGCCAAAGACTGACCAGTGAGGGTGGGCCATATTTAAGCCCAAGTCACCCGCTTGTTCTCTGCCTCTGGCAGGTGGATTTCAGGGAGAGGGTTGAGACAGAGCACAGCGAGGACAGTGATGGCGGTGGTGGTGGTAGGGGTTACAATCACACAGCACACGCACACCCTCACAAACACACAGACTTGGAATCCAGCAGTGGGCTTTCGTTAAGCATTCTTCTCTAGGGCAGGTCCTGGTCTTTTCCTTGCTCTAGATCTCTCATTGCTGTGGATCTTTAAAATGTATCAACAGATGATAAAACAAACATGTATCTTAGGAACAAGTAGTGGGACTTTTACTCTGGTGTCAACAAGATTTAGTCTCCCTGACTGATTTTCTCCTCACCCTGTCCTTCTGCCCACCCAGCAGACCTTCCCTCCCGTTATGGTCTTAGTGACCTGTCTCTGTGCGCCGCCACCATTGCCCCCCGCCAGTGTATCTCCGGCCGTGTTTTACAAACTTGAATTCAGATCTAGATCTAGCCACTTTCGTTGTTGTATTTAGTTAGGACTACTGCAGTTTATACTAATCCTTTGACAGTCAGTCATGTGATGGCCGCTATGGGATAAACTACTTTCTTTCCAATCTCTTTGGAAAGAAAAATCCAATCTCAAAAAAAAAAAAAGGCACATTTTGTGTCCGTATTTAGAGCAAAGGCATTTATCCTTTGTAGTGGAATCTTTATTGCATGCATGAGAACAGAATTGATTCAGAATACATGTACTTGGGATTTGAGCATGCTAAAAAAAAAATCGCATCCTGGGAAACACTTTCTTCAGTACTGGTTGACCTTCTAGAGTCCCAAGCAAAGACACAATAGAAAGATCTAGACTTGGAGTCCTTGTGAGTTTGGGCCCTATGCAGCCACTTGCTAGCTCTATGACTTTAGACAGTTCACTTTACCCCTCTGAACCTCCGTGTTCTAATCTCTAAAATAGGAATTATAACTTGTCTCTTGAAGGGTTGGTTGGCTTGAGATTAAATTAGATCAAGTATGTAAATCCATTATGAAAGCTTTTGGCATTACAGTATGTTTTCACTTATTGAAATGTGACTTTTACATTGAACAAATTATAAGGTGACTTTATTTTTGCTTTCCACTCTCCTTTTCAATTTATTCCATGGGACGAGTTCTTCTGCTACCCTTGCTTGAAAATTGGAGCAAGTTCAATAACTTGTACAGCAAATTTCAGTGAATAAAAGTCCTCTGTCATTTAAATGGCCATCCCATGTTATAGTCACCATGTCAGTCTGTTTAAAGTTAATACTGTTTCTCCTCCTGCAGCTCTGGCCTGCTCTAGAATTGAAGCCCACGGTGGGGCTTCTCCTTCTTTTGTCCTATCCCTCACCCCGCATCCAATCTGCCCAGTGTTGGAGTTCAGGGAGCCAGAGCAGGAGGCAAAGGGAATGGAAGGGCTCTTCTGGGACTGGCATGGCCGCAGTGATTGCTGCTCTCTGGACCAGCAGGCTTTCAGGATGGATTGTCTCTTGTGGGTGCTTTGCTGGGTTCTCTAGAGGCCTCCACACTCACCACCATGGCCCTCTCCCTGCAGGAGAGGGATAAAAGTGAATCCCCTTTTGCAGGTCCCACACTCCCTCCTCCACCCTGGGCATCCCATAAGCCCTCTAGCTTCTTCTGAAGTGTTTGCTCCTGGGGGTGGACCTCTTGACACCCTCTGCTCCCGGGAAACTGCACCATACATTCTTTGCCCTAACCATGAGACATCTCAGGTCAGCCCCAGACCCGCCCTTTCTCCGTGTCTCTGCTCTTGGGCAGACTAACCAGCCACCTCTGACCTTCAGATTTCGCAGGAGAGTCACTGTTGACTCAGGAGAGTCACTGTCACATCCCCTAAGATCCAGACGTCCTTGTGCCTCTCTCTTGACTTCAGCTAGAGGGAAAGTGGCCCCTTCGTGGCACACAGAGTTCTCACCAGCATCCTGTCCCTGCACCGTTCTCAGCCTTTCCTTTAGCAATTCTGCACTATGTCAGCTTGCCTTACTTTGGAATGCGGTTCTGTCTCCGTGCCTCAGCTGAGTTCCCTGCTTCAGTCCTGGGATACCGCTATTCATCGTACTATTCTCATTTAACCTCAGCCATCTCCACTTACCGCTGTCCAAGGTCATGACACCTAACTACCCTCAGCTCCTATTTCCTCATCTGTAAAATGAGAATGGTACTAACTGTGCCTGCCTTGTGAGGTCTCCAGGAGGATTAAATGAGATAATGCATCAATGTACTTCCTACAGTTCCCGACACTGGCAAGGTTCTCTGTAATGGAAGCCATTTTCACTGACGTCACCATTATCATGATTAGTCTTAAAGCAGAATTACATGTCCCTTTGTTACCAACTCCCTGCCCCCCTGCTTGACCAGAGCGCGTGTGCACACACAGGGGATGTGCATACAGGCACAGCTGCGCGTGCACAGTGGTGGCTGTTTGGAGGTGTCTCTGTCCCTAACCCCCTTTGATGCTGGCTGTCCAACAGTCAGCACCCTCAGTGCCTGTTCCCCCCGCCCCCCCCCCCAACTAATTCATTTATCTCTTTACACTGTCTCTCACAGCAACCTAATTACACGGTGGGCCTGTGTGAAGCCATCTGCGGCTGGATTGTCATCCCTCTCTCCCTCAGGATCCTGGGAACTACCCTAATGGCCCCACAGTTTCCCGAGGCAGAGAGATGGGGCTAATCCCCATTGTTGGGAAGTCACATGCAGGACTTCTGTGTTAAAGGACTGCAAGCGTGAAGATGATTTTTGAATCTCATGCAGTGATGCCCCGCATATTTATCCTTCTGCCTTCAGTCATTTCTTCCTAGGTTTTACTTAGTTAAAAAGAGAAAAGGGAAATAATAGGATGGTAGGCCTATTTCCAGCGTGTGCTGCGTTTTTTCTGCCAGCTGTCACAATGAGACTTCATCCATCATCCCTAAGAGCGGTTGGGGGCCTGCTCAGGGCCTCTTCAGCCCCCTGTGTTTCTCTCTGCTATAACATCTCTCATACCATATGACTCAAGTCTGTTTCTTTGTCTCTTCTGGCCCTGACTAGACCATGAGCTCCTTGTCCATTATCCTCAGGTGCTAACGCAGTGGGTTGCTCACAATTTCTCTGAGGCCTCGGGTATTAACTTCATTTCTCTGAGCTTAGTTTCCTCATCCATAAATTGGAAAGTGATAGTGTTCATCTCAAAGGGTAGTGCTGAGGATTAAATTAAATCACGACGGCAAAGCACCTTGTATATTGTGGACCCTCGGTAAAAGGTGACTATCTTATAACTGCTGTAGGCACTGTAGCAAATGAATGAAATAATTTGTGAGCAGAACTGACAGTGAGTTCTAATTCACCATCATTAAATAGAACATATGTGAATAGGTAGCCTCCAGTCTCTCCCTATCCCCAGCCTCTCATTGTCCCCGAGTGGCCTGACTTGCCCAACCAAAGTGGCTCCCTAGGTCAACACTGTTCAGTTAAAAGAGACAAAGTTCAGGGTGCCTCGGTGGCTCAGTCAGTTGAGCGTGCGGCTTCGGCCCAGGTCATGATCTCACGGTTCATGAGTTTGAGCACCATGTTGGGCTCTGTGCTGACAGCTCAGAGCCTGGAGCCTGCTTTGCATTCTGTGTCTGCCTCTCTCTCTGCCCCTCCCCCACTCGTGCTCTGTCTCTCAAAACAAAACAAAACGAAAACATTAAAAAATTTTTAAAAAATAGACAAAAGTTTTTACATACTTTTTAATTGGAAAAACAAACTAAATAAGAAATAGAAATCAACTAAGTTAAAACATAAAACATCAATTTGCTACATAGAACTCAGTAGCAAAAATCTTGATTCAATTTTACTGTACTTAAGTCTGATAACATTGTTTTCAATTTCTTTTTCTTTATATTGTTTTTAACTTCTACTTAGTTATAAGATGTTTGTCTTGAAAGTAATTGCTACAGAAAATTAGAAAATAAGTCGTAAATGAATAAATTCAAGTTTTGCTCACAAATAAACCACATGTAATGAGAAAAAACAACAACAAAAAAAAACAAAGAAAACCAAAGTGGCTCCCAGGCCACATCATCACATCACTCTACCACTCAGAGACCTTGAGTGGCTCCCTCTGTCTCCAGAGTCAAGTCTGAGCTCCTGTACTTGACCCCACCCCACCTCTCCACCCATCTCGCCTCCACTGCCCTTTATGGAATCCTCGAGCATAAAATAAGATGAGAACGTCTTGGGGTGCCTGTCCAGCTTTGCTGTTCTGTGACTCCCACCCAATCCTGTTCATTCCACGCCCCTTTTCTGAGTGCCTGCTCTGTGCTGGGCCCTGGGCTAGGCCCTGGGACCAGTTCCTGTCCCTGGGGCCTCCAGCCTAAAGGAGAATATAAGCTGTCTTCAAGACGTGGTTGAGGTGGGGAAGGATGCACTGTGGGAGCTGAGCAGAAGTGCTCAGCCTATCTGGGGGTCAGCAATGGCTTCACAGAGGTGACATTTGAGGGGGGTGAAGCAAAGAGCATAAGGCCTAGGAGAGCACTCTGGAAAGAGGGAAGAGTATGAGCACAGACTAGTGCAGGCATGTGGTTGAGCTGCTCCAGGGTGAGAGTGGGAGGCAGCCGGCCTGCGGAGGTGGGCCGTGGCAGGGCCGGAACTCACATCCGGTGAGGAGTCTGGCCTTGATCTCCAGGTGCAGAGGTTGCAGAGGCCCTTTCATTGCTCTACAGCCATGGCCAAAAGTGTGGCTTCCTCCTGGGCGCCTAATCTGTGCATTATATTTGGCTCCACATTTTATTCTAATATTTGAATAAGAGAAAAAGTAATTTTTAAAATTTTTTGTTTGGTTTTGTGTGTTTTATATACAGAAACAGATTAATGTAGGACAATAGGAAATGTCAGGTCTGTAGTTAGTCAGTCTTGAATTTGACTTCTGGCCCCTCCATGCACTAGCTGTGTGCCCTTGAGCAAATCACCTGCCTTTCTGAGCCTTGGTTTTCTCATCTGTAAAAATGGGGGAGTGTTCCCACCTGATAGCACTGTTGTGGGGATTATAGATGATGGCACGTTTTTGTGGGGCATCTGGTATACTGGAGGCCCTGACACACTCCTTCTCTTCCCTCCCCTCTCAGTCACTGGATGTCCAGTCACCTGGACGCCAGCCCAGTGACCTGCATAGTGACAAAGAATGCAGGGGCACTGATGTGAAGGAGGTTTCCTATGAAATGTTAATTGCTTTACTCAAAGACTAGGTGTTCTGAAGGGCTCTGTTCCTCCAGCTGAAAGCTCGTGACTTCACTGGCCAGTCCCCACCATTCCAAGCTGTCCAGAGAAGGAAGGCCAGGCCACTAAGACAAGTCCAAGTGCTAAGGTTGCATTCAGGGTTTGTGGGTGTGCATAGCCCTGAAAAGCCCAGAGCAGAGAAGGTTGCAAGAAGTTCAGTGTCTCCCCTTCTTTGAAAACTCCTATTTATCTTCGAAAAACCCTTCAGATTCTCATGGGAACCTTGACCTCCCAGAGCATCTCGGAGCACTCAGCTGGAAGTTCCTTAACGGCAGTTACTCAGGGTTGCTTCATAAATGCTTATTCAACAGAATACCTGTCAGAGGCTCAGAGGCATGAAACCATGTTTAAAATACAGGTTCAGGGGCACCTGCGTGGCTTAGTCGGTTAAGCTTCTGACCTTGGCTCAGGTCGTGATCTCACGGTTCGGTTCATGGGTTTGAGCCCTGCATTGGGCACTGTGCTGACAGCTCAGAGCCTGGAGCCTGCTTCTGATTCTGTGTCTCCCTCTCTCTCTGCCCCTCCCCCATTCACACTCTGTCTCTGTCTCTGTCTCTCTCTCAAAACTAAACATTAAAACATGTAAAAGATAAAATAAAATATTGGTTGAGCACCTGCTGTGTGACAGGCATTGTGTTAGTATGTTTGCTAACTAGTGGGGACACGAGCCAGGAGAGTCAGGTACCTGATGTACCATGTGACACTTGCCTTTCTCAGGAACCCGGACCTTTTCCTGATGGCCCCGTAAATTATGCTGGTTTGTGTCTTTAACCTTTTTTCTCTACTGCCTTCTTTGCCTGTATTTGACCTGCATCTTGAAGTAGCAGTTTCCCCAGTAGGAAAGGGAAAGAAAAAATTCAAGGTAAGGACAGAACTGTGCAAAGACACAGACTAATGAAAGTGTTTAAGGCTTTCACGAGGCAGCTTATGGAGCTTGAAATGTGGAGTTGAACAGACCTGGTTCAAATCTGGCGCTGACTGACAGAGATACCCCAAGTAAATTCTTGCATGGATCTGGGACTCTGGAGACTCCAGCCTTCCAGGGCCTCCCTGAAGGTTAAAGCGTGAGTATGCGTGGGTGCCTCCCACCTCTGGCAGAGAGAGGAAAAAGGAAGTCAACAGCCCTGGCCCTGGCTCTCCCGTTGCCCCTTAGCAACTGACCTCTAAAGGTGCCACACCATATCACAGTGACCCTGGTTGCTGGCCCAAGCAAGTGACTGACAGGACTGAGTTTGACGCTGCAGCTTCATGAAGATATCCTAGGTCCCATTTTTGATACAACCCTTCAGATTTCATGGCCTGATAAATGGTTTCACATTTTCTCTGACTTTGATGCCTCTGAGTGCGTCCACTACTTCATTAGAGGTGGCAGGTTGCTGAAAGCCTTGCTGGAAACAGAATTGCATCACGGAAAGAAAGAGAGGTCTTGAAGCCACAAAAGGTTAGCAGTGCCTGTCATGTAAATGAAGTCCATGATTCCACCCTTTCACTGCCGGGTGGCACTTCCCCTGCTGGGCCCCCCACAGCTCCCATTACCTCAGATGAGATGGAGCACATGCAGCCAAGAGCAGAATTTAATGGGTATCAATGCCAATGAATCATTAGCAACAAGAAACAAACGTGACATTAAATGCACCAAAAATGGCGTTGTGGGGATTACCTACTTCATATTTTTATGCTCACTGTTACTTAACAAGCTCTGAGATTCGGTCTTGCTCCAGCACTGGCAGACCTAAAACGGATTCATGTTTCCAAACAAAGGGACAATTTGCAGCCTTCGCACATGATGATTATCAAGAGTTTGTAATGCATGAAAAGAATGCTTTCTTTTCCAGTTATTTCTTTATGACAAGTTTCTAGGAATGGAAAACATATCTCTTCCTAGATCAAAGGATAGCAGTTTTAAGACTTCCCTCATTAATTCACATATTCAACAAATATGCAAGGAGCACTTGTGATGTACCAGATATTCTATGGGGCCCTGGAGACACAGCAGTGTCCTGCTGAGTTGAGTCGAGCTATACGTTCCCCACCTTGCCAGCAATGGGGACAGTCCTGCCTTTCCCCCTTGAGCAGCCTACACAAAAATAGTAATGTATTCCCAGTGGCTTGGAGATTTCAATGCAAGAAACCAACATGCCAAATGGAATTACAGATAATTACTTATATGATTGTGGCATAAGGGAAGTTTGAAAGCTTAACCCCAGGAGTAAATGGGATAAAGGAAAAGGTTGATAGACAAGGCCATGTTCAAATGTAAAACTTATACCTGGATACATATAGGATATAGATATGGATATCTCTGTGGGTGTAGATCTCCATCTCCCTCTCTCTGATACTGATACACAGATATAGATATGTTTCATATCCTTATTTATCCATATATATAAAACAAAAGATAAACTGGGAAACATAGTTACAAAGGATTACTATCTTTTATTTTTATCTATAGGAGTTGTAGAGAATTCTAAAAATTAATAGGAAAAAGAAAAATGGAAAACCAACTGCGATTCCCACGTTACTTTAAAAAAAATTTTTTTAACATTTATTTAGTTTTGAGAGACAGAGACAGACAGATTACTAGTGGGGGAGGAGCAGAGAGAGAAGGAGACACAGAATCAGAAGCAGGCTTCAGGCTCGAGCTGTCAGCACAGAGCCCAACGTGGGACTCGAACTCACAAACTGTGAGATCATGACCTGAGCTGAAGTCGGAGGCTCAACCGACTGAGCCACCCAGGCGCCCCTGCCATGTGTTACTTTTACAATTAGGAAAGTAAACTCAGGAGTGTCTGCTTGTTCAGCAACACGGATTGAGTGCCTGCTGAACTGTTCGAGCTTCCAAACCAGGCGCCAGGGACACAGAGATGGCTCCAAAGCCACCTCCGCCCTCCACGTTCTCAAAGATGGGCTTGGAAACAAATAACCAGGAAGACAGTGTGAGAAGCCAAAGAAGCTGGCACAGGGAAGTCCCAGGACAACAAAGCAGGAAAGGATCACCTCCTGCAAGGGGAGGGATGTGAGGGAAGAAGGTGTTCCAACTGGATTAGTAATAGCTTTATTGAGATACAATTTACATAACCTACAACTCACCCCTTTTAAGTGCACAGTTTGACGAGATTTAGCACATGAATATAGCGGTGCAAGCATCATTGAAAGACAGTTTTAGAATGCTCCATCCCTCGTGTTCATTTACAATCAGCCCACCCTCCTACCCGACGCCTAGGCAGCCATGGATCTTCCTGCTTCTACAGTGCGCCTCTTCTAGAACTTGTATAAAAATGGAATCATATGATACGTAGTGTTTTCTGTCTGGGTTCTTTGATCGAGCCTGATGTTTTGGAGATTCATCCGATTTGATTCATTCCTTTTTACTGCTGAGCAAATCCATTGTGTGGATTTACCCATTTTCTTTATTCACTCATTAGTTCTGGGCTATTTCCAGCTTTTTGGCTCCCATGAATAATGCTGTTACCAACATTGATGTATAAGTTGTTTGTAGATGTATATTTTCATTTCTCTTTGGAATTTCTCTTTCACTTCATTTCTTTTTACATTCCCATCAGCAATGTATGAGAGATCGATTGCTCCACACTCTTGCCAACATTTAGCATTGTCAGTATGCTCTATCTAAGCCATTTTCGTCAGTATGTGGTGGTATCTTAGTGGGATTTTAATTTGTATTTCCCTAATGACTAGTGGTGTTGACAATCTTTTCATGTGTTTATTTGCCATTATATATCTTCTTTAGTAAAGTATCTATTAGTATTTTTCCCATTTTTAAATTGGATTGCTTATCATTGAGTTTTAAGAGATCGTTATATATTCTGGATACAAATACTTTAACAGACATATGTTTTGCAAATATTTCCTCTCAGACTATGGCTGGTCTTTACCTTGTCTTAATGGTATCTTTTGGAGAGTAAAAGGTTTAATTTTGATTAACTTAATTTTATCTTTTTTTTCTTTGATTGCTTTGTGGTTTTGTATCATATCTAAGAAATCTTTGCCTACTCCAAGGCCACGAAAATTTTCTTCTATTTCTTCTCTTAGAAGTTGCATGGTTTTAGGGTTACATTTAAGTCTGTAGTTCATTTCTAATTAATTTTTTGTGTATGGTGTAAGATAATGATTGAGATTCATTTTCTTTTCACATGGATATCCAGTTCTCTCAGCACATTTGTTGGAAAGATTATCATTTTCCCTATTGAATTACCTTAGCACATTTTAAAAAGAAATAAACCACATATGTGAGCAGTGGTATGATGGTAAATGTTTAACTAGCATTCTGGAAAAAAAGGAGGAGCCTGATTTATAGTGTCGGTCAATTTCCTGATATGACTCTTTTCACAGGGCCGATTTCAAGCTACCAGTAGTTTAACAATCAGTTCACCAAATTACTAAAAATTTAACGGTTAGCTCTGTGAACCAATATAAGCCAGTTTCAAACACACTACTGTATGCAAAAATATGAATTATCTATTTTGTTCTTAGATCTGTATGTCTGTATCCAGTAACATATTATTTACTGTAGCTTTATAATAACTTTTGAAATCAGGTAGTGTAAATCCTCAGACTTTGTTTCTCTTTCTCAAAATTGTGTTGGCAATTCTAGATCTTCTGTATTTCCATATAAGTTTTAAGATTAGCTTGTCATTGTCTATAAAAAGTTCTGTTGGGATTTTGGTAAGGAAATTGCTTTGAATTTATAGACCTATTTCTAGAATTGCTATCTTAACAATATTGAATCTTCCAATTTATGGACATGGTATTGCAATGTTATGTAGTTTTCAGTTATAGGCATTGCACTTCTTTTGTTGAACTTGTTCATAAGTATTTTATCCTTTCTGATGCTATTGTGAATGGATTTTGATTTTTTTAAATATTTCCAATGTCTGTTACTAGTCTAAAGAAATACAATTAATTTTTGTATATTGACTGCGTATCCAGCAACCTTGCTAAACTCACTCATTTATTCTAGTACTTTTTGTAGATTCTTGAGGATTTTCTAAATCCAAGTTCTTATTATATATAAATAATGACAGATTTACTTCTTTCTTCTTGCTTTATTATAGTGGCTATGTACAATGTTGAATAGAAGTGACAAAAGTGGACATCCTTGCCTTGTTCCTGATCTTTGGAGGAAAGCATTCAGTCTTTCACTATTGAGTATGATGTTAGTTATAGAGTTTTTGTAGATGCTATCTATTAGGTTGAGGAAGTTCTCTTCTGTTCCTACTTTGCTGAGTAGGAACATTTTTTTTTTAATCATGAAAAAGTGTTAGATTTTAAACAAATGTTTTTTCTATGTCTATTAAGATGATCATGTGGTTTCTGTCCTTTATTCTCTGAAAATGGTATATCACATTAACTGATTTGGGGGTGTTAAACCAACCTTGCATTCCGGGGATAAACCTCACTTGTTCGTGGAGTTTTTTTGTAATGTTTATTTATTTATTTTGAGGAGGGGGGAGAGAATGCAGTGGGGAAGGGGAAGAGAGAGAGAGGGAGAGAGTTTCCCAAGCAGGCTCCATGCTGACAGGCTCGATCCCATGAACCATGAGATCATGACCTGAGCTGAGATCAAGTCAGATCCTTAACCGACTGAGCCATCCAGGCACTCATCACTCATTCATGGAGTTTAAACATCTTTCTATTTTGCTGAATTTTATTTACTGACTTTTTATTAAGGGTTTCAATATTTGTATTCATGAGGAATGTTGGCCTGTAGTTTTCTTATAAAGTCTTCGAGTGGCTTCGTATCAGAAAAATACCCATCTTAAAATGAGTTGGGAAGTGTACTCTTTTCTTCTCTTTTTTAAAAGAGTTTGTTAGGATTGATATTTATTTTTTCCTTAATGTTAGATATGATTCACCAGTGAAACCATCTGGGACTAGATTTTCTTTGTGGAAAGATTTTAAACTACTAAATCAATTTCTTTACTTGATACATATTTATTCATTTTTTTCTATTTCTTTTTTAGTCAGGTTTAAAATTTGCACCTTTCTAAGAATTTGTCCATTTCATCTTTATTGTCAAATGTATTGGCATGAAGTTGTTCCTAGTATTCCCTTATAACTGACCTGCATTTTAAAGAGTAAATTAGCATGTATCTCAATAAGTCATAAAATGATGTTTTCCTCAGCACCAGCTTTACTTGTTAAAAAGATATTTACTAAGTACTTCCTATGCACCAAAGAATGAGGAAACTTAAATTTATTGAACACTTCACTAGCTGTATCATACATTGTCCCTGGCGCTATGTGGAGCTCATCTCATAGGAGCATACTCCCGTAATTCTAGGTCCACCCACAAAAAGGAGGCTGCACTCTCTGCCACCTTTCACAACACACTCTCAGTGTTTCCATTTCCTGTCTAAGAAACCATCTTTCTGCACTTAATGGACACAGATCTTTGGGGACCCAACTAACCAGAAGAGTGCAGCCTTCCCTTTTCAACCTCAACCGGACAGCTCTGTGGTCTCATGGCACAACCACCCCAGAATTCCTATGACTGAAAAACCCAGATAATAATGGGCAAGTGGGGGGTGGGGAAGAGTGAGGAGGGAGTCATTGTGATTTTCCTATAAGCTCTTATCTAGCTCTCCTTTTTTTTCTAGCTGGGGTGTATTTGAATATGTACTTATGTTAACTACCACACTCCCTCCCTCTCATCCTCACCTGCCAACTGTAGCTTTCTTATTTTGCACCCTCTTTTTTCCATGTGGTTCTTAGCAGAGTGCCTAGTAAATATGGCAACATAAATTAATCTGTGTAGAAATGCACTGACTCCTAATTGAGCAGTTTTTACTTTTAGCTATCTCTCCTCCTAATTCTATACATGTTGTACACATGGGTTTTCTTTGTGTGAGACATTATCTCCCAGGTGCACAGGGGCCTATGAGCTGCACACAGCCTATGACAGGACTCGGCGGTTACCTGCCAAATCTCCATTTGCCTAATGAGGGACCCCAACCCCTGACCCTCATCATTGCCAACAGCTACCCATGTTGAATCTTTCCATGTAAGGGAAAGGGTGGATTCTTTTCCACGAATTCTCTATTCACATTAGACTAGCTTTAAACTTTTCTTTACATCCAGATGTCTATTTGCATTTAAGTGCATGCTTTCCTTATTTTAGAAAACCATACAGTGTGCATGTGTTTACTGGACATTCATGGATAAGAGGTGAGGTCCTAAATGATTAGAACATTGGCATTCTCTATAAGATTCCCTTTTCTCATTTTCACACAAAAGGAGCTGAAAGATACATGCAAGCGTATACACAGGCATAGATCACAAAGCTCCTCTCTTGACCCAGTCATTTCTGCCAGGAAGAAACTATCTTCCATTTTCCTCCACAAAGAGAAAGAAGCTACTCTAGGCCCCCTGCAACCCTCTAGGCTCAGGTGTTCTTTTCTTTTTAATCTACAGATCCTACTTCCTTGAACCAGCTCCTGACAATAGCTTGGCAACCAACAGTGTTCTTTGTCTCCATCAGATTTCATGAAAAAGTCTGCTCCCCTTCTTTGAGAACACTTCAATATAACAAATGTAGGCACGATTTTTGAACAGAGACTTCATATGTTTCCATGACAACGTAAATTACCTATGAGACTCTGTAGGAAGGTTTTAGACCATTAAGGCTTAAAAGCATGGTTTTCTTCCTTCATAAAGCAGTCAAAGAAGTTGTTGAAAATTTTGTTGTCAAGAGGATGAGGAGAGAATTTTATTTCCCAAGAACCCAGTTACATAATAAATCTGGGCCTTCTGGGCCAGACATGAATTTCTATTTGAGCATAGCTGGCAATAAGCCATTATTCTAAATCCCTACTTTTGTCAAGAAGTGATTCGTACCAATTAACACATGTAGATATTCTCCCCAGCAGTCGAATTGTTCCTTGTACAATTCTATTTCATTATTATAAATGGTAGGCTTTTTCAAATTAGAAGTGAAAGCACAGCCCCTATTCTCTTCTTTGGCAACACTTTCTCTCCAAGGCCAAACCCTTTCTCCATTCTCCTGACGTCCGCCCTCCTCCCTCTCCTGGGACCTGGCTTCATCAATCACCCGGCTCCCTGCCCATCTTCAGTCTCTCCCCTATAATTGCTCTTTCAGTATCTCCCCTTGAATCACGGCAAGAAAATGTGCATACATGGGACAAGTCCTTAAGAAGCGAACATCTGTGTACAGCAGAAGTATTTAATTAATCAGGCATTCACTGAATGCGACTTTGTTCAAGTCTAATGTGAAATGCACTCAGAAATAAACGTGGCACTGGAAGCTGCTGCCCAAACCGTGTCCCCTCCTAGGACCAGAATGTTGACCGCAGTGGTCAGAAACATGACAGTGGACACAGACGTTTGACTATGTGATTGTTTCTGTCTCCCCACCTGACCACCCATTGAGTAGAGACACTTGCTGCCTCTGCCTGTTCACTCTGCGCTGCTAGCTCTGTGCCTGGCAGGTAGAAGATATCCAATAATTCTTCTTGAACAAACAACTCTGTAATGAAAACCAAATACATGTATCGAACAGTTTTCCACCATGGGCTTTGTAGTTCTGATGCCAATGGGCAGGGCCTCTCCCATTCTCATTGAACCTCACATCCACCCTGCGGTTCAGAGCAGGTGAGGGCCTGGCCCAAGGGTTAGAGCCAGGATCGAGCCCCGGTTTATCTCATTCCAGAGCCTGTGCCCTTGCCAGTGAACCACCTTCTCTATTCTGACCCAGTCTCTATGCTGCTTATCACCTTGTTAACCTCTCTGCCTGCACCTCCCTGAGCCCTGCATGTGCTGTGTGCTCTGAGACATCACTTTCTCCTGAGAGCCTGTGTTTTCCCTTCTGGCCCCGAGGCAGGTGCAGCTTTATCAGCCCCGCTGCATCGGAGGCTTTGCTACCTTCTCGTGAAGGCTGCCGTGTGTCCCTCTCAGTTTCTTACAACCAGAGCATGACCTTTTGTTCACTGGGAGCCACAGTTCTGCTGGGAGCTTGAACTTCCTGTGCTCTGCTCACACCAGTGCCTTTTACCTTGCTGAAATGAAACGTGGGCCCTTTAAATTTTTTTTTAACATTTATTTATTTTTCAGAGACAGAGCATGAGTAGGGGAGGGGCAGAGAGAGAGGGAGACTCAGAATCTGAAGCTGGCTGCAGGCTCTGAGCTGGCAGCACAGAGACTGATGCGGGGCTTGAACTCATAGACTACAAGATCATAACCCAAGCCAAAGTCAGAGGCTTAACTGACTGAGCCACCCAAGCGTGGGTATTTTAAACCCCTGTTGGTGAGAGGCATAATTTCTGCTCGGGGTCAGTATTAGAATCCATTGCTATGTAACAAATTACTCCAAAACTTAACACTTCAGGCCAACAAGTAAGTGTTTATTATCTCCTACAGCTTCTGAGGGTCAGAAATCCAGGAACGGCTTACCGGGTGGTCTCTCCCTATGTCATCTGATGTCATCCTTGCCTGAGGTGGAGGGATCCGCTTATAAGGTGGCTCACTTGCATGGCTTTAGCAGGAGGCCTCAGTTCCCAGCCACACAGGCCTCTCCATGAGGGTTGTTGGGGCATCCCCAGGTCATGGCAGCTTTCTGTGCTCAGTGTGAATGTTCCACAAGAAAGCAAGCCAGGGGCCGCAATGCCCACAATGCTCTCACAAGTTATGTACTGACACTTCCACTGTATTCTGTGTGTTGGAAGTGAGTCAGTAAGTCCAATCATGTTCAAGGGAAGGGGAATTAAGGCCCCCCTGAGGGAGGAGTGTCTGAGAATTTGTGGACGTATGGTGAGAAGTGATATGGATGCCAGATGCCATGAGATACCTGTGTAGCAACTTTGTGCCCTCTCCCTGGCCGGGGCAGCCCCGGGGACTTCCTGTTTAGCTGTTCACACGGGGGAGTGAGGTGGAGGCTGCATTTTGAATCCCTGGCCCAGGCCCAGTGAGCATTACACAGGTACAAAAGGATGGTCCTGATCCTTAACACCTGCACAGTCTGGGAGGGAGGAAAGCCATCTACACAGGTGACCTACTCTAAGAGCACAGTGAGGACGAATGTCAGAGAAGAACAAGCTCAAAGCAATGGTGGGGCAGGTGAAGACCCCTAGTAGGGAGAGTACCCGAGCCTGGCATGGACGGTCATGTGGTATTTCAGTAGCTGGAGGCATGGAGGGAAGAGCATGCTGGGGATGGGAACAGCATGGGCAAAACTTCAGTGGTGGGAAGGAGCAGTATGTGTTTGGGGCAGGGCAGCATGGTGTTCTTAGTGGCTAAATCAGTGATAGTGCCTGCAGCACGGGGCTGCTGTGAGGGTTACATCAAGTCATGTGTTTAAAGAGCTTTGCACAGTACCTGGTGCCCAGAAAATTCTCGATAAATGATGATGTGAATGACTGACAAAGATGAAGAAGTAAGACTGGAAAGCTAACGTGGGGCCAAATCACAGGGCCATGCATGTCATCCTGAGTAATCACAGCATGAGGAAACTAGGAGGGGCATTAGTTGGAACTATCATTGGTCCTGTAGCAACTGGGATCTGTTGTGTTTTAGTGGGGGAGTAGCGTGCTTATGGCCAAGCTAGAGGAAGATCTCTCCCATGGCATGTGCTGGATGAATCGGAGTGGGGCAGGGGACCAAGACTCTCAAGATGTGATCCTGATGCCATGGTCCAGGGAGAGGAGACACCCAGGGCCGAAGTGAGATGGTGCAGGGGGACTGGGCAGGAGGAGGTGGTGGTGAGGGACTGGGCAGGAGGAGGTGACGGAGAGGAGGCACTGAGGGCCGAAGTGAGATGGTGCAGGGGGACTGGGCAGGAGGAGGTGGTGGTGAGGGACTGGTCAGGAAGAGGTGATAGGATATTTATTGACTCCTTTAAAAACCTTTGCCTGGTCAGCAAGCTCCTTTAGCAGCTGCTCTGAACGCAGGCACGCACCTGTTTAAAGGTCCTTGGGATGGGAACAGCCTAGGAACCTCCCGTTCACCAAGTCTCCATGAGGTGGCTCACCTTGGGCCTACCTCTGCCATTCCTTGGTGGAGGGTTGGGGGCTGGCCCAGGCTTCTCTCCATAGATTTTTCTGCACATAGGAGCCATCAGCGGGGTTCTGTAAACCCAGACTTGAACATACTAATTGGGCCTCCTTGTCTGTGTAACTTACCCACCCACAGAGGGACGGACATCATGGTCCGAACCCTTCTCTGCCCCTGCAGGGACTGTGCAGGGGAGAAATCATGCATCAGGCCTCAGATGATCTCCTGGGGAGGGGACAGTGGGCCCTTGGCAATGCAGTTGGAAATCCTGTCCCCACGACTTCCCCACATCATGATACAGGAGGAGCCATGGCACGAGGAACATCTCTGGGATGCCAGGGGCAGTGGCCTGCAGATGTGGGGCCCTCCCAGGATGCTCAGAGCCTCACGCTGGGGCATCCAGACTGGTTGAAGGGAACTGCTGTCTTGTGATCGCTGCCTGAAGCCAAAGCTGCCATGAGTTTGAAGGTGGGCTATCGGCCTGTCCTAAGTGTGTTATGGCAGAAGGGGCGGGGCTTTGAGTGAGACTCACAGTTCAATAACTGCTTATTGGCTTGGCAAGTCTCTTCACCTGTCTGTGCTCAGAGTCCTCATATATAACATGGGGCTAATAACAGTGACCTCATAGGGATTTTAAAAGGGTAAAAGGAGGTTGGATACACAGAGGGCTCAAACTAAAGGAAATAGGTGTCGGGCAAGTGTTAGCAAACTTTTCCTCTCCTTTCCTGCCGCCTGATTCCCAGGTGCTCCTTCCTTCCCCCAGCCCTTTACCACCATGGCAGCTTCGCTCACCAGGGCTCTGGGCTTCCCTCTGTCAAACTAGGAAGGATGGATTTTATGAAAGCTTAGAAGGCACCAAATGCTTGCTTTAGTAAGGGCAACTCTTCCCTACAAGGACTTAAGGATGTGGCATGTGAGTTTTAGCAGTTCTGCAAATACGGCCCAAGGGTATCACTCTGAGCTGTGCGGGGCACCAGGGAAATACAGATAAAATGCAGGCCTGTCTCTGGTGAAGAGAGACTCCACTCGGGTCAGGTGCTTGTGAGCACATATTCATTTCAGCATGATGGGCACTGGAAACCGAGTGCAGGCAGGACATTTTCATGCCTCCAGGAGCAAGCACCCGCCCCATCTGGACAGTGTGGGAAGGATTCAGGAGAGGGGCCATAAGTTGACCAGAAGTGAAATCAAATAATAGCCACTTCCATTAAATAGTCACTCAATGCCAAGCCCTTAAATCCTGTGAAGGATGTGAGAAAAATATGAAACATGACTCTGAGTGGGAGCCCGAGTGAGGGTCCTGGTGGAGCAGGGGGAGACAGGTGGAGTCCTCACCCAGCTCTGCCCCTAACCTGCAGTTGGACCCAGGATAAGTTGAAGGATATCCCTTCGCAGCCATGCAAATGAGGTTGGACTCAAAGGTAGGGTTCCATCAAGAATTTTCTGTTACGTATCTTATCCCTAAAGAGAGGTAAAATGAACTCATAAAATCATTAAAATAACATGAAACTGCATAGGTAACCATAAAGTTGAACAATGTAGTAAAGTGCTCAGGAGCTGAGAGAGAGGAAACTGGGCTGAGAAATCCAGGAGGGGGTCCTGGAAGAGGAGAGCCCAGAGCTGGGCCTTGAAGAATAATTAAAACTGGGGCAGTCTGAGAGGGGGACATCATCAATGGAACGATAGTGCTGCCTCACTCAGAAATGCTCAGCAGCTCCCCAGGCCTAGCTCAAGCAACTAAACATGGCATTCCAGGCTCTGTAAGCCTGGCCACAGCTCCTACCCAGCTGGGTCACCTTGACATCCTTCACACCTCAGTCTTCACACCCGGAGCAGCTCACCTGCTCTCTGAACCTGCCACACAGACTCAAACTGCTGCCTAAATTCTTTTTGTCCACTTCTCTGTCTACACCCTTTAGTGTGCCCTTCAGAATTAAGCATCATTTTCCCTCTTTCCCTCTGTCCCATTTGCTTCGGGTCACACATGGACAGATCCTGACCTACTAAACCGTAGCCACCTCAACCAGGGCTTACGCCTCCCTGTGGGCCACATGCCATGCATGTGGCTGGTGTTTGGTAAATGCCGAATGAATGAATGAATGATCAAGCTGAAATCTAGCTGCACAGACAGGGGAGTTCATGGTTACAGGGGACCATGAACTTGTGGCAAGAGGCTCAGGACATGACTGACCTGAGAGTGGGGCCCATTGTGTCTGGGAGGAGCGTCTCAGGGCTGGAGGAGCTCAGGCGTCATCCAGTCCAGTCTGTGTCACATAAACCCTCCACGGCCCTGCAGACAGCAGGCCTGAGCCTGCACGAGCAACTCCAGCACATTGCCTGCATGCTATGGGAAGGATGTGGGCTGTGGAGCCTGACGGACGTGGGCTCATATTTCAACTCTGCTTATCTGCCAGCTGTTTGTTCTTATACGAGGCACCTAACCTCTCTGAGCCTTGGTTACCTTCTTTTGTAAAAAAGATCTAATACTACCTCCTCTCAAAGTTGTTGTAAGGATTATAGTGAAAATACCAAACCAAAACCACCCTCCAGCTTATAAAAGGTGACTAATGAATGGTAGCTAATTCTATTTTTATGACATATGATTAGTTATTCCACGTGGCTAGGGAAGGTTTTGTGGAGAGTTCAAAGAAAGTTCTACGAAACAGAATGTGGGTTTCAACCTAACAGTCTATCATAATCGCAGTGAACTTAGGATAGGACTCACCAACATGGCGTCATGTGAAGATTTGTTTTTTTTTTTTAATGTTTTATTTATTTTTGAGAGAGAGAGAGCATGAGCAGGGGAGGGTCAGAGAGAGAGGGAGACACAGAATCTGAAGACAGGCTCCAGGCTCTGAGCTAGCTGTCAGCACAGAGCCCAATGCGGGGCTTGAACCCACGAACTGTGAGATGATGACCTGAGCTGAAGTCGGATGCTTAACTGACTGAGCCACCCAGGCGCCCTGAAGATTTTGTTATTTAAGGTCAGGGGTTACCAAACTGTTCCCATGGGGACATAGCCCATGAATAATGCTCACAGTGAGACACTTGCCAGCCCACAGGAGCCACTGCAGATACAGATAGCTACAGAGGCTGGCCTGGGAGAAATGATCCAGAAATGGTTTTTAGGGCCAGCATCTACCTATCTCAGTCCTAATTCTGGAAGCAGGCAGGGACAGGAGTGGAGAATTCCGGGTTCTGCCATCATATATCCGGGAACCAGGTTTTTACTTGTGAGCCGTGTATAAGGGGCTTCGGTAGTTCTTGAGTCCTGAAGGCTGGGAAGAAGGAGGGACAGCCTGGAGCCTTAGCAGGTCCTGGTGGCCACACCCCCCACTGTGACCCCGGCCAGCTCTAGGCCTATGTGGAGAGTCAGAATGGCTCAGAAGTCAAATCAGAGTAACTGGTTGAACCAATGGAGGTGTAAAAGGGAGGAGGAGAGGACAGAAAAGGAGATAAAGCGGCCTTGATGCTAGAGCAGATGGGTGCCATTAACACAATCAGGAGGGTCTCAACCCTCCAAGTCCCCTTCTCCTCCCACGTTCTCCGTCTCAGTGGGCAGCACCTGCCACCCACAAACCAAAGTCCTGGAGTCCCTCCAGGTTCCTCTCTGACCCTGGCCTCCCACAGCTCAGCCACTTTCAAGTCCCACCCATTTCCCTCTTGACTCAGAGTCACTCTCCGTCCTCACTGCCACTGTCCTGGTTTAGGCCTCGACTTTCCTCCTGGCTCACTGAACAGTCTCCTGCCTGGCCTCCCGACTCCCCTCTCCCCGTCTGTCCGCCATTCACACTGCTGCCAAACTTCTCTCTCCCCAGACTGATTTGGCCACATTCATATTTGGCTTGGAGCCATTTGGCAATTCCTTTTTAGAGTCCAGACCATCCCCTCAGCATGGCTGGCAGGACCTCAGGATCTGTCCAGCCTCTTGTGCTCTTCCCCACAAGCTTCACCCCAACCACCCGAACTGCCTGCAGGCCCCCATAGAAGGCCATGTCTCAGCAGCCCCTTTGTGTATCCCATTCTGCCTGGAACCCTGGCTAGCTCCCTGCCCCATCTCTGACTCCACTCCAGAACCAACATCCCCGACTCCCTCCAGGCCAGCACAGGCCATGCTTACCATTCCTCTCTTTCATGGCTCTTTCCTTATTGTCCTAGAGTAACCTCACTCCCTCTGCCTCCCACATCTTGAGTCCATAGTCTGTTCTTACTCAGTTTGGGCTCCACAGAGCTCAGCATCTTGCCAGACAGACCTTAGGCACTCAGTAAATGTTTTATGAATGAATGAATGAATGAATGAGAGAAGCAAATTGACTGATGAGGGGTTGAAGAAGACAGTTTGGCAGGGGAGACCAGATGGTTTGGTTCTAGGGATGTTGAGTTTGAGTTGGTGGGGCCTCCACGTGGGGGTCCAAGCTGCAGTGGAAAGGCGAGTCTGAAGCTTGGGGGAGGGTCTCTGAAGAAACTCAGCTCACAAATGAGCCAGTTCCCCTAAGGCGGTCCAATGACCAGCAAGTGGCTCAGTGTTACCAAATCTGCTTTATGAACTCAGGGAGCCTCCGCGCTTGAAGGACATCATAAGGACATTGTCTGGTCTGAGTCTTTTCTTGACAAGTGAGGAAGCTAAGGCTCATAGAGGGGAGAAGCCTGCTCAATTGCTCTTTAGAGGCAGCGCTCGGACTCTTGTGCCTTCATTGTAGTCTCGGCTCTTTCTGCTGTCCCCTGTGGCCTCCTGTTTGTGCTGCTCATCTCTGACCCCCCAAAGCAGGGCATTATCAGTGAAGGCAAGGAGGGCACCAGAAGAGCCTAACCACAGATATTCACACCCTAACTATTCCTTTCCTACAGCACAGCTTCTTATGGCCACAGATGAGAACAGACCCAATAAATGTCGCACATCCAATAGACAGGAGGGACCCTGTGGCCTCCAGCAGCAGTTACATGTATTTTACCCTGTTTTGGACATTGTCCCCAACTAGTCTCCAGCCCTATAACAGATCAGAAACAACTGATTAGAATCCACAGGTCCTCATAGAAAAAATAAGAAAATGGACACACTGACTTGGATGGTGGTCATCATAGGGTCAAGGCCAACAGCCACTCACACTGGAGCACATGAATACTCTCCTGCACATACACACCCCAACACAAGTTCTAACAGCGACATCCAAAGTATGTTTGGTCCATTGTTTATTTATGATCTGCAAGCATTTAGACATTCCATAAGTATTTTCATCTACATTGATTAGGGTTGTTAACTTTCTGGCAGTGTAAGAAGTGAACCCTCTGCTACCAAGGGGAGGAATTATCCTTGAGGGTTCTGGCTAACAAAAGGTCTCCATCATGACAAGGCAGGAAAGGGAACTGGCATGTGGCCTTGGCCACAGTATAGCAGGCATCACCGTCTAACACCCTGTCTCATTTTCATGTTCTTGACCTCACACACAGCAGGCATTCAATCATATAGGTTAAGCCCATGCATGACTGAATGGATTGCGTGTTTTCAGCCTCATTTTAGGTATTGAAAAAATGGGGCCCAAAGATTAGGACTGCCTATCCCTGATCACCCAGAGATCACTACCAGGGTTAGTGGTAGCTAGGAGCCCAATCTCCTTCTTCCTACAACGGCTATTCCTGCAGCCCACGTTAACTTCACGGGGAGGAAAACGCACACTTACCATGAGGAAAGAGTGATGTTAAGGGCCCAGCCACACCTCCGTCCGCACCACAAGCATTAATTGAGAGCTCGCTGTGTTTGCAGCCCTGGACAAGGAGCACTGCTTCCCAGCAGATAAAGTTTCATGTCACTTACACTTTCTTTGATTCACAGAAATGAATTCCGAGCATGGACAGACATCAAGCCTGTGAAACCAATAAAGGCCAAGCCCCAGTATAAGCCCCCAGATGACAAGATGGCTCATGAGACCAGCTACAGTGCCCAGTTCAAAGGGGAGGCCAATAAGCCAACGCCAGCTGACAATAAGGTGATTGATCGCAGAAGAATACGCAGCCTCTACAGTGAACCTTTCAAGGAACCCCCAAAGGTGAGACAAATCTTATGGGGGACCCCCCCCAGCGCAACCTAGAATGGAGGGGCTCACGGCAGAGAGCATGATGGCAGGGCTACTGCCAACCCTGCTCTTCTCGGTAGCACGCAGACACTAAGGGGCTTCTTAACAGGAACCTTTGCTAAACTCAAAGGGAATGTTCAAAAGGAACAGTGCCTAAAATAAAATAGCTTGAAGACTGGGAGGTTTTCAGGGAACTAGCGTCTGATTTTGAGAAGCACCCCACTCCAAAAAAGTGGCGGAAAATCTCACCTGAGCCCTAAATCCACCCCCTGTCTTAAAACTAACTGCTTTTACCCCTGAAGAGTTGGCCATTGGAGGTATCTCTCCTGGCTTCCTCCCTGCCCTGCCCCCGCCACATCCTCAACTCCAGTCCCTGGACACTTCCTTACTCCTCGTCATCTTTTTCCTCCATAAACACCATCCACCACCGGTTCTTAGTCTGTCAAGGCACACCTGTCACATCAGCTGCAAGATGTGTTCTGGGTAATTTGTTACTATAATGAACAATCTGTGGGTGAGTTACACTTCCGAGTACTTGCAGTGGATTCAGGGATTTCCATATAATAACACGACTTTGCCTTATTTGGATCCAGCGCACACCCCTGAGGGGGAGAGCCACGTTGGAGATGCAGCTGGAAGCAGGAATCCTATATCCCAGAGCTGATTCTGTGCTGTCAAGCCACACGGACTCGTGCAAATATCTGCCCCCCTATCTATAATAGCAGGAAAAGTGTGAGATCCTGTTCTCTGCTTTTGTTGGAAAGTCTTGCACTGAAATAGAGTTTCCTATTTGGCCCGAGACTGATTTATAGGTAAAGTAGCTGATCAACCCAGTTTGCCTGGACCCCTCCAGTTGTAGCACTGAAAGCTCCATGTTCCATGAAAGCCCTCAGTGGAGCTCACTGAGGAAATGACCTAGCCTGTGAGCCCGACATCATCTGTCCATCATCCATAGATGAGGTGGGGCCCAAGATGGAGGAGGGCTGGCTTTGCACAAAAGAAGACTCAAGGGGAGGAAGGAGGGCAGATTGGGGGATAGTGAACCCAGAGGTGGAGGGCATGTTGAAGGACCATACACAGCGGCCCCAGAGTTCTTGGGAAAAAGAGGGCCAGGCTGTTTCCTGGGAGTGAATGGTCAGAGCTAGAGGAGGGGTTTCGGGGATAGCGAATGGGCTGGAATGGAAGCTCTGGGAGAACAGTCCGGGGAGCCAGCTGGAGAGGAGGAACGGATGGGGGGCAGTGTTGAAGCCTCACTGGGATGAGACCACCTGGCCATTTCTCCACACGAGCTCGCCGTCCTGGAGACAGAAGCAGAGGAAAGGCTGGCTTATGCCAGTATCCCTGCGCCTTCTATCAACGAAGTTTGACTTCTTATTAATACCTGTCCACCACGCTGGGCCACAGCCCTGCTCCCTGCCACCTCTGCAGTCTGGGCCCCACGTGACAGAGAGCCTCGCTCGCGGCAGAGAAGAGAGCACTGGGAAGCACGGGCTGACCCTCCAGCTTGTCAGAGGTGACCCACATCACTTCTGCTCACATTTCATGGATGAAAGCAAATCATAGGCCTGCCTGAGTTGAACAGGGTAACGAGGTATAATCTTCCCTCAGGGAGGGGCGGCAGCAGATATTGCAAAGCAGTAACATCATCCACCACCAGGGTGGTGGAGCCGGGGAGCCAATGTGGCCAGCGATTGTGTGGCCAAAGCCACTGACCGGCCGGTTCATGCGGGAGAAGCCAAATGACCCACCGTCCCTGAAAATACCTTATGCTCTGTGCCCCCTCAGTGTCCAGTGTTGTCATCACAGTTACTGTGGAGCTAATTGTGTCTTCTCTCTAACTTCTCTCTCTCACTCCCTCCCCTTTTGTGTTTCTGTATTTGTGGTCTGTCTGTCTGTCTGTCTCTCTGAGCAGGTGGAAAAACCTAGCGTTCAGAGTTCCAAACCAAAAAAGACCTCAGCAAGCCATAAGCCCCTGCGGAAGGCCAAAGACAAGCAGGTGGGGTCGGGCCGGGCTTCCAAGAAAAAGAGCACAGAGGGTGCCGGTGCCGCCCAGCCTGACGACAAGGAGCAAAGTAAAGAGATGAACAATAAACTGGCTGAGGCTAAAGAGTAAATTTCACTGCACTTTCCTTTTATTCTTCTTTCCTTTTTTTTTTCTTTTTCTGTTTTAACCAACCAACAAAAAAGGCCACAAAATTGATTAGAGGCTTCTCATCTGCCTTGGTCCTGAGTGTTCCAGGTTTGGTTTCTTTCCATGGAGGAATGCCGGTTCAAAGACCTCGTGGCAGGCCTCCTCTCCAAATCTAGACCGGCCCCCCCGGCTGAGCGCAGCGCAGGGGTCCGCGCCGCAGGGGGGGCCCAGAACACCTGGAACCCCGGAAGCGCTGCTCACTGCTTGTGCCTCCCACAGCACGTGAGACCGCTCGCTGGTGAAGGGGGCGGGCAGGCCTTAGCACTCAGAGGCAGTTCCGAGTGGCTGGAAGTCACACTCGGGAATGTCTGTAGGGCGTCCTCCTCCAGTTCTCCCGCAAGGCCTGTGTCAGTGATCAGTTCCGAACTTGAGGCGAATGTGTTCTTTTCCAAACTTCAGAGGGTTATCATGTGCTTTAGAGGCTCAACTTGGGCTTCTGCGATGGACATCATTTGTGGAACGATTTAAAAAGCAAAACACCTCGGCCTTAACGTCCATAAAATGAATTGTGTCTGTTAAGTTTAAGTAATTCTTTTCATAGAATTTTCTGTTAGAAACGCGTGACTACATTTAGTTTCCTATCAGTGGGCTTTCCATTGGATGCCAAGTGATAGATATGCCACTGATGCCAGGGTAAAAAGGTTAGGTGTTTGAGGTGTGTCCAAGACATCACAGGAAGATGAAAACATTGAGAGATTAGTCTCTATTTACCCTCAGGCTATCCAGTGCTACCAATTTTGTAGAGTAACTGGTTACAGATGACTGAGGAAGAAAGTTTAGGGTGTAGGGGTAAGTGTATTTAGATCGTGGCTTCCTTGCTTCTGAGAAACACAAGGTGGGAAGTAGATGTAGTGACAAGTATGGCGATGCTCACTCTCCCTTCCTGAACCCTGTGCGCTCTGTTCCTCAGAGAGGAACAGACGATGCCGAGCTTCAGGTTAGCAGAAATTTCTGTGACTTAGCTGAAGATTAGGAGAGCTCCCTAGTAAGTGGTTAGCAAGCATTTTTAACCTGATGAATAAAAGCAGCTCTCACCGTATTGTGTTTCGCGTGTCTGTGTGGCCAAGGCCCCCAGGGTGGCAAGTGGCACCTTAGTTGTGCTAGAGTTGTGTTGTAGGCATTAGTCAGAGAGTTGTAAAAAGACCCCCAGTGCTCACGAGGGAACCCAAAATACCTACTGGGAAAAATCACATTTCCAAACCTTGCGACGTGTACATTCCTCCATATGCTTTCTTTCTCCCGTCCTTGAAATCCTGACCGTAGCCGGCACCGTGACTTTGCTGGGCTGTGGTCCGGTGCCAAGCCCCTGCTGTGTAAGGACAGTGGTGGCGAGCAGGGCTGGGCCAATCCCTTCAGTCCGTGCGGTGTGGAGGAAGCAGGGCCTCCCCCAGTCCTCTCCAGTGCTGACCCTTCCAGCAGCAGAGTCTCCATTGACACCATTATATCGGGCACCTTGGGCTGACTGAGACGTCTTAGTGCTTTGGGGGCTGCATTTGTTAAGAGAACAGGATTCCTAGAAATGAAGCACTCGGCCAGGCCCACTGTCACCTCCCTTTCTATCTTAGGGCCTAGAACTGAGAAGTTTTGAAGAAGGTAGAAACTGTTAGTGAGTTTCAGTGTTCACACATCACAGATTTTGATGCCTGGCTGGAAATGACCAGAGCAGATCTCAGTACTGACTGTAGCTATTTGCTAGCTAATTTTAACATTGACCAGAGAGCTCTATCAATGTGATCTTAACTTTACCCGGAGAATTTTGCCAATGTATGTTCGTTCACTCAAGATCTGGCATTCGTCAGGCATGTTGATGTTAGCCACAATTTGAATTTCTCCAGAGGACAGTTATGTATGTTTTGCAGATCAAGTAAATCAAACTTTACGATGCACAGAGGAACATTCATTCCACATTCTCATACTGAAAGCCTGTGTGCCAGACACCATGTTAGGCACCCCGGGTCCTATACATAAACCTGTCTCCACAGCAGCACAACCATATGACTTGATCTCGGTGTCTGATGCGAATTTGTTTGCCCAAATTGTAGCTTCCCACCCACTTTGCAGCCCCAGGGACTGAATTTCCTACCCTGCCCCACCTGCGGCTTTAGATGCGACCTGTGTGTGTCTTTTCAACCCTTCTGCCCACTCCCATCTTTTTAACTCCTGCAACTGAGAAAACCCTGTTTGTCATTCACTTTGACTCTTGAATGTGTCCCTTCCTGGACAGAAACTTCCTTTGATTTCTACTGTTTACAAATAAAACTCAGCCAATCTCATTCTGTATCCCAAACATACTGATTGAAACTGATGCTGGTTTCACAAACAGTATTTTGGTTTTGCCTTTCTGAAGATGACCAAGCTTCCAATGCCTGTCCGTCCGTTTTTGTATATCTCCCTGCTGATTCCTGAACCCCCCTGGCAAGAGAGCAAGGCCTGAATTGTTCCTATTGTATGCTTTGCTTGCCTGCAAAAACAATGCCTAAGGCTGTGCGCTGGCTTCTCCAAGTTTTTCCTTATCTGCTGGTGCTTCCAACCGGTCCGTATACCTTTGCCTCTCCAAGGCAGACAGGAAGTGACTCATTACGATTTTGTGGCCTGGGTTTTGTTGCATACCACAGATTGTCTATGTAATGTGTAGCGCACACCTCTCTTGGTGCTATTTCATTCCTGCTGTTAGTAAGAAAATGACAAAAAAAAATATTCATGTATAGCCAATTGATTGTGACGTGCTTGTGGTCTGTGCTTGCTCAGAAACAAACAAACAAACAAACAGTTTTTTTCCAATTATAAATAAATGCTAAAGACGAACACTACTTTCTTGATCTTATTTCCTTGGTAAGGCCCAGCTGAGTAGGTGAAGGAACCAACCTTTGCCATTTGAGCCACTCTCCACGAGATGAGCTGTGCCCTGAAGTTTTTCTGGGGTTCTCCATAATGCAGCTTGACTCTTTTAGATTGCCTCTCAGATACTAATTGCAAGCAGTCAGAGCTAAGTGTTGGGAAAGGCGAAGATGGACCGAGAGACCCACTGGCCAACAAGGTAGTGTAACGTTTTGATCCCGTGTTGCTGGGGATGAGTGACCACCTGTGCCCAGTACCGAGTCGCCATGCTGGGAGGCTGGGCCCTGATTCTCCACCCCCCTTCCCATCAACCTGCAGAACCGTCGGTTCTGGCTTTTTCTCCTCCCAAGAGATGGCAGACATGCCTTCCCTTTATCATTCCATCTGGTCATCGTGAAGGTTCCACCCTCCGGGGGCTGGCTCACTGTGTGGGGTTATGGGGCAACAGTCTTGTGTGTGCCTGACATGGGAGGGTGGAAACAGCTGTAAGAGAGATCCAAATAAGGTAACAACAGACCTGGTAGCTGGTTGCTCCTCTGAAGGGCAGGTGTCTTAGTACCAGGGGTGGGGAATCAGAAGGCTTCATGGGGGAGGCAACCTTGGAGAATGGGAGGGATGTGGGTGTGCAGGGCGCGTGGGGGCAGGCCCACAGGCAGGAGAGCAGATCTGAGAGGGAACCTCAGAGCTAGGGACAGGTTTCACCACTGGGTTATCCTTCTGCTAAAGTGGGAAACAAAAGGTTATATACTTTGTGTATGGGATCGCTCTTCCTTTTACTAACGTATGTTGATTGAATACCTATTATGTGCCAGGCACTGTGCTGGGCACTAGGGAACCAAGATGACTGACACCCCACCTCTGGTCCCTGTGGGGCAGGAAGGAGGAGCCCATTCTAGCTGGTTCCATGGATCAGGGGGAACTTCAGTCGATGAGCAGGTAATGACCAGGTGAACGTCTGAGGTGGCCAAGGCATGCCAGACAGAAGGAGCTGCAAGAGCAAAGGTGTGGAGGGGTCCAATACCAGGTGAGCTCAGGCCTGGGGGAGCAGTTCACTCAGGGAGGGTCAAGGCAAGGGCTGGAAAGTGGCAGAGACCGTCATGGAAAGGCCTGGTGTCATGTGAGTGGGCAGCTACTAACTGGGATCTCTATTCCATACACCCAGACTGCACCCCCCGTCCTTTGCATGCTCCCTGCCATCACGCTTCTCGCCCTTACTCACATATCGGGCAACAGCCACAGGTCCTCTCTTGCTTTAGGCTAGGAGCTCTAGGCTGGGACTTTTATTCCATTGCTGGTCCCCAATTTCTGGGTTTTGGGGAGGAGCCATGGTGGGGCTCGATCAAGGATCATATATATGAAAACCCACTATTTGTTTTCCAGATGAACAGGAAACACCACCCACCTGCCTGCTTTTGTATAAGGCAGAAAACATGAAATTCAGTGCAATGAAAAAAACACACATAGAAGTATATTATTCAGCTCGTTTTTGACCAGTTAATCGTTTTGATGAAAACCAGGGATTGAGAGAGGTAGAAAGAAAGACAAGAGTAAAACAAAGAGGTAGAAATAGAGGCTGAGAGAGAAAAAGACCCACAGAGAAGTACATATATGAGGACGCTGATAGTAAGCTGAGAAAAGGTGAGGTGAACTCAGAATCAGACAGAGGGCATGAGTCAGGCACCGGAGGAGGCAGGGAGGTAGAGAGCCTTGCTGGCTCCTCTGTGTGACCAGTGGTCTGGCCTCAGCCCGAGCCTCGGCCTGTGGCTCCCCCTATGCTCCCTGATGGGGCCCAAAGCCCAGGAGGCAAATCTATAACCCATCACTAGTGTCACTTCCCCAAACAGCTACCAAACAAAATCAAAACCAGCCCACTAGTTTTAAAATAGGTCATTGCCATCAAATTAGTTCAAAGTGTCTTTTAATTCTTCCTTGCAGTTTGTGAGTTTTTAGTGAAATCCTTCCCTCATTTTTTCCCACTAGGGTTTAAAATATATAACCTGCTTCTCATAGATCTGGGCAGTGTTAAGTCCCACTGTACAAAGGCTATGAACTCCCTTAATGTGTCATCGTGGTTTCAAGGTCCTTTTACTGCTACAATGTCTTGAAGCAGTTCACATTTTCAGGACCACAGCTATAAAAGCTTTCTTTCAGCATGTAGCCTGTGGACCATCTACAGTTAAGGCAGGACCCTACCCCAGCCCCACCTAAGGCCACCGAGACAGGAGAGACAGCTGTTTGAAAAGAAAGGCACGAAACCTTTCTTAGACTCCGCTCTTGCAGAAGCAGGCACAGGGCCCAAAGCTGCTCCATCCCACTGGCCTCTGAGGCACAGATCCTTATAAGAGCCAGAGGATCCTAGCATACCTATAACAGAATCCGTGGCACCGCATACTTTATCGTGTGAGCCGGTTGACACTGGCAGTGACTTGGGCGTCTCCAAGTCAGTGCCAGCTCTACAACCCTGTGTCATTCCCTGAGCGCTCTCGGCCTCGCTGTCCGCCTCTGAAAATGGGGACACTGACACCCACCTCAGAGGAGAGGAGCCAGGGTGAAGGACACGATGGCCATAGGGAACCCACAATGGATACTAAATACAGTTCATTTCAGGCCCTCCCCCTTCCGTTTACAGTGCCTGACAGTCCGTGTTCACCAGCTTCCTGATAGAGAGTTAGCCTTAGGTCATTTCGGATAATACGTGAGGTCGATTGAGGCAAACGCTCTGATTAAGAAGAAAGCTTTTAAAGAATTCTACCTGTCGAATCACCTTGAGTCCACAGACCTAAACAATATTTAACAGTTTGTATGTATTGACTACCCACAAAGCATTTCTTTCTGTGCCGTTCTATCGACCCCTCCGGGTCCAGAGCAAGTGTGTGCAGCAGATTAACAGGCAGAGATGGGGGCTCAGAGAGGAGGGGCGCCTGCATGGAGCCCGGGGCTTCTGGCCCGCCGCCTGTGCTGCTTCTCCCCTTCACCTCAGGGAGGTGGACTCTCAACTAAAACTACACCCACACCTCAGAGTTGCCTCGGTCTGGTCAGGCCACTGCAGGACCTCTAGAAGATTACCTAGAATCTTCTTTAAATCTTGGGACCCAGATACAAATGGAGGGGGGGAATTAAGATTTGATCAGGTCTCCCCACACAATTGGCTCAAACATTCTGACTGAATTGACCAACTGCCTCAGCCAAATATAAAGGTTTACCTCCCTGGGGTACTAAATTAACTGGGTAACTAAATTGTGTGGTTATTGAACACGGAATGATCCAACAAATTTTTCATTCCGGAGACCTATATTTGGTGCCAGAGATACCAAGATAAAACTGGCATCCACTACCTGAGGCACTGGGTCAGAGACCATTATTTTGTGCTTTTAATTTCCAACAGTAGAACTGAGCTTAACTGTCTGTCCCGTGTCCTCATATAAATGGCCCTTAATTGCTGGTTAACTTGACATTGTCTGTAACTGTCTCAACCCAGACATCTTATCTGGGGCCAAGGGAGTTTTCAGATGCTGAGATAAATAAATTCCTGCCGTGGCTACTGGTTTAAGTTGCCAGAGGGATCTTTAGAACATGCAAGTCTGACCATGTCACGCCCTGCCTTCAACCATCCGTGGGCTCCTTGTGCCCTGCAGAAGCTTATTGTCCCCTCGGTGCACCATGCTGCTTCTCACCTCCATGCCTTTACCCACGCCGCCCCACCTGGTCCGATTGCCCTTCTCCTGCTTCTCCACCTGGCTAACTCATCCTTCGAGACTCTGCTCAGGGGACCGCTCCAGGAAGCCTTTCCCGCACCTCCCACGCTGGGTAAGACGCTCCCTGTGTGTGTCTTCATCACAGAACTCACCACGTGTACTGTGCCACCTGCTCATGTGTGTGTCCCCCGCGCTGGACTGTGCTCCCCCAGGGCCAGGACCAGCTCCTTCTGTTCACCTTTCTTGCTCTAGCTGCTGGCCTGATGCCTACCTCAGAGAATGTCTTCTAAGTGGTTTGTCGAATGAATAACGAGTGAGCGAATGAATGCGGATTTTCACCATCTGCCTCCATATTCACCCCGGCGCCTCCGCAAGGCTTATTCTGCCTAATAACTGCCTCTGCTCGCATGAAAAGGGTGGTTTCAAGAGAGGTCACAGCACAGGTCACAGAGCAGTCAATGGCTGCTTTTGTAATGGCCAGTCTCTTGGCCAGCCTACCTCTGTACTTTACGTAGCCACTTTTTCTAAACAGTCCTGACTTCAAAAAATCATAGACTCTTGGCTAGAGGGTAATCTCAAGAGGTTGGCTAATCCTACCCCCTGACCAGTGCAGAGCTCCTCACTTCATGACAGCAGAGAGCCATCCACTGGGGAGGTGTCTTAGGAAGAAGGGCTGGGAGTTAGAGCCAACAGGCCTGGTTTTAAATCCAAGCTCTCCTATTTACTAGTGACCTTGGCTGAGTCTTAATTACTTTGAGCCCCAGAGATATAAGAAGAATGCAAGTGTCCATCACTAGCCAAATCTGTTTGGTTCCCAAATCTAGAAAGTAGGAGTTTGGTCAGCAAGGGACATAGTTGTTTTTCTTTCTTTCTTTCTTTCTTTCTTTCTTTCGTCTTTCTAAGTTTATCCATTTTTGAAAGAGAGAGAGAGAGAGACAGAGAGAGAGAGAGAGAGAGAGAGAACAAGTGGGGGAGGAGCAGAGAGAGGTGGGGGTGGGGGGAAGACACAGAATCAGAAGCAGGCTTCAGGCTCTGAGCTGTCAGCACAGAACCCGACATGGGACTTAAACCCACGAACCATGAGCTCATGACCTGCGCCGAAGTCAGTTGCTTAACCGACTGAGCCACCCAGGCACTCCAGAAAGGGGCATGGTTTTATTTGAATCTTTTGGTTCCAGAGTTTGGGATAGCAGGTGGTAAGAGTCTAATAGCTGGCAATACCTGCTTCTGATCCAAAGACCCGTCTCCTGTGAGGGCCCAGTGAAGATGCATGTGACAGTCCTCTGTCAACAGCAAAGTGGAACACCCTTGTCAATAGTTCACTTTCTGGATGGTCTTGCTTCCCAGTCACTTACCACCCTTGGTCCCAGTGATGTGGTGGCTGGAGCGACCTGTAGTAAATCCACTCCCTCTGACACACCATAGCCTGAGACAGAGCCCACTTAGTGCTGGTTCTTGCTGCCCCCTCTCCCCACCTCCCTGTCCTGCCCTTCTCCGGCCCCTCCTCTCTGAACTCACCCCATAATCACCTGGTATAGATTCCATTCTGCAATTACATGCTCATTTTAATAGAGCCCCTCTGGACATAAGAAACCAATTTTGATTAATTGCTCAAGATCCCAGCCTCTGCTTTAGATGAGGTGGGAAGAAAGGACAAATATGGATTTGCAAGTTCCCAGGAGCACAGAACTAGACCAGAACTGAGTCTTTACTGTCTGGTTGCCTTAGTTTAGCACTTTACATTTTTAAAAAGGGTCACCAGCAGGATTATCAGACTCTTGGCAGCCCCATTGAGATTGTCAACTATACCCTTGACTTTGCCTTCTTGGTGCTAAAACAACCAAGAATGCTTTTTTAAATACTTATCATACAACTGGGAATTTATTTAATTTTTCTTAGCAGGTTATCTCTAGAAAAGATATTTAACAGCAGAAAGGAAAACACCACCACCACAGGGCAGAAAACCTAGCCATCTAGCGCCCGCCTGGGGCAGCCATCTCCCTCCCTTTATAAGCACATACCTGCCCACAGGAAACCTGGAGTCTGGCTCCACTTCTGTAAAATGCAGAGTGGGCACAGCCTCAGGGAAGGAAAAGAAAGTGTATTTGGCTCTCATACTTTGGTCCTCACTGAATCCTCACAGAAGGCTGGAGAGTTTGGAGGTCTTCCACAAAGAAACCAAGACATGGTGCTTAAGTAACAAAGTCACACAGCTTGTAAGTGGTGAGCCAGGATCCGAAGCCAGGTTTGGATTACTAATGCCCCCTCTTTGTCCAGCACTTGGGACCACCTCTAGGATCGGTCAGGAAGATGTGCGTCCTCCTAAAATGGCAGCCTCTTCATCCTGTCCCTTCCCTTCTCCATATCCTTCAGTGACTCTAAGTACTCTTGTCATTTGTGGAATAGGAGTCAGATAAAGGTCACGGATGCTGTCTGATCAGCACAGACTTTCTGCCCAGCAACCCCCCACCCCCACCCAGAATGAAGCCTTGTGGTGGCAGCATTTCCCCTAGCTGTGGTCTTGTTTCCCCCTGTGCTGACGTGCCACATCTGGGCACATTCCCTGTGTGGCCAGGTAGGGCATACAGGTGTGGGCATAGATGGCACTCTTAGACCAGAATGCTGCTGCTTTCTGGGACTGTCTTCTTTGCCAGGGTCTGTTGAGTATCAGGCAGTAAGCCCAGGGGAGTGGCTGTGTAGGGAATGCAGGAAGGGCTGAGGTGAAGGGGGACCGGTGGCTGGAGGCCTGTCCCCCAGAGGGGCAACTTTCTCAGGAGATGCAGTGGGAGCTGGCAGCTGGGGAACCCGAGGAGGTCAGTGGCTCCAGCCTCCCGCACCAGGCAGAATGAGTCAGGGTCATCTCAAGCCAGACCCTCTTCAGATGTGGGGAGAGGAATTTGGAATCTCTCTAGCTGAAGTCCTGCTCCTCAGGGATATCGTGGTAGAGAGGAAAGAGCTTGACTAAAAGTCTGTCCTCCTTGGTTGAGGTCTCAATATCGCTACAAATTTACTCTGCGACCTTAGGCAACCCACTTCCACCCACAGCTGGAAAATGGGGGGAGGGGTGCATGCACAACCTCCCAGCTGCCTGGACGACAAGGCTGCTCTGAGAATACAATGTGCCACATTGTATGTCAAGCCCTGCTAGAAAACCATCAAGAGAAGTTACTTACCATTTGGAAGGACAAAAAGGTACTAAGGCAGTTAAAAATAGGACATGATGTGCGTGTCATGGAAACGTGGCTGTTAGAATTTGATCTTGTTTGAGTGGTATTTATAATTCTCACTCCTACTATGTGCCCTCCCCACCCCATGCCAGAGCTCCCCGGTTCCACGCTATTCAGCGGCTTGGCACGTAGTAGGCATTTATTACATGTTCTCGGAAAGAAGGAGGGAAGAAAGAGGGGCGGGGAGAAGGAGAGAGGGAGGGGAGAGGGAGGGAGGGAGGGAGGAAAAGAGAGAGAGGAAAGAGAGGTGAAGCCGATGGTGGTCCCTAGTCTCCCCAGCTTGTAGAGGCAGCTGTAAAGCAGTTGTTAACGCATCTGATGGGGCTGCTGTGAACAGGGAGGGCTCTGTGGGAACATGGGAGGAGCAGGAGGGTTCCACTGAGGAAGTGACTTTGGAACTGAATCTCTACTCCCGGAGGAGGAGACTGGGTTACCAGACAGATGGGGAGGGGTGGTGGTGGCCATCGGCGCACACAGGCCGAGAGGAAGCTAAAGCAGCCGAGGGCTGTATGGAGAGAGGGTAGAGGCGGTGTGTCCTGCTTGGAGACCACACCTGCAGTATCATTTTCAGTTGTGGGGGTCACACTTTCGGAAGGATGGGGGTGCCAACCTAGACATGTTGTGAGGAAAGCAGCCAGGACAACGAGGGTTCCAGAAACTAAATATCTGAGCTGTTGTCGGGTGTATGTTGCCCAGAGAATCCAGGGAGAAGGACATGATCACTACCTCTCCAAATAGTGGAGAGGCTGTCCCGGAGCAGACTGTGTGGCATTCTCTGAGAGGGCGGCACCGGAGCACAGAGCCCGGAGCAGGGCAGGGATGGGAGGGAGCGGAGCTGACTGAAACACAGGTTTGTGCTCAGGCTCTAAACACTAGGCCACCAGGAGGTGTGTGCCCTACCTCGGGGCAGCATGGGCAGTGGAGGGGCCCGTCGTCAGGGAGAGAATGACAGAACTCAGGACCCATTGACTCTCAGGAGTTGTGCTTGCCTAGAGCAGACAGGGAAGACTTCTCCAGCAAAGCTATGTCTTTGCCCCAGAAGGGACCTTTGGGCCTCCCTGGGGTCAGGGCTGGTGGGGGTGCTGGCACCCTGGCAGTTTTACAGTGTGCATGGTGTGTGCTTGTGGGTCTGTCCCCTGCTCCCCACACTGGGGGCTCCTGAAGGGCCCAGGTCTCATTTATTCCTGCGCCCCCAGCACAGGGCCTGACCCAGAGTGGGGACTCAGCAGACTTTGTCCAATGAATGAATAAAAGAGAAAAAAATAGAATGAAGAGTGAAAGCAACACACCAGCCATCTATTACTTGCACAAATGTCTGCAGGTACTACTCTGAAGCAGACAGTAGATACTAGTGATGCAAAGATGAACCAGACGCAGCCCATGGGCCAGCAGGAGAGGCAAGTCGTTTACCAAATGCCAGGATAATTGCTAACACTGAGACTACCATGGAGCTTGTCGGGGAGAGAGGCAGGAGCGGGAGTCCTTGTTTTGAGAATGCCTTGTCTCCTGCAGATTCTTCATAAGAATAATGAGCCTTTCAAAGATGCTTTCCTTGGCCCTCCACCTCCAGTAGCTGCATTTCCTATCCTGCCTTGGGAGCTTTGTTTGTGTCTGGAAAATGTGGGCTCCTGGGCGAGGCCCATGGGGGCAGACAGGAGGAGAGCAAAGCCATCAAATTACTGTCTCCCCAGCCTGTCTCCCCAGCCTTCTGCCAGAGCCCCGCGGTGCAGTCGGCCTGGGCCCTGGCTCAGCCCCTCCTGCCCATCTTTGCTCCAAGTGAGTTTGCTCCATCCCTTCTACCCATTAAGATGTCGAGAGGCCAATGTTTCAGTCCTGGACCTGTTATCCATTAGCTGTGTGGCTATGGGAGAGTCATTTGCCCACTGTGAGCCAGTTTCCCATCACAGAGTAACACAATTGGATTAGATCATTGAGTCCCTCTTTGGAAGTAAAATCTACTAAACCCCCATATTCCAGGAGTCACGCCAGGAGTGTTCACATGAACTAATCCTCCCTAGAAGGTGAGCACTGTAATCTCCACTTTATAGATTATAGATGCGGAGGCATAAAGGCTGGCATGCCTGTGATCACATCCCGTGGGCCAGAAAGATGTTGGGTCGGCATTCAAACCCAGCTCTTCTGGCCCCTGACCCAGGCCCTGCACTCCCCAGTCCCCACCCGTGGGCTGCTCTTTACATTATAAGAAATGATCTATGTTAAAGCACCTGGCACCGAGCCTGGCACATGACTATTGTTAAGAAAATAGGGGTTTCTTCCTTCCTCGAGGCTTTTCCAAGCTGTGGAGGCAGAGGATTCACAGACAGAGCCCATAGATCCTTGATTTTTGAACAGGGCCCTACTTAGGAGCACTGCCCTCAGTTCTGGGCTGCTTTGATGGTGCATCAGGAGACAGTCTGGGGAGAAAAAAAAAAGAGAGAAAACCACATGGGTGGATTATTTGATTAGAATTGTGTGCAAAGGCAGGAATCCAGCAGGAGGGAAGGAAGCCCTTTCTCCAGATAGTCTCTGGCAGGGCTCGCTAATCCTGTTTCCAGACTCTGATAAAGCATAGATCCAAGGCCTATGTGTGTGTGCCCAGAAGGCAATTGCCTGTCTCCATGGTAACAGGAGGAAGGGCAGAAAATTAAGTTCCTAAGACTTAGGATGTCTCATGTAACCTTGGAACATTAAATTTTGCAAATAAGACTGAGCCCAGCACAGAAAAGCTCTCTTTTATTCATTCATTTGACAAGTATTTAGTTGGGGTATTCTCTGCTGTTTTAGGTACAGACAATACAGTGATATGCAAAGTCGGCATGGTCCTGCCCTCTAAAAACTTCAATCTAGTAGGGAAAACATTAATCCAAAAGAATGCAAGTAATGAGCTGCGTTAAGGGGTAGGAAAGGAAGTGCAGGGACCAGGAGAGCCTGTAGCAGCCGACCTGGTCACATGGGTGGGGTCAGTGAAGGCTTCCCTGGGAAACAGAGATAGGGGATGAGTACACATTAACCAGGGCAAGGGGGAACAAGAGAATGTTCTTGGAGGAGACAACAGCATGTGCAAAACTGGAAATGGAAAGGAGCAGGGCGCACTGAGGAACAGAACAAAGTCCTGGGAGGCTGGGGGACATAGAGCCAGGAAGGCAGTGGGGACAGCCTGCTCAGCTAGATGGGGCAATGTAACAGGTTTCACTCTTTTTCTTTTTAATGTTTATTAATTTTTGAAAGAGAGAGAGACAGAGCACGAGCAGGAGAGGGGTAGAGAGAGAGAGAGGGAGACACAGAATCTGAAGCAGGCTCCAGGCTCTGAGCTGTCAGCATAGAGCCTGATATGGGGCTCAGACTCATGGACAAGATATAACCTGAACCAAAGTCAGAGGCTCAACCAACTGAGCCACCCAGGCGCTCCTAACAGGTTTTGCTCTTTATGCTGATTGCCAACGAGAGCCGTGAAGAGTTGTAAGCAAAGCGGGTTGCTTTTTGGAAAGGTCATTCTGATTTCTGTATGAAGAATGGATTGGAGGAGGAGGAAAGGATACCAGCTAGGGGGCTGTGACAGTGGTCCATGGAAATGATGACACAGCTGGTGGAGGAAAGGGAAGGAGGGAAAGAAGTGGGAACACTCAAGAGATCAATGTTAGGAGCCAGAATGGGATGGTTCCTGATGGATTAGGTGAAGGTGTTATGGAAGAAGGAGACATCCAGGATGACTCTGGGTTTCTGGCTGGGGCCATGAGATGAATGATGAACCAGGTCTCAGGAACAATAATTTGTAAATCTTCCTGTTTGACCTTCTTTGTTGCAGGCACTGTGCTGGGCATTGGGGCTGCAGGCCGGGAGGATGGCCCCTGCCTTCAGGGAGCTCATGGTCACACTGGGGGAACTGACATTAATTGGGGCATCTGTGAATGTGGGAGAGACTGTAAAATGGTGCAGCAAGGGGAAGCTCATTTGGAGAAATGCAACCAGGACCTTGGGAGGAAGCGGGGTCTGAGCCGAGCCGTCAAGGACAGACAGGGCGAATCGGGTGAAGGGGGGCAACCCAGGAGGCAGAGACAAGAAACAGAGCCCTGGGAATGTATAAAATAGCACAGGCTGGCCAGAGGACAGTGCAGGAGGGTGAGGCTGCAGGGCTGGTCACCCCTCTCCCTGCCTTCCCCCAGGGCTGCTGTGAGGGTCCAGTGAGCTAAAGTAAGGAGGATGTTAGCATTTAGTAAGCTGTTACTACAGTTCATGGGAATGGACTTAACCACATGATGCCCCAAAGCACTCTACAAATCTCGAGAATTGTGATTTCTTGTCCCTGCCCAACAGGATCATCTGATCCTCTGTTGCAAAAGTTCCTGACATTGTATTGTTATCCCCATTTTATAAGTGGAGAAACTGAGGTCTCTAGTGGTTGAGTAATTACCCGAGATCTTGCAGGCAATAAACAGCACAGAAGCTTCAAGATAAACCCAACAGGTTGTTCTAGTTTCTGAGAGGGTGAGCAGGCTGGGAGGCAGAGGGGGTCTGTGGCGTGCGCTGTCCTGAGAAGATCGGCGGCTGGCTCAGGGCTCCAGATTTGGTTGTGCAGGTGGGGCCATGCCCCAAGGACATGCCCATGCCAACGACAGCTGGCCTGTGGGCCGACAGGGCTGAGTCCAGCCCATCTCACCTTACCAACCAACTGAGGGTGCAACTTAGAATCATTCACATAGAAGGCAGTGTGCGGGTGGCTTCTGGCGGCTTTCCTGGGAATGGTGGGGCACTTTATAGATGGGGAGACTGGCGAGGCACTGTGGAGCCACGTGATGGCCAGTCGGCGTCAAGGAGAGTTTTATGTTGTCCTTGAGGGTGGTTCTGTCCATAGGAAAACCAACTGAGGCTGCTTTGGTTTCATTTATTATTATTATTTTTTAAGACTTTATTTTTAAGTAATCCCTACACCCAACATGGGGCTCAAACTCACAACCCCAAGATCAAGAGTCACATGTTCCACTGACTGAGCCAGCCAGGTGCCCCAAGGCTGTTTTGGTTTTAAAAATGAATGCTTAATTTATAAAAGTAATACATTTTAAAAATCTAGTAAAATTCAACAGTCTCTTTTAAGGGGGATTTTATAACCTAATTAATTCAGTTCCCTTAAATAGCTTAAATTAAATTACAAGTAGTTTAAAACAAATGGGGGTGCCTGAGTGGCTCAGTTGGTTAAGCATCTGACCTCGTCTCAGGTCACGATCTCATGATTTGTGGGTTCAAGCCCCACATCAGGCTCTGTGCTAACAGCTCAGAGCCTGGAGCCTGCTTCGGATTCTGTGTCTCCCTCTCTCTCTGGCCCTCCCTGGCTCACACTCTGTCTCTCTCTCTCTTTCTCTCTCTCTCTCTCTCTCTCTCAAAAATAAATAAACATTAAAAAATAAATTAAAAATAAATAAAATAAAATAAGCTTAAAAATATAACTATCGGATTATCACAAAAGTTCCATCATTGTTTTCAAAATTTATAAAATTGTCTTCTTTCAACTTAAAATTGCAAATCTAAATTAATTATTCCATTATACATTTTATATTGGAATCACAAAGCTAATCTGTTAGATATTCTAATATGCCAAATTATTTTAAACATCACAAATATTTTCAAAATCGATCTACGTAGATTTTTCCTTAATACCAAAAAAGGGCAATATTGTAGACTTGATTTATCAATTTTATCATCTCTAATCTTCATTCTAAACCTTCCCATGAGTAAGACACTTACTAAGGCAACAGCTTCACCAACCAAAGCAATCTAGGGTTATACATGGGGTTAGGTCGTTGGTAGCTAAGAGGCTCATTCAACAGAAATGTGGGCATGGCACGGGGGCCAGGGCCTCAAATACCCAGGGAAGTGCATTTTGCCCACACTGCGGGGCCGGCCTCCTGTTATATCTCCATGCCAGTCAGGGACCCCCTGTTTCATCTCCATGCCAGCCAGGGACACTGAGTCTGTGTGATGCCAGTGAGGTAGGTTTTGCAGTGCAAGCCCCTGAGATCAAGTTAAGCCCTGTCACCTTTTGTGTCTCCTCCCTCAGCTCCATCACTCCTTCACGATGACCCCACCCAGGTTGTTCTCTACTTGATAGGATTTGTCCAATCCACTTCCTACTTGGTTCTATTCTGAATTACGTGGTGTTTATTTCCTCTCTGGCCAGCCATCAAGTATTAGATGCCATCTTTGGATTCGGCATACTTCCAGTGGCCTTGTCTGGCTCTCTCTGCAAACACTAAGGTCCCACTGATGGCAGCCAGCTGTGCTCTGTGTCATGCTGAGCTAGTGAGCCACCTTGGACTCTGTCCGTCCACTGCGATGCTCAGAAACATCCAGAGGGATTGACAGAGAGTCTGCCTATGCTACTGTGTACTCTGCTGAGACGTAGGTCCCTGGGTAGCTCAAGATGCTAAATACTGTAAAGAGCTTCTGGATCAGGAGGACATGTCAGAATAAAAATAGTCCAAATATGTGTAACTTGACTTCTAAGTAAATAGAAAAATAATTTTTTAAAGTTTTTATTTATTTATTTTAAGAGAGAGAGAGAGAGAACAGGGGAAGGGCAGAGAGAGGGGGAGAGAGAGAATCTCAAGCAGGCTCTGTCCTATCAGCACAGAGTCTGACATGGGGCTCAATCTCATGACCATGAGAGCAAGACCTGAGTCGAAATCAAGAGTCTGTTGCTTAACTAACTGAGCCACCCAGGCGCCCCATAAATAGAAAAATAATTGTAATATTGCATAATAATATCATTGCACAAGGTGCTCTATGTACATGATCTCTAATCATAAACTTCTGAGTAAATATCATTATATCTAATGAAATAGATGACAAACTTGAGGCCCAGAGAGATGAAACCATCAGTAACTATGGAAGTGTTAGCAAGTAGGGGTCTTGTTGGACCAGCTTTAATAAGCAGGTAAGACATAGTCCTAAAAGCTGATGGGAACTTTTAAAATGCTGAAGAGCAATTAAGCTTAAAGACTTGATTGGCCACAGAGTGTGAAAGAGGAATAATAGCTACCTTGTACTGAGCAGCCTCTGCGTGCCCGGCACTACCGGGATGGAGGACAGGCTCCAGGGGCGGAAAGACCCAGACTCTAGAGTCCATGGAGGTCCCTCACTTTCCAAATCACGTGCTCTCTCTGGACCTCAGTTTCTCCATCTGACAAGTAAGGGTAATACAATCCTCCCTGCAGGCTTCACGGGGTCACTGGGTGGCTGAAATGAGCTGTGAGACAAAGTGATTTGGAAAGTGGAATGTGCCATAGGCGTGCAAAGGTTTGGGACCCTGGCTGGGTGGCCGCTTCTGAGTGCCAAATATCAGCCTGGCCTGCAAGGAAGGTGTGTTCTAAACTAGACTGATGGGCTCTGAGCATGGCACTGAATGTGTCAGTGATGTCGCCCACTCTCCACGATGTTGATGGGCCAAGGAATGGGGCGGGTGTCTGTGCGGTGAAGCCTGGTGAGAGAGTTGGATTCGGCTGCAGGGGGATCAGCCCCAGAGCCTTGGAGTAAGTGAGAGCAAGGGCCCAGGGTCAGTAGAAGGAGCCAGAAGTGGGGGTAGAGCGAGAGGAGTAGGGCCTCCTCACTGCCTGAATGGGGAGTCCCTGCCACTCACCTACCAAAGGCGGGGCAATGGCAGTGGCACAGGCAACAATGTGGTGCACTGTCTATAGAGAATTTAAATGCAGTAAGAAAACCAATTAAAAGCCACTCTTTTTTATTATCACCTTTTGCAGGCTATCCTAAACAATGTTAGTGAGAAAATACTTTCCGTCTAGCAGAAAGAGGGGTCAGAGGGACATTCTCCTGCCCTCTTTATATATATATAAATATATTTTTATATGTTTATTTATTGGGGGTGGAGGGGCAGAGAGAGGGAGACACAGAATCCAAAGCAGGCTCCAGGCTCTGAGCTGTCAGCACAGAGCCCGACGTGGGGCTTTAACTCATGAACCATGATATCAGGACCTGAGCCGAAGTCAGACGCTTAACCGACTGAGCCACCCAGGTGCCCCTATCCTGCCCTCTTTCTTATCCCTCTCCACAGTCAGCCCTTAACAGGGGATTTGGGGGCTGGGAATGAGGGAGGAGCCTTGGAAGGCCCTGAGAAGAGGGAAAGTGTACTGGCCTCTAGGGTCATCTGAGTGGTTGGCTAAAATGGGCTCGCAGAAGGGCCCAGCTATCATGGAGGAAGGGAGAGCGGCCTGGGTGGAGTGTGGGGTGGACGGGCTGCTGGGATGCCCACAGCCACAGGAGGACGCTGAGTCCTGCTGCAGTACTGCCCTTGTCAGCTAGGTGCGGCCCGCTGTGCCACGCGCAGGTTATAATCAATTGGCAAGCACATTGAATGACTGATTCCTGAGCCTGCCCCTCCCCCCACTCCACGTTCTGTACCAGGAACATGGAAATCAGATTCTCCCCTTGGCTCTCCAGCGAGAGCTGCCCTTCCCAGGCTCCACTAGGCCGAGACTTCTCAGGCAATCTGTGCTCTGCCCAATCCTTGGCCTGGGAGCTGGCCCTCACAGTGACTACCTCTCTCTCCTCTGCAGGAGCCAGGGTGAACTCACCAGTGATTCACGTAAGAATCAAGGTCCTGTAGCCACAGAGCCAGACAAGGATCAAAGTACTCTGAGCCCAGGGCCTCTGAAAGATCAAGGTCCTGTGATCCAAGATCATCCAAAAGATCAAGGCCCTATGGTCGCAGAGCCTCTGAAGGATCAAGCTCCTGTGGTCTCAGGGCTGAAGGATCTGGGTCCTGTGGGCCCCGCAGCAGTGAAGGATCAAGATCATGTGGCCCCTGAGCCTTTAAAGAATGAAGGGTCTGTGATCACAGCACCTCCTAAGAATCAAAGTCCTATGGCTCCAGCAACAGTTAAGGATCAAGGTTCCATGGTAACAGAGCCTCCAAAGGCTCAAGGGCCTATGGTCCCAGCGCCTGTCAAAGATCAAAGCCCCGTGATGCCTGAGCCTATGGATCAAGGTCCCATGGTATCGGCACCAGGCAAGGATCAGGGTCCTATGGTTCCAGAGCATCTGAAGGATCAACATGCCACGGTCATAGCACCTATGAAGAATGACAGTCCTGTGCTCTCTGAGCCTGTAAAGAGTCAAGGTTTAGTGGTTCTGGAGCCAGCCAAGGATCAAGGTGGAGTGGCCCCAGAGCTTCTGAAGGATCACGATTCTGTGCTTGCAGCACATGTCAAGAATCAAGGTCCTGTGGTCCCAGCACTCGTCAAGGATCAAGGTCCCATGTTCCCAGAGCCTCCAAAGAATCAAGACCTTGTGGTCCCTGAGCCTGTGAAGAATCAAGCTCCTATAACCCCGGTGCCTCTGAAAGATCAAGACCTTTTGGTGTCACCACCAGCAAAGGACCAAGGTCCTGTAGTCCCTGAACCTCTGAAGACTCAAGGTCCCAGGGGCCCTCAGCTGCCCACTGTCCCACCTCCACCCCCAGTCATGATCCCAACTGTCCCCCACACGGAATACATTGAGAATTCCCCTTGATACTCACCCCTCAACATGCCAAGGAAGGATCTGGCGGTGGAAGTGCTCCCTCCCGGGGCAGCGAAGACACATATTTAATCTGCATGAAACATGTACTGTATAGTCTTGCTGGAATCTAATAAAGCTGATCCCTCTGGCGCAGCAGTGTCTCTGGCTCTACTGGAATGTGTGTGTGTGTGTGTGTGTGTGTGTGTACACGTGCACGCTCCATGCACATTTAAAAGAGGGCATGCAAGACTCTCTGCATGTATCCATCTGGGTCAGATGAGTCTGAGAAACCCCCAGCTCTGTGAGTAGATAGTGCAAGATGGGAGGGGGTGGGAGATGCTAGGAGATTGAGGACGGGATGCCATGATGAGGATGTGGGGCAGGACAAACCCGTGTCTCTCCTTCACTCTCACTCCCACAACATTTCACTTCTGACATCACACATAAAACAATTAGCCAACACCAGCTGGGTGTCCTGTGACTTGACTCAATTCCAACACTATCCTGCTGGGGATAGCGTCAGATACCCAAATGTCTTAAGGACTTGGTCGCACATGATTGCCCCCACACTCCCATTTCAGATGCCAATTGAAGTCCCAGGCTGTTATTTATACTTCTGTTATTTATACTTTTACAGGCCATAAATTGGGATTTCCACAACCCCCTGTTTGGATTCAATAATTTACTAGAGTGTCTCAAGGAACTCAGGGCAACACTTACTTACGTTTACTGGTTTATCATTAAAGGATAAAGGATACAGATGAACATCCGAATGGAAGAGAAGGGGGAAGGGGCATGAAGTTTCCACACCCTCACCAGGCCTCCATCTCAGTACCTCCAGCAACCCAGAAGCTCTAGAGGCTTCATCATGTAGGCACGGTCAATCATTAACTCAATACCCAGCCACTCTCCCATTCCCAGAGGATAGGGGCAGGACTTAAAGTTAAAGCTCAGTCTTTCTGGTGACCAGCACCCATCTGGAAGCTATCCAGGAAACTACCAAGAGTTGCCTCATTAAAACAAAGGACAGTCCTATCATCTATGGAATTCCAAGAGTTTTAGGAGTTCTGTGCCAGGAACTGGGATGGAGACCAATGCGTATATTTCCTATTATCTCACAGGTTGGGTCCCATGAACGCCTAGGAACAGGTACCAAGCCATAGCAGGCTGAGCCCCGGACTGGTCAGAGTTGAAGTCCAAAGAGGAAAGAAGAACAGGGGCCCGGCGGGCCCAAGGTAATTCTGGGTGACAGTTTTTCATCAAGGGCTCAGTCCTAAAGCTCATCCAGAGGTCATGCTTCTTGAGCAAACCAGGCCTCTAATCAGAAGAGTCCCAGGACACTCATGAGGGTAGAACCTAACATCTGCTCATCCCCATTCAGGATCCAGGACAGCTTGGCCAAGGCTTCTAAAACAATGCCTGAGGTCCCTTGTTCATTTACAGCAGACTTTTCTTTAGCACCCATTTTATCTCGCTCATCGTTGGGCATGGAAGTCACATTGGTAAAGAAGCCTCAGTCTTACGGCAATAAAAGGTGGTGTGGGATGAGGCCCTGGGACAACTAAAGGAATGGCTTTGAGAGGACAGCCAAGAGAGAATACTTGGTGGAGGAAACCAGGAAGGTTTCTCAGAGAAAGTGGTCATGGAGTACAGACAGCTTGGGCAGGGGCTATGAAGGGTGTGGATACAAGGGCCGGAGTAAGCCCCTTCTGGAAGTCATTGAATGAAAGGAACCGGATTTGCATGAGAGCTTGACCAAGGGCTGTGGCAGCTCTGTGGGGCAGAAAACTGGGACCAGGCTGAGGTGACCAGTTCTCTGAACATGAGGACCTAAGGGAGGGAGGCAGGCCGGGGAAGAACGTTGGGGGACTGCCAGCAGGGCTGAAGCTCCACCTTGGTCAAAGACAGTCCTGTGAAGACTGCCCCACTGTGTGGGCCACGATAATCTCAGTGCCCTGAGGGCCTGAGGGCATCAGGGGAGCTCCGTCCATTGTCTCACCAGAGCTAAGGATCACTCGAACCCCTTTAGGGCCTTTAAGACCCATCATGGGCACATAACCCCGTTTAAAGGTCTCTTTTTTTCACAGTTTTTTCAGTTTATTTATTCTGAGAGAGGGGGAGAGAGAGAGAGAGAGAGAGAATGTGAGAGGGGGAGGGACAGAGAGAGAGAGAGGAAGAAAGAATCCCAATCAAGCCCACACTGTCAGTGCAGAGCCCAATGCGGGGCTCAAAGCCACGAACCATGAGATCATGACTTGAGCTGAAATCAAGAGTCAGATGCTTAACCTACTGAGTCACCCAGGTGCCCCTTAAAGGTCTCTTTTTTAAATTTTTAAATTTTTCTTTTTTTAAATATAATTTATTGTCAAGTTAGCCATCATATAGTGTATACAGTGTGCTCTTGCTTTGGGAGCAGATTCCCATGATTCATCACTTACATACAACAGGTTTTTTTTTTTAATGTTTATTTATTTTTGACAGAGACAGAGACAGAGACAGAGTGCGAGCAGAGGAGGGGCAGAGAGAGAGGGAGACACAGAATCTGAGGCAGGCTCCAGGCTCTGAGCTGTCAGCACAGAGCCCAACGAGGGCTCGAACCCATGAACTTTGAGATCATGCCCTCAGCCAAAGTTGGATGTTTAACCAACTGAGCCACCCAGGTTCCCCCCCATACAACAGTTTTTAAATGGCTCCTTTTAAGGTAGCTCAGCTTGGTTGTTAGAGAGAAACCATCACAGGAAGTACTGATGACTTCCAAAGAGTCAGTTTTTTGAGCAACTGGTCCCAAGCCTGCCTTGTCACTCCACTCCCAAAAGCACCAGGGCTTTCTGCCCCCCAGAAACCCTCTCTCTCTCTCTCTCACACACACACACGCACACACACACACACGCGCGCTGCAAGGATTCTTCCTCCTAGCCCCACACACAGCTTGCTGCCATATGAGTTCTAAGAGTCTGGGAGCTGCGGATGAGAAAAGCCCACACTGAGGTTAAACAAGTGTTATGCGTGGACACCTCCTTCCTCCCCTCCACTCTCCCTCTGACCCGCACACTCAACCCCATAACACACACATTCCCAAGGGCCAGGCCAATGATAGCGCCATCTCTGAGGCACAGAGCATCCAGGAGCAGACATCCAGGAGGCCACTGGCTACCGGGGCTCCATCTCTGAAGGAAGAGCTGCCGGAAGTCAGCCCCACATGGGGGAGGTTAAGCTCTCCCAGTGACAGTGTCACAATGGAAGAGAAGTGGGCCCAGTTCAAAGCTCTGGAGACTTTTAAAAGGGAGGCTGTAAGAAGAACCCAGGGGTCTTTGGTACCAGGCCTGTAATGCCCAGTGTCAAAGGCCAAGAAAGAGTGCAGATGAGGACCTGGCCGCTGCTGCTGAGTTTGGCAGCTTACGCTTTCGAGCAGGTGGACCTGGGATCCAGCCCGGCACCAGCCCCTCAGTTTCCTCCCTTGTAAACCCCTCTGCCTGGAGATCCTGAGGCAGAAAGTGTCCAGCCCAGGGTGCCTCCAGCTCTCCATTGCATGGGAAGAGGGCCCAGTGAGAGAGGTGATGGTCAAGGCCTCCCGTCCAGGGCTGGGGCAGGGAAAGGCAGGAAATGAACTGCACTCTTGAGGTCCTTCTCAAAAGCAGACTTCATTCCCACCTCGTTCTTCCCAGCTGCAGCTGTTTCCCCTCCCCGCCCTTCCCTCACAGGTTAGCACCTCCATCCCTCCTTCTCCCTCCTGCCGCCGCACCTCCAATCCAGACGAAGGACCCTGCTGCCCACCACTCCACCGGCACTGACCACGGCCCCCAAGGGCCTGGTTGAGAGAGCCAGGAGGGACGGGGAAGGTTGGGGGGTTCTCTGCAAGGACAATCTCTGGTCCCAGTCCAGGGCCCAAACTCAGAGTAGCCTGCGTCCGAGCCCAGATCCGAGAATCGGGTCCAGAGACTCCCAAATTCAGTCCAAGGGGTCTCCCAACCTGGCTGGGAACCTTCCAGCCAGGATCCCACTCTACCCTGGGGTGAGAATCACTGAGCCCCAGCCCCAGCCCGCTGCCTTCCATGTGTCCCCTGCAGCCTGGCTGGCGGGCAGGACATGCTAGGGCACAGGTGAGCAGAGGGACCCTTGGGAATCTTGAGCCCCATGAGTGTGGACCTCACCCTGGCCAGTCTTGGAGACCCTCTAGGGACTGGGCTGAGGCCTCGCTGGAGCCCCTCGTGGCTGATCCTAGGACAGGCTGGGATTGTACTCCTAATGGGAAGTGGCGAAGTGATCCCCTCTTTAACACTTGCTTCATGCCACACCATCCCCGAGGCAGGAGCAAGAAGGGAGAGATCGGTGGTAGGCGACAGGGACCAGGTTGCTGAGGCTGTACCATCTGTAGTCTTTGTCCAGGCCAGGATTGGCCATCTAGAGGAAGGGGATGGGGAATGGACCCCAACTGACCCACGTCTCAGTCAGAAATGTGGAAATCTTCGGGGGTCTTTTGCACCAATTTCCAACCTTTCATTTGGAATCCACCATTAAGACCTGTCCACTCGACCTGCTAAATAAATAGGAAGTCTGCTCTCTTTCTCTATGACCATCCCCTTTTTACCTTACACGTATCCCAGTTTGTTGTTCCATATTATATCATGGCACTCAGGGAGTGAGAAATGTGCATTTCTTTATTTTGATAAATCACATGAAATCTAGTTGGAGTCCCCTCCTCTCATTGCCAGGGTTGGCAGGAACTCTAATGTTCATCATTTACCAGGAGCCTCCCCCTGTCCTTGAGGCTAGTCTCAGTTCCACAAGGCTCAGGCCATCCTGAGAAGAAGACTCACAAGTTCCCACGACAGCTGCCCCCAGTCCAAGGGAAGGGGGCACTGGTGGCCCCAGGGCTCCTACACCATACTTGGCGGGGAGCTCCCAAAGTCTGCCCAGATTGGGTGGTGTTTAGGCCATTTCCCCAGGCCCTCCTGTAACCCATCCCTCAGAGGCCCCACAATCTAGCTCCCCAGCTCCCTGCCCTTTCTATACACCCCCATTACTGAAGTCAGGCCACTCTACCTCCCCATCCATCAAAGCACCTATGCTTTACTCCCTTCTCCTTTGCAAGCTGGCCACTCTATTTTTTTAATTCATTTTTAGAAAATTTACATCCAAGTTAGTTAGCATATAGTGCAGTAATGATTCCAAAAGTAGATTCCTTAATGCCCCTTATCCATTTAGCCCATCCTCCCTCCCACGTCTCCAGTAACCCTCTGTTTGTTCTTCATATTTAAGAGTCTCTTATATTTTTATCCCCCTCCCTGTTTTTATATTACTTTTGCTTCCCTTCCCTTATGTTCATCTGTTTTGTATCTTAAAGTCCTCATATGAGTGAAGTCATATGATATTTCTCTTTCTCTGACTAATTTTACTTAGCCTGATACCCTCTAGTTCCATCCACATAGTTGCAAATGGCAAGATTTCATTCTTTTTGATGGCTGAGTAATATTCCATTGTGTATATATATATACCACTTCTTCTTTATTCATTCATCCGTTGATGGACATTTGGGCTCTTTCTATACTTTGGCTATTGTTGATAGTGCTGCTATAAACCTTGGTATACATGTGTCCCTTTGAAACAGCACACCTGTATCCCTCGGATAAATACCTAGTAGTGTAATTGCTGGGTCATAGGGTAGTTCTATTTTTAAGTTTTTGAGGAATCTCTGTACTGTTTTCCAGAGTGGCTGCACCAGTTTGCATTCCCACCAGCAGCGCAAAAGAGATCCTTTCTCCACATCCCTGCCAGCATCTGTTGTTGCCTAACCTGCTGATTTTAGCCATTCTGATGGGTGTGAGGTGGTATCTCATTGTGGTTTTGATTTGTATTTCCCTGATGATGAGTGATGTTGAGCATCATTTCATGTGTCAGTTAGCCATCTGGATGTCTTCTTTGGAGAAGTGTCTGTTCATGTCTTTAGCCCATTTCTTCACTGGATTATTTGTTTTTTGGGTGTTGAGTTTGACAAGTTCTTTATAGATTTTGGATACCAGCCCTTTATCTGATATGTAATTTGCAAGTATCTTCTCCCATTCCTTCAGTTGCCTTTTAGTTTTGCTGATTGCTTCCTTCACTCTGCAGATTTTTATTTTGATGAGGTCCCAATAGTTCATTTTTGCTTTTGTTTCCCTTGCCTCCAGAGACGTGTTGAGTAAGAAGTTGCTGTGGCCAAAGTCAAAGAGGTTCCTGCCTGCTTTCTCCTCAAGGATTTTGATGGCTTCTTGTCTTACACTTAGATCTTTCATCCATTTTGAGTTTATTTTTGTGTATGGTGTAAGAAAGTAGTCCAGGTTCATTTTTCTGCATGTTGCTGTCCAGTTTCCCCAGGACCACTTGCTGAAGAGCCTGTCTTTATTCCATTGAACACTCTTTCCTGCTTTGTCAAAGATGAGTGGGCCATACGTTTGTGGGTCCATTTCTGGGTTCTCTATTCTGTTCCATTTATCTAAGTGTCTGTTTTTGTGCCAGTACCATACTGTCTTGATGATGACAGCTTTGTAATACAGCTTGAAGTCTAGGATTGTGATGCCTCCTGCTTTAGTTTTCTTTTTCAAGATTGCTTTGGCTATTCGGGGTCTTTTGTGGTTCCATACAAATTTTAGGATTGTTTGTTCTAGCTCTGTGAAGAATGCAGGTGTTATTTTGATAGGGATTGCATTGAATATGTAGATTGCTTTGGGTAGTATTGACATTTTAACAATATTTGTTCTTCCTCTCCAGGAGCATGGAATATTTTTCCTTTTTTTGTGTGTGTGTGTGTCTTCTTCAATTTCTTTCATAAGTTTCCCATAGTTTTCAGTGTATAGATTTTTCACCTCTTTGGTTAGATTTATTCCTAGGTATTTTATGGTTTTAGGTGCAATTGTAAATGGGATTGATCCCTTGATTTCTCTTTCTGTTGCTTCATTGTTGGTGTATAGGAATGCAACCGATATCCGTGCATTGATTTTATATCCTGCCACTTTGCTCTATTCCTGGATAGGTTCTAGCAGTTTTTTGGTGGAATCTTTTGGGTTTTCCGTATAGAGTATCATGTCATCTGCGAAGAGTGAAAGTTTGACCTCCTCCTGGCTGATTTGGATGCCTTTTATTTCTTTGTGTTGTCTGATTGCAGAGGCTAAAACTTCCAATACTATGTTGAATAACAGTGGCAAGAGTGGACATCCCTGTCTTCTTCCTGACCTAAGGGGGAAAGCTCTCAGTTTTTCCTTGTTGAGGATGATATTAGTGTTGGGTTTTTCATATATGGCTTTTATGATCTCAAGGTATGATCCTTCTATCCCTACTTTCTTAAGGGTTTTTATCAAGAAAAAATGCTGTAGTTTGTCAAATGCTTTGTCTGCTTCTATTGAGAGGATCATGTGGTTCTTGTCCTTTCTTTTCTTGATGTGATGAATCACATTGATTGTTTTGTGGATATTGAACCAGCCCTGCATCCCAGGTATAAATCCCACTTGGTCATGGTGAATAATTTTTTTGATGTATTGTTGGATCTGGTTGGCTAATATCTTGTTGAGGATTTTTGCATCCATGTTCATCAGGGAGATTGGTCTATAGTTCTCTTTTTTTGTGTGGGGTCTTTGTCTGGTTTTGGAATCAAGGTAATGCTGGCTTCATAGGAAGAGTTTGGAAGTTTTCCTTCCATTTCTATTTTTTGGAACAGCTTCAAGAGAATAGGTATTAACTCTTCCTTAAATATTTGGTGGAATTCTCCTGGAAAGCCATCTGGCCATGGACTCGTTTTTTGGGAGATTTTTTATTATGAATTTGATTTCTTTACTGGTTGTGGGCCTGTTCAGATTTTCTATTTCTTCCTGCTTCAGTTTTGGTTGTTTATATGTTTCTAGGAATTTGTCCATTTCTTCAAGATTGCCCATTTTACTGGCATATAATTGCTCATAATATTCTTCTTATTGTTTTTTTTATTTCTGCTGTGTTGGTTGTGATCTCTCCTCTTTCATTCTTGATTTTATTTATTTGTGTTCTTTCCTTTTTCTTTTTGATCAAACTGGCTAGTGGCTTATCAATTTTGTTAATTCTTTCAATGAACCAGCTTCTGGTTTCATTGATCTGTTCTACTGTTTTTTGGTTTCAATAGCATTAATTTCTACTCTAATCCTTATTATCTCCTGTCTTCTGCTGGTTTTGGGTTTTATTTGCTGTTCTTTTTCCAGCTCTTTGATGTGTAAGGTTAGGTTGTGTATCTGAGACCTTTATTCCTTCTTTAGGAAGGTCTGGATTGCTATATACTTCCCTCTTATGATTGCCTTTGCTGCATCTCAGAGGTTTTGGGCTGTGGTGTTATCATTTTCATTGGCTTCCATGTACTTTTTAATTGCCTCCTTAAATTCTTGGTTAGCCCATTCGTTCTTTATTAGGAGCTTCTTTAGTCTCCAAGTATTTATCATCTTTCCAAATTTTTTCTTGTGGTTGATTTCAAGTTTCATCGTGTTGTGGTCTAAAAATATGCACGGTATGACCTCTATCTTTTTGTACTTGTTGAGAGCTGATTTGTGTCCCAGTATGTGGTCTATTCTGGAGAAGAGTGTATATTCCGCTGCTTTAAGATGAAATGTTCTGAATATATCTGTCAAGTCCATCTGGTCCAGTGTATCATTCAGAGACATGGTTTCCTTGTTGGTTTTCTGTTTAGATGATCTGTCCATTGCTGTAAGTGGGGTGTTGAAGTCCCCTATTATTATGGTATTATTATCAATGAGTTTCTTTATGTTTGTGATTAATTGATTTATATATTTGGATGCTTCCATATTTGGAGCATAAATTTTTACAATTGTTACGTGTTCTTGGTGGATAGACCCCCTTAATTATGATATAATGCCCTTCTTCATCTCTTGTTACAATTTTATTTTAAAGTCTAGATTGTCTGATGTAAGTATGGTACTCCCACTTTCTTTTGGCAACCATTAGCATGGTAGATGGTTCTCCATCCCTTTACTTTCAATCTAAAGGTGTTTTTAGGTCTAAAGTGGGTCTCTTGTAAACAGCATATAGATGGATCTTGTTTTCTTAACCATTCTGTTACCTTATGTCTTTTGATTGGAGCATTTAGTCCGTTGATGTTTAGAGTGAGTACTGAAAGATATGAATTTATTGCCATTATGTTTCTTGTAGAGTTGGAGTGTCTGGTGGTGTTCTCTGGTCCTTTCTAGTCTTTGTTGCTTTTGGTCTTTTTTTTTTTTTTCTTCCATCTTTACTCCCCTCAGAGAATTCCCCTTAAAATTTCTTGTAGGGCTGGTTTAGAGGTCATGAACTCCTTTAATTTTTGTTTTTCTGGGAAACTTTTAATCTCTCCTTCTATTTTGAATGACAGCCTTGCTGGATAAAGAATTCTTGGCTGCATATTTTTCCGATTCAGCATATTGAATATATCTTGTCACTCCTTTCTGGCCTGCCAAGTTTCTGTGGATAGGTCTGCTGCAAACCTTATTTGTCTTCCTTTGTAGGTTAAGGACTTTTTTTCCCTTGCTGCTTTCATGATTCTTTCCTTGCCTGAGTATTTTGTGAATTTGACTATGATAATGCCTTGTTGATGGTCGGTTTTTGTTGAATCTTGTGGGAGTCCTCTGTGCTCCTGGATTTTTATGTCTGTGTCTTTCCCCAGGTTAGGAAAGTTTTCTGCTATGATTTGCTTATATAACACTTCTACCCTTATTTTTCTCTCTTCATCTTCTGGGACCCCTATGATTCTGATGTTCCTTTTTAATGAGTCACTGATTTCTCTTATTTTTAAATCATGCTCTTTTGCTTTACTCTCCCTCTTTTTTTCTGCTTCATTATTCTCCATAAGTTTGTCCTCTATATCACCGATTCTCTGCTCTGCCTCATCCATCCTGCCGTGGCATCCATTCAAGATCACAGCTCAGTTATAGCATTTTTTATTTCATCCTGACTAGCTTTTACTTCTTTTATCTCCATAGAGAGAGATTCTAATCTATTTTAAACCCCAGCTAGTATTCTTATTATTGTGATTCTAAATTCTGGTGCAGACATCTTGCTTGTATCTGTGTTGGTTAAGTCCCTGGCTGTCGTTTCTTCCTGCTCTTACTTTTGGGGTGAATTCCTTTGTTTCATCATTGGAAGGAAGAAAAGGAATTAATAAGGTAAAAAATATTTTTAATTAAAAAATTGAAAACAACACACACACACAAAGAAAAATCAAATAAATGATTCTAGATCCTAGGTGTGCTTTGGTCTGGTTATTGAAAGGAGCGATTGATTAGAGAAAAAAGGAAAAAATTAAAATTAAAAAATTAAAAACAACACACACACACACATTCAAATAAGTGATGCTAGATCCTACGTGTGTTTTGGTCTGATTATTGAAAGGAGCTTGATTGATTAGAGAAAAAAGGGAAAAAGGAAAAAAGAAACAAAACAAAACAAAACGTTTGAAAATTTGAGAAAATGAATACGATGAAATAGAATAACTTGAAATTATGGAAGTAAAATAGAATTTGAAGATTTTACAAAAAAGCAAAAAATTTAGTCAGAAAAAATAAAGGAAAATATTTTTAATAAAAATTGAAAATAAGAATAAAGTTTTTTATCTTTCTGTATTCACGTAAAAAAAGAAACAAAAAAGAAAGAAAAAAAGAAAAAAGAAAATTGAATAGATGGGCCAGTGAACAGACTGAAATACGATTGATATTACATTGGTTTCCCCTAGAAGTCAAACTATGAAGCACTTTATAGTCTGTAAACTAAGCAGGTGGAGAGACTTTTGGGGTTCCTGAAGAGCGAGGTCGGTCCACTTGGGCGGGGCTTAGTGTAATGGCTCTGTTCTCCACTAGATGGCGTTACTTAGCTTACCAGGTGGGTCGTTGTGGCGCCTGTAGGTGTGTGTGCGCATGCGCAAGCGGGATGAAAATGGCATCACCCAGGTATCCAGTCTGATATCAGAACTGTGTGTTCTCCCCGCCCAAGGACCATGTGCTTGTCCTTTGTCTTCGGTGTGCATCCACTCCCCGCTTTTGCACTGTCCGTGATCATGCCGTCATGTTGCCAGGCGGCACCTCCCTCCTGACTTTTATCTGAGATGTGGCTGTTTCCTGACCCCTTACTTCTGAGGAACTGCGGCTTTGACCCTGTCAGATCCTCTGGGGGAGGGTCTCACTGGGCAGTGCCTGGGTGCGGGCAGCACCCAGGAACTTTCACGGGACCTTGCTGCTGCTGATGTCCAGAGACTTGTGGCTGGGTGCCAGCCCGCCCCCCAAAAAGTTCATGCGATTTTGTAGCAGGAGCGTTTCCAGGATTATGGAAAATCACGCGTGGCCCGAGGACCTACGGACCCACTCTTCTCCTGGGAATTCGCCCTTCCCACCAGAGCACCACAGGTATTTGAGCTGCCCGGTTTCAGACTCTGTGCTCTCCGTTTATAGAGTCTTCATGGAATTTAAACCCTCTCCTTTCTCCTTTCTCCCTTTTTAGTTCAGTCCCTGCAGCTGTTTCCACCTTTTTTCCACTTTCTCTCCAGCTGCTTTTTGGGGGCATGCTTTTCCTGTACTCTCCCCCCATCTCTGTCCTCTCTCCGCAAGCAAAAACAGCTCCCTACCCTCCGCAGCTCCTCTCTCCCCCAGTTCACCTCTCCACACCGCGTACCTGCTGAGTTCTGTGGTTCAGGTTGTGCAGATTGTTGTGTTCATCCTCAAATTAGGTTTCTAGGTGTGCAGGATGGTTTAGTGTTGATCTGGCTGCATTTCATGTAGGAGAGACAGAAAAAAGACTTCCGTGCTGTTCCGCCATCTTGGCTCCTCCCCCCCTCAAGCCGGCCACTTTAAATCCTTAGTGGACTTAGACCTGATTCTTGGGGGGCATCTTACACTCCCACCAACAATGTATGAGGGTTCCAATTTCTCCACATTCTTGTCAACACTTGTTATTGTCCTTTTGTTTGTTTGTTTTTTAGTGGAGCAGTGATTTCTTGGCTTATTGCAAATCCTCCATTTTTTTCTTGCATTCCAATAGATAATGTAAGGACTATGCGTTGAGTGGATATATCGGAAACCAGGAAACAGCAAGTTTGGGCAGGAGGTGGAACTCAGTTTGGTATGTGTCAAGTGGGAGACACCTGTGGGACAGTCAGGGAGGGGTGTCTAGGAGACTTCTGGATACAGTGGTCTCTGCCTTGGACAGGGATCTGGAAGGAAAACAGAGATGGGTACCTCACTGAAATTTAGATCTCACCAGCCCGGGAAGGTATGTGAGTTCACAAGGGAGGGTGTGGGGGCCCATGGAGAGTGTGGAAAGTGAGAGGTGGAGGGTCCAAGACAGCCTGGACAAATACCACCATTGAAGGGACTGGAGAGGAAGGAGGCCCTGAGTGGACCTTTACACAGAGCATCAGAGAGGTCAGAGGAGAACTAGAAAAGAGTGTTGCCTTGGGGAAAGTGTCAAGGAGCAAGGGGCCAACAGGATCAGAGACCAGGAGTGTTTCTCTATGATATGGATTAAGAAGTGTCCACTGAACAAATGGGTAAAATGTCAATACATGTTGAAGTTTTGTGATGGAATTTCATTACACTATTTTATCAACTTCCATGTGTGTTTGAAATTTTTCATATTTCCAAAATTATTTTTTTATTTTTTTATTCTTTTTAAAAAACGTTTATTTATTTCTAAGAAGGGGGGTGGAGAAAGAATCCCAAGCAGGCTCTGTACTGTCAGCACAGAGCCCAATGCAGGGCTAGAACTCACAAACTGTGAAATCATGACCTGAGTCAAAATCAAGAGTTAGATGCTTAAATGACTGAGTCATTCAGGTGCCCCCAAAATAATTTTTTAAAAGCCCCACTGCATTAGCCATAAAGAGATCACTGGCGGACTTGATAATTATAGAATCTGTAGAGTGGAGGAAACAGGAGCCCGATTCTAGGAAATGAGGGAGGAAAAAGGAGAGAGATAGAGAGTGTTTTCACACCTGATGCATGACTCACTGACATCCCAGTTAGTGATCACCGAGCACATACACCCCAGTTCTGAGAAAAGAAACAATTATGGGTGACAGTCATTAATTGCTTTATAGTTGCTGGTGCCTCCCACACAGGGACCATCCTCAGCTAGGCCCAGCCACAAGCCAAGAGTTCTTCCTCAAAAGGAAGAAAATTGCTCACCAAGGAGTGCCCGCATTTGCTTCTAAATCCTAGATGTTCCCTGTGGTTCTTCTATCAGGGTTGGCCATGAGCTCGAACACCACCCTTAACCATTGGTGCTATTGGAAGAGCTGCCTGCCCTTCAGCCTGGACCACCTGGAAGCCTTCTCTTGCTCTGGGCTCCGCTCAAATCCTTACAGGCTACTCAGTAAATGCATCAGAGCAGCGCACCTAAATGTGACACAGATTGCCTCCCATATACACAGAAGCCCGACACGTGTACTTTCTTACTGCTACTAAGGGGACAAGAGCACAGCAAGTTCTTTCACTTTGCAGGATGTGATGGTTAATTTTATGTGTCCACTTCACTGGGCCACAGGATGCCAGGAGACTTGGTCACACAGTATTCTGGATGTGTCTGTGAGGGATGAGATTAACAATTGAATCCGTGCCCTGAGCAAAGCAGATTGCCTCCCTGATGCGGGTGGGCCTCATCCAATCTGTTGAAGGCTTGAATAGAACAAAAGCCTGAGTAAGGGAGAATGTTCTCTCTGCCTGACTGTCTTCGAGCTGGGACATTGGTCTTCTCCTGCCTTCAGACTCTTCTCAGGCCTCCAGACTTGGGCTGGAGCTACATCATTGACTTCCCTGGGTCTGCAGCTTGCCAACTGCAGGTCTTGGGCAGATCTCCATAATTATGTGAGCCAACTCTTTATAATCTCCTTATATCTGTATCTGTCTATATACACTTATATCTGTATCATGTGTATCTGTATTTTTTATTGATTCTGTTCCTACGGAGAATCCTAATACTAATCCTGACCACTGAACACCCAGAAACTTCCTCAGGTGGCGGGCCTCTATGTTCATATGGGATTTATCTCCCACGCTCAGCACATTTGTATCTTATCTATGCATCTAAAGTACCTGCTACTTTCCACTCTCCAAATCCTAGGAACACACTGTCATCAATGTGGTGGACAAGTATGATGCCCTGTAATTTGAGAGGATCATCAAAATCCCCATTGATTGGAATATTACTCGGCAATCAAAAAGAAAGAAATCTTGCCATTTGCAACTATGTGGATGGAACTAGAGGGTATTATGCTAAGTGAAATTAGTCAGTCAGAGAAAGACAGATATTGTATGACTTCATTCATATGTGGAATTTACGAGACAAAATAGATGAACACAGGGGAAGGGAAGCAAAAATAAGATAAAAGCAGAGAGGGAGATAAACCATAAGAGACTCTTAAATGCAGAGAACAAACTGAGAGTTGCTGGAGGGATATTGGGGGGATGGGCTAAATGGGTGATGGGCATTAGGGAGGGCACTTCAGGTGAGCACTGGGTGTTGTGCGTAAGTAATGGATCACTAAATGCTACTCCTAAAATCATTATTACACTATATGGTAACTAACTTGGATTTAAATTTAAAAAAAAGAAAATGTTCTTCTGGAGCACCTAGGTGGCTTAGACGGCTAAGCACCCATAGATTCAAGCCCCACATCGGGCTCTGCGCTGACAGCACAGAGCCTGTTTGGGATTTTCTCTCCCTCTCTCTCCACCCCATCCCCCGCTCATGCTTTCTCCCTCTCTTCTCTCAAAATAAATAAATAAGCCTTTAAAAAATAAAAAATAAAAAAAGTCTTCTACCAGGAAAAAAAATATCCCCGTCGACTAAATCATAGCAGAGAACTGGCAACTTGACAGGTTTCAAGGGAAGACGAGAAAGCTGCACTGTTGTCTCTGCCAAGAGAAAGCACAGTGCTTCTGCCGTTCTCTGTACAGGAAGAGTAAAGAAGTATTTTCAGATAAATAGTTTCACATCAAGTGGCATAAAATCTATGTATTTGCTCCCACAAAAAAGCCACGCCTGGGGGCATTTGGGTGGCTCATCGGTTAAGCAGCCAACTTCCGCTCAGGTCATAATCTCGCAGTTTGTGAATTCAAGCCCCGTGTCGGGCTCTGTGCTGACAGCTCAGAGCCTGGAGCCTGCTTTGGATTCTGTGTCTCCCTCTCTCACTGCCCCTCCCCCGCTCACTCTCTGTCTCTGTCTTTCAAAAAAATAAATAAATGTTAAAAAATTTTTTAAAAAAAGCCATGCCTAGAATAGCAACTGCAAGTGGCATCCTCATCTGAGTAAGCCTGTGATCGCTCCCTGTCATTCCTAGACACCTGTGCCTTCTGCACAGGCCAAATGGGCGAGGTACGCGGCCTGCAGTAGAAACCACCGCTGCATCTTTCAAGCCTTTGAGGATGGCACATATTTCTGTGATTCTCTCAGAGCTGAACCACTCTTTCAGTGTATTGACTGGTAAGAAGGGGAAGTTCCAGGGGCTTCCATTTGTCCCTTTCTACTGTAATGGCCCTTATCCCATAGGCCTGGAGAGTCACATGTGAATTCCGCCTGTAAATTTCAATTATACACCCTGAAACTAAGACAGTAATTTCAGGATGAGTCCAGAGTCTCACTGGGTGCAGCCTGCCTGGACCTGGGTCAAAACTCCAATTATCACCTGATCGCTGGAGCCTCTACACAGTGGTTCTGTGTCCTCAGAAATTAGCATTAAATAGACTCAAGGTCTGCTAATCCCTGAGAAGTCTGTGTATTTTCCCTTCACAGAGCACAGTTCTCTGGCAAATGGCCCAGGAAAGATTTACAGTATGTGTCCAGGGTGCTATTGAAGGGTTCGCTCTGAAGCGTACTGGCCTCTCTTCCATTCACGGGGCTTTGGGTGATGGAACTGAGGTTCTCTTTCATAGTGGCTCAAGTCGGGCTTCTACCGCCCAACATGGAAGGTTCTGGTCCTGTATTGCTTTGCTGTTTCTGTTATACAGATTAAGGAGGGTTTAGAGGCTGCCTGTTGGTCCTATTTGATCTTTGAACAATAGTCTCTGCTAAAGATAAAGATGTAAGTTAAACCATTCTGATTACCACCTGACATCTGATGTCCCAGAAGGCCAAGTGCTGCCGTGTGTGCTCTGCTCCCCTGGGATCCCAACACTTCTGCTGAAATTATGGAGCCCATTTCTGTAGCAGCCTCTTTCACCAGCATCCCTAGCCTGCAGAGAACGAGTAGTACCTCCTGTTTCAAAGACACTCCCGTCACTGATGGAGTTCGCAAGGTCTTGGTGAAGGGAGTTTCCTACAGATTCTAGGAAAGGAAGCTGGGAGGCGTGGGACTTGGCTAGGGGGTATATGAGTGGGTCATGCAGGGTAAACCCATCTCAACATTTCTTCTTCCCTTAGTCTTCGGGTTCCTTGCCCTATTTTAAAGCAAGAAATTCCTGGCATTTCAACATCAGTGAGACATAGTTCATAGTTCCCTATTGAACCCGGGGTTCGGTCAACCAGCTACGCCAACAACGAAAACCACCTCTCACTGCACAGACTGGCACACCAAATCTTGGATCTCAGGTAAATGTATCCTGTCTTATAAATAAACCCAGGGGGCGCCTGGGCGCCTCAGTCAGTTGGGTATCCAACTTGATTTCGGCGCAGGTCATGATTTCACTGTTCGTGGGTTCGAGCCCTGTGTCCGGCTCTGCACTGACAGTGTGGAGCCTGCTCAGGATTCTTGCTCTCCCTCTCTCTCTGCCCCTCCCCTCCAATACATACATACATACATACATACATATATACATATTTAGGCCAATTAAATTATGTTCCTCCCTCCATGGACTGGCACCCACAGAAAACATTCCCATGTTTTCCAGATTTTGTGCCAATTAATGTAAACTAGCAAAACCTTGCCATTCTTTTGATGTGTATGCTTCCCCCTTCCAGATACGACTCTGGAACTAGCTTCCCCGAGGCAGGTGAGCACAGAACTCGAGCACAGAACTCCAGTTCTGGGACTGGAGACAATGGGAGTGACGCATAAAGAGAACTGACCTCCCCCTGGCTGGTGGATTGAAAACATGCCCGTGCCATTTTGTTGCTCCTTCCAATGAGAGGCGGAGTCTATTCCTCACCCCTGGAATCTCAGCGCACCTCACGACTGGCTTTGACCAACAGAATGTGAGGGAGGTGACATGATGCCAAGTTGTAGAGCCCAGGCCCCAGGGCCTCAGCTCCTGCCTTCCTCCTCTCAGAAGCTAGAGGTCACCATGCCAAGGGGAAAGCTGGGGTGCAGGACCACAGGTCAGGTCATGTCTGTCAGGCTCCAGGGGCTCTGCTGCTAAGCACCAGAACACCCATTGGACAATTTCCTTGAGCATTTATTAGGCACCTCCTGTGTACCAGGCCTTGTGCTAAGTATGGGGAGTGGTGGGACACAGGCAGACCAGGGCCTGCTCTCAAGATCTCAGCTGGGGTACTCTTCCATAGCAATGAGCTCCGTGTGGCAGGGACTGGGGTTAAGATGACCCCATTGGTGACTACCCACTGTAAACCGTAGAGTGCGGCACTCATGCCTGTCCACAGCTTCTCTCCTCCACAGCCAGGATGCTTGGGTTCCCATATGGGCCGGGCCCTGTCATTGACCTGTTGGGTGGCCTTGGGCTGGCCACTTCACCGCTCATCTGTAACGCGGGAGAGTAATAGCTACCCCTCAGGTATGCTCTGAGGATTAAATGAGATCACACACAGCAGTGCCAGGCCCCGAGTCAGCGCTCAATAGAGTCCCCACCTTCCTGCACTTGCACTGCATGCAGGACCCTCACAATTCAGCAGAGTCATCATCTCTGAGACTTTAGCAAGCAGCATGGTGGCAATAATAGGACGTCCCTCCAATGGCCTCCAGGCGGCAGGAAAGCTCCACACAGGGCCTGGATGGGCCGTTGGTGGCACTGACCTGGTGTCCGACCCCAACCCAACCTTGACCTGTCTCCCTCTGCCACCTGCCCTGCCACCCTCCACATTAACAACTCCACCTTTCCTGATGAGAAGGGAGCACAGACCTTTCACCACCCTCCCCACATGGGCCCAGATGGCCGCAGGTGGCCTCAGGGCCCCCTTCGTGTCATCTGGGAGGCTCCCACCCGCAGGCCTGGGTTCTGTAGCGGTGAGCTCCCCCTGGTGGGGCGCTCCCACCTCCGGAGGGCACTATGGCAGGCTGAACTTTGGGTTCCGGGGTTCTTGTCTAGCCTCTGCCCATCTCTGAGGGGCACTTGTATGATTAGGACGAATTCCCACCTAACAGGGCCATCGTGGGGAAGACGCGGGACGACGTATATAGACTGTAAGCAGGCTCTGCACCTTCATTATTAGAGTCTGGCCAGTTCCTCTCCTGCCCTTCCTGTGTGGCATGGAGGAAGAACTAGCCAGCGTTCTAGAAGCTGTTCTCAGCTCAGCCTCACCGGCTGTGCTGTGGGGCCTCAGGCAGGTTATTTAACCTCCCTCGGCCTTGGATATCTCACCACTAAAACAGAACTCCTACTAGCCAAGCTGCTAAGAGGTTTGGATAAAATTAAACACACCAAGTGACTGACATGGTGTTTTGCACACACATGGTGTTAGAAGCAAAATGCAAAGGTAGTACCAGCTGATATTTAAATCATTATTCTCATTAAAAAAAAAAATACCTACTCACTCTTCAAGACAGCTCACATGTCACCTCTTCCTGAGAGCCCTCTGTCTCTCCCCTTGGTGGTCACGGCTTCCCCTTCTGTACTCCCACAGCGCCTGTATCCTTCTAGCACAGCTGCTTCACTTACTAACTCAGCAAATATGTTTTCAGTGTCTTACATGGGTAGGATGCTGAATCCAGGTGCAGGACATACAGTGATTAATGAGACGCAGTCCCTACTCTCATGGGGCTTCCATTCTAGTAGAGGGGACAGACAGTGAGTGTGTCAATAGGTGGAAAATTTCACAGCATTAAGGAGTCCGTAAAATGAGAAAAGTAGTATAGAAACTGAGGCAGGGGACTTGCTGCTTACATTGGGGTGTCAGGGAAGGGCTTGTTGAGCAAATGACATTTAAGCTGAGTTCTGGATGGCAAAAAAGAAGTACCCTTGACAAAGAGCCACTTGTCAGGCAGAAAGAAGAACTAGTGCAAAGACCCTGAGGCAGGGAATAAGTACAGCAAGTCTGGGAACAGAATGATCCAGGGGACTGGAACACAGTAGTGAGCACACTTGCCACTGTAAGTTTCCACTTTCAGATGAAGCCCCCTTGAGGGCAGAGATCTGATTTACTGGGTCCACAGCACAGGGCGGACCTGGAGCTCTGGCCGCAGTAGTATAATGCTGTGTTGGTATTAACAGAAGTGAGTCAGCTGGCCTTTCTGCAGCCCCAGTCACATCATGGAAGACTCCAACTGGGTTGCCCAGCCAGGCAGGGGCTCCCCTCCCTGGACCAACAACCCCAGGGCAAAGTTGTTGGAAGAGGGGAGCCAGAGAGGTGCCCAGAGAGAGGAAGTGACCTGCCCGAGATCACACCGCCAGCAAGCATCAGAGATGGGTGTCAAATCCAGTTTCCTCTGCTCCTTTGCCACAGGTCTTCTGTGCATCCCACCCACCCTCTCCTGCCCCCCCACTCCCACCCCAAGCTATGGTGTCAAGAGCCCTGCAGACCATGAGGGAACATGGGACCATGTGGGGAGGGCTGCGTCAGGTCCCTCCTCCTTTCCTGCTACACACCCAAAGCCGTGCCCAGCCAGGCAGCCTATCTAACCTGGATGCAGATGAGATCAGTTTGAAGTGAAAAGCCAGAAGACTGAAGACTGGAGAGCCAAAGTGCCAGTGCGGAATGCCCTGGTCTCCAGGTCCAGCGCTGTCATTCCAGCCCCAAAGCCCCCTCTCCAGGGCAGCCAGAGCCAAACCATTTCCCGAGTCAGCAGGCAGGGCCTGCAGTTATGTGCCAGCATTTCAGGGCCCTATTGATATGGGCCCTGGCTTAACACCAGGAGCGCTTGTTTCCTGGAAAGAATGACATGTGAATCTCTGATCCAGTCACCCTCCAGGCTCCAACAAGACTTCACTGGAAAAGTTTTATTGAAAAAAAAATTGTACAAGTAAGTTCTTGATGTGACAGTGACAAAGGCTCATTTCCCCCCCTTCCCTCCCCATCTTTGAAAATCTACAAAAGGAGAAAAAAAGTTCATCCCCATGATGCCTGACCAGAATCTGCCCACGAGCTGCCCCCCGCCCTGCCCATGAGCTATTTCCCGATCCCCCTCACTGGGGCCAGGGCCATTGTGGGGGTGCTTGTCCCAGGGGCTGCAGCACCTCATTTTATAGTTGAGGGAAGTTGGGAGAGGATTGGAATAGAGCTGGAGAGAGGGCTGAGGTGATGGTTGGGTCAGGGAAAGAGGGCCCCCATTCCACGGGGGCTGGGCTGAACCCCCACTAGTTTGATTCCATCTCACAGATGAGAAAGCACTTGGCTATAAATATGAACACTGATTGAGGCAGGCTTAATCCCAGGGCTCCGAGAGCAGGACCTGACTATTGCCCAGGTCTCACAGAATGTGGGGTCCCTGGGCTCAGCATCAGGGTATCTGGGAGCCACGTCCAAGCAGAGTGAATTCTGGCTGGGAAGGTCTGCTCAGACACACAGGGAGCCTGCTCTGTTTCCCCACCCTCACCCCATGGGAAATCCAAGGTCGGTACCTCAACTCCCCCCCTCCCATAGCACCCATGTGTCTCAGGAGCCTTCAGCTGCCTCCTGCCATCCCATGACCGGGGGGCCCTACAGCTCGTCTCGCATCTTGTCACCCTTGGGCCGGACCAGGCGCCCAATGAACAGCAGGGAGCCACTCTGGGTGTCTCGAACCAGGAAGATGAAGGGGTGGTCAGCATAGAAGAGCTTGGGGCTACGCAGCTCCTCACGCCCATAGATGTCCTGGTCAAAGGGGTTCCCCTCCGTGTCCCACTCGAAGGCGGTGGCATGGAACACACTGGCTAAGTACAGGTCCTTCTTGCCCGACATGCGTGAGAGATCTGCCTTGTTCTTGTCGATGGCCTCAGTCAGACCCAGCCCGGCCAGGTGTTTCTGTGGGATGAGGTGGGTGCCAGGTGAGGCCACGTTGGGCAAGGCTCCCAGACCCGCACCCTCTACCCTCACCACCCATCATCTCCTCCCCCGGTCCTCAGAGCAGAGATTACCACCTCCTCGTCACCTCCTGTGTGCCAGACATGATGTGGGCACTCACCCCACTGCTTTCATAATTCTCACGACAACCATGCAAGAGCTTCTAATTGCCACATAACAGATAAGGCAACGGAGACTCGGGGTGAAGGCAGAATTTACCCCTGGTCCTGCTGAGCAATCTTGATCGGTGCTTCTCAAAGTACAGGTCATGGACTGCCGGTACGGGCACCCGCTGGGAGCTCATACGGAACACATCTCCTGACCCCCTCCCTCCCAGAGCCACTGATCAGAATCTCTGGGGGAGGACCCAGGAAACTTCTTTAATAAAATCTCTAGGTAATTCTTGGCACATTCAAATGTAAGGAAGACAAATCTAAGGATAGCTCTGACCATGTCACCCTGGGGCTTAAAACCTGCCCACAGTGCTTTATGCCTGGGATTTGCTTCAAAATAATTTGATGGGGGTGGGGCACCTGGGTGGCTCGGTTGAGCACCCAACTTTGGCTCAGGTCATGATCTCATGGTTTGTGAGTTCAAGCCCCGCATCGGGCTGTCTGCTGTGAGCACAGAGCCTGCTTTGGATCCTCGGTCTCCCTCTATTTCTACCCCTCCCCCACTCATGCTCTCTCTCGCTCTCTCAAAAATACACAAACATTAAAAAAATAATCTGATGGGGGAGAAATGGCTGTGTATGAATGAATCCTTATTGGTCATGAGCTGCTGATGGTTGAAAATGGGTGATGGATACAGGAGAGCGCATTACACTGATCAATTTTAATGCATATATGTATTTTTAAATGTTGATTTTTGAAAGGGTGCAAGCGGGAAGGGGCAGAGAGAGGGGGACAGAGGATCTGAAGCAGGCTTTGCGCTGACAGCAGTGAACCAACCCAATGTGGGACTTCAAACTCCCTCAGATCATGACCTGAGCCAAAGTGGGACGCTCAACTGACTGAGCCATCCAGGTCCCTCAATATATATTTTTATATATTTCCATAGTAAAAAACTAACCCCCCCAAACATGCACCCTTCTCCCCACATGCACACTTTCCATGGCTCTGCAGAGCCCCTGGGTGCCCAGCACAAGCTCTTTCATAGGTGAACTGTGCTCACACTGTGGCCTCACCCCTTAGCATGTCCCTCCCAGCTCTTTATTCGACAGCCTTACTGAACAGCCGGCACCCTCAATGGTGTCTCAATGGCCACCCCCATCCCTGTAGAATGCTTTAACCACCCCCTCTTCCAGGAAGCCTCCCCTATCCCCCAAGACCAGAGCCCTGGCTCCCTGCGGCTCAGCGAGGAAGAGGCTGCAGAGAAGGACTACTGACTGAGTCACCAGCAGCCTCCGGGCCCAGGCTTTCTGCAGAACAGACCACCTCCCCAGCCAGGCCAAACAGGCACTTGAGCTGGGGTCCTGAGAGTCAGCGGGTCCCGAGACAGACGTTCTAGGCCCAGCTACTCCAGTCCCAATGACCCTATACAAGTCACACACTTCAAATTTCCCAACTCAGTGTACCCCATGGACTGGTGCGCCCACCCAGGGTTCCAGGAAGACATGGGAGAAAAAAAAGGGAGAACAGAGTCAGATAGCAGCCAGGGCAGAGGAGGAGCTGGGGAAGGACTGGGACAGGCCCAGGACACAGTGATGGCTCCTCTCTGGACACCTCAGCATGATCCACAGGGCAGGCTACGCAAGCGCCACTGGCCTGCGGTTTGGAGCCGAAGCCCCATTTCATTGCAAGCTTTCTCTCCACAGTGTCAGCAGTGATTCTCAATCAATCCCGTGAGCGAGAAGCTTGCCAAGGACCATTTCTGGCATCCAAGGCAGGAATGAGATGAAAGTTTTCCCTTTTGAGTAGGTAAGAAAAAAATCTCTCCTGACAAAAAGGCCGCCTTGAATTTTCACCCCGAAGACTAATCACAGCTCCACCACTCACTAACCAAGGTGACCTAAGCAAGTCACTGCCTCCCTCCAAGCCACTGCCCAACACCCAGGGAGGTCATGAGGAGAAAATAATGTTGAGTGGGTGGCTTCAGTTTCCCGCCATCCCAAGTGCCTCACGTGTTAGTCCTACTGCTGCACGGGGGGAGGACCCTTCAGCTGGAACAGTCTAGAACTGGGGGCACCTCAGACTCGGGGGTAGCACAGCACAGGATCAGGGCACAGCTTGGTGCCAGATGTCTCAGTTCCTGTCTGTGTGACTCTGGATAAGTTGTTTGACCTTCCTGAGCCTCAGTTTCCTCATCTCTAAGAAACTTGTTAGTCCTACCTAATGAAGCTGTTTTGAGGATTGAAAGTTTAACATGTATGAAGTGTTCAAAAGAGTGTCTGGCATACAGGAAGCGCTCAATTGCATTTAACTACTGATGTTATCGCTATGTTCCCAAGGGAAGGTCCCATGCCTCTCCCCCAAGCAGCGCCCAGTACTGCCTGGACACCAACAGAGGCGCAGGATAGACCTGGTGAGCTGATGAATGGGTGCCCCAGCCACCCCTCTCCTCAGGCCCTGCAGACTCCGAGTCAGGCCACCCCTCACCTGCAGGTCGTGGGTCACCTCCACCACACCCTTGGGCAGGGAGATGGCGACAGCCTTCTTCTGCATCTTCCCCATCCAGCTCTTTAGCTGCTCCTTGGTCAGCAGCTTCTCAAGGCGCTCCAGGGGCTCCACGTGGTGCGGCATGAGGATGATGAGGCTGGAGAGCTTGTGGGCCAGGGGCATCTCCACAATCTGCAGCTTCTCCTTCTCGTCATCGTAGTAGTTGTAGAGGCCTGGGAGGAGAGCCAAGAGGGCGCTGGGCACGCCGGGCTGGGGGGCGGGCCGAGCCCGAGTACCCTCACGCCCCCACCTCGGCCCCCCTGCTCCGCAGGTCACCCACCTGTGCGGTGCATCATCGTAACGCCCACAGTATAGGAGCGGGTCACCATGAAGCCTCGGTTGTCCACCATCTTGTGGTGGAACCTCTCGTCCCAGTGTGCTGTAGTGGGAAGCAGAACACAAGGTCAGAAACAGATGGCCCCCACTCAGGACACAGACCCCCAACTGCACACACTGGCTTTCTCTCTGCCACAGGCCTCCGTTCCAGTCTGTGGGGCTCACCTTCCCCCCCTCAGCACCCAGTCCACAGCGCACACCCTCCCCACTTTGGGGGACAGGGGTATTGGCCCCGGGACATGCTGCCTGAAGCTATGGCTCTCTACAGTCAGGGTCGGCCTGATTCCACAGGACAGGGAATTCTTTCAGGAGGACCCTCGGCTCAGCCACCGCCACAACTGCCCTCTGCCCTGGCACCTGTCGAGCATGTGGGCAACATGTGCGGAGCTGAATCCCCACCCCAGCTGCCGAGGGCTCCGTGCCCGGCCGCCCCACCTCTCCAGACTCACGCTTGAAGAACATGGCGTTGACCAGCAGGGCACCGTCGGTGCGCTCCACGTCCTTGGTGACCTCGGGCAGCTTGCCGTCGGTGGTCTGTGCCGCCCACTCGTTGATGGACTGCAGGGCGCTGCGCTTGTCGCGGAAGTTGATCTTGGAGTGCTCGCAGTTGTAGTGCTGCTTGCTGCTGCGCACGAAGTCCTCGGCGAAGCTCACCGAGCTGGGCCCGTACAGGCGGCTGCCCAGCTTCCAGGTCACGTTGCGCGCCGTGTTGTTGCTGAGCGCCCGCAGCAGCTCGCCCAGGCCCGCGTGCACCTCCTCGTCGCGCAGCTGCTCGGCGCTCAGCACCGCCTTGGCCTGGGACGCCGTGGCCGCCTTGCCCCCCAACGACACGAGCCCCAGGGACGAGGCCACCACCACAGGCGACAGCAGGATGTTCTCCACCGCCTGGTCCTTGGCCATGGCCTGGTACAGGCTGAAGGCCAGGCCGGCACTGCGCTCAGCCAGCGTGGCCGCTTTAGGGCTCAGCTTCTCCGCCGCGCCCGGTGCTCCTGCAGCCGCGGGCTTCTTCACCTCGGCGGCCAGAGCCACGGCCAGGAGGCAGCAGGAACTGATGAGGGCGAGGAAGCGCATGGCTGGGAGGCGGGTTGTACGCACCACGGAGGACCTGTGAGGGCTGCAGAGAGAGGGTGGCCCTGAAACCCCAGATGTTCCTCCCCAAGAACCATCCCCAGCCTTCTGGCAGCCACCAAGTCCCCTGCAGTTGGGAGCAAGAGATCCCAGAGTTCTGGGGAGCCCAGACCTAACTCAAGAGTTGCCCAGATCAGAGGTCTCAGTCTGCCCACTCTCTCTGAGGCCATCTCTGAGCTCCTAATCCAGAGCAGAGTTTCTAGCAAGTCACCAGCTCCACCCTATTGATTTCTTACACCAAACCCACAATACTTAGTCTTGTGTGTGTGTATTATACGTGATCTCCATCCCTAACTAGTCTGTGAACTCCAAGTGGACAAGAAATCTAACGAGTCTGGTTTTCCTCTACATCTCCCAGTGCCTAGCACACAAAGGGGCTCAGCTGTTCCTCAATGAACAGAAATCAGGGCCACTTGGCCAGACTTAGGGTCTTCAGTTTGTATAACGATTAGCTCTGATCTCATGCGACCCCAGGACCCTTTTCCAGTGGAAAAAAGTGGCGGATGGACCGAAGGTCTGCATGAAACTCAAGTGCCTGGACAAAGAATGTCCTGTTGGGACAGGATGAAGGACTGCCCCTCCCCTATGACTTTTATCCTGCCCTGGGATGTTAATGAGTCACTGGTTAGCTCACTCATTACATGGGGGAACCCAGATGCTAAACTCTGCTGCCCCAAAGTGACTTGAGTGTATGTGCACTCCTCCCTCAGCCTCGGTCTCCATTTTCAAAGCTGTAAGGGTCTAGGTCTCCATGCCCAAGGCTTCTATCATAGCAGGGACAGGCCTGCCCATCTGTCCACAGTCCCAAGAATGGACGGGAAATCCCCAGGACAAAAGTGGGGTGGGAGGTAGGTTTCCTGAAAGGAAGGATACCGGAGGAGGGGCAAGTCAACAATTGAATGGAGCAACGACACCCCCTCCCATTCATCAGAGGCTAGCTAGATGCGTGTTCACAGGAAGCTCGGTCCACCTCAGATTCCATTCTGCCCTCCCATCTGACAGTGGCTGTCACACAGGCCCTCTGCTCTGTGGCTTCAGGGCTGTCCTCAGGATCCGTTCCAAACCACAGCAATAGCAGTGGCCCCTAAAATAAGCTTCACTCTCCTCCTGGGGCCTCCAATCAGGACAGTCTCTCTGTATGGGATACTTCCCCACTACTTTCATGCAGGATGGAAGTGAGGCGGGGCGGGGGGGATGTTTGGTAGGAACTCTGGTGGAGGCTGGAGTCCCACTGCTCCAGTGGATCCCATCCTGGGGTCCTTAAGAAAGACCACAAATTCAGAATCGTGGCAGAGGACCCTCAGGACTTCAGCCTGCCTGCAGGAGCACTGGGTCTCTGGGAAGACTCAACTCTGTGAATCCTGTGAATCGAGGCAGGTCCCCCCTCCCTAGGCGGCCACCTCTCGGAAGGTGCAGTGTAAAGGGGACGCAAAGGATGCATGGAGAGAGAAGTCAGGGGAGGAGGCAAGGCGCAAGAGAGACCTGTACCCTAGAGCACAGACCAGGGAGGAGGTATCTCAGGGCCCACCTTGCTCCCAGCCCTAGCTCCTTCCCCACCAGGCCTGGAGCCTCAAAGGCAGAATGACCATAGAATTACTGCACAAAAAAGGAAACCTAAGAGAGTCAAATAGGGCATTACTGATTATTATGCCTGGACACGAGGCATTTGGTCACTCAACTCAAAGGCCACCTCTAGTCCATACAGCTGATGCCAGAGCACAGACCCGGGAGAAAAGGCCACTAGCATCCCACTGGGAGAGTCAAGGAGCCCAGCTCCCAGCCCTGCCACGTGGCAGACACCATCTTGACAGCCCCCAACCCCCAGCCAACCAGAACCTCAAAGGGCTGGGAGGGGCTTTCCAAGAAAGCTCCAAATGACTAGTTTGGGATTCCTCAGGCAGCCACACAGCTGCGCTCCTGCTCCTCCTGCTCCAGCTCCCGCTCTAGGTGACGTGGCAGGCTGGAAACTGAATTATCTCCATCTGCCAGCAGAGGGGGGCTTCCAGCCTGGGAAGCAAGAGGCCTGGGTTCAGGTCCCAGGGGTGCCCCAGAGCCTCCCTGACCTTAGCTCCTGCACATGGGTTTCTGCAGGGAGATGCGTGGCTGTGGAGAAGGGCTGCCCTGTTAACCCAGCAGCGGCAAGAGGGAGGCAAGTCACTGCAAGCAAGCCGGCCTCCCACAGCCCAGCCCACGCTGCCACAGAGAAATCCCAGCCCTAAGGCCAAGGTTAGACGAATCTGCAGTCCCACAAAGAAAAATACACGATCAGAGAGCCGAGGGCTATGCCCACAGGTGGCCAGACTGAGTTGAGACTGGATTCCGGGTTCTTGTAAGTAAGAGGTAAGGGAGGCAAAGGCTAGAGGGGTCACCAGAGAGGATCTCAAACACTCGAGGGAGTCTAAAGTACCTGGAAACTGCCCCAGGGGGAGGCCAGTGCCTGCCTTTTTCATTCTGCAAGAAAACAGAAGAGTGAGGAGGAAGGGCTACAGCAGAGCTAGAGTGGTGGTGAGGCGGGGCCTAGAAGGCCCAACCCCAACATGGGACCCCGTCTACGCTGCCCCTGGCACAAAGGAAGGCCCAGCTAGTCCCAGCTCCACAGGGACCTTGGAGGTTGTCCACCTCACAGTACAGTGGGAGCCACTGAGGCCAGAGAGGGGCAGGTAGCCACCCCAGGTCCCACGGGATGGGGGGGGGGGACAGGGCTTCTTCCTCCCGGAAGCACCCCCAGACCCCCCAGAGGAAGGCTGGACCCGGTATCCTGTTACACAGTGAGGTTAAAACAAAACAAAACCATTTCTGCTGAGAATCCCGGGTAACCCGAGACAAAAGGAGTGGATCCGGAGGCCTCAGGAGGGGGGATGGGCAGATGAACCATCCGAAGACAGGAGGGTGTGGTGCCAGCCAGGGACTTCCAGGGAACCAAGGTCCCCAATTTCCCTCCGGCCTCCATACCCTCCATCCGGGCCCTACAGCCCAGAGGGACCTGCCGGAAACCGAGAAGAGGAGGGGCCGGGCCTTCTGGCCATGCTGGTAGTGGTTTCATTCTTCCTCCACTCTGGCCGCCTCAGGAATGTCCACAGGCTGGGGGCAGGGAAACCTGGCCTTTGGCAGTAGCCTTAACCCTGCAGTCACTCCAAGAACCAGGGGGCAGTGGACAGAGTTGAAGAGTGGGTGACTCAAAGCCTTCTAATCAGCTAACTCTCCCCTCTTGGTGGGGGGATATGGAGCCTGCTGATTTTTCACCCCCTTCCTAAGGGAGGTGGGGACACTGGTCCTGGTCAAGTTCTTCCTTTAGCTGCCAACATGTACACATGCAGGCTGCTGATCAGAAATGGAGCCACCGTTTGTGACTCCTCCCAAACGGTGGGATCCCAAGAACCCTTCCCAGAAAAGCCAGGACTTTTTCATTCCTTTCCTACCACCCTACTGTCAGGAGGCTCAGATGCCCCCCTCCGCAACATGTCCCCGCTGGCCCCCGGAGCCTCAGCCCTAGAGGTGCAGGCGCCCTTAACTGCAAGGCTGCCCTGGCTTCCTACCCCTGCTGGAGAGGCCCCCAACCCCACCTCCTCCCTGCTGGTTCCTGCACAAGGCAGTCTCAGCATCCTGGCTCCCAGCCCCACTCTTTCCTGCCATCACCACCCCTGCCCCAAACTTCTATGGAACCCTGCACTTTTTCCGAGCTTCTGAGTGCCCCGACTCCCCACCCTTGCTCTGATTTCACCCTAGTCCTACAGGCTCACTCTGCCATCATCTTCTAGTCCCCGGCTCCCGACCCCGAACGCTCCAGCTGCTCCCAAAGTGCCAGGGACTCCGGTTTGCGGGCTCTGGGTTGGCCCCCAACCCCTCCCGGCGACCTCCCGCCCTCTCCCACTCCCCGGAGCACCCCCAAAGCGCCCGCCGCATGCAGACCGGTCCCCACCCTCACCTGGACCGGGTGGGCTGGCGCCGGACGTAGTCCCACTCAAGCCGCGGACGGATTCCACTCTCCGCCGCTCCGCGCTCCCCAGATCTATATATGGCGTTCCCCTCCTCCCGCCCGTCCCGAGAAACTTCTGGAAAGTTGGAAAAGCTTCCGGAGGGCGCCCCGGCTCAGCCAAAAAAAAAAAAAAAAAAAAAAAGCCAAAGACCTCCCCCAGACCGCCTAGGCTCCCGCCCCTCCCCCTGCGGGCTCTCACCCGGCCCCTGGGTCCTACTGCCCCCTATCGGGCGGGGCGCTGGGAACCCCCCACCAGAGAGGCCGGGCACCGAACCGCACGACCTGCATTGCGCGCAGACACGGCGGAGACTCCAGAGTTTTGAGGTACTGGAGGTGGGGAGCGGGGCCGGAGTTGGGGGGGGGGGTAGTTCGAATCACTGAGCTGGAGGGGACACTGAGTTTCAGGGTCCCGCTCCCCGGAGAGGAGCACCCCCAATCCCCACGAGTCACCTTACCCCCCATCGCACTTCCTTCCCGCAGCCCTTTCCATGCAGGGGCTCTGCCCCGAGGGGATCCATTCGCCCGTTTTAGAGCTCAAACTTAATTGGGTCCCCCGACACGCCCCCTCCCAGTCAGTGCCCCTCTGCTTTGTCTCAGGGGAGGTGGTCAGAAATTGAGAAGCAGCATCTTTCTCCATCTGCAGCTTCTCCCGAGGCGGCGGAGCTCGACGTTAGTGACTGCCCTGAGGGGGAGAGGGATCCTAAGGAGCCCAATACCGACCCCTCACCCTGGAAAGTCTTGAAATGATAGAGGCGGGGTCTCCGGGGGTTTGGCCGGGTCTGAAGGGGTGCAGGAAGGAAAACCCTGGCTGTCCACTAAGTAGTATGTTGTGTGACCCTAAGCAAGTTACTTTCCTTTTCTAGGCCACAGTTCCTTCTTTGGCTGTGAAATGTGGTGCTGTCATTCCTTGCTTCCTTCCCCTGTCTGTAGATCTGTCTCCCTGTCTCCTTGGTTATCCCTGCCCCCTCCCTGTCCGGGTCCCCTCCCATGGCTCCAGGTCTATCAACCCCTCTCACCCCACCCTCCCACAACTGATAGTCCCTAGAGCTCTGAGCTAAGCTGGGTATTCATTTCTCTTCTAGGTGCTAAAGACAGAGCTGAGAACAGGACAAAGTCCCTGCCGTCAAGATGTACATTATGAGGAGGAAACATCCAGGTTAGTAGCGAACTCAAGAAGGCAGCAGAAGATTATTTAGGACATCCCCCTACCGCCCGCAAGTCTTCTAATTGTGAAGTGTTAGATAACAGATGGGCACAGTATGGAGAGGAAGGGACAGGGTAGAGAGACTCTTCCTTTGCTCATTCATTCATTCGATCAATCAACTATGCTGAGTATCTTCTTTCGACTAGGTGCATCCTTGGATCATGGGGAACGAATGAATCCCACACCCAGTGGATGAATCATCTGGGTCCCTGGCAGCAGGGGTGGGGGGAGGGCACTTTCTGGCCACCCCAGTGTGGCGGTGGTGACTAACTTGGAAGTCTGGGTTAGGTGCTGCTGCTCAAAGTCTGATTACAAGGACTGAGAAATTTTAGAATTGAAGAGCTTCAGACTCTTTGACTCAGGGTCAAAGAATTGGAGAGGACTTGAATCCTGAAGTGACCATCATAGAAGGTGATATCTTCCTTGAACCCTCATGGAATCTTTGAATCCATCTAAGGAAGCTTCGAGTGTTAAATCTCATCGTCAGAGACTCTTAGAAGAAAAGAAGCAGGGGCTCTGGACTGCAAGGCATCTCAGAGGTCATGGAGTCCTGTGTGCAGCCCCAGGCCGAAGCCTCTCTACAGTATCCCAAAGGCAAGCACACAGCACCTCCAAGAACAGGGAGTTGGAGTCCCACAGAGGCATTCTTTCTTAGGAGAGGTCTGATCATTAACAAAATTGTCCATTTCTTTGGAGTGGCTGTCTTGGTTTTCATGTGCTTCCCTGCCTCAACTGTGTGTTGCTTTTAAGGATAAATCTTTGCTATCCAAGGAAACTGCCTGGGTCACAGGCCATACCCCGCCCTCTACCTCACCCCCATGCCCAGCTTGGTCCTCTGATGGTAATCAGCTCAGGCCGTGCACTAAGAGTCCATCAAAGCTGGTGGAATAAAGGAAAGGTTGGTCTTGGTTTCCGGTATGTCCAGATTGTCAAAACCACACAGGGATTTCCTCTCTTCCATCTCTTAGCTCTTTGAGGCGTCACCAGCACTCTTAGGGGTAAGCTGAATGCCATGACTCTCAGTGACTGCCCTGAGTGGGAAGGGTAAGCTGAGTCTCCTGCTGTTAGATAAACCTAGAATCCTAGAAGGTCAGAGTAGAAAGGACGAATACCTGCCCCCCACACACACTTACAGAGAGAGAAGCTGATGCCGAAGGAGAAGACTGGGTCTGGAAGACCTCTGCCAGCCTCACCAGATCGCTACTGTAACTCACACTGGGTCAGAAGTCTTCTCTATGGCATGATTTATGTGTCATCACCCTGTATTGTCACTGAGTGTCACTGGAGACCCCAGCCTCCTACTCAGGAGTCTCCAATACCCAGCACAGCAAGTACCCAGCACAGCGCATGCCCAGAAGAGGAACTTGGTAAGCACAGCCAGTGAGTGAGTGATGGGAGGTGGCTGCCTTAGTTGTTGGGGCTCCAAGCACCGCCTCCCTGAAGAAAGACAAGGGCTCCTTTAAATTTCCAAGATCAGCAAAAAAAATGTTGAGAGCTTTTGCCACATTATTCTTAGCTCTGAGCCTAGCCCAGGCCTGGCTGTGGCCCTTCCCCCACTCTCCCAGGCTGCACTTTCTGGAAAAAGCACTCTTTTTGGAGGGTGGAAACACTCTTGACTTACAGAGAAACTCTCCAGCATTTCAGGTCTGGATTCCTTCGGTGCCTTTGGCTCCTAAGGCACCCGGAGGGAGCTGTTCCTCCACATCCATCCCATCCCAGAGAGGGGTGAGAATTTGCCCAAGGTCACCCAGCAAGTCTGAGATAGAGCTGGGCCAGAGCCCAGGCATTGGACCCCCCTAGCTCTCCTTCCCCCAAAACAGCTGCTCATTGACCCAGCCAGGGAGGCAGGCCCTGTTTCGCCAGGGGTTACAGGAAGGGCTTGCTCTGGCCCCAGTGGCTAGATGCACACAGTCCTTGCCCCATAGAATCCTAGGATAAAAAATAAAAGGTTACTTAAGTGTTCCACATTCACATATTTAATACTTTCAGGGTAAGTAAGAATGTCACCATCTTAAAACTGAGGAAACTGAGACTCAGGGAGGCTAAGTGGAGTAGTTAAGAGCGTACAATGAGTTGCATTCACCAATGGGATTTAAACTAGGTCTGTGTGTCCATGGGAAGGTAGGGAAAGGGGAGGACAGAAAAATGACGCGGATGGAGCAATTTGCCATGGCTGGCCGCGCTGGGCACCTAACCGGTATCTCACTCTTAATTATAGGATATTAACTGGAAGGAAGTGTAATCCTTTCCTCCTTTATACATGGGATAAAACTGGGGCCAAAAAAGGCTCCGAAAACCAGTCCATTGTGGGCCCTTTCCCTCAGGGAGCCAGGGCCACCACCCGCAGTTCTTTGAGATGCTGTCCAGGCGCCAAGAATAGGCTTGCAGCCCAAAGCATGAGTCAGGGAAACGCAATTTCTGCAATCTGGTTCCCTCGGTGGAGTGTGGGGCCTTCAGACTGAAAGGGCGGTCCTGCAAGCTGCCACGTCGGAGGGTGGGAGGCCCGCGTGGGGGTGGGGAGGCCAGCACAGGATCTCCCCTCCTCCTCCTCCTCCTCCTCCTCCTCTTCCTCCGGAGCAGCCTGCCCCACCCCCATCCCTCTGCGGGCCTGGCGCTGAGGGGAGTCACACGGGAAACCCAGTGCCTTCGCTTGCACCCCTGACACAACACCCAGGGGACACACGCCCACGGACACGACACTGCAGATGCACGTGTCCATCCACCCACTGCGGCCCCTCCGTGCAATCCCTGTACACACATATGCACACGCATGTGCACATGTCTGCGTATTCTTTAACAACAGGAACGCACCCCACGTAGCACATGCGCCTAATAGGAACCTGTGTACACACACACAGTCCCAGGATAGGGGAAAGGGCGCAGCCACGAAGTCTGGGATTCTCCTCTCATCTCTTCACCCCTTATTAGCTATGAAGCCTTGGTGAAGTTACTTCTCTCTCTGGGCTTCCGTTTCCATTTGTAAAATGACAGGGTGTTTCTTCTTGCCACGCTTCTCCCTGCCAGTTGACAATCACTCTGCAGATATCTCCTGAGCATCTACTATGCACGGGGTGCCCGAAGCCCTACAAGACAAGGATATAGTTCAACTGGGAAATGGAATGAGCAGAACACGGGCACAGGGTCCGGACCCCAGCCTGGGGCTCCCTCCATTGTACTCGCTCTTCTGTGGCTCCCAGTGGCCTCTGGAGAAAATCCAAGCCCCTTCTTTGCCCTTATCACCTTGCATCAGACGTGCCCGTTTGCAACTACGGGTCCTTGGTGCCCCTGGGCAGAGCAAGGGAGGATGCTCTTAAGAAAGCTCAGCTTTAGGGAGTAGGGGAGCACATTTTCTTCTGAGTGGATCGGTAGTTCCCTCCCTTCCCCCAGCCTCTCCCTCCCAGGCCTCCTCTGGCAGCCCCACCGAAATAGCTTCAGCTCCCTGCAAGGCTGGGCCTGGAGGGCTGGTAGGGTGGTAGAGTCTTGTTAAATACCACCTGGCTCTTTCCCTGCCCCCGCTGTCTCCCTCACCCCCTCACCCAGCTCCCAGCTCTCTACCTCTCCCCTAGGTGACACCAGCACCTGTAATGATAGTGATGCCCACCTCAGCCACAGGGCTGCCCTCCATGTCTTACCATCTCTGACACTCAGAAAAGGGACCCCTACCTCCTGGCCACCCTACCACACCCCAGCCCTAATCTACTTCAGCCCAGTGCAGCTTCTTCGGTGTTATGAATACAGGAAGCCCTGGCTTGGATCCTATCCCAGCTCTGCTGTGTTTTAGCCTTGTGCCCAGGATCTAGAGCCCCCTCTGTAAACTGGGAATGATAATCTCGAAGATAATGAGAAGCACAGACAACACAAGGACCCGGAGAGCACTCTGAGAACTCCAAATGACATTAGGCTCTCCACTCCACACTCCGATGGCCTCTTCACGGCCTGGTCCAGTCCTTCCCAGCCACTCCTGCTCTGTCCTCTGAGGGCCATCCTGCTGGTTCCACTCACCCCTGGCCTTGCACACACACAATAGGATGCGCTGTGAGTGGCATGGCAGCTTGCCTGGGGAGGGCCTGCAGGCTGGCAAGGGCCCAGCCTGGGAGTTAGGAAGTCTGCGTGCTTCCTCTCAGGGAGTGACCTTGGAAAGTCACCGTACTTCTCTATGCCTCACTCTCCTCATCTGTAACAGGGGATATGAGCGGGATTTAGAAGGCTCGGAAGGATTTAATTTTAAATAGGACGAAGTGTTCTTGCAGGAGGAGAAATTGGCACACCCTTTCTAATTTTTTTTTAATATTTATTTTTGCGAGAGAGAGACGCAGAGGGAGGCACACCCTTTCTAGAAGGCACTTTGCATCGGGAGCTTTAATGACATGTTCCTGAATAATTCCCTGCAACTTTGTTTGTAATAGCAAACATTGGGAACAACCTGTCCATTGGTAGGGAGTGGGCATACCAAGAAGCTGAGAAAAACAAAAAGCAGTAAGTTTTTTATGTCCTGATACTGATATGGAAGGACAAGGTGATGGATAATGTGAAGGTTCACTGCCACTGTTAGATCCGCACAGACCCTCCGTCCCTGCAGGTGGGTGAGGTGGTGGTAACATTCCTTCCGTTCAGGGGAATGACTGGAGGGACAAGAGAAAGGGAGGGGGAGACTTATTTTCGGACGACTGCTGACCCAGAATGACATGGGTTTGAACTGCGTGGGTGCGCTTACGTGTGGATTTTTTTGATAAATACTGTGCAATACTGTAAGTGTATTTTTTTCTTCCTTATGATGTTCTTAAAGACATTTTCTTTTCTCTAGCTTACTTTATTGTAAGGATACAGTATATAATACATGGAACATCACAACCTATGTGTAAATTGACTTTATGTTATCAGTAAGGCTCCTGGTCAATAGTAGGTTATTAACAGTTAAGTTCTGAGGAGGTCACAAGTTACATGTGGATTTGGGACTCTGTGGGGGGTCAGCACCCCTAATCCCTGTGTTGTTCAAGGGCCAACTGTATACGGATGCATTACCTATTCACACGTTTTTAAAACGTTATTTGTGTTCTTTTTGAAAAAAAAAGATCCATTTTTTAAAATTTGGCTGAAGGAAACTATTTTTGAAAATATGGGCATAGGTACAGGTACAAGGATGCTCATTACAGCCTTATTTGTAAGGGCCAAATAGTGGAGACAGTGTCAGTAAGGGACGGACTATGGGCAGCCATCATAAAGGAGGACGTCGTTTCAATCCTTAAGCAGAGAAAGACAGCTCAATGGATTGGTGAATAAAGAATAGAGCAGCTTATAAAACAGCATATCTGTGAAAACTCTATGTGCAGAGGCACAGATGAATGGAAGTATGTTCATATCTCACCGAAAAGTCCACTCGTTATTAGATAATTTTCCACTTAATTTTTGAAACATGTCTGCTGTTTGAAGTTGTTTTATTTATTTTTTATTTTTTTATTTTTAAAGGTTTTATTTTTTAAAGTAATCTCTACATCCAGTGTGGGGTCGGACTCACAACCCAAGATAAGGAGTCACCTGCTCTACCAACTGAGCCAGCCAGGTGCCCCTGAAGTTGTTTTAAATTTTTCAATGAATGTGTATTAATAAAAAAAATAGAGAAATGTGTATAATATTCATAGAAAAAGGTCAAAAGGAAATACTCTTAAATGGTTTAATACAATTTATCTTTGGAGATAGAAATACGTGTTATTTCTGTTTTCTCTTCTCTGCTTCTGTGAACATTTTCAAGAGCATATATTATTTTTATAATCAATTTTTAAAAATCAATAAAGTGAATAGGAAAGAAACATCCAATGGGAAGTCGAGCCAGGCCTGGAGGACCTTTGCCTGAGTGGGGGGTGGGGAAGTGCAGGCCAATGGGGTCTGGGGCTCAGGGGCCCTCACTGCATCCTCTGGGGAGGATGGGAGGCTGGGGCTGGAGCTCATCTGTCTAGGCCTAGCATTTTCCACTACCACAAGCCTACTGGCTTTTGGCCTCCGGCTAAAATGAGTTAGATCCTGACAGGATTTCGTGGGAAGCCGCCTGGGCAGGGAGGGAAGGTCCCAACAAAGGTCACCATGTGAGGGGGTAGGAGTATGTGTGGGCAAAGGTGCAGAGGATAGCCAGCCAGGGGTCTCCCAGGAGTTTTTCGGGCTGGGAGCTTGGAGCTTCTCCCTGATGACACTTTATCAGGGAACCGACAAGGTCACATTGGTGTTTCTAAAGTAGTTCTCTGCCTGCTGGGTGGAGAGTGATAGAGGCCAGAGGGGAGACTGGCACAATAACCCAGAGCAAGATGCTAGCACCTGGACCCAGGCAGGAACCATGGGGCTAGAGAGGTCCTGGTGGTGGACTGAGCATGGAGGGCCCAGGAGCAGGAGGAAGGAGTACTCTGGGATGTCGGGCCTGGGTGAACGGTGGCACTCGGCCCTCTTCCTGAGATGGACACTGGGAGGGAAGGTGGTGGGTTCTGTTGTCTGTAGCTTGGAGACATCCAGGAGGCTGCGGCATCCCTTAGTCTGGCACTCGACAGAGGAGGCCAGGCTGGAGAGGACGATTTGGGAGCCACAGCACAGTAGAGTAAGGGACCCGGTGGGGTGGAAGGTGAGGGTGAGAGCAGCTACAGAGCGTGAGAAGAACAGAGGCTGCGAAGAAACAGCCTCAGTCCAGGCGGAGGGGGCATCTCCGCCACCGCCAGGAAGGATCGGGGTGGAGCTGGCAGGTGGGGCTGGGGACAGAGGCAGAAGGCCATGCTGGATGCGGTGCAGAGAGGGGCCCCTCCTCCCTCGCGGAGAATGCGCGGAGAAAGCCGAGGGAGGACCGGCCGCCCTGATTCCGTGGTGGGTGGGGTGGGTCCGAGCCGGGATCTGTCTACTCGGCCAGGCCCCATTGGCTGGCGGGCAGGAGCCGCCGCAGAGACAGGCCACGCTGATGCGACGTGGGCCTATCGCTGCAGGCCCGGCTGAGGGGCTGCAGCTGTGCAGGCCGCGGCCCAGAGGTTCCAGCAGGGAGGGAGGACCGGCCTCGGGCTCCCGGCGCAGGCTGGAGCTCTGGGTCGGCAGCCCAGCCACGCCCCAAAGCTGTCTGTTCTGACTCAGGAGGGAAGCACGCCTTTCATGGAAGCACCCAGAGCCCTCAGCTCTGCGCGTGTGCGTGTGGGCGCGACGTGGGGGAGGGGCGCGCGAATGCCGCGCAGGCTCAGCGGTTCCTCTCAAGCTCAGCCTCCCGGTGGGCAGACGGGGAAGCGCGAGGGGAGGAGCTGGGCCCCTGCAGAGCCCTGGCTGAGCATCAGGTCCTGGGTCCCCCCTGTGCTGAGCCTCTGACTCTGTCTGTGACTTCGGACAAATCCCTGATCCCTCTGAGCCTGTTTCTCCATCTCTTTAGCTGGGACAGAGAGTTGTGGGAAAGAGCTCAGAGACTGGGGACTGGAGCGGGAAGGGGGTCACCAGGGGCACAGCGGACCAGTCTGATCCCCCAAACCAAGCACAGAGGAAAGGAACTAGTATTTATGATGCCCACCGTGTGCGTTCTTTGTTAAATCCCATAACCCTGTAGGTATTTTAATTCCCACTTTGCAGATGGGAAAACTGAGCCTCAAATAGCCCAGGAATGACAGAGCCTGGATTTGAATAAAGCCAGGTTTCCCTGCTTGAGGTCTGGGGTTCTGTCCATGGCAGCAAACGGGCCATGCCTGAGGGCATCAGGAGGGTGCTGCTGTCATCACTGATGGCCAGAACTCAGAGTTGCCCAAATCTTGGGCTGCTCAGAGGTGAGACAGAGGGGAGGAGGGAGAGGGCTGCAGAGCCCAAAAGTACATGACACCGTGCAGGTGAGGGGCAGGGAAGACTTCCCGGAGGAGACTGCCTGGGGTTGAGAAGGAGCTCACACCAAGTAGAGAAGACTTGGAAAGGGTGAGGAAAGCGAGGTGCTCTCCTCAGGTGCACAATTAATGGCAACGCTAAAACCCATAGTAATCAAGAATAGTAATATTTTCAAAAATCAAAACCAATGCAAAAAGAAAAACCCATGATGAACAAAATATAAAAATGTTAAATAAAATCAGGATCCTCATTCACTTCATGGGTGTGCAACCTGCCTGACCTCCCAAGGGCCCCACACTTGGGTAAATGTCCTGCTGTTGCCATCTTGAAATTCTGAATAATGTTTGAGGAAGGAGTCCCACGCATCATGTGGCATTCCTGGGCAAGATCAGTAAGACAGTACTGTGTCAAGACATATTGGAGCCTGAGCCAAAAGAGAAAAATATATGTGTTTGAGATTTTGGTATTTTGCTCATCATGGATTTCTTTTTGCATTACCTTTGATTCAAAAAAAAAATTGGGGGTGCCCAGGTGGCTCAGTCTGTTAAGCATTCAACTCTTGATTTCAACTTGGGTCATGATCTCAGGGTTTGTGAATTCGAGCCATGCATCCGGCTCTGCAGTCACTGTGTGGAACCTGCTCGAGATTCTCTCTCTCTCCCTCTCTCTCTGCCCCTTCCCCACTCATCCTCTCTCTCTCTCTCAAAATAAATAAATAAACTTCAAAAATTGTTATTAAAAATATAGCAGATGTTATTTCTCTTGATTACTGAGGTTTTTGATGCCCCTTTAAATCTGTACCCAAGTGAATACCTCCCTGGCTTCACCCTAGACCCAACCCAGAGAGGAGAGGAGAGGAGAGGAGAGGACAGAGGAGAGAGGAGAGGCAGCGTGGGCAGAGGGAATGGCAGGGCAATGGCTGGACGCCAGCCTGGCGTCAGTTCACAGTAGAACTAGCCTGTGAGGAGGTATTGGCAAGGCCGGGGGCAGGGGGGCGGGGGGGGCGCAAGTGAGCCTTCAGGCACCGCCCACGTCCCACGGTGTCCTTGCAAGAGCGGTACCTGGATGTCTCCCCACCTTCCAATCATTATCCAGAGCCTCAGTGCCCCCATCTGTGAAGTGAGAACAAGGGTTCCTTTCAACAGCCTGTCTTCCAGGTTGTTCCGAGGGACAAAAAAAAAAAAAAAAAAAAAAAAAAAAGTTGCTGAGTTTGAAGCTGGAAAGCCTAGACGTGGAAATGTACATGCACAGGTTCTGTGTTAGGTGCTGTCTGCTCCCACACGCACGCGACCATCTCCCCCACCCCCCACACCCATCCCTCTGTTCTGCTTTCTCACAGCTCAGAGGCCTCCCCCAGCCTCTCCCTTCCCTTGCCTTCAGTGTGCAGAGGACAGAGACCATATGAAGGCTTTTGTTTATTCCTTCCTTCCTTCTTTCTTTTATGGAACAAATACTTATTGAGAACCCGCTACAGACCTATGTTCACTATGTGAACAAAACAAGGCCTTTGCTGTCAGGGAGCCTCACAGTGCAGGCTGGGGGAGACGGGCTGTAAACCTAGAACCAAGTATGATAACTTCGGGTCCCGATAAGCCCTATGCAGAAATAAAACAGGTGGGTGGAAGTGGGGGGCCAGCTACTTTACATGGGGTGGCCTGAGACCCGAATGAGAAGCTGTATGTGTTTCCTGTTGCTGCTGTAACAAGTTACTACGAATGTAGTGGCTTAACGTAAGTTTATTATCTTACAGTTCCAGATGTCAGAAGACTAAAATGGGTCCAAGGGGCCATGTACCTTCTGGGGCCTCTAGGGGCAAATCTGTTTCCTTGCTCTTTGGAGCTTCTGGAAGCCGCCTGCAGTGCTTGACCTGTGGCGCCTTCCTCCATCTTCAGAGGCAGCAGTGTGGTGTCATCATGTCTCCCCCTTTCTCTGACCCCTCTTGTACTATCACGTCTCTTTCTCTGACTCCGAACCCCTCTTCCCACCTCCCTCTCACAAGGACCCTTGTGATTCCATTGGGCCACCAGGGTAATCTCCCTCTGTTAAGATTCATAATTTAATCCCCTTTACCATGTGAATGAACATGCCCAGGATCAGGACACAGCCATCTTTGGGGGAGGCCATCATTCTGCCTACCCCCGAAGCCAACCCTGTGAAGGCCTTAGAGTGGAGGAGAGCAAGCAGAAGGAATTACCTGTGCAAAAGTCCTCAAGGCTAGAATGAACTAGGCATGTTCTCGGTTCTCAGAATAGCAAGAAGGCCACCTTTCTAGAAAGTAGTGCTCCTGTTTGCTTGATTTTAGTGAACTTTATCCATGGGGCCAATCCCACCTCCATAAATAACATGGTGTGCTCCGGGAACCCTGAGCGTCCAGGACAACCTCACAGAGCATCTCCTTGGCACTGAAGGTCATCTCCTCCATTTCCTCAACTTCCAGCTGGCTGACACTTCACATGCTTGGGAAGAGAGCCCTGGATGTTTGGAGAAGGTGCCTGCCTGGGCAGTCACCTAGAGCTGGAGGCCAGACGGACTCTGGTCGAGGAGCCGGCCCAGCTCCTAGTACCTGCATATAATCCTTCTTTCTTCCTTGCAAAAGGCCAGGGTTGTGTGGCTAAGGGAGGCTGGGGCAGGAAAGGCTGGACCTCCAGCCGTGGCAGCAGCTTTCAATGACCATACTGTTAGCTCTGGACTGCGGTGGGGAGGGTGCCAGGGTCTGGCTGAATGAGGCATCTGTGATCTCTAGGTCAGGGGCTCTCCTGGGACACACCTCCCACCCCCACCTCTGCCTATACATTTGGCTTCCTTCGCATCCCTTGTAATGTCCCCAGAGACCACAGCTGCCTCCCCGTGCCATTGGCTGTTGGATGGTGGCCTCTCCTGTTAGAATTTAGGCTCTGAGAAGGCCAGAAGCTGTCTTGAGCACCACCAAGGCCCAGAACCCAACCCAGGGCTCGGCTCAGAGAAGATGTTCCATAAATGTGTGGAATGAATGAATGAATGAATGAACGAACGAATGAATAAATGAGAGACTGTTGCCATTCTCACTTCATCTGGTCACCTTTTCCCCAGACCTTGCTCCAGCCTCCTCACTAGTTTCCCTGCCTCTGGTCTCTCCCCCACACCCTTTCATAGCATCTCATTAAAAACCTTTCAGAACCTCCCTGAGACTCTCAGGATCCAGCCAACCTGCTGCCAGCCTGATTAGGGCTTCACCCACCCATTCTGCTCCCTGCTCCTGCACTACCAACCCCTGGAACATGCCCAATACCTCCCGGCCTGTGTGCCCTTGCATATGTGGGTTACTAAGCCCAGAATGCCCTTCCTCCTCTTCTTCCCAACTGGGTGACTTCTATTCATGTTTCAGGAGACAAGCTCCTCCAGGAAGCCTGCCTGACTAACCTCAGCCTCCTCTGGGCTCCCATAGCCTCCCCACTCCGCTCCGTGCTTCTCACCACCTCAGCACCAATTGTATTTGCCTGTTAACACCTCTGTCTCCTTCTCCAGACCCTGAGCTCCTCAAAGGCAGGCACTGAGTCTGACCCATGTTTTTGTCATAGCAAGGGTCCTGGACATGGTGGGCCGCAGAGGAAATGCTCAGAAAAGGTATAAACTGCCCCAAGACAGTGAGGGGCCTGAGGCTGAACTAGTGGGCGCTTCTGCCCTCTGGTGGCCATTTTGGGTCACTGTGCTTTCCTGTATCCTATTCACAGCTTCTCTAGGGTAATTAACTGACTCCTGGAACAGTGGTTTTCAGAATGTGGCCCCAAGACCCCAGCATCAGCATCACCTTGGAACTTGTTAGAAATGAAAATTTCTAACTGGGGTGCCTGGATGTCTCAGTCAGTGAAACATGCGACTCTTGATCTTGGGGTCTTGAGTTCAAGCCCCATGTTGGGCATAAAGTTTAAAGAAGGAGAGAAAGAAAGAGAGAAAGACAGAAAGAGAGAAAGAGAGAGGGAGGGGAGGAGGGAAGGGAGGAGGGAGGGAGGGAGGGAGGAAGAAAGGGAGAGAGAAAGAAAGAGAGAAAGAAAGAAAAAGAAAGAAAGATAGGGAAAGGAAAGGAAGAAAAGAAGGAAGGGAAAGAAAGAAAAAGAAATAGGAGGAAAGGAAGGAAAGAAAGAAAAAAGAAAGAAAGAAAGGAAGGAAGAAAGAAAGAAAGAAAGAAAAAGAAAGAAAGAAAGAAAGAAAAATTCTTGGACTCTACGCCAGACTTATGAATCAGAAACTCTGGGTGTGGGGCCCAGAAATCTGTTTTAACAAGCTCTCCAGGTAATTCTGATGCAAGCTGGTTTGAGAACCCTTCTCCAGGTGCCCCAGGTAATTGAGAAGACAGCAAGACTCACCTAGAGTTGCTAGCTAAAAAACACAGGACTCCCAGTTAAAGGTGAATTTCAGATAAACAATGAAAGATTTTTTATTACAAATATTGCACCAGATACATTTATACGAAAACATTATTTGTTGTGCAGCTGATGCCCAGAGGAGAGCCACTGCCTGGAACAGCAACAGAGGAACAGATAGAAAGAGACTCCAGGGTGATTTATTGAGCACCTACTATGTGCCAGGCACTGTCCTGAGTAGTGGGCACAATGGTAAAAGAAGCAGATACGAACCCCACCTTCAGTGTAATGACTCCATGGGTCCTGCCAGCTTTGATCCCAGGTTTATGCCCTAAAATGAGACCCCTAATCAAACAGTAGAGGATGTTGACTTTTTTTTATTTTTAATTTTTCAGAGGCAAGCAGGAAGTTGTTCTACTCTTTCTCATAGATTTGATTCGAAATTACTTAGAGGGAGTGGGCTGGGGGTGGAGACGAAACAAGATTGGCATGACCTGATTATCGTTGCAGTGGGATGATGGGTAATGGGGGCTCGTTATACTAACCTATCTAATTTTATGTACATCATCCACACGTTTATTTTTTTAAACACAGTTCACAGTAATATTAACACTCTGAAATCGTTCCAGTCTAGAATGAGACCCTTCTTTCAGGCTAGGCTTGCCTCAGAAAATGGAAACCTGGAGAGGGCACTGCTCTCCCTCCATGACCATCACTGGCTGCTAGCTCTGGCCCCTCAGAGTGGAGTGCAGAGTGGGAAAGAGGGCAGAAAAGGACCTCCTTGCCTGATACAGTTGTAACCCAGCCTGGGGACACTCTGGCCATGGCGGATGTCCCAAGTTGATCTTAACTCATGAGATTCTCCTGGAGACTTTTCAGGAAACCTCCTCCTCTGGGGACCTCTCACTTGGATTTCCCCTGATGAGTCAGGGCCTCCTCTGGTTTGCAACTTCCCTGTCAGTTTCCAGCTGTCCCCGCTCTGCTGGGATCGCCCCACCGCCCCCAAAGTGGTCCTCAGGCAGCGGGACACCGGCTCAGGCAGGCAGGCCCCCATTTGGTCCCCCGGCTAATCAGGAATCCTCTGTCCGGTCTGAGCCATTCCCAGCGGGGCCCTGGCTCTCCCTGCTCTGCCGCCACACACAGCCCCTTGCTGTCAGACTGTGCAGTGTGTGGGAGCACTTCCGGTCCCAGTGTCTCCCAAAATCAAGGTACGTGTGTCAAGCTCTCTGAACAGTGCTCTGGAAGCCCTCCTCACTTAAAGGAGGGAAGAGAAGCAGAGCAGAACGACAAGTCTCTCTTATGGGTGGCTGAGGGCCAGAGGCTGGCAGGACACGTCTGGGAGCATACCCTCTGCTGGTCCTGCAGGGTGCGCTGACACTCCATTGCGGCATCTCAGTGCCGGGACCCTCTTGTCCACAGCTTTTGGAGCCCCTGTAAGACGCCATCCACAGGACGAGCCTCATTCCCACCCCCACCCTATCACATGACTAGAGAAACTGAGACAGAGAGTTGCTCCTTCATCAGCTGGATTTGCCTGGGGAAAACTTGCTCTTCCACAATCCTCCATGTGAGCTCTGCCGACTCCAGGATGACCTCCCTGATTGCCCCAGGGAGCACACTGAGACTTTTGTCCTCCCTGGTGTTCCCACTGTACTTTGTTCCCTCCTCCAGTTAGAACAGTTATTTTACTTTTGAAAACTGTCTGTTGTCATGGTTCCTCAACAGATTGTGAGTTCCTTGAAGAACCCCCGGATGGCTTCTGGGTCCCTCTTGTCCCGCACAAAGGCTGCCTGACACCAAGGAGGGGCGATGCAAGAACAGCAGGGATGACAACCTTTGCTGAGTGTAATTGTGTGCCGGGCCCCGCGCCAGGCTTCATGGTGCATTATCACATTAATCCCGCGACAGGCTTATGTGGTAGGTACCATATCCCTGTTTGACAGATGGGAAAACTGAGGCTCAGAAGGTGAAATCACTGGCCAAGCTCACGTGGGTAGAAGGCAGGAGATCCAGGATTTGACACAAGACCCCTGAGTATGGAGCCCATGTGTACTGACTTGGGGCTCACCATGTTTGATAGGTACCTGGGTGGGGGCAGGGATGGGTAGGCATCCTTAGGTCAGCCTGACTGCTTCTGACCCCAGCAAGCTAGGACTCTGTGCTTTCTTGGGGTCACAGGATATGAAGAGAGTCAGGGGATACAGAGGGTCAAGACAGGTGTGCGACGTCCTGACTTCTGAGGCCAGTGCAAGATCGGGTCAGGACGTAATTTGGGCTATGACTTCTTGCCAGCACTGATGGGCCTCATTTCCTTAGTCTCTTAAGCCCTGCGCCAGCCTTTAACCAGACCCCTGGGGCAGACAGCCAAGGCCCCAGCTCAGGAAGCTCCCAGGGCTCTGGAAAGGGAGGAAACAAACCCTGGGAAATTGGCAGGTTGTAATGGCTCAGTGTCTGGGTGTCCCCAGGGCATCGACAGGTCCTGGCTCGGCCACCGTTCTGTGGTGACCACCTGTCCGGGTTTGCCCACCACTGAGGGATGTGGGGCTGCCAGCGTTAAAACTGCCCAGGAAGCAGTTGTCATCTAATGTCATCCATGTCATTAGGTGCTTCTGGGCCCCGTATGAAGGTCTCTTGGGAAAGCCAGGCGGTAGTAGGGCACACAGGTAGGTCAGCCTGGGCATGGCCCCCCAAGGGCTGCCTGGGAGAGCAGGGCCAGGAATCAGAGAGAGCGGGGCTTACACCCACTTCAGCCTTACACTGGTCAGGTGGCCTCAGGCCGCTTGCCTAAATAAGATCCCAGAACCTCCTTTCTTTTCTCTACAGTGAGGTGGGTAACATCCACTTGACAGGGCTCTTGTGAGAGTGAAAATGAGGTGACTCAGCAGAAGGAAGGCATCACTGCAGGATTAGGTTCACCTATGAGTAACAAATCCGCAGAATTGTTCTGGCTTAAATGAGAGTTTATTTCTCTCTCAGATGCACGGTTGGAAATCGATGGTCCGGGGTGGTGGGGAGGCTCTGCTTGGTTAAGTCCTTGGGCATGCAGGCTCCTTCTAGCTCATGGCTCCTCCAACCCTAGGGTATGGCCCTTGTCTTCAAAGACCAACATGGCAGCTAGAGCCCCAGCCATCACATCACATGTTCCAGGCAGCTGATAAGAGAAGGACCAAAGAAGTGCATGGCACCCCCTTTAAGGGTACTTCCTAGAAGTTGTGGGCAGCAATTCTGCTTACATTCTAGTGGTTGTAACTTTAGTCCCAGGGCCACAGCAGGAGAGTCCGTGAAATGTACTTTTGATTCCAAAGGGCCACACCCTGGTGAAAATCAGGAGTGCTATAACTGTGGAAGAAGATATTGGGGAACCAGCAGAAGTGCCGGCCACATGGGCCTGGTACAATGCCTGACATACATCAGAAGAGTTTGGCGCATGTGAGCTCCTTCTCCCCGGCCGGAGCAAGGTTATGGCTCTGGCTCCGGAACCAGCACAGGGCCTCCCGGGTGCCTTGATGGGACAAGGGAGGAAGAGAATGGAGTTGGGACTGTAAGAAGCAGGGACATCCTTGGACGGGCTGGCCAGATGGTCACAACACCACAAGGCTCAGCATGTGCCCCTACCCCCGCCCCGGCCACACCCGAAGACCAGTACACTAGGAGCTCAGTAGTGGGGTCCTGGGTGGCAAAGAGTCCTCGGGAGCTGGGCCAGAAGCTGGAGGCAGAAGATGCTCCAGTAAGGGGAAAGGGCTTGACCAGTACCAATGCGGGACACCAGCGTCCACCCAGGAGCAGGCATGACATCAGGGGGGAAAGGCACCGGGCAGGGCCCCTGATGGCCAGGCCTGTACTGATGACCACCACAGAGGAAAAGAAAACACCGAAGTCAGACGTGTCCGCTTTTATTTCAGAAGCAAGCTAACAGATGTTAAGTAATCTAGGAAAAGCAGCCTCTGCCAAAAAACAGACCCAAAAATATGAAACAATGAAACCAGACAGGGCGGCCAAACACCAGCTCTTGTCAGGGAGATGGGGTTCTCATTCTTAAGGCCATGACAGTCATAGTATCTGCTTTATGGGCACCTTAGGGTCGGTGGCATAGGGGACTTTGTAAGACCACCCCAGAGGGATGCTGCTGAATGCGCCCCCCCCCCCCCCAACACACACAGTTTAAGTATAGAAGCAGGAGCGTGTGCCTAAATATGTAAATCCCGTCTTGGAGGCTTGCGATTTGCCAGGCATGTTCCTTCTCCCAGACCCTGATCTGCGGCACGCGATTAAGTCCCCCAGTTGCACATCCACACTGCGTCGCCTGGCCCGCCAACCGGTGTGGAAGAAACGGAGCTCCAGTGTAAGGCCAGGGCTCTGGGCCCTCCAGGCTGCCTGATACCTAATGCGTGTCCGCGACCGGCGGGGGCGCGCATGCTCGCCAGCGTCTCCAGTCCTGCC
>CM053575.1:54336903-54525600 GCA_028646485.1 Cryptoprocta ferox | reverse complement strand
CCTCTCTCCTTCCCTTGGGCATACACACGTCTCACGTGCTCTGTGTCACAAAAGCCCTCTCTGTCTCTCTCTCTTGGTCTCTTGTCTTCCTTTTCTTTTACATCTGAACCCCTCAGAGGAACGAGGCGGATCTCTGCCCGGGTCCAGCCTCCTGTTGTTCCTTAGCCCCGCCCTAACCAGTGTGTCTCCGGCCACTCCCTCGAGGCCCAGCCTTCCTAAGTCGCTGGGGACCCCGTGGGTGACTAGTGCTCCTCGCCTTTGCCTGTCAGCAGCGTGTGACACTGCTGGCTGGCCCTCTTTGGGGATCCTTTCCTCTCGTAAGTTCCGGGACCCCAGCACCCCCGGGGTTTCTGCCTGCTCTTCTCCCTGACGCCCCTTCTCTGTCTCTCTTGCCCAGTCCTCCTCTTCCCCAGATGTGTGAGCCCTAAGGCTCCGTCTTGGGTCTTCTTTCCTCCAGCAGCCAACATTTCTTTGTTGGTCTCCTCCACCCACGAGGCTTTAAATACTGTCTCTCGGCCCCAACACCCATGTTTCTGGACCGCTCCCGGACTCCAGACTTGGATACCCAACTGTTTGCCGGCCATCTCTGCTTGGATGTCTGAGAGACATCTGAGAATCAGCACATCCAATCCCGAATTCTGATCTGCCCCCCCAAAACCTACCGCTCCCGTCACCTTCCTCATGACAGATCAGGCCACTGCCATCCTTCTAGGTGCTCAGGCGGGGCCACCCTGGACTCCTCTCTCTCACAACTGATACTCAGTTCGTCAGGAAATCCTGTGGCCCCACCTTCCAAAGACTTACCGAATCTGACCACCTCTCACACCGCCCTGCTCCTGCCCTGCCCTGAGCTGCCACCACCTCCCCTTTGGTTGCTGCATTCTGCTCTCCCTGCTTCGAGCCCACCCGCCTTGGTCTATTTAACTCCTTATGCAAACACTGAACCCCTCTGCTTTGAATTCAGAGGTGCCTCCCCATTTCAACTGAAGCAAAAGTTAAATTCTTTACTGTGGGCTCCATGATGTGATCTCTGTGACCTCACAGATCTTTTACCTTCCTGCTCCACCCCCATCCCCTCCGTCACCCCCTTCACTCAAGCCACATTGGCCTCCTGGCTTGAACATACTAGGCGTGTACCACCTCAGGGCCTTTGCACGTGTGGTCTGCCTTAGGTTTTTTACTCAGATGTCCCGTTCCATGACCACTCCATTTAAAATAGTAACTCTCCTGCTGACACTCCATGTTCTCCTCTATGTGCTCTTTCTTTTCTCCATAGCACACATCTCATCTAATATCCCATTCTTTTTTGTTTGTTTGTTTGCTTATTGTCTACCTCCCTCCACTAGAAAGGAAATTTCATGATGGCAGAGATTTTCACTGCTGTATCCCCAGCACTAAGACAACGCTGAGCACAAATTCATCACTCAGTATACACGTAAAGAATGAAGAAAGGAAAGAAGCAATGACTTCGTGAAGGAATGGCTCTTCCTGCCCAGGAGGGCTGGGCTGCCCAGAGAGGGCAGTAGAACAGGGAGCAACAATGACCGTTGTTGTGAGTGCCACGATGTACCAGGCCCCGTGCTGGGCGCTGGGGTGTGTGTGGCCTGGTAGAAGCAGACACACATGCTGACATTCACAGAAGTGACTGGTAAATGAGAGGACAGAGGAAAGCCCAAGGGCCTGTGGCAGCCCAGAGGAGAGCTTACCCATGAAGGCTTCTGTGAGGAGGTGAGCCCTGCCTGACGTCCTACCTTGTCACTCTCTCCCCGACTATGCTCTAAGCCCAGCGGAGATGTTGAGGCAGCAGGGAGATAGAATAGCACACACACGGGTGTCAGAACTACGTGGGTTCGCACATTGGTTCCCGGCTGGGTGGCTTTGGGGAGGGTAAAGCACTTCTCCTCACCAAGTCTGGGTCTTCTCATATGGAAAACATGCCAGCTGCTGGCCTGAGCTTCTCCTAAATTCTTTCCAGCTTCAGGGATCAATCAGGTCATGAAAGCTTTCTGCTCAGATCTCCCTTCAAGAGCCTACAGCATGGAGTGCAAGGAGGCACGGGAACTCTTGCCCAGGGACAATAGCACCCATAAGACCGAATGACCATTCACAAGCTTTGATGTTTACAGTTGAAGAAACCAGGACCAAGTGTAGTAAAATGTATCATTTGTTCTCCATTCTTCCTCCTATCATTGCCATGGTCCACTGAGGGTAGAGTGTACTTCTTTGCTCTGTTGAGTTTGCACTTGGTCTTGTGACTTACTTTGGCCAGTGGAACGTGGTCAGAAGAGATTGTGTGATTCTTCTGAGCCCAGGCCTTAAGAGGCATCACGTGTTTCTGCTTGCACCCTGATAGTTGCATGAAGAAAGCGTGCTTTGGGCAGCCAGTGATCCCAGAATGAGAGGTAGGTGGAACAGACCTGAGCCTGAAAGATAGCCTGAAGCAGACCATTTCCTGCCTCTCCAGCCTACCTGCAGACTATGAGCAAGACAGAGAAATACTGTTTAGAAGCCATCAAGATTTTTAGTTGTTTGTTATGCAGCATTATTACAGCAGTAGCTGACCAATACACCAAGGTAAGAGAAATCATCACCAAAAGTCACATTGGAAGTCATAATGTGTGAATATTCTCATTGCTATCCATACAGAATTGTTCAGTAAAACAAATGTTCAAAATATTACAAACAAACATCATTGAGACTGAACAGAAGACATGTTTGTGTATTGATCAGTGTGGGAGAAGCTGGGCAGATTGTCTGCCAAGCACCTTTTTTCCCAAGATTTGCCTCTGCCCCACCATCCACGTTTGCAAACACGGATACCACATTCCTTTGCTCTCAGCCTCCATGATGAGGACCGAGGACCATGGTCAATCTAGGCCAAATTCCTTCTTTCCAAGAAGTTTGGAACTATGACAGAGATAGAAAACTCAGATTCTCCACCTCTTCGATGGCCCTGTTTTTGCCTCATCCAGAGGCCTGACTCTACCCCTGCCTTTAGAGCTTGGAGGACTCCCCCATATCCTTTCATTGAATTCTCCTTTACGCTGAAACTTGTTCTGTTACAAAAACTGAAGAAGAAAAGAACTCTGTGGGTTCAGGCATGGGCTGGGTGCGCAGCTAAGTTTCCTTGAGTTGAGTTATTATAGGACGCTGCAGTTAGGATCACCTTTCCTGTGGTGTTGGCTGGTTGGGCTATTTCCAATTTTCTACCCTGAAGACCAGCATCCCTGATTGCCTCTTAGGTCCATGACGCTAGAGACAGGAAATCAACTGAGTTACTCTCCTCTTTCTTCCCCGCCCCCTGCTGCTCCTGGAGGTAAAGGATGCCCCTCTGTTTTTGGGCACAAGAAAAAGGCATTGTGGAAAAGAATACTGGATTATGTTAACCCCGGATTTACTCCTTCCTAGCTGTGTGACTGTGGGTGTGCTCCTTAACCTCTGTGTTGGTTTTCTCATGTCGATAAGTGGCAACAGTAATGGTCTACCTCCTAGGGCTCTTATGAGGTTTAAAAGCAAAATGCTTGTCAACAAGCAAAAAACGACCTGATTCAAAAATAGGCCAAGGACTTGAGTAGACATTTCTTCAGAGAAGCTAAACAGATGACCGATAAGCCCATGAAAAGATGCTTAACATCACTAACCATTAGGGGACTGCGAATCAAAACCACAAGGTTGGGGAGCCTGTGTGGCTCAGTCGGTTAAGTGTCTGACTTTTGCTCAGTCACAATCTCGCGGTTTTTGATTTCAAGCCCCATATCCGGCTCTCTGCTATCCGTACAGAGCCCTCTTCCCATCCTCTGCCTCCCACTCTCTCTCTGCCCCTCCCCTGCTAGTTCTCTCTCTCTCTCTCTCTCTCCCTCTCCCAAAATAAATAAATGAACTTTAAAAAAAAGAAGATGATACTTTGTACCCACTAGGATGACTATTATCAAAAAACATAAAAATAACAAGTGTTGGAGACGGTGTGAAGACACTGGAACCCTTGTGCACTGTTGGTAAGAATGTAAAATGTTGTGGCCACTGTGGCAAACAGTATTTAATATTTAAAATGTTTCATTTTTAAAATTTTAATTAAAACATATTAAAAACAGAACGACCGTATGACCCAGCAATTCCACTTCTGGGTATATACCTGACAGAATCCAAAGCAGGAACTCAAATAGATACTTGCCCACCCACATCCATAGCAGCGCTATTCCCAGCAGCCAAGTATCCACTGAGGGACGAAGAAACAAAGTGTGACATATTCATACAATGGACTATTATCCAGCCTTTAAGAGGAAGGAAATTCTGACGCGTGCTACAACAGGGACAAACCTTGAAGACATTATACTGAGTGAATAAGTCTGTGTGGCTCCACTTGTAGGAGGTAACCAATTCATAAAGACAGAAAGTAGAATGATCATTGCCAGGGCCTGGGGAATGAGGGAATAGGGAGTTACTGTGTAAGGGGCATGACTTTCAGTTTTGTAAGATGAAAAAAGTTCTGGAGATGAGCGGTGGTAACGGTTGCATAACAGTGTAAGTGGACTTAATGCCACTGAACTGAACACTTAAAAATGATGAGGGGTGCCTGGGGGGCTCAGTTGGTTAAGCGTCTGACTTCAGCTCAGGTCATAGTCTCACGGTTCATGAGTTCGAGCCCTGCATCGGGCTCTGTGCTGATGGCTCAGAGCCTGGAGCCTGCTTCACATTCTGTGTCTCCCTCTCTCTCCACCCCTCCCCTGCTTACGCTGTCTCTCTCTCTCAAAAATAATAAATATTAAAAAAATTAAAAATAAAAAATGGTGAAAACATGGCCACATGGGTGGCTCAACTGGTTGAGTGACCGACTCTTGATTTGGACTCGGGTCGTGATCTCAAGGTTTGTGAGTTTGAGCCCCACATTGGGCACCACACCGATGGTGCAGAGCCTGCTTCGGATTCTCTCTCTCTCTCCCTCCTTTTGCCCCTTCCCCATTGGTATGCACAAGCGCTGTCTCTCTCCATCTCTCTCAAAATAAATAAATAAACGTAAAAAATGAAAACATAAACTTTATATTTTATCACAATTTTTTTAAAATAGTAAAATGCTTGAACCAGTGCCTAGTACAAAATACACATTCCAGAGCAGACTCTAAGACACCTTTAGGTCCAACTCTTTTCATAACGATACTTAAGGTGTCCTTTGCCTTTTTCACTGGGGTGATGTTTCACAGATGGAGCAACCACAGGTGCCTGCGTACCAATCGGAGCTCCAAACTGTCCTAGAAATAATCATATTCTTTGCTGCCAAGCCCTCGCAGTAAAACGCTGCCAATATCACTCAAGAAAGCAATCAAATTATTTTATTGATGAAACGATAAAACATATTCAATTCATTCTATATTGACCCTTGAATCCACACCTTTTTAACGTTCCTTGTGACGAAATGGAAGGTATCCTGAAGCACTTCTGCTGAAGACAGGAGCACCGTGGTTGTCTCCAGGAAAAGCGTTTGTGCAATTGTTTGAATTGTGAGCCACCCTAGCCACTTTTTTCATGGAACGCTATTTTTACTTGAAAGACAAATTGACAGGCAAATTATGGTTATGCAGATTTGAGGATCTGGCAGGCATTTTCTCAAAACTGAATAAATGAGCCTGTCATTTCAAGGTAGGCTGACAGGATTTGTGCCTCATGATAAAAAGTCAAGCTTTCAAGTGAAAATTAGAATTTTGGAAAACTTGTGTTCACCACTGTAAGCTTGACAGTTTCTTAATACTTGAAGATTTCTCTGACGAGATCAGTAGCGATATTAATGAGTTTGATTTTTTTAGCTATTATATGCCAAAATTTATCAATATTTGAAAGGCAACTCGGTGAATTAATTTTTCCCCTAATGGCCACTCCATGCTGTTACAAAACCAGGCATGTAAAAGATATATTCAATAGAGCGAAGGAGACCGATGGATGTTAATGGAACTGAGTAAGAAAATTTCACTGATATGATTTCAGATTCTAATAGCAACTGATTGTTGCTATGTCCACAATTATTTGAAAAAGCCATTAAAATACCCCTTCTTTTCTAACTACGTATCAGTATAAGCCTGCATTTTCTTTGTCAGCTTCAAACAAAACAACATATTGTGCCTGATCGAATGCAGAAACAGATAGGAGAATCCAGCTGTCTTCTATTAAGCCAGACACTAAGAAATTTATACATCTAGGAAACAGTGCCACTCTTCTCAGTAGTTTTTTTTGTTTAGGAAGAGATTTTTTATAAAAATGTTTACATTTAATAAGATTGATATTTTAAATAAATTACATAAATATTTTTCAACAGTCTGTTTTAATTTGTAACACTGTAAATGCCAGTATAAACCATATAAACAGAAGTTCTGTGGCATCCTCAATAATTTTTAGATGTGAAACAGTGTCCGGAGACTCACAAATTTGAGAGCCAGAGCTCTAGCATCGACCCTTCGAACTATTTTTCTGCACCAACCCATATCAGACAGCAGGGGGCAGCAGAGGCAGTCAAATAAAGTTCTCCTCTTTGCTTTAAAGGTTGTAGGCACCTGTTGGGTGTGACCCAGGCCCAGTGCTGTTGAAGACACGGAAGAAATCCAACAAGGAGTTCACGGTCCAGTGCGGAATGCAATTGACAATGGTGGGTCCAAGATTCCCCCTCTCGTGAGTATCAGGAAGTGCTGGTAAACTCATAATGATCACTCTTATTCCCACTGACTGGTGGGCAAGGCTTGGCGGAGGGGAGGGAGTTGTGGCATCTTGGGTCAGGGAGGATCTTGAAGCTGCCCATCCTTTCAAGACTGGAGCTAAGGATCCAGCAGAATGAGAAGCAGTCCAGGTATAAATTTTTATTCATTTGACACAGACATTTCCCGAAGCCATCCCCAATCCCTTCGCCATATGAAAAGGAGCCAACATAGATTTATGGCTCTCACCTTGGTCTCCCTTCCACTTTCCATGGCCACGCCTCCCAGCTTCCCGCCTTGAGGCCTGCTCCACCTCCTTGGAGGGCAGACACCTTGGTTCCTGCTTCACTGAGGTCTTCAGGCCTGATTTTCCTCACCTGCCCGTCCCCACTCTGATCCCCCCACTACCTGGAAGCCGGAAGTGCTGCCTCTCCTCTGTCTCTGGTTGGCACCTTGTTTCTCCAGCCCACTGATTGGCTACTTCCTCTCCTGCACTGGGCTGTAAGCTTTAGGCTCCCCTCCAAAAACAAAAACCCAAAGCCTCCAACTCTGCCTCCTCCCCCAGCTGCCACCCAAGCATGCACCCTTTGCCAGCGAGCCTGGGAAAGGCTGCCCACACAGTCTCTGTGTGCACCCCTGCTCCTCCTGCCTCCACCTTTCCCCGGAATCCCCCTCAGTCCCCAGCTGCTGACCTGAAGCTCCTGGCCAGCCCCCTCTCCCCTTCTCTGACCATTTTTTCTCTCTTTCCTGCTGCATCCTTGTGAACCACGTTCCCTCACTGGGACCTGTCCCCTCTCCCCCTAAAGGCTGTCCCAGGCCCAGACATCTCAAATTCTCTATCTCCCTTACCCCACGCAGACACAATCAGTAGCTTGTCTCTTTCCCCCTAAATGTCCTTGACCCCCATGCCCACCCCTGGAGCCCAGGTTCAGACCCTCCTGTTTCCTTGTCGTCTGGATTCTCAAAACAGTCCCCAGCTGCCCTCCTTGCCTCAGTCTTCTCCAAACAGCTGCCAGGGCAAGCTCGGAAAAGAAAGCTGACGTTGTCTCCTGCTTAAACCCTCCCAAGACTCCCCTCTGCTGGCAGCACAGAAGCCAAACTCTGTGACAGAGACCCAAGGGACAGGTCCTCCTGCCTATCTCTTCAGGCACGGCTTTCTTGACCCTCCCGCCTTGGTATTGTGGGACCGAGTTGATCTCCCCACACACACACCATGCTGCCTCAGGCCTGGCTGACCGAGCACTTTAGTCTTCACCACCTTTGAGGGGCCATTTTCATCTCCATTTTACTCACAGGGAAACTGAGGCAGAGAGAGGGGTGACGGGGCCAGGATGCGCCTCTGGCTTCCCAGCCTCAACATCACACCCCAAGTGTCCCACGTCCTACTTTGTCTCCGGGTCAGGTAAGTGACTTTGTTGCCTTTCCACCACCTCCATCCATTCCCTACTCAACACACACTCTTACCCAGTCCCACCAGCCTTTAGGGCCAGCCAGGGTTCAGATGTTCTTCCTGCCCAGGTGCCCAGACCTCCCCCCGCCGGGGCCCCTCCCTGACCTCCTCGGGGCCATACAGTTGCCTTGGGTATGCCAGGGGGATGTGGCCCCAGCCCCTGCTGTCCTACTACGTATTGATTGATGCCACTAGAGGCACAGGAGGGCTGGGGAGGGGGAGGAGGCCAGCAGTTCCTGGGTGGGGAGGAGCGAGGCTGGATCCCCTCCTCCTTGTTAAAGTTCTGGTGCCCTCCAGGTAAAAGTCCAAACTCGAAGCCATGCTTAATATGGCCTCTGCCTGTCCCTCCAGCTCCATTTTATTTGTCACTTACAGTGGGCTTACCATGCACCAACATTACCCTAAACTTTTACAAACTTGACTTAATTTAATCCTTATAAACACCCTGTGAGATAGGCACTGGTATTATCCATGCTTTATATAGAGGAGACAGGCACAGGGCCATGACACAGCTTGTAAAGGCAGAGCCAGGATGTGAACCCAGGCCGTGTGGGTTCAGAGTCTGTGCTCTAACTGTGCATTGTGTGTCCTCGAATTCTCCCTCCCCGCGTCATTGCCCTTCCCTCAAACACACCGAACTTCTCACCTGTCACCTGCCTGTTCCCATTTCCGTGCTTTGGTGCTCTGGGTTCCCTCTGCCTAGACTTCCATCCTTATCTGACAGCTTCCACTTGGCCTTAGATAGCCAACTCAAATGTCACCTTCCCTGTAAAACTGCCCTTGACCCCGTCCTGCACCCCTACTCCTGCCGAATCAGGTAGCCTCCTCTGTGTCCACAGGGCACTCCACACACACCGCTGCTGCACACAGCCCTGCCACTGGGGGCGCCTTGATGTCAAGGGCTGGCTCCTCCCCAGTTGTCCCATCCCTGGATGCCCAATGTGTAGTCTAGGACTTCAGCCAGCTGAGGAATTAATGGTAAATGTGGGATGAGCTAGGGGTACAGGCAAGACTCCATCTCTTGCCCTCTAAAAACTGACCCACAAACAGCCCAAGATCCAAGGAAACCAGTGTCCCAAGAAAGGCACAAAAAAAGCTTGCCTTGTCAGCTGCTTGGAGGGATACAGCTGTGCTTCTCACGGTGGTGGTTGGTGGGGGGTGGGGGGAGGGTTGGGCAGGCTTCTCAGAGGGTTCTTGAAGCATGGAGGAAATTCCCCAGCCACAGGCAGGACGAGTTGGGGAAGGATTCCAGGCTGGCAAAGGCAGACAGGTAGGAAAGCAGCACGTACTGTGCGTTCAGTTGAGCCTAAGAGCCCGGCCAGAGGGAGGGCAGTGCGGCAGGTGCCTAGTGCTCCCTGGTGTCCCCTGTCCGCACCTAGCACAGTGCCTGCCCATCATGAGTGCACCGTAACGATTTGTTGGAAGCAGATCTCGTGAGGTGTGAAGTCTTATACAATTTGGCGACCCTGTTTAAGGAAAGGAATGCAGGGGCGCCTGGATGGCTCAGTACGTTAAGCGTCCGACTTCGGTGCAGGTCATGATCTCACGGGCCATAGGCTTGAGCCCCGCATCAGGTTCTGTGCTGTCAGCCCAGAGCCTGGAGCCTGCTTTGGATTCTGTGTTTCCAGCTCTCTCTGCACCTCCCCCACTCATGCTCTGTCTGTCTGTCTGTCTGTCTCTCTCTCAAAAATAAATAAACATTAAAAAAAAAGAAGAAAAAGAATGCAAAATTCCTACTATACATGTAGGCACAAAAGTGAATATTTGCAACCAGAATATAAAGGAGCCGTGTGACAGAGCTGAAGCTGCAGCAGCCCCACTGTTAATCCTCCTCTGGTCAGAAGGATCTAAGGAGGATGCCAGGCTCTGGGAGAGTGGGCATGAGGCCGACAAGGTTAGCCTTCTCTGTCAGCCCCAGAGGCCCAGGTTCAGAGGCCCCTGAGCCCTCAGCCACCCTCCCAGACAAGCTGCCATGACCATGAATCCGTCACGCTTTGTGGGCCTCTCTGGTGGCAAAAAGGCCAGATTCCCCCAGGTCAGGAGACTTCCTCCCCCGGGGGAGGGTAGCCAGAGGGCGAATGTGGGTGTCTGAGAACTATTTGCTGGTCACCTCCCGGTGACCTTGGGCGCTCTTCTCCCAGGCCTCAGGGGTGATGGAGGGTCTGTTCTGAAAGCCTCCTTTTCATTCTGGTATTCTGCTCATCTGAACCCCCTAGGAAGCGCTCCCAGCAGGGGCGGCCAGAGGACTGGCCTCTGAGAGCCTCATTCATTGCCCAATGCCGAGGTCTTACAAGGGCCTGCTCTACACTCCACAGGGTGCTGGTGGGTGGGGGCGCACTGCCACAGACATGCTCCCACAGCCCCGTGGGGCCAATGAGACACTAAATATGTAATTACAGAGCCTTCAAGCCAAGAGATCTCATACCAAAGGCCGACTTCCTGGGGGAGTCCCGGAAGGCTTCTCAGTAAGGAAACCCTTGATTTGAGAGATGGAACATTCATTCAACAGTGATTTACTGAGCACCTACTATGTGTCCGGCTCTGTGCTGGGCTCTGACGATACAGCAGTAAAGAGGACAGATGGGCATTTGCCCCAAAGTTTCTTCTCTTCAGTTCAGCAGGGAAATAGAAGTTACTCAGGAGAGAAAGGGAACACGGTACCTCAGGCAAGGACAACTGTGAGAGCAACCACATGAAAGGGACCGACTGCATCCCGTGGATAGAGCTGAGAGAAGTCTGGTACAAGGGGGGAGGGAAGTGATTGGGAGAGGAGGCTGGTGAGATTGGGAGAGAGCAGTAATGGAGGGCCTGAAACACCAGACTAGATATTTAGGACTTGATCGTGCTGGCAACTGGGAGCCATACGAAGGTTCTGGGCAGAGGAAAAAGTTGAAGTTTTTCTTAGCAAAGTGGCCCTCTCCCAGCCCTCCTGCCACATCCACCAACTCGAGCTTCCTGGGGACAACCTCCATACTCCCAACACCTGGGCTTGGCTAAGAGAGGGTGCTCCCCTCCCCCCAACCTGGACTTCAGCCTCCAGCTCACCTTCTTCCTTGTTCTTCCAACCAGACCCTAAGGCTGCTGCACTCTCAAGAGGGGATGAGCCAGAGCCTCAGGGTCCAGACCTCATTGAAGACTCCAACCTTCCCTGTGCAGGCCCCGTGGCATTTGCCTCCTGTGGGCTTTAACTGTTTCCGTGCTACCTGTTTCCCTACAAAAGCTCTGTCTTTCCCCTATCAATGCCTGCCTTAAAAACTTCCAGGCCACCCCTCTAACAACCAGTGAGTCCAGGCTGGGGCCTCTGAATAATGCTGCTGGGTTCAGGATCATGGGTGAGACCCCCAACAGAGTTCTTGGTCCTCAGAATAAAGTCTGAACTCCCTCCTGTCTGGCCCCATCATGCTCTTCTCTTCCCATCACTTCTGCTGTTCCTTCCCTGAGAGCTGTCCAACCATTCTGAACTTGTCTGGGTTCAACAAAAGGACGTTCTCCCCTCACCTCCATTGTTTTGCCCAGGCTGCCTCTTTGCCCAGAGCACTGTCCATTCCCTGAGGTTCCCTCCTAATCTAGCTACCCCCTACTTCTGACCGGAGCCTGCCTGTTACTCCCTCAGAGAAGCCTTGCCTAATTCTCCAGAATAGACCGGGGGCCCCCAGTGGTGTTCTTTCAAACTCCATGCCTTTACATATGCTGTTTCCTCTGCCAGGAATACCCTTCCCTCCATTTTTTGAAGTCTGGTGCCTGCCCAGTCCCTGCCAAGTAGCAGCATCTGTATTTCCCCTTTACAGATGAGGAACCAGAGGCACAGAAGGGTCAAGTAGTCTGGCCACAGCCACACAGCTCTGCCCTAGAAAGTGATAGTGATGAATGTTTAGAATCCTGTGCCAGCCATATGATCTTGAGAATATCAGTTGGCCTCTCCGTGCTTTGGTGTCCTCATCAGGGAAATGGGGTAACTATTGTGTAAGGTTGGTGTGAGCCTTACTGAAAAGCTGTACTGTGCAGCCTCCATTCCTTTGCTCCCCAGGCCAATTAGTGGCTTTTATATGACCCACCAGCACATCGACACTCATTCATTAATACATCAAAACCCTCTAAGGTCTGCCCTGTCCCCTGCCCTGTGCAGTTGGCGGGGGACTGTTGAGATAATCAAACTTATTTTTCACCACTTCGTGAAATCTGAATGTTTCACAGCTTCCAACGCTCACCTCCGCGCGCTGAGCCCTTGAAGCTGGGGAAGGGGGAAGAGAACTGTCAAAGCAGCGTCCCGCCACCCCCGAGAGCTCCGCTATCCCTGGGAGACTCCACTATCCCCGAATACCTTACCTCGCCTCCACCCTGCTTCTTTTCCTACCTCCTGACTCCCCACTCCCCAACGCACGGCACCCTCCGCGCCCCCATCCCACACACACCAGTCGTCATCACCTCTCCCTCCCTATGGGTCCCCAGGCGACTCTGTACCCCGTTCCAGTCTTTAAATCCCCCCCACCCCTCCATTGTCCTCTCCCCAGCCGCAAAGTCTCCGTGGTGTGCCCCGCCCTTTTCGGGGTAGAGTACACGTTCCGCAGAGCTCGGGTCTTTTCCCACTCTCCCATTGGCTCCTGCTGTCCGACCGAACGGGGCCGAGGAGGGTATCTGGGGCGCGCCCCGCCCCTTGCCACAGGCTCGGCGGGGGTGGAGCCTCGCCTCACTCCGCCCAGTTCGGACCCGGCCGCGCCAGCTGGCGCTCTGGCGCTGGGCGGCGCTGCCTCGGCTGGGCTCGGCTCCGGCTCCGGCTGCAGCTCCTGTGGGGGTGGGCGGCGGGGATGACAGCAGCGGGGGTGGTTGCGGCTGCCGCGCAGGGCTGAGCGAGCCGCGAGCGAGCCGGGGAAGAGGAGGAAGTGGAGCCGCGGCCGCGAGCTCAGGAGTCAGCCGACGCGCCGAGGTCCGCCCCGTTTTGCAGAGCGAGCCGAGACCGGACCTGGGAAGACTTCTCTGCCAGGCTCCGGCCGCCGCGGCTCTGCGCGTCCTCGCCTGAGCCCTGCCCCGCCTGCCCCAGCCCGGGGTTCTGTGCCGGGACGCTCTCAGCCCCGCGATCCCGAGCGTCGTGGCTGGGACGCCCTGAGCTCCCGACCCGATCCAGTGCACTGGGACGGGAAGCTCCTGGCCCACCATACGGGTCCATGGTTGCGGGCTTGTGCCCAGCCTTTCCATATAGTGTGTGTCGGAGCCCCCAGACCTCCGTCCGAGACCCGGGTTGAGGCAGGTGCCCACAGCCCTCCGACCGAGTGCAAAGGAGCCCGAAGCCCCTAGCCTCTGGCTCCCGAGACCCGAGCCTTCAGCTGCCTTCCGCCCGGTGCTTCGGACTTGGGACAGTGCGAACGCCCTGGAAGCTCCGGCCCGGGTCCAGCACCTCGTGAGGGGTCCTAAGCGGGCTGGGCCGTCGGACTGAGCCGGACCGAGCTGGTGCTGTGAGCCGAAGCTGTCACCTTTCTGCCGCCGCAGGCGAGGGGCTCAGCGCTTGCCCCGAAGAAGGGAACACAGGCCACCCCCCTACCACCACCCCGGCCCGGCGGCGGGCGAGAGCCGAGAGCTGCAGGTGAGAGCCCCGGATGCCAGGCAAGGGCGGCCTTCGACCCCTACCGGGCAGCGCGGGGGCCAGCTGCGGGCGTGTACCGGGCACTAGCTGGGGCTGGAGCTAGGAGAGGGCGCCTGGAAGGGAGAAAACGGGCACTTATTGAGCGCCCATTGTGTGCGGGTCCGCGCCCCACCCTTGCGCAAACGGTCCCTCATTTAAAGCTCACTACTATTCCAGGAGATAAAAGGGTGTTGTTCATTGTTATGTGCTCTTAACGATGGGGAAGCTGAGGCTCCGCGGGGTTGAGTGACCCTGATCTTTTCAATCTGGGGGCTGAGCCTGGATTGGAGGGTTAGGGTGGAGAAGGAAAGAAGCGGAGAGCGAAGAAAGGAAGTGGATATCCGCCAGGCAGGAGGTGTCGGGGAGGGGTCAAAGTAGGGCCACTGGGGCATCCAAGAGCTGATCCTGAGGCTGGGGAGGTGGCTTCCTCTGGCCGCCTTCCCTCGCACTCCACGGCCAGGTCACGTCCCAGGAAAGGTGACCCAGAGTTGAGGGGAGAGATGGGAAGCTTCCCAGTTCCACAGCCTCCCTCCCTCCCTTCCTCCCCTGTGGACCCCAGACCAGGAAGCAGTGGCCCCTGGCCCCTGTGTGCCAGACTCTAGGGTCTCTAAGACACCAAGACATCCTGAGATGCTGCTTACTTGTTGGGAAAACTCACTCTAGAGGTTCCCAAGTCAGAGCCCATCAGAGCTGGAGCAGGTGAGGGCTCTCAGCAGTCCCCAGCTCCCCTCCTTCACATTACTAATGGGACACAGGAGGCTGGTGTGTGTGCCAATTGTCCTAGGGGTTCAAGTAAGTAAGTGGTTGATGCAGAAATATGCTTCTTCCCAAAGATCTTTCAAGGTATCTGCTCCCAGTTAGCATCTTCTGGGTGGGTGGCTAGGGTTTTCCCACCCCTGATGTGAGGTCAGGGTGACCGCCTATGAGGCTGCTTTGAGAGTCTGTGTGGTGCTTGCTGGGGCCTGAGACAAGTCAGCAATCCATAGCCTTTGGCCCAGACTGAAGGTCTGACCTCAGCTTCTCCTGGGCAGGGGAACCTGCCAGACACCTCTGGCCAGGGAGGGGAGGGGAGGGGCTTGCTCAGGGTCTCTAGGCTGGGGTTGCCAGAGCCAGGGGTACAGTCCCAAGTGTCTGGATTCCCAGGCAGGGGCTCCTTCTGTTGCCCCCTGGGGCCATGCAGAAAGAGGAGTGTTGTGAAAGATAGCTTGGCATGAGCTCTGTGGGCTCTTGTTCTGAGTGGGGAGGGGGAGGGGATGTGGCCTTGGTCTGAGCCCTGTGGCCTTGGCTGGGACTAGTTAACCCCTGCTGTGCCCAGCTTCCTGGTGTTGTGGGGAATCCCCCTTGGAAAGCCCCTGGGAGGTGGAGGAAGGTGGAGAGGTCAGCTGAAGGCTAGAAGCTCAGTCCCTGGGGGTGGAGGGGTTGGGGGCAGCAGAAGAGAAGGTAACAGAGGGGCTTGGCATTCCCCCCAACTCCCGTCCATGGGGATTCAAATTCTCATAATAACCCCTGCATCTGAACAAAGCTCCCCTTTGATGAGATAATTTCACACCTGTGATCTCATTTCATGGTGTGGTGGAAAGAACCTGGAACCTGGGTGAGGCAGAATGGGGGTTGGGGAGCCGCCTGGGACCTTGCAGATATGCATGCACGTCTCCAAGCCTCACCTGTAAAATGGGGTCAAGGCAGGCTGTGTGTTACCTGCTCAGATAATGGAGCCATCACATCTGGCAAACTGTCAAGTGCTAAAGAGATTTTTGTGTTTGCCAAGGCCCGGTTTGTTACTAATGGCTACCATGTGTGGGAAACGGAGGCTCAGAGAGATGAAACCACTTGCTTGCCCAGGGCCTTTGAGTTTGCTTCGGGAACTGAGCGTCGATTCATACCAGGTGCTCTGGAAGTTATCCAGAAGGAAAAGGCAGTGGGGTGACTAGCTCCCAGTTGGGTGGGCTACACAGCACGGGCAAACAGTGCTAAGTCAGACCAGGTGGGCGTGAATCTGCTCTGCCTCCTACTGGCCACGTGGCTCTGGGCCACATGCACTTTACTCAAGAGCACCGGCATCTCTGTAAATTAGAACTTCTCCTTTGCAAGGTTGTTGTGAGGATTAAATAAGGTATAAATATGTAGTGCTCTGTCAAATATCTATTTCCTTCTCTGTAAAGAAAGGAAGCTGGAAATTTTGACCAGGAAAATTCTCAGATTTGCCTTAGATTAGAAGGTGGGCTACTGTTGCAGGCTCACAGACTTGGGTTTGCTCAGCTGGGATTCCTGTACAGGTCATGCTCCCCTGGCTGCTTCCCGGTTCCACAGCCTTCCAGAATCTGCTTGGGGACCCTGGCTAGGGGCTCTGGGTTCTGACCCCCCAACCCCACCCCAGAGCTGTTGGCTTCTGGGGTTGGGGGCAGCTGGCGTTCATTCCTTCTGGCCCCTTGTCTGGCCTAGGGAGGCCAGTGCAAAGGTGCAGTGAATAATTTATGGCTCTCCTTATGAGCTGGGAGGCAGGCTCAGGGAAATTGCTTTGTGCTCAGCTGAACTTCTGAATCCTACCAGAGCAGGTGGGTGGTTCCTGTCAGTGCTATTCGAAGTCTTTGGATATGGGGGGAGGGGGACAGGACAGGAAGAAAGTGACCTATCATCAACCCTGGCTCTTTTCCTGTTGGGGGTGGGAGCCAGGTAGACCCGCAGGAAACAATGGAAACCAAGCTAGAGGTGCTAGGATCAAGTCGTGGGGCTCTGATTCCAAATGAATGGTCAAGGCTGGCAGGGAGAGGCTTCAAGGCTGGAGTAAGCCAGAAGGCTTCAGAAGGCTCTGATCTGGGATGAGAGGCAATTTGCTCTAGTGAGTAGGGGTCCTGACCTCAGTTCAAAATTGAATCCTGGCTGTGCCCCTTCCTTACTGTGAGACAGTGAGCGAGACCCCGCCCTGCCAAGCTTCTGTTTCGTCCTCTGTAAAATAAGAGCCGTTATGGGTGACTGTGAGGTCATATATGTAGAGCATGTGGTGTGATGTGTACTTGGTAAAAGGGTGCTTCACTGTGGACACGAAGCGTGGGCTGGGCTAGTAGCAGGGTGGATGGGATGGTGTAGAAGGCAGAGAGGTGGGGACAACTCTGGGGTAGGAATACTGTGGTTTGTGGGGTCAGTGAGGGGTTTGGAAAAAAGGGGTGGGTGGCCAGATGGTAGAGAGCCTTGAATGTCAGACAAAATTCACATCTCAGAAAGCATATGGAGTCCTCACGGAGAACCCTCTGTGGCTCTTTCTTGACTGTAAAATGAAGACCAGGCCCCTTTGTTGTGCATTCAAGGCCTTGCCCACTGTAGCCACTGCCCAGACCTCTGGCTCATTGCTCATCACAGTCTCCCAAACATATCCTGTGCTGCCCTCTGCTAATGGGGTTCCTCTCATCATCCCTCCATCCCTGCTTCTCTGCTCACCTCCCCATTTAATGTAGGCCTAACTCAGGTCATAAATTCCCCCAGAAACATTCCTGGATTACCTGGATTCCTGGTCATTTCTCCTCTGAATTTTTAAGACTTCACAGTAATAGTCACAAATAATACCCACCACTGCATCACATTTTACAGTCAGTGAAATGTATCTGCATATTCATTTAGTAACACTGTGCTGATGATATTAACAATAGCTAATGCCCTTGAGTACTTCTGAGCCGCTGTGCTAAGCACCTTATAGATACTCTCATTCACAACTCTGGGAAGTAGCTCCTGTTATCACCCAGAAACCGGGGCTCAGAGAGGTACACTGTCTTGTTCAAGGTCACCCAGCCAGACAGTGGGGAGTGAGGAATCAAGCTCCTATCTGTGACTGAACAGATGCCCTGTCTCCTCAACTCTACCCAAGTACCTCGAGAACATACTTTGCATGGAAAAAGCCTGGAAAGGAACCTTCTTCTCAAGGCTAAGGAAGGGCCAGGTATCCAGACCCTGGCTGTGCGACTTGGGGTGAATCAGCCCTGCTCTGTGGTCCCGTTTTCTCATGTCTGTGGTGAGTGGGGTGGTGTCCAAGCCCCCGGAGCCGCAGGCTTCTGCAGTGTCCTCTGCGACTCTAGAAGGTGGAGGAGGAGACCACAGCAATCGGGGCCAGAGGATGTGGTGTGACGGGGAACTGTGATTTTTGGCCTGGCCACTGTCTGGGCCAGCAGGCTCTGTAGTTAGCTGCTGCCTCCCCTGAAGGAGGTGGCGGCCTCGGCTGCTAGCAGCATGGTCATTAGCTGGGCAGAGAAGACCCTGTGATTGGGAGCCGGCTGGGCCAGGCCAGGTTGGCAGGGCTGGGGCCCGGCTGGCCCAGCCACAGTGGGGTCATTGGCAGGGCAGCCGGCAGGGCACCTCTCCTTCCTTTGCAGCTTCCCAGGTGGTGGCAAGTCCTCACTAGGCATCAGAACTTTGTAGGCCAAGGCCTGCCCTTCTGCCTGTTGTGGTGGCCGTGGGAGCAGAGCAGTGAAGATTCTAGCCACGCCTGAAGATGCCTCCTCCTAGAAGCTTCTACAACTCCCCTCAAGCGGGCAGAATCTAAGCCTCCTTCTGGGCAGATCCACATGCTCGCTCGCTGACTGTGGCCTGTGGAGAGGGGTTGTGTGGGCCTGCTGGCCTTGCAGGCCTGTCAGAACCAGACTCTTCTCTGCCACCCCAGCCCTCCCCTCCTGACCAAGTGCCTGGCACAAAGTAGCATCCCCCTAGTTGGGAGGGGGCAGTTCAAGCTGTCCCTCGGGCAAGCTGCCCAACCTTTGTACCTCTGTTTCCTTCCCTGTAAAATGGGGCTAATAATAATAGTGTTATGGGGGAGAAATGAGATTACAGGAGTGAGGTGCCCAGCCAGGCCTGGCACACAGGCAGGCACTCTGTCAGCCTGAGTCCACTTGCCTGTCCCTTGGCAGCCCCGGGAGGGAGTGGCTTGGAAAGAAGCTGATTGAAGGGTCCAGCCGGTGATGCCAGGAGGGAGGGTGTGCCGGGTGGCAGGAGGACATGCCGGAGGAGGACACTTTGCTGTCTGCGGAGGACTCTGTCAGAGAGCTGTGGTTCCCACGCCTTTCCAGTGAGCAGGCAGCTGTCTGACACGGAGGGCCCAGAGCCAAGTTCAGGGCAGGGGGCAGCACCGGGATGTCCAGCGACCTGGCTCTTCTCAGGCTTTGGAGCAGGAATGGCCCAATTAGGAGGGGCCATCTGGGTCCAGGTAGGAGATGCCGGGCAGAGAGCGAGTCCTTCTTAAAGGGTAGCAGTGTTCATTTGGTCTCTCTGTTTCCGTCTCTCTGGCCTTCTGTGTGTATGTTTCTCTCTCAGTATCATACAAACACATGCAAAATGTAGTTTGAGAGGTGCCTGGTGGCTCAATTGAGAGCCCGACTCTTGATTTCGGCTCAGGTCATGATCTCATGGTTCATGAGATCGAGTCCCGAATTGGGCTCTGCACTGAAAGTGTGGAGCCTACTCAGATTCATTCTCTCTCCCCTTCTCTTCCTCCCTCTCCCCTCCCCCCTCACTTGCTCTCTCTCAAAATAAATAAACATTTTCAAACAAACAAATAAACAGAAAAACCCAAAATGTAATTTGATTGGAGATTTTGGTCTGTGGGGGAAACAGACATTAAACACATAAAACATTAAACAAGTAAGCACACAGATACAAAACTTCCAAATTGCGAAGAGTGAGCTCCTGGGGCAGGGCCAGTCCAGTCCCATCAGTGTTTGTGGACGGTGATACAGAGTCATGCTGAAACCACAGCCGAGTGCACATACTTATTAGCCATGTGACTTGGGCAAGTGATTTAACCTCTCTGGGGCACTGTTTCCCCATCTGTAAAATGGGGACAATTACAGCATCTGGTGCATAAGGTTTTGGTGAGGAGTACATGAATTATACATACAAAGCACTCAGAAAATACCTAGCCCACAGTAAGCACTCGATGCGTGCCAGCTGTTATTAGCTCCGTCTCCAGCACCTTGCCGAGAGTTTGGCAGAGATCGGTGCTCTGGAAGGGCCTATGGAATGATTCCCAGCCAAAGGGTGGCTGCTCTGTGTAACGAATGAATGAATGGCCTTGTAGGGAGGGGAGGACACAGAAGCAGTGACAGTACCGCACGCGACAGAATGTAGCAGGGAAGGCGGGGGGCTGGGGTTGTCCGGTGCTGGGCGAGGAGGGTGTCAGGAAAGGCTTCCTGGAGGTGGTGCTCGCAGAGCTGAGTGTGAAGATATCATGTAACACACACATGTGCACGCGCACTCATACCATGGCACCATGTGCTTCTCTACGGGGTCAGCACTCAGAAGTCAGTGAGCTCAGAGAGCAGAGGTTCCTGTCCCAGGGTAGCTGGCCAGGGGAGAGCTGAGGCAGAACCCGGGTCTGCTGGACCCCACTGGCTTCCCTCTCTCCACCACCACACGCCGTCTCACCATCTGTGGCCTGGGGCCAAATCTCCTAAAGAAACGAACAACCAGGCCTTGCTCGCACCCACCGGTAGAGGTGTCTTCCAGCATTAATCCTGTAGCTTTTTGGTTTTTAAATCAGTGGACTCGATTAAAAACATAAAAAAGAAATGCTGTGAAGAATTTGTCTCATCCTCGCACCCAAGAGGCTCTTCCATTGACAAGAGCCAGGATCCCCAGGTATCTTAAAGGAGTTTGCCTTGGAGACACCCTGAAGTCAGGGTTCCCTTGTGCTGCCTGCACTTGTGCTTGGCTCTGGGGCCTCGGGAACATGACCTCATCCCTTATGTTTTGCCCGCTTTTGTGTCCCTCTTGTAAAATAGGCTCAGAGTAATAAAGCCTTTCTCTTCTTCAGGAGGCGGGTAGGGAGCCTGTCAGGCTAGGAGAGGCTCTAGTAGGTGTCTCTGGGCCCATGACTCAAATTTTGCTGCACACTAGAATCATCTAGGAAACTTTTAATAGTGCTGCCTGGGCCAACGACCCAGGCATCAGCAGTGTTTAAAGCTTCCCAGGTGCTGTCAGCTCCGCAGGACTGACAGACGCCCACCACCATCTGTGGGATGCGTTCTTCTATGTCCTCAGGGTGACACCTGCACAGCCCCATGGTGAGGGGCTCATTGCTTCCAGGCCACTCCCTACTTTGGGGTATGGCTCTCCCTGGGACCTCCATGCCTAGAGAAATGTTGGGGTGGAAAGACTTTGCAGTCTGATAAGCCTGGGTTCGACCCTCCTCTGCTCCCTGGTTGGGTGTCTTTTCTGACCCTCAGTGTCCTCATTTGAAAATAGGAATTGCAATCATCGTTCTCTGAAAGAGCTGTAGAGACCAGATGAGGCCATGCACAGAAAGCGTCAGCGCTGTGCTGCAGAAGGTCACAGATGGTGGCGGAGCAGGGCTACACCTAGACTCTGGACTCCCCCCGTGGTGCTCCTTCCTCCTGCCCCAGCCACCCAGACTGGGTCTTTTAGATGGAGGCTGGGGTGGGGAGGGATCGACACCCGGTCTTGGAGCCCTTTCCTGCCTCCCTTCGCTAAGAGATAAGATAAGGCAGCAGGCATTTTGTTTTGCTGGGATTTGTTTTTATGGCCAAAGCATCGGGCCCTCCTTCACAATGAAGCTTTGTCTGAATCTGCTTGTTTTCCCAACCTGGACACCCAATTGCACCACCCGCTTGGGGCCCCGTTTCACCTGGGAGGACTGAAGAATGTCAGAAGGTTGGGGTTTTTTTCCCCCCATCTGGGGGAGGGGATGGGGGAGACATTGGAGGCCTCTGTCTGGCCCTCACCAATAACTGACCCCATTTAAGTCAGCTGCCTCTGTTGGAAGCCAGTTCAATGAAATTATTTCAAGGCAGTTATCAGCATGGGTTTTATAGGCAGAAAGCTTGCATTTGAGCCCTGTCTTTGTCACTCCCTGGCAGTATGACCCTGGGTGAGTCATTTCAGCTTTTTGAGCCTCAGTTTTCTCTTCTGTAAAATCCATAACTAGGAACTAGGATGTACGTCTTGGGCTGTTGTGAGAAATGAATGAAGTGCTCAGTGTATAAAGCTTAGTGCCTTAGTGTACACTTAGGAACTGTCAGGAAAGAGCCAAACTCTGCCTCCTGCTCCCTCCTTCCCTGGCCTGGTCCTGCCCTGGCCTCCAGCCTGCGCCGTGTGCTGGGCCAGGCCCAGGCCAAGACAACAGAGGCCTGTGTGTATAGTAATAGTAACGGCACCCCCGTAAACTGCTCTGCTTTAATCATTTCTTCCATGTTTGTTTAGAAGAGACTCCAAGGGCTGTTCGGGGAGAGGGCTGCAGAAAGGGGGTCATTGGTGGTAGTGCTTGGTTTCCTCTGCTTTGGCCCAGCCAGAGAGAGTGTATCACCCAGGATGAATTGCTCCGGCAATAAATAGGGGTGTAGCAAACCGACAAAGGAGTGTGCAGCACCTAGAGCTTACTGCCCATGTGAGCCGTTACCATCAGAGGGGGCCGAAGTTGCCAGGGGAGGAAGTAAGTGGTCAGTGAAATGGACCAGGGCTGTGGCCTGCAGTAGAGGGAACTGATCAGCTCAGGAGACCCGGGGGGGGCGGGTTGGGAGAAAAAAAAAACCTCAACTATCTCTCTTCCTTCCTCCAGTCTCCCACTGGGGCTTCCCACTGGGTGAACCTACCCAGAAGCCCGTGGCATGGAGCCCAGTGCAGTCCACTAAGATCAGCCTCCCGGGCCCCCCACAGGGCAGGGAGTGGACCTGGAGTGGCAAACAGGCCATATTCCTCACTCCATCGGTCAAAACCCGTGGAGTCCAGTGGACCCACCTCCTTAGGATTCGGTTGTAGGGTAACCTCTTGTTACTTGGGCATATCACTTATGAAGGGGGGCTTGGCCCCTACACCAGAGACAAACCCAAGCATTCCAGTGCCTTTGTACCCCTCTGAGATGGTTGTCTCGGTCCCTGCCCACCATACCTGCCACTGTGTCCAGCTCCACCCCCACTGGTCCTTAGAGGACGTGGCTCTGAGTTTTCTCTAGCCTGATCACCTGAATGGCCTGTGTCTCTGTCCCTCCCTCTCAGGCAGTGTGGAGTTGTGGTTAGAACACAGGCTCTGAAACCAGACTTTCTCCAAAAATCCTGACTCTGCCGTAAGTGGCTGGGGAACTATACAATGTGCCCCATAGTCTCTTGTGCCTTGATTTCCTCATCTGTGAAATGGGGATAACAGAGAGTACTCAGAGGGTTGTTGTGAAGACCAAATGAGCGAATAAACGTGACGTACTAGAGATGGTCCCTGGCGAGCAGGGAGCACCCAGCAAATGACAGCCTTTACCATGATCACCAGTAATACAGTGGGAGCCCAGAACTCACAGTGTGAGGGCATCAGTGAGAGGGCAGGGACTGTCACCACCCTCAGTCTAGACCCTGCCCCAGTGACAAGGTTATAATGGTGTCATGCAGCCTTGCCACACTGCGGACACTCACCTGTCAGCTATCTGCCCCTCCCCCCAGTCCTCTGCTGCAAACCATGTCCTGTGAGAAATGGCTTCTCACTCTATCAAGCCTCAGTTTCCCCATCTGTGGACCTGGGTAAGTACTCCACAGGGCTGGGGCAGTGACATACAGAGTGCTGAGTGTGGCTGGAGGAGTCAGGCTTCTCCACCCTGTTGCCGTGGAGAAGTCAGGGACACAAGGGTCCTGCCTGGGTCCACGCTCCATCCCCCAGATCAGGCTGCAGGAAATTCCCAGGATGGCCTTGCCAGGGAGAGCCGAATCCCCAGAGTGAGGCCAAGGTTATGGGTAGCTTGGTGTCTGGTGAGTTCAGGTGGCTCTGGAGTAGCTGCTTTATGGAGCTGGGCAGCCACTGGTGGCTCTGACATCAGCCTCTGATACCCAGAATGAGCTGCACAGTCCGAAGCTCTGGTGGCCCTAGGGAGCCTGTTAGACCAGGTGAGGGGAGTGTGGGGCCAGGCAGGCCTGGGACAGACTGTGCAGGGGGTGCTGCACCGACACTACGGGGCCCTGTGAAGGTGGGATTTGCGGGGAGCATGGGGTTTCTGCCAAGCAGGGAGCTGGAGGCATGGTCACACAGAAGACGTGTTGGGCTCCATTGCATGGAAAGCACCCATGAGGCCCCCAGCGATGATGTCTTGGGGGCAGCTGGGCAGGCCTAGAGTGCAGAGCCCTTTCTTTGCAGCTGGCCTCAGCTGCGCACTCCCTCACCTCCCTGACACGCACAACACATCCCCGGGCGTCGGAGGAGGCATGGGCACGGAGGCCCACGATGGGTGTGGTGGTGCCTTGATCCGCAGAGCCCTTCCAGAGAGGGGAGGTATGCAGGCTTCCAAGTCAGTCCTGGCTTTGCAGCCCTGCTCTGCCTCTTTTGATCAGAACTTTGAAGACACTGGGCAGGTCGATTAACCTCTCCGAGCCTCAGTTACTCACCCATAAAATGAGGGCAGCAGCCCTTCCCTTCCAGGTCTGTTTCGAAGCTAAAATGACATAATGGACGAGATCGCATATTCTACTTTAGAGGAGACTCCACTGTCCTCCTCCTCCTCCTGCTCTCTTTGTCCATTTTTAATGCTGCCTCAGGAAGTTCTTTCTTGTGTTTAACTGAGATCCATTGTGCTGTCACTGGAACGTCCTTCCTCCTGTAAGGGCCCTGCAGAGGCGGACCGAGTCCATCCTCTATACACGTGCCCCGTCAGTACCTGCAGTGAGGCCAGGGTTGGAGCAGCTGGGAGTTGGTTTTCACCCTGTGGCTTGGGGGCCGAGCTGTCAATGACCACCATATGTTGGGGATGGGTGCATCATCCTTTCTGTGCTCGATCCATGTTCCAGAAGGGATGACTCTGGGGCAGTGGAGAGAGCCCTGAGCTGGGCCTACAAGGCTTGGGTCCTGGTACCCACGTGGCCCATCTTGCTGTGTGGCCTGAAGCCAGTTAGCAACCTCTCTGGGCCACAGTGAGGATGTCTGTGCCTGGGGCTCAGCTCTCTCCGGTGAAGATGTATGCAGTTCTCCCTAAAGTCCATTTGCCTCCCTCTCCCCCACCTGGGTCCCAGCCAAATTGGGAAGCCAGCAGGTTAGGGTCCTGCTGGTGGCTGGTGGTGGTAAGAGCTGAGTCCAGTCTCAGACCAGGGCTCCCAAGGGCAGGCAGTGATATCAAGGTTAGATGGGGGATTCCTGGTGGGTGGGGTAGTACCTCTTGAGAGGCTGAATCTCTTCCTACCCACCCCGCTAAATCACCCAGCTAAAGGTCAGTCACGTTTCTTGAGAGAATATCTTTTCCCACATGAACTCTGCTTTAATCCCTCATGTTGTGGGGGGAACCCAAGGATCAGAGAGATGAGAAGACAGGCCCTGAGGCCCCACAGCCTGTCTGCGGGGAGTGGTGAGGGAGCTCAGAGCTCCTGATTCTGCCCAGCCCCCGTGGCACCTGGGCCACACTGTGCCCTCTAGGTCCTCAGCGGGGGAGGCCAGGTGGCCATGAGGAAGGCTGTTTCTGGTCTGGGATGGGGCTCTGGGAAGATGTTGGCCAAGGCACGGAGGAGGCAGAGAGGTTAGGAGCCCAGGAGCTGAGTTCTGAATACCCCTGTGAACTTCAGTGTTTGGTTTCACAGAGCAATCAAGACCCATTTCTTGTTGGCCTTGGACACGTAATAGTTTACCTTTATAAAGCCGTTTGATATCCAGTGTCCCCGAATCCTCCTGGCAGTCAGGGCGAGGCAGCGTGGGACTCATCTGGGAGGGCAGGAGAGTTTGAGCTCTGGAATCTGACAAACCCAGGTTTAAATTCCAGCTCCCATTGCCTTGAAGCAAGTGAGTACCCAGCCGAGCCTCAGTTTGCTTATCTGGGAAAGGGACAATCATTGCCCACAGCAAATAGCAATGGCTGTCTTGACGACCGTGCACACTGGTCCGGTGCCTAGTGTAATTTAGTAGTTTTCGTGATATTCATTATCAGCCCCACTTTATAGATGGGAAAATGGAGGCTCAGAGAAGGAAGGTGACTTGCCTGAGGTCACATGGTGATCTAGCTTGGTCCTCCAGACTTCCTGTCTGTGGCTTTTTCCTCCAACACTTCCCTTTCTGTTCTCAAGTGACCCGACACCTCATTTATCCAGTCTTCAGTGTGTGAGACTGTCTGCTGTCATCTGATGAGGCCTTGAGTATACCCTCCCCCACCCAAGTGCCTACCAACACTTGCCTGGCACACAGTAGGCACTTTAAACACGTTTGTCCTGTGCATGACTATGTTGATAAGTTTGTCTAAAAGTGTAAGTGTTTTTCCAGGCAGCCCAGGCTTGTGTACCTAAAGCTTCCTTCTGCTCCCTCATCCCCTTTAAAAACAATCCTTTCATAGTCTAGGTTGGAAACCTTTGTGAAAAGGATTGATCACTTCCTTTCCCTGCACAATGCCGACATGGTTAACCTCTCCAGGAAGGGCCTTGCGAGCACTCACTGTGTTGCTGGGAGCATCGAGACCTGCTGGCCCTGCACCGAGTGACCCTGGGCTGCTGTGCCTGCTCGGCCGCCGGAGGGTCTGCTTTTGCAGGTTTCGGTCTCTTCTCACCTTGACCTTCATTCTGCTGCCTCCAGCAGTCCACCACCTTTCTTCCCTTGCGCGCGAGCACACGCATGTGTCCTTCCTGATTTACTGCTTCTTCCAGTTAGGGATTAAGAAATGGGACAATTGAACTTACTGGAATTGGTTCATTTGTTTGTTCATTCATTCATTCATTCATTCATTCATTCTTATTCAAACAGCCATTGTTGATTCTGGGTCTTGCTGGGGATTCCATCCATCCGTCCATCCATCCTGATTGAGGACTTCTGCAGTGGCTTGTGATCAGTCGAAACATGACCACACCCTCCTGGCAGTGCACGTAGGGAAATGATGGTGTGTACATAGCAAATACCAGGACAGGACCTACGTTTATGGTCTGCCTCTGCGTGCATTACCACACTGAGACTTTACAACAGCCCTGAGAATGGCATTCACCCGGTTTCACAGATGATTAAAGCAAAGCTCAGCAAGATGAGGTCTCCTGCCCAGCGGCCAGCAGTGAGCACAGAATTGCAGTGGGAACTCAGGTCTCCAGCCTGGCCTGTCACCTGTTCCCTCTCCTCTGTGTTCCATTTATAAGCTGTATGGTGCCCCATTCATTTTCTGCTTCTGTCTGTCACAAAAGATCACTGGCAATGGCTTGGGTCAGACCTGGGCCTCTGTAAAATGGTCAGCACAAGGAACTGTGGCCTTGGCTGTGTACCAGACACAGACGCCCTTCCAGCGCGCCTACCTTGTCCTGCAGTGGGCCTGTGCACGTTAGCCCACACTTCCCAAACCGTGCTCCCAGGAGCCCGAGATCCCTGCAATGCTAAGGGTCCTAGGACACATGAGCATACAAATTCGAGAACTGCTAGCTCACATAAATCGAAACAGGACTTCTCAGGGCTTTTAATGTGTTGATGCAAATTAGCATCCCAACAGGTGGTATGGTGTGCAGCCAGCCTTCCCCAACTCCCAGGCTTGCTTCAGCACGCACCTCCTTTGTCACAGAGCAGGGTCTGGGACTAATAGCCTAGAGAGAACACTTTGGGAAGGGCCGGATCAGCAAATCCTCACTTTCCCATTTTGTACCAGAAGCCTCCGGCTAGAGCTTCTTTCTTGCCCAGGGCTGTTTGCATTTTGAAAGAGGATCACAGCGAACATAGTTTAGCCCCAGGACAGCATTGGTAACAAAGGCAGAGGTTCAAGGAGCAGGAGGAAGTGCAAGGTGGAGATATTTTTATTCTTTCGTGCACCACGCGAATGTATCTCAGACATCTACTGTGTGCCAGGCACAGAGCCAGCATTTGGAAATGCCAGGATGCGTCTGACTAAGAACCTTCCATTTCATTTCCCTGTGCCCACGAAGGGTTTTTAAAGAAAGACAAACACAAGCCCTAAAAGGAATAAGTGCTGCTTCTAAAGTGTCCGGGGTCTTCGTGGTGGGTGGGTGTGTGAAGTTCACTTCATCCGGGGCTTTAGTCCCATGTCCTGAGGGGTGTGAGTGAGCCGGTTCCAGGAACAGTTACCCTGGGCAGACTGCACAGATGTTGGCAGGGAGGTCAGGAGTGTGGGGAGGCTCAGAAGAGACAGGAGGGAGGGAGTGGGCAGGGGCGGGTGGGGAATCGAGTGAGGCTCTGCAAAGAAGCACAGGGGTTATAGTGGGAGGTGCGGGCGTGGGCAGGCATTCTTGGGAGACAGGAGCCTGAGCAAAGGTACAAAGGTGGCAACAGGTGGGTTACGTCTTTGGGATGCTGTAAGGAGCCAGGATGGCGGGAGAAGGGGGGAAAGGTAGTTGATTGGAGATGGGGCTGGAGAAGCCGCCTGAGGTAGATCACGAGGGTCCGAACACCAACTGAGTGTGTGCCCCCCTGACAGGGAGCATCTGGAGGGCCAGACCATGTCACATTCATCCCGGTGTCCCCAGCACCTGGCGGTGCCCAGTTTGTGGACTGGCCAGACTCTTCCGCTGTGGGACCTTGAACAAGTCCTTCCCTTCTCTGGACCTTGAGTTGCTCATGCTCATGTCAGTCAAGGTCACCTAGCACGTCCCCGCCAGCCGGGCAAGACCCAGAGCATTTTTCCTCTAGCCCCAAGTCCCCTGGGCTGCCCTAGCTGGATGGGAGGCCGCCCGTTTGCTGGGGCAGAGGTCAGGCTGGCTCTCCTGGTGGAATTCACTCCTCACTGTCTTTCTTCAGCAGTTGGGCACTGGGCTCAGGATGAAGTGCCTTGGTGTCCTCACTGCGTGCTGGCTCTTCTAAAGCTCCAGACCGTGATTTGGGGGTAAGAGGAGTTGAGCCAGCCTGGGGTTGCAGGTTTCCTACTTGAGGCTATTTAGTGCAGGGTAGGAAGTTCTGCTTCTTCCTACTTTGGGAAAATGGGTAAGTTACATAACCCCTGAGCCTCAGTTTCCTCATCTGTAAAATGAGAATAATAGTAATTTCCACACTGGCCTTTTGTGAAGATTCAATGAGATGTAGTCTGTGAAAGTGTGTAGTAAACTGACTTATCCCACACACGTGTAAACCAGTCTTGTTGTTAATAACACTTATTTGTCCAATTTCCGTAATCTCCCAGGCCTCTGGCCCACTCCTCCCTGTTCACCGCTTACCATTTTCCATGCAGGTTCCTCCTGCTGAGTACACTGTATCCAGGCCAAAGCGATAGGCGCCCATGAATTATGTACAAGGAGCACATGCAGGCCAGGGCTGTGTTTGCATTCCCACATCGGCCTGCATTCCAATAGGAGGAGAGACAGCACCGCCCCTCCTGTCCGCTGGACCAGATATTGCCCTCCCCTGACCCAAGCTGCTTCCCAGACGCCTGCAGGGTGCTGGGTCCTGGTCTCTGGGGAAGGGTGGGGAACACACGTGAGGAATTCCCCCCTCCGCAGCTTACCTGTCCTGGTCACAAGGCTGGGGTCCAACAGGGCCTGCCCACCTACAGGCCTGTGTCCTTGGGTAGCTGGGGGGAGGGGAGTGTTTGGGGCTCGTGGGCAGAACAAGACAGTCCCCCATCCCCCCAACCCCTCCGCTTCTCCGTGGGTGCCAGGAGGTATCAGTTGGGACAACTCAGATCTCTGGTGCGGATGCTGCTTTATTTCGCCAGGGCTTAGGTCCCTGCTCTCGGGGGGGCCCACACCTTGTCACACAGAATCCTTGGTCAAAGCCACTGTGCCCATGATGAGGTGCAGGGTGACAGGACTGGGCTATGCCAAGCATCGCTTCTCCCAGAGTTCTGAGGGTCCCTCTCAATGCCCTTGTTCCTGAGAGGCTCCCAGATGGTGTCCCGGCCCCAGCAGGGTGGGGGTCTGGGCAGACAGCTGGCCTCAGCCGGCACCCAGAGGCATCAAAGATGCTCCCGCTGCCCGGGCTGGCATGGGGGCAGGGTGGAGGGGGGGGCGGCAGGGGGAAGGATATCATGGAACAAGAACGTAAATTTAAGCAGTTTATGGAAAGAAGAGCCAGTGACCATAAGCATCAATCCTCCCCCCTCTTAAAAAGGCCTGACACACCCCAGTTCCTGTCTAGCTCCACGCAGTGCCTGTGCAACCTTAGCTCTGTGACACAGCCTCGTCTGCAAAATGCTGACGACAAGGCCAACCTCACAAGGCTACTATAAGGTCAGATCAAACCACCCAGCTGGTGGGCCATCCAGTAAGGTGCCGGGCACACAGTAGGCCACCGATTTGCAGGGAGGATCTAATTACAGCCCAGAGCAAAGAACTCGGGATTTTGGATACTTGCTGTGGTGTCTATGCAGGAGAAAGAAAATTTCTGTTAAGCTCCTCGAAAAGGTCAGAACAGCCTAGGCATGTTCTCACACTGATAAGCCCAGCAGAGGAGTGTCTAGGTCACCAGGTGTGGGGGACCTTCCCTCTGGGGCAGGCGAGGCTCTGCAGCCAGGCAGCCCTGAGTGTGAGGTGTGACTCTGCGTATTTGCCAGTGGTCCGGGGTGAGTCCCTAGTCTCCCCATCCCTGTAAAAGGGAGGTCATGGATACCTAACTCTCAGGGTTGTGAGATTCAGGTAAGAAATGCTCTATAAAACTCTAGTGGGTGGGGGGGAAGCACGAGTGACACACAGTGGGTGCTTGGGGGCTCTGCAGGAGGGTGGCCCAGGGTGGAGAGCCCAGCCTCACCTTGCTTCCCGGTGTCAGGGCTGAGCTCTGCAGCCCCCTCATGCGGGCCTCAGGCTTCAGGCAGGTCAGGGGCCGCCTGCCACCTCCTTGTGGTCTGATTGACCCCCAGGCCTGCACCACAGGGCTGACGGCAGCTGGCAAGGAACTAGGCTCCTGCACAGCTAAGAATAGAAGGCTTTGTGTGATTTAAGTAGCAGCCGGATCACATTAGGCCTCCCAGCCTGGCCCAGGGGGCTTATTAAGCAGGATCTGGGGCCATTGTGGGTCCTCCTGGGTGGAGGAGGGAGAGGGTGGGGAAAGGGTGCTGGGGCCACCATGGGCTTCCCCAGGACTTCTCTCTTGTTTCCATGTGATGATGATTTGATTTTTTTTCCGTAAGTGAGGCTCCTTGCTCCTCCCTTCTCGTCCCTGGGGCCGGCTAGGGAGCACCACCCAGTGTTCCTAGGGGAAAATCTCTCTGGAAAGTGTTCAAACAAACAAACCGGCCTCTGAGAGGAACAAACAAATCAATGAGAATGGCTTTGTCTTCAAGGAGAGGGCTGTTGATGGTGGCCATTTATTGAATGCCTACTGTATGCCAGACCCTGCAGGGCTCTGTGTTTGTGCCCTTGCCTCATCTCACCCTCAGAGGGGTGCTGCTGGGAGGGGTCCTCATGGACATGGTGGAGATGATGTCCAGCTAGTGCTTGGCAGAGTGGAGATTGGAACCAAGGACTATCTCACGTCGTTCCTTCTGGGGGCAAAAGGTTCCTGAGTCGGGGGAGAGGTGTGAGTCTCAATTCCTGGAGAGAGCCCTGGGCGCGGAGGACTTTGGTGCAATCAATGGTGCTTTACTTTATGTTACTCCAGGACTGGATTGGGAAGAGGAACTGTGATCCTATCACAAAAAGAGTTGGTTTTGTTGAGTTGGAACAAAACCAAACCCCTTAGGGCTCAGATTCCCCTTCTGTGAAGCGGACGGAAACTGCTTCGGGCAGGATCATGAGGCTACAGCACCAGAGCCCTGGTCTTTTGAACAATGAGCATCCTGGTCCCCTCCTCTGCAGGTCCTTGGTGCCTCCCACTTCCCTCTCCCCTCAGAAATTATTCCCAGTGTGAGAACTGGGAGGAATCCTGGGTCACCCTCTGGTTGTACAGATGGGAAGACCGAGTCCCAGAAGGATAGGGGTCATGAAGCACGTGGGCTGGGAGCACATAGTAGGTATTTAAGAAATCCCTTCCTTCTTCCAGTACCTCCTCCCCTTCGGGCACTGCTTTGGCGTGCAGATCTGAAGGGCTGGGGAAGGAGGGAAGCAGGGGCCAAAGGTGCGAGCCTGTAATGGCCCAGACCCATCTGCACTTGCCCAAACCCTGCCCAACTCTGAACGCCCCTTCTGCGGAGCCTGCCTGGACTCCCCTCTCTAAAGCCCTCATAACCTCCCCTCCACCCCAAAAGTGGGGGATGTTTTTTTAATTGTGCTAAAAAAAACATATGACTTAAAATTTAGCATCTTAATACTTCTTTTTTTAAAGCTTATTTATTTTGAGAGAGAGAGAGAGAGAGAGAGAGAGAGAGTGAGCGAACAGGGGAGGGGCAGACAGAGAAGGAGAGAGCGAGAATCCCAAGCAGGCTCCCTGCTGCCAGCACGGAGCCGGAGGCAGGGCTCAAACCCACAAACCATGAGATCATGACCTGAGCTGAAATCAAGAGTTGGATGCTTAACCAGCTGAACCACGCAGGTGCCCCAGCATCTTAATAAGTTTTAAGTGTGTGGTTTAGTAGTGTTTACTTTATTCACAGTGTTGCACAACAGATCTCCAGAACTTTTCAACTAGCAAAACTGAAATACCCAGGAAACGACAACTCTGCATTCTGCCCCCCAGCCCCCAGCGACCTCCATCCCACTAGGAATTTGACTACTCTAAGTACCTCATATATGTGAGCTCACACTGTGTTGGTCTCTTTGCAAGTGGCTTATTTTCCTCGGCATAATGTCCTCAGGGTTTGTCTGTGTTGTAGCACATGACAAAGTTCCCTTCCCTTTTCTGTGGCTGAATACTATTACGCTGTGTGTGCATACCACATGTTTATCCATTTGTTTGCCACTGGACACGTGGCTTGTGTCACCTCTTGCTACCGTGAAGAGTGGGGGTTTGGGAGGTGAGCGGGCCCAGTTTGGACCCCGGCTCCCAGCATCACGTGAGTGGTGGGTCTGCGTCCTTCGCCACTTACTGCTGTGCCTGGTGGGGCTGCAGGGAGAGGAAATTGTGTAGACATCGGCAAGATGGGTTCCCAGGGAAACGGGGCTGGGGGGATTCATTCTCATTATGCACTTTCCATCTCGGGCCAGATACCTTTTGGGGTTCAGGGGACCCACATACCCAAGCCCACCTTAACCTCCTTCTATGAGGCCTGCTCAGCATCCAGTGGAGCTGGAGAGCACCGGGGCCCACAGAGGGGCAGGTACTTGCCCAAGTTGGCACAACCAGACAGCGGCCATGCCAGGATTAAACTAAGGTCTCCAGCCTTCCGGCTCCGGAACTTTGTTGCTGCGTCTCCAGGATCCACAGGCCTGGTCCTCAGGTGGGACTGGCTCTCTCAGGGCCTGTGTATAATCCTGTGGCATGCAGGGCTGGGGGAGGAGGGAGCAAGGAGATGAGTGTCTCAGGCTCCTCTGTGCAGAGCCAGAGGCAGGTGGCATCTGCCAGGCTCCTCTGATGGCCGCCTTCTCCCAGGGCTGTGAACGGCAGCGCTGCCCCAGCGACGAGGGGCTCATGTCAGACTCCTTTGCATGGTTCAGGCCTGTCTGAGGTCCTGCCCTGCACCTGGGAGCTCACACTCTGCTTTCACTCACCTGTTCGTTTGCTTATTCCTTCCCTCAGTCACCTATTCAGCAAACACTCCCTGAGACCTGCTGTGGGCCTGGAGACCAAGCAGACCATGAAGGCGGTTAGTAGGGCGTAGCACTAAATAGTGTGGCTTCTGGGGCTAAACTGCCTGGGTGCAAATCCTGACTCTGCCAATTACCAGCTCTGTGATCTTGCCCAAATTGCTTCCCCTCTCTGTGCCTTATATTCTTTTTCCCTCAAGTGGGGATAATGATGTTCCAGTTACTATTCTTACAAATCACCTTGAAATTTAGTGACTTTATATAAGAACAACCATTTTATTATCTCAGTTTGTGTAGCTCAGGAATCCAAAATGGGCTCAACTGAGGGGCGCCTGGGTGACTCAGTCGGTTAGGCGTCCGACTTTGACTCAGGTCCTGATGTCATGGTTCATGAGTTCAAGCCCCACGTAGGGCTCTCTGCTGACAGCTCGGAGCCTGGAGCCGGTTTCAGATTCTGTGTCTCCCTCTCTGTCTCTGCCTCTCCCCCATTCACACTCTGTCTCTTTCTCCTAAAAATAAACATTAAAAAATTTTTTTTAAATGGGCTCAGCCCAGCGGTTCTGGCTCAGGGGCACTGACATGGTTATAGCCAGATGATGGCTGGAGCAATGCGGAGCTGGGGTGGCTGGAGGTTGGCCGGGCCCCTCTTGCTCTTTGTGTGGTTTCAGGGCTTCGTTCCCGTCTGCAAGCTCCTCTGGGCTTCCCCACAGTATGACAGCCTCGGAGCAGTCAGGCTGTCTACATGGCGGCCCCACGCTCCGTCAGGGGTATTCCAGTGAACTCCGCAAAAGCTGCATCACATTCAATGAGCCAGCCTTGGGAGTCTCCTAGGATCACTTCTGCCCTTAGTCCCAAGCACCCCCCAGATTCAAGTGGGGGTAGCATAGGCCCTACCTCTCCTGAGGAACATTGTAGGAAGAGCATGTGGGGGGAAAGATAACTGCTGCAGTTGTCTTTGGAAATACAGTCGGCCACAGTTGTGAGCGTTAGATAAGTCAAAACACGGGAGCCGTCTAGAACAGTGACTGGACATTGTATAGAAGGGATAGCTATATGTAGTCAAGGGTGATTTTGACCGTATGCAATTTACTCATGATGTGCTGATTTTAAGACCTGATTCCCAATGCAGAAGCCAATTCAATGAACTGTAGCATTTCCCATTTGGGTATTGAGGGATCTATAGGAATTCTCAACAAGCAGGGAACTAGCTATGTAAAGGTGTGGACTATATCCTGAGGTTTGGACTTAGCTCCAGGCGGCAGGGGCTACCCTAAGGTGAGGTGGGGGAGGGGAGCTGGGAAGGTGAATGGAGGCCAGGTTGAGAAAAGTTTTGCATATGGGATTTGATCCTGTAGGTCCCAGGGAGTTCTTGTCTGTTTCTCAGGCAGAGATATGAAGGGCTAGAATACCCTAATGAGGGAGCCACTTCTGGGGTGTGACCACAGAATTGGGGGAGGTACTGGACTTACGGGATATACGGAGGGGACAGGAATGATGGGGCTCATGCCCAGGTGTTTTCCCAGGGTGTTTGCATCAGTTTTGCATGTGATGTGCATACCCACCCTCACTTGCCTTTTCTCCCCTTCTAGTATATTGGATACTTTGCAATTTTTCTCTGCTGCAAGGAAAGGTGGAAGGGTGGGAGGCTGCCTGCCTTGGCAGAGGGGTCTGGAAGAGCCTGGCAGCCAACCCTAGGGAAGCTGGCAGGGCCAGAGAACACTCAGTGGCCTCCTCCTTGTGCCTCAGCCCCATCTGTTGGGAACAACCCCCCCCCCCCATGATCTCCCCTTTCAACACCCCATCCTACTCTGCAGCTTCGCAGGATCCAAATGGAACAGACCCTGAGTAGTGTCCACCCCTGCTCACATTACAGATGGGGAAACTGAGGTCCAGTGACTTGCTCCAAATGCCACAGCAAGTTAGCAAAGCATCCAGCCTCAAGCTGGCCACATGGCTGCAGCAGGTGCAGCGGCGCTCAGGCTGCCTCCCATTCAGTTCGACAGGAACAGGTGCTCTTCAGGTGCAGGGCTCCTCTCTACGAGACCCTCCACCCCCGAAGCCTCCTCCCAGCCTCTCTCCAAGGCCAGTCCTCCCTCTTGAGGGAGGTCGTGGATTTCAAGGAAACTGATTTCAAGAAAAGAGAAGGGGCTCTTTAGCAGCTATGTGGTCCTGGGAAAGTCCCCTCGTCTGGCACCTGTAAAAGGAGCGGGAGCTCACCAACCCTGGCAGGGCCGTCCTCAGGATTAGATGGACTCACTGGTGCTGAGCGATAATCTCTCATGCTGGTGCTGTATCTGGGAAAGGGAACGGCCAGGGATTACCCAGGAGGGGCATTTGAGCCACTCTGGAGGCAAGGCTGGACTAGTGCTGGGAAAAGGGACTTAGTCTTGACCCTAAAAGCTCTGAGCTGTGACTGAGCTGGTCCAGCCCTTCCCTTACATGTGAGAAGGGGCCCAAGGGAAAGATTGGGGCGGGGGGATCCAGGCAGGATCCCCTCTGGGAGCAACCTCCCCACCTAGCACTGAGAGGGAGGGCTTCCCAGAGGAAGAGTTTATGGAAACTGAGAGGGAAGGAAGGGCTGAAACAGTAGAGTAAGTACTGCTGCTGTCTCCCCCCGCTGCCCTATCCCCTGCCCTGCAGCTGTGAGAGCCAACCTTGAGCCCCAGCCAAGCTGACCTTGACTCCTGGCACCCCTGGGTCCCATGAGGGAAGCAGAAGCCCAAGACCACACTGCTTCCAGAGTGCTACAGCTGTGGGCCTGTCTACACCTGCATGTGCCTCCATGAGCCAGTGTGTGCTCGTGTGTCCACATGTATTGCCTGGGTCTGCCTGTGAATATGTACTCCGAATTCGTGTGTCTGCATCTGTGTGTTTGTGCATGTGCTTGCACATGTATGAGAGGGGGCCCTTGGTTTCCTGCAGGCCCCACGGGGTCTCTCCTTATAAATGGCAGACAGGTTAGAATGTGTCTACAAGGGGCCAAGTGTTTGTGTGTTTTAACCCCTGAGGAGGGGCGGAGCAGAGACAGCCCTTGCTCTGGGAGACGAGAGGGCTGAGAGGAGGTCCAGGTCTCACCAATGGGGCAAATTCAGCAGAAAGACCAGTTCCCCAGATTTGGAACGCCTCTCCCAGGGGCTCCTCGGTGCAGAACTCGGCCTGGGTGCTAGGACCCAGAGTCAAATCAGGCACTGCCTCTGCCCTTGGAGCCAGCCAGGGGCATCCGTGTGCAGCTGGGCACAAGCAGGGCTGCTGAGACGGGCTGTGCAGGGCCTAGGGAAACAGGAAAAGGCATGCCCAAGTCTACCAGGAGAGTCAAGGAAGTCTTCCTGCAGAAGGACTTTGAGCCAAGACTGCAGGGCTGTTTGGTGGGAGGTGAGGGGAAGAGAGGTGGAGAACCGGTGCCAGGTGGGCCTAGGGGCTTGAGGAAGATGGGTGGGAAGGGTGGTTCTCAACTGCCGGGCCTGGAAGACTGGAGAATGGAGGTGCCTTGAGATAAAGCACAGGGGTGGAGCAGGTTTAGGGGAATGTGATGAGTCATCATTGGGCCACTGTGGGTGGGAGGTTCCTGTTGGGGTGTCCAGGCCAGGATGACCAGGGGTCACTGGATATTCCCGCCTTGAGCTTGGTCCAGGCAGAGACAGTGGTGCTGAATGATCTTGCACAAGGAGAGTGTGAAGGGCAAGGGAGGACAAAGGGCTTAGGAGAAAGTGCAGCATGAGGCCCCGGGCAGAGAGGGGGGCCTGGAGACGATGAGGGAAACCAGAGCAGGTGGCGTCCTGGATGCCAGGGTTGGAGTATGTTTCCAGAAGGAAGGTGAGGCCCACAGTGTCAGCGAGGACTGAGAGCTGCACGGTGGGCTCACTCATGTGGAGGTCATGGCTGAACTTGGTAGGAACAGAGAGCTGTGGGTTTAGCAGCAGGTGGGAGGGAGGCAGTGGAGACATGAGTGTAGACAACTCTTTCAGAGGTTTGGATGAGAAGGAAGGAAAGAAGGGGAGTGCTAGCTGGGAAGGGGGACAGACTGGATGAGACTCAGGGCCTGTTCTTTGCCGCCTGCCAGGAGCCAGCCCAGAGGAGATGCCGAGGGAGGAGGAGCAGGGTGAGGCCGCTGTGGACACCTGCACTAGTTCTCTGCTGGGGCCCCGGGAGGGTGCCTAGAGGGGGCAGATTTTCCTGGAGGGATGGTTGTGCAGAGCAGGGGAGGAGGAGGTGGCATGGTGGCAGCCCTCAGTCCTGCCCTGAGCTCTGCCAGCCTCCAGGGTATCGTCCACCTGGGGGTGGGAGCATCAGGGACCCTTACGTGCAGAGACTTTTGACCTCCTAGGAGGCAGAAGCCCACAAACTCAGAGCATCCTCGTAAAGCAGGTTGCAAGTCAGTGGTTGAAGCTCAGGGCTGGGCGGAGTTGGCCTCCGGTGGTTTGTGTCTCCAGCACTGTAGGGGCGGCCTCATAGCTGCTTCAAACAAGAAAAGCCTAGGAAGGTCAGGGCATGGATCCTCGGGCTTCCAAGGAGACCACACCCAGCTCCCTCGAGTTAGGGGTGGGTGTCTGCAGGGAACGGAGCAGGTGTTCACAGCTGATCTCACCCTGCTCCTCTTCTGGGCTGTCTCCTTCCATGCACAGGCTTGAGTCTCACCCAATCTGTCCCCCTCCACTCCTTTGCAGCCAGCACTCCCTTTCTTCCCAGTTACTGGGAAGTCCTTCCTCTGGGTCTAGCCGAAGTCTTTCCTGCTGTGTGTTCCCTTCTGGTGAACTTGTTCAACCCTGCTCCGTGGAGCCAAGCTGATCAGCCGGCCGCTTTGAGTGGCGGCCAGTGTTTTTACAACTTGTTTTCATAAAGTTGGTTTGAAGTCTCCCTGCATTCCCAGAATGTCAGACCCGCCCTGATTCACAAGGATTGACCAAAACAGGATCTGAGCCAACGAGAAGAATCTGAAGACTTAGTCATCCCCCTTGGATCATCTGCAGATTCTCCTGCTTTTCTTCTAATAAAAAAAAAAAAAAGAAGAAGAAGAAAGAAAGAAAGTTAGCTCAGATGGCCAGGAGGGTACAGTGTTAAGGGAGGTAAACAGGCTCAGCCAGCCCAGGATAGAAGGCTCAGGGCTCAGGCTTCCCCCGGGGGGCCCACCTCAAGTCAAGTCCATTCTGCTGCTCGCCACACGGGGGAGCTTCAACAACTCCGAGTCTCAGCCTCAGTTTCCTTGTCTCTGAAATGGGAAAATTAATGGCACTGACCTCATCGCTGTCTGAGGTTGGGTGTCTAGAAGCAGAGAGACGAGGGTTCACGTGAGAGTGATTTATTAGGAAGTTTTCCAGAAAGGAAGCTGCTAAAGTAATAGGGAAAGTAGAACCAGAAAGAGGAGGAGAAGCAAGAGTGGAGGGGGCACTTGGCTCGGTCTGGAGAGGAGCTCTGGGGACATGAGGCCAGGGCTGGCTGCCAGGGCAAGGATGCTAGAGAACTTAGATCTTGACCCAGGCGGTCACTGGTAAAAGGGGGCCCTGGGGAACGGCCATGACCGCAGGCAAAGGGATTCCCACAGCCTCAGGGCAGTCCGCCCACAAACCTCCGTGGATGTTGGCTGCTAGGAGGGCCACGCAGCTCGCAGCCCGGTATGCCCCTGAATGGTAATGGAGTCCCAGGGGACAGGGCTGGAGCATGACAGAGGCCTCTCCCAAGGATTAGTGTGTGCATTCTATCCGATAAAGATTATGCAGAGCCTGGCACAGAGGAAGCACCAAAAAGTGACAGCTCTTCTCACCTATTAGAAAGGGGGTGCAGAAGAGGTGCCCCAGGATTGTGTGGTCAGCAAGAGGCAGAACATTAGAGCTTCCACGTGCTTCCACGGTTCCCCCAGGCCCAAGTGCTAGCTCACTCTCAGCTTCCCGAAGCAGGATCCCACAGAGCTCCCCAGCTGGTAGACGTGGCCCCAGTCCCCAAGGTTCTCCCTGAGACTTGGTTTCATGCAGCCTCTCCACCCTCACCAGGCTGCCTTGCAGGAGTCCCTTCTGGAGAAGTTGGCCTCTGTACCACTCCCATCTCCAGCCCTACCTGCACAGTGCAGAGGGCATCTGTGCAGAGCAGGATTCGGCAGAGGGCCCAGGGGCAGTGGAAGTATTGGGCACCACGGAGGAAATCAAGGCTCCTGGAGCCCATCCCCACCTGAATTGAATTTGGCTTTTCTTCTCAGCCCAGTGTACCCTGCCATGTATTCTGGGCTTTGCCCATAGAAGGCATTCAGGGATTGTTTATGGAACTCATGTTGGTCAGCAGGTCCCAGGAACAGACAAGCAGGAGTTAGGCTCTCAGGACTCTGCCAATGATGACTTTAGCTGGTGATGTCAGCCTGGGGGGGCCCAGATAGAATCTGCCCGAACCCCTCTCCCACCCCTGTGATATCCCAAAGGATGACACCCACAGTCTGGCCTCCCCACTAAGGCCTTTAGGAGTCCAGCTCTGCAGAGCATGACAGGCCTGGGTCCTAGTTCAGTCTTGCACCTGCTGTGTGACCTTGGCCAAGTCAGCTCCCCTCTCTGAGCCTCAGTGCCCCATGTTTCTAACCAAAGTGTTGTATCTACCCACCTCAAATCAGGTGATTTCAACATTGTGTTAATCCCCGTTTGATACCCAGAGGGGCAAAGTGACTTGCCCAAGATCACACAGCAAAAGGGTGGAGGTGAGAGGGCCAGGACTTGCTCCCCGCCTCCTGGCTGGTTAGGTAAGCACCTTACCCTTTATCAGCTCTGCCCTGGCCCCCAGCCCTGTCTGATTTGGAACTGGCACTAAGTTCTCAAGGATCAGGATGGACTGAGGTAGGTACCCAACTGGTCAGTGTGCTGTTTGTCACCAGCTCATCTGACAACCATTTATGGAGCACGTACTGTGGAAAGAGTTCGTTCTGTGCTCAGATGCATGGGATCCTGCTTTCACCAGGCTTAATGCCTAGTGTGCCTATCCCAAGGCCTGGGCCTGCCGAGGAGCAGGCAGGGAGCGGCTGCCTGGGGTGGTGGATGTGGAGGGAACAGGCTTGCTCGGTCGTGGGTATTCGTTGCTGCCTCCGGTGGGTCCAATGCTGGGCTAGGTTGGGGTGAGGCTAGGAGAAAGCTCCGATCCACCAACAAGGCCCTCCTGCACCCCTCCCCCAGCTCATGTCTCCTTTGTTCAGAGAGCACTTGGTGCCTTTCTCTATACCGTTAGACAGTGGGCTCCCCCACCAGGGACTCGGAGCCTCTCTGGGCACACAGAAGAGCACAGGAACTGTGTGCTGGTGACTGGATTTACGGCTGTGTAGACTGGCTTGGGAGTCAGAGTATGAATCCTGGCTCTGCCATTCACGTAGCTGTGCCCTTGAACAAGGGACCCAAAGCCCTTGAGCTTCTGTTCTGCCATGTGTAGAATGCAGGTGCAGTGGGAGGCTGAGGGGGACAAATGAGAGAATGGATAGACTCCCCACCCCTTACGAGGTTACAGCTGGCCCTCTGCACGTGGTCGACCCTGTTATGGTCGGTGGACTTGACATGTGCCAAGCCAGTGGGAAACACAAGATAGATGGTGTTAGGTCCTATCACATCGGTCAGCACTTTACAGTTTATAGAGCTCTGTCACATCCTGCTCCCTGGGTTTTCCCAATCATCCCACAGGGAATCTGGGCTCATGGCCATATCCCACTTGAGGAATGAAGACCTCAGCCTAGAGAGGAGGCTGCCCTGCCTGTAAATGGCCACGCCAGGCTCAGAACCCAGGCCTCCTGGCTGTTGGTCTCCTACTCTCCCCTTGACCTTCTCTCCCCCTCCAGAACCTGGGTCCTGCTCTCTGGAAGCGCTTTGTGAAAGATGCTAAGAAGGGTGGTGAGCAGGGAACATGGAGGTTTCTCAGAAGCATGCATTCTGGTGGCTTTGGTCCAAGGGGATCAGTGTGACCTGTAGGCTCAGAGTAAGTGGGCAGAAGGGGGCATGGGTAGAGGTGAACTGAGTAGGGGTGCAAAGGAGAAAACCAGTTGTGGGGGCCAGAGGTCCCTGGGTCTATTCACTCAGCCTGATGGCCAGGGGGCTGCCAGACACTTCTAGGCAGCTTGGGCCAGGTCCCTTCACAGATGATGCTGGAAAGTAAGGGAGTTTAAGGAGCACCAGGTCTAAGGGAGATGCTAGTCAAGTCGTGGCCACTGGCCTTGAAGGAATGTCGGTCGGCTCTGGAAATAAGGCCCATGTCTAAGCATGAGGACCTTTCAGGCATAGAGCGCTTTCTAAAAGGCAGACTCTAGGGAAGGCAGGACTGGCTGGCAGCCCAGCAGGTGCTCAGGTGAAGTGACCAATGCAGGCAGCCTGGGCCCCACAGAAGTGAGAGCTGGTGGGCAGGGAGACAGGCAGGCCCAGGGCAAAGTTTGCAGGGCCCAGGACAAAAATACAAATAGAGGCCCATAGCATATACTTTGCCAGATATTTGAAGGTGATGTAACAAACCTAGCAACGGTTAAATAAGATCATTTTATTTTCTCACCTTTACAAATATATCTTCATAACACAAATTGAAATATACATGTAAAGTTACGGTTTTATACAACTGAAAGTGACTAAATAGCAAAGGAGACTGAATGTGATTATTAGTACACATCTGGGTGCTTCGTTGATGTTCGGATGAGTTATGAGACATAATTCATGCCTTACTACTTATTATTTCATAAAATGTATTGTCTTCATTTTAACAAGATCGCTATGTTATATTGTTATAATCAAGATTTTTGCATCATTTGAAAATTGGGTATTGATGGTAATCATCCAAAAGATCAAAAATAAAACACGATTATATTTCAAGCGTATAGAATTTGAGTATAGTTCCATGAAAAACGTAAAGTACATGTAAAGAAAGGAGAACTTCTGTCCTCAAAAATTGTTTTTAATTCCTTAGAATTATCTATGGACATTAAAGGTATATACATCGTAATCGATGAATATCAGATTTTAAAATAAAATTATTTAGAGATGAAATATCCACATTTTTGAACATATGTCGCTGTGAACCTATTCACAGCCCCAGCCTTTCACGTCCATGTAGTTGCCAGTGTGAAGGATTAGTGTCACACGTCATGTTACATTCATTTGAGTAATATGAATTCTTAGATGCTGCAAGATGTTCTTCAGTGCCTTGTGTATTTACTGTGGATACCACACTAACTCATGAGTACTTTTAGAACCGCAAATTGGAACAGGGAGAAAAGCCAAAAAAAAAAAAAAAGAAAAAAAAGAAAAGAAAGAAAATGTTGCTCAGCATTACTGGGAAAGACACTTTGTTATGCAAGAAGCTATTGCTCTTGCTGTCTGAAAGGATTTGACAAGTTTAATTTGCCTCCTGAACGTTCCTGCTACTACTTAGTCCCCTCCTCCACCACCACTCCTAGTGTCCCTCTTCCTCATCCACAACAAAGACCTTTATCTGGACAGAATCATCTTTTGTTCTTCAGGCCCGAGAAATGGAGAAGCGTTTCAGCGGGACCTGAGTGGCATTAGGGGAGCGAGGAGGCTCGCAGGTCCCTCGGATGTCCTGTGGCGGAGGCTCCTGTATGGTCTCTACTACGTTCGTTTGTGAGTGTGTGTCTGTGGCATGTGGGGCTCCGGGCAGTGGCCCTTCTTCCCTGCGCCTGAGGGTGATTCAGGGGACGGGATGAGATCTCATCGGTGAGATCCTGTCGTACAGCTTCACGACAGATAAATGATGGAGCTTGTCCTATGGCTGGTGTTTAAATCTCTGTGTCTGTATCACTCATTCATTTCATTCATGTGTGTGTTTACTCATTTATTTAAAACCTATACTCACTTCCTCCAACCCTTCATTTCATTGTGGAATGCCAGGCCGTAGGCAGTCTTGTAATGCAGCCCCAGAGCCTACAGATGAGGGAATCAAGGCTCAGAGAAGTGCACTGATGTACCTAAGATCACATAGCAGAAAAGCCTCTGGCCAGTTTCATAGTGGAGGATGGATGCCACGTGTGAGTTTCAGGTAAAATCTGAATAGGTATTACTATGTCCCAAGCGGCTTCATTGGGCTCTGCCGCCCAGCCACCCACCACAGGGCCCTGGGGATTCTGGAGAGGTTTTCAGCTTGAAGAGCTACTTCCTGTTTGGGGCCAAACACTTCCTTCAGGTGACTCACAGGCTCCCACTGGTCTCGCGCTGGGAAGCCAACGTTGGGGTGGAGATAGGCCCAGGCCACATCACCTTCAGCCTGCGACCCCGGCTGGCTGACCCCGAGACCAAGCAGTGCCACAGACTGGAGGTAGGAGATGGAGAAGGAAGGAGGATGCTAGATGGTTCTCACCCAGCCTGGTGGGCAGGGCTCTGAGAGAGCAGGGGAACCCGAACCTGGGCCGCGGTGGGCAAGGTGGCAGCCTCCACCTCCCACCGTTCCCACATCTACCTTCCAAGGTAGCCACTGCCCATGTAGGGGCTGAAGCAGAGGCGGGGGCCTCTCAGGGACAATTTGCAACACTTTCTCTTCAGTGTAGGATAGTTAAGTGGAAAGAACATGAGGCCGGGAGACACAAACTTGAATCTCTGACACCAACTTTCTCATGAACTTGTCAGCTCCCTACCCTTCTCTGGGCCTCAACATCCATGTCTGGGGGAAGGCTTGCTGGCCGTGACCTTTTGTGGTAACTTAGTATCTCAGGATTTACATGAAGAGATTTGGGGGTGAATTCTGTCTCTGCTACCTTGCTGGCTATGTCCACGTCCCAGAGCCTCCATTTTAAAATTTGAAATAAGAATCATTTTAAGCATTTTACATAATTTAATCCTCACGTCAACCCTACGAGTCAGGTTTAATATTATTGTTGTCATTGTTGCTATTTTGTAATAAGGAGACTGAGGCACAGAGAGGTTAAGTAACCTGCCCAAGGTTGAACAGTAAGAGCCAAGATTCTGACTTGGACAGTTGGACCCCAGTGCCCATGCTGTTAACAGCTATGTGCTTGCTACTCAAACTGTGGTCCTTGGACCTACAGCCCCAGCATCACCTGGAAGCTGGTCAGAGATGAAGAATCTCAGGCCCCCATCTAGACCTACTGTGTCAGACAGGGTCTCCAGGTGGTTTGTTTGCACACTGAAGTTTGAGAAGCCCTGCTCTGTTTATATTCCGCCCATCGCTTAGGGTCATAATTAGTGGGAGACGAAGGAAATAAGTATGTTTTATAAACTGTAAAGTGCAGTGCATTCAGAACATGGTGGGAAGCCTGAGGACTGCAGGGGGAGGGAGGCAGGGTTAGGGTGCCCCAAGGGTCTGGCTCTCAGTAGCTGAATGTCCTCTCTAAGCTGTCTCTCTAAGGCCAGCTCTGGCCCCTCCTGTCCGAGGCTGAGCTTGGCTGTGTGTTTCTTGCTGGTGTGCGGCTCCAGGGCCTGATCGGGGTAGAGCGTTCTGATGTTGGCATGGGCTTGGGTAGCAGGCCTGCCCTGGCGCTGCAGGGCACCAGGAGGCCCAGGTCCCAGCCCTGGCTCTGCCTCTGATGGTCTGGGAAGGCCAGGCAGGCTCCCGGCCCTGCCAGCCTCGCTGTGCCCTGGTGGGCAACGTGACTGCATCCCTTGCAAGCCCGCAGCACTGCCCCAGAGCTTTGTCCCTTCTCCGTTTCTCCCTAAGGCCTGTCGGAACCCCCTCTCCTCCCAGTTCCTGGGCAGGAGGGCTGCCCTGCCGGCTGGCGAGAGGGGAGGCAGTGCATGAGTCAGAAGTTGGCCACATAATTGCCGTGCCCCAGATCCCGCCTCCAGCCCACCGCCCTCCCTCATCAGCTGCCTTAGAAGAGCAGCTGGTTTGGCGGCTACCTCCAGAGGAGCAGGTCTCTGGGCAGCACGAAAGGGCCTCTGCTCCCCCAGGAACCACATGCAGCCCCAGTTGCTCCCCAGGGTGGCTGGGACTTGGGTTGCATTTGCATGGGTTCTGGGCCAGGCAAGAGTGGTTCAGGGTACTGGTTATCCTGGGTTTAGGGTTGGGACTGGTCTGTGGGCAGCATGTGTAGAGGTCGGATTGCTTGTGGGGGGCCTGGTGGCCCATAGCTGCCGGACCACCCGCCAGCTTGGCAGCGTCCCTGGGCAGGGACGAGGTGTGACCCATCCCTGGGCCCCACACCCAGAACGGGGTGGGCACGGTGTGGGGACTCACTATGGGTCAGGTGAGAGAGGAGAAGGCAGTGGGGACCAATGAGTGATCTGACTGTGTTTGTCTCCTTGTCCCCTCAGCCATCCCAAGGAAGTGACAACACCACCTCCGTGGACGGGACATCCTCAGGAGCTGCCCCACTCACAGCCACTGCTACCTTCTTCCAGGTAAAGAAAAGAGAAAGGAAGGGTGGAGGGAGAAAGGAGTTAAAGACAAGCTACAGAGAGCAGTGCTCTGGCTTCTAAAACAGTATCTACCTCTCCCAGGGTGATAGCGCCTTACAATTTACAAAAAACAAAAAACAAAAAAGCCAATCAAGGGGGACAGGGATTGCTGTCCCATTTGGTGGGCAAGTAAAGAACTGGAGTAGAGTTTGTGCTGGGTACTTGTCTAAGCCCCTGACATGTATTAGCTCGTTTAATGCCTGTGACAGCCCATGAGGTGGGTGCTATTATTATCCCCACTTTATAGATAAGGAGACTGAGGTATAGTGATATCGTACCAATTAGTAGGTGGTAACACTGGGTTTCAAACCCAGGCAGACTGACTCTCATTGCACATTCTCAATCCCTGTGATTTACTCCTGCTAGAGCTATGTATTAAACTAAGTTTCCTTGACGTCCAGTTTGGGGATTTAAAGAGCTCCCATTTCCAGAGGAGATCTGGATTTTAAAAGATAATCCTAGAGAAAGTGATGCTTCAGCCAAAGGAACGAATAGCAAATGGTGGAATTAGAGGTCTTGAATCCTGCAATTGGCATGAACCTTCAAGGTGTGCCAGGCCAGCAAATTCCTATGACTTTCTTCCTCAGAATTCTAGTAAACCCAGTTTTCTTTGGTTACCGAACGGAGACCAGGAAATTTGAGAGGAGGGAAGAAGAGGTTAGGCCTCAGGTTCTCAGACGTGCCTGGAAGTGGAGGGGTCCTGTTCGTCACAGGACCCCACAGTGAAGAGAGATGAAGTGACAGTGAGGAAATCAGTATTCTGTGCTAATTCTGAGGTCACCTTCTACTAGACCCAGAACAGATATGTGCAAACAGATAGCAAGGGGTTAAGCAAAAATTGTGGGAGAACATACTTAATTGAGACTTTTTTTATAGTAACATTTTTTTCTGTAGATTGGGAAAGGCTAATTATTATTCAGGAGCAGAACTGGGATTGGGCTCAGAAGTGGCTATACAGTCGTGTGGTTTAAGAGGCTGTGATCTCCTTTCCTTCCACTGCACGATTAAGCAGCTTCTCTGACTCACAAATAAACAGGTGCCTGCTTGGTGCCAGGCCCAGTGCAGAGGCACAGGTCCCTTGCAGAGTAACAACTCTAGCAGGGATGGGGCCTGGGGTATTTCTGTCCCCGCCGCCTGGTGCAGGGCCACAGGCACTGTGGCTCTTCAGAAAAGCTTGGCCAAACAGATTAAAAATCTCTGCCCGGAGAGGCTCTCAGCCTGCTGGGCAAGGCAGCTACGGAAGCAGATAATTACCAGGCACAGAGGCCTGTGATCATGTCTCGAGCATTCTGCCAGATGACAGGAACACAAAGAGAGGAGGCAGTGGGCTTCTGGGGGGTGGGGTGGGGATCAGACCAGGCTTTGCACAGGGTCCATTTGTTAAGATGGATAGGATTTGAATTGGGGTGGTGGGGAGAGCTTTCCTGGCAGAGGGCCCAGCATGAGCAGAGAGGCATGGAGGTGGGGAGGCTGGGTAATGTGGTGTGCTTGGAGCCGAGTGGTGTGAGGAGGGGCAGGGGGAGGGAAGGCGAGACAGGTAGGGGTGGGAAGCAAGAGAAAAGTTCCTTAAATGGCAGGCCTTGCTTCTCTTCCCATCCCCAGGCCTGCTTGGGAAGCCTGTTTGGATGATAACTCCGCTATTTTACATAAATAAATAAAATAAATCATTGCTCTCTGTTCCCTCCGGGGGTAAAAACTGGGCAGGGACAAGTTTGCTCAGTGCAGGTCTCTGCCAGACTCCGCTTTCTCCTTTTCCTCCCATTCGGGTGGCCCCTCCTTCCGAGGGACCCAGGGAGAGGTATTGGAAAAAGCCAGCCCGGTCCCTGTGACTGAATCACTGGGCTCCTGGGAGGCTGGGGTGTCAGCCGAGGTGAGAGGATAGTGAAAGTCTCCCCCTCACCAGGCACCCGGGTTGACCCTTGAGGCCCTGCCACAAACCCGGAGAATATTTACTCACTCTGCCTGGTCCAGGGAGAACCTATCAGTGCCAGTGGGGGAGGGGGTGATAGGGGTCCTGGCAGCTTAAAGAGAGAAGCACTCAGCCCTCCAGGGAGGGAGGGGCCTGTCACAGGGGGTATGCAAGCCTACACAGGCCACTCTGCTGGGGAACCACCCCTAGGAACTAACTGGGGATTTCTGCATGGGAAGGGAGGCCGGATGGAATGGCTCCAGATCTTTCCTGGTGCCAACATTTAGGACTTTAATAGCCTGAAATCCAAGGACAGTTCTTAGATCCCGGCTGGACTGAGCCAGGACTCTGATTGTAAGAGTCTCGAGTGAGGTGATTCTAAGACCACGGTTTAGAGAGTTCATAGCTAGAGATTTTGAGTTCTGAGATGCTAAGCTCTGCGTTCTAGGCAAGGCCAGGTCGAACTCTTGGTGACTACTTAGCCCACGCTCATACTCCTGACTTGGGAAAGAGAGGTCCTTCCTATGCCAAGAGAACCCAAGTCCCCTGGGCAGGGTCCATTCCTGGCTCCGGTCCAGCCTGTAGCCCCAGACACACCCCAGACATGCAGGTCTGTCCCCCTGGGGCCTTAACTGCAGGTACAGCTCAGGAGACCTATCCTGAACCCTGGCAAAGCCAGCCTCCCCTCCTCGCCCGTAAAACGGGATGGTACTTACCGGTGGAATCGGCCAGATGCTTCGGTGAGCCAACACGCGTGGAGGCTCCTGGGCACTAGAAAGCACCGTGCCTGTGGCCGTAATCCTGGCTGCTGTTGCTCCATTGAGGTTGTTTCCTTGAGAGGAAGGTTCGTGTCCGAGTCCCTGTGAATCATGCTTGGCTCCCAGCAGTGCCTGGTACAGAGCGGGGGCTTCTTAAACATTCACTGAGTGACCTCAAGACCTTTAGTCAGGGAACAAATCGTCCCAGAGGCCACAGTTCCAAGGACGCCATCCCTTCCCAAGGGAGAAGCAGGGAGCACTTTCTACAGGGGGGCGGCCAAGAGGGGCGGAAGAACTGGGCAGCCCACTGCCAGGGTCGGGAGCACCCTGCCTGGAAGACAGTGCAGCTTGGCCGGCTCAGAGGGGAAGGGAAATCAGAGGTCTCCTGGCACGGAAGTGTTGGATAAACAGGCTGCCTGGCACCACTGTGGAAAGAGGTTAATAATGACCCTAATTATGGCCTGATTGATCTTTTGAGGGCTCCTGCAGAGCCCCAGCCTTGGCCACGAGCAGGCTTGGCCACGAGCAGGCATGACGGGAGCCTGGGGCCGCTGGCCTGCCTTGTCTTTTCACCTCCGAGGCCTCCCTCCCAGCCCTCTCCCTGCCTCTCCATGACAGACTTCCTTCCTTCCCTACATCTGGCTCCCTTCTCTGTTGGTTTCATTAAATCTGGGGCTTTCTGTGAGGCCCACAGAAGTGGACCGACTTGCCCAGGGCCACGCAGTGAGATGATGGCAGCCAGATCTGCCCATTCTAGCCATCTGATGAGGCCCAGGGACGGGAAGGCAGCAAATGTGTGAGCACTCCTTAGAACCCAACGCCAGAAAGCCGTGCCTCAGGGCAGTGGGATTGGCTGGTCCCATTATCAGCCCTGTCCCCCCGCTGCCAGCCCCAACCTCAGGAGGAGTCCTCATAGTCCTGTGTCTTTTGTGCCTTGGGTTTTACTCCAAGGGAATGTTGGGGTCATTGCTGTACCTTGGTCTCTGTCAAAGATGGTGAAGGCACCTGGGCAGAGGCAGAGCCCTGGCCCCAGGATCAGGATGACTAGTCCTCTAACCTTGTCTCAGGCCTTCCTGCAGCTCTCATTCTCGTCCTGACTGTTCTAGGCAGGGGCAGGCTCAGGGCTCCCAACACTAGTCCTGGGAAGGGAAGGGGTTCTTCCCCTCAGACTGGGCAAGGACTGTGGGGTTTGTCCTTCCCTCCTTCCGGTGCAGCCCCATCTCTGCTTTCCTCTTGGGGATGAAGAGAGAGCAGGTGCTTAGAAGGTTTTAGGGTGTGTGCCCAAAAGACCCTTGGGGACCATCTGGTAGTATGTATCTCATGATACAGATAGGAAAACTGAGGCCAGAGGTCTGTGGAGGTCACCCAGCTTGCTGGTCACCCAAGGCTGGGCTGGGGTGGAGGACAATGAGGGCAACCATGGCCTATAAGAAGTGGGGACCGTTCCTTGTCCATATCCGTGCACTGCCTCCCTCCCTGGGGCCCTGGCAGGCTGCTGGAGGCCAGATCTCCTCCTCCTCCAGCCCTGCACTTGTCAGGGGGTTCCTCCCCCCCCCCCAGGTTCTTGGTGCCATTCCATGTCCCTGCTCCCCTAGCACCAACCAAAATATTGGGCTTGGCCCTTTGACATGTGCTTCAGAGTGATACCGTGTGTGGCCAGCACAGCCATGGAATGTGGGCAGACCTTCCCTCTGGGGCTTGTGCCATGGAAGGACTTCGCAGTCCCGGGTTCAAATCCTCCCTTCTCGCAGTCAGCTGTTTGGCCTTGGGGGAATCTCTCCAGCCTGCCTTATCTATTGATCAGTCGATTGATCGAGATATCAGAGTTAAATCCACATATATTTAATGAATACACTTTTTGGGTTTTTTTAAAGTTTATTTATTTTGAGAGAGAACACACGCAAGGAGGGGAAGGGCAGAGAGAGAGAAGGAGAGAGAGAATCTCAAGCAGGCTCCACACTGTCAGCACGGAGCCCGACGTGCAGCTTGAACTCATGAACCGTGAGATCGTGACCTGAACCAAAATCAGGGGTCTGATGCTAAACCAACTGAACCACCCAGGTGCCCCTAGACTTTTTTTTTTTTTTTTAACGTATCTAAGTTTACGGAAGAATCGATCGAAAGGAAAGAGAGCTGTTATGTACTCCCCCTCCCCACCTCACAGCTGCCCTTCTTATTAACATCCTATGTTAGGGTGGCACATTTGTTACCGCTGGAGACAGTGTTGACACGGTGTTCACTAAAGTCATAGTTACACTAGGGCTCGCTCTTGGTGTGGTACGTTCTATGGGGTTTGACAAATGTATGGTGACATGTGTCCATCATTACAGTGTCCCATAGAAGAGTTTCATTGCCCTAGAAATCTTCTGCGCTTCTCCTGCCCCCACCGCCTGGCACCCACTGCTCCCATGGTTTTATCCTTACCAGCGTGTCATAGAGCTGGAATCATACAGTATGTAGCCTTTTCAGGCATCTGTCACTTAACAATACGGGTTTTAAGGTCTCTTCAGGTGCTTGTGTGGCTTGATGGCACATTTCTATCACTGAATGCTGTTCCATTGTCTGGGTGGATCACGGTTTGTCCATCTGTTCACCTGGGGCCAATATTTCTAGGCTCCAAAGGAAGACCGTCGAGCTCTCCATTGGTACAATCCATGTCACTTTCTGTAACTAGCTTCTTTCACTTTGCATAATGTTTTTAAGACTTATTCATGTGGTAACACATATCTATGTTTTATTCCTTTGATCGCGGCCTTGGGTCTTTTTTTGTGTCACTCCATCTAGTCCCCATTTCGCAGGTGGCTAAGGTAAGGCTCAGAGAGAGCCAGTGACCTGTCCAAGGTTACACAGCAAGTCCGCTGAAGACCAGGCTGGAACCTGGGCACCAACACCTGGCCTGAAATTCTTTCCACTCTCAGGAAGAAGAACAGGCTTGGGGGCCACAGCCAGCATGGTTCAGGGCAGTGAAGATGGTCATGTGACCTAGAAGCAGGGAGGAGGCTCAGGTCCATGCCCAGCATGTCAGGACAGGAGAGGGACCCTAAAGGTGCCAGTATTCTGCCCCATAGCAGGTGCTCACTCTATCCCGGGCCCGACCCCTGAAGGTCCTTCCCTACGTAAAACAGAAGGCTATGAAGGTTCAGGGCAGGGGCCGGGAATTCAGGCAGAAAACAGAACTTTGGACTCAGGGGCGCCCTTGAACATCAGGCTCAGAAGCGAGGGCTTTCTCATATCCCAGGGCCAGGAGGAGCTCCCGGCTAGGGATTTCTTGGGAACTTGGCTGATATCAGCAGTCCTGGAGGTGGCTTGGAGAAATCAATCCATCCTAAGTAATGCCATTAGCCCTGGCGGGAAGAGGGGGTGGCAGGGGAGGCTGGGGAGAGTCTGGTCTGGTCTCTGGGAGCTTGTCTGAGTGCTCAGTGTCTGAGCAGCATGTCTCTGTTAACAAGACTTCCGGGTCTCCTCAGAAGTACTGTCCAGGAAGCCCCCAGTGCCCCCTCTTGTGGCTGGTCTCTGGGGACATGGGGAACAACTCAAGTCATCCCATGGGGGAGACAGGCCCATCAGTGGTGCTCACGCAGGGTGCCTAGGGAAGACTGAGGGACACTCAGGGCTATGGGAAGCTGGGAAACTCTCTAACCAAACCTGGAGCTCATGGGAGGCTCCCTGGAGGAGGTCACATCTGAACTGAGACTCAAAGGGTGGGGAGGTGTTAATCAGCTGAAGGGACAGCAAGTTCTGGAGGATGAGGCTGGAGGAATCAGAGACCATTTGCTCAAGAGCTCACTCTGGCCACAGCTCAGGGCTTGGGGTGGTAGGGTGTGACCCCCCCCAGAGGGAGGCCAGAGGATTTTCTATCTACGGGAGAGATGAGACCTGGGCCAGGGGCCAGGCCATTGGCCAAGGGGCTGGTGCGAAGAGGCTGTGAGATTTGTTAGAAGCAGGTTGGGGTGGTGAGGAGGTCAGTGTGGCTTGTGCTAGGTCTGCAGGGCCTGGGTGACCCTGCGGGTTGGGAGGGCTTGGCCACACCCGGTAACTGAAGCCATGGGAAGGGACAAAAAGGCCCCAGAAGAACATGTGAAAATTCACCGGGCGGGGATGGAGGGGTGGGGGAGACAATTCCAAGAGCCACGATCAGCTGAGGCCCTAGTGCAGGCGATTCTGCTTTCCTGACTTGAAATGCAATTTCCATTCCTGGCGCCTTGTAATGCTCAGTTAGTGGGGGGAGGGGGGAGGGCAGAGGACATGAGCTCTGAGAGTCCTGGGAAAGGCTTGTGAGAGCAGGGGGACCTGGGTGTGCGCTCCTGTTCACAGAGCGGCCACCTGCTATACTTCAGTCAGTGCAGCGATGTGCCCTCCTGGGACAGCCCCCCCATCTGGTCTCCTTAGGGGTCAAGTCAAAGGCTTTTACCCCATTTTACAGATTCAGAAACCAAGACTCAGGGAAGAACCCTAGAGGCCCTGGCACAGAGCAAAGGTGGGGACAGATGTGATTGATCTGACCAGTAGAGGCCCTAATCTTGGGGTAAGATTTGGCTCCCTGGCTATGTGAGATCTGGCCCTCTACCCCCTCAAGAAGACTGCGAATGTGGGAATACATTTGTACATTCCTTCTAGGGTGGAATAAAGTAGAGCTGAGAGCACTGCCCCCCCAACTGCCCCTCCCGCTCTGCAACCCCACGGGACCTAAGCCTCCAGACTGCAGCAGCACCCCACCCCCATACTGTTCCCTAGGCCCTGGGCTCAGCTTGGCCCAGAGAGCCCCCACAGCTGTATCGTACTCCACATACCTCCCAGGGGAGCTGCAGGCACAGAGGCTACGCCAGACAATTCCCAGCAATTAGGAGGCTCCTGATCAGTCAATATTCCCTGCAAGGCCCTAATGCATCTCCCCCTTCCTACAGACCAGGGGCTTTAATTCCTGTGCGGAGGTTAGCATTTGGTGGGGGTGGGTCGAGGCCCTGAGTGCTACTGAGTTGGTGGGTAGGTCTGAAGCCCAGACACCCCCCACCCCCAGCAGCCCCAGGGGCACTTAGGCCTCAGACAGGCCTTGCTCAGTGCCGCCTCCCTCCCGGAAGCATGCCCCGCCCCTCCATTCACAAGGTTAAGTGCCCACGGGCCCCCCTTACTCACTCCAGAATACCAGCTCCTGAGCCATTATAGCGGCCCAGGGGTTGCAAGGGTCAGCAGACTGCCCCCGCCTCCCGCCTTGTAAAGGGCTGGGCAGTATGTATTCTAGTCCTGGCCATTCAGTCTGTCTTAGAATCACTCACCCCTGCAGTTAGTTGCAGAAGCCATAGACAATACTTAAGCAAATGATTGAGGCTGCATCCAATAACGCTTTATTTATGGACTCTGAAATCTGAGTCTCGTATAATTTTCATGTGTCACAAAATATTCTTGTTTTGACTTTTTTCCCCCCGAACTGTGAAAATATGGAAAAACCATTCTTAGCTTGTGGGTTATATAAAAATAGGTGCCTGGTTGGATTCGGCCCATGAGTTACCACTTGCCATCCCTGGGCCTAGAGCAAGGCTCCTTGGAGCCAGACTGACTGGCTCTGCTGTGTGACCTTTGGCAAATGACTAAACCTTTCTGTACTTCAGATTTCTCATCTGGAGAATGGGGGTGATAAGGATACTACATGGGGAATGTCAAGTGGTACGGCTGCTTTGTTGTTTCTGCAAAGCAGCTTTTGGCTGTTTTCAGAAGGTTAAACATGGAGAGGAGCCTGGGTGGCTCAGTCGGTTAAGCATCCAGCTCTTGATTTCAGCTCAGGTCATGCTCTCATGGTTCGTGAGACAGCCCTGGGTCGGGCTCTATACTGAGTGGGGAGCCTGCTTGGGATTCTCTCTCTCCCTCTCTCTCTCTCTCTATGCCCCTCCTCTGCTCTCTCTCTCTCTCTCCCTCAAAAATAAATAAATAAATAAATAAATACTTAAAACATACAGACTCCTCAGCCCCCATCCTGAGTCCATAGCACCAGAATGTGGGATCTGGGCATGGGGCCAGGGAATCTGTATTTAAAAATTAAAAAAAAAAAAAAGATTAAATGTGGAGTTGCCATTATGACCCAGCACCTCCATTCCAAAGTATGTACCCGAGAGAACTGAAAACATGCTCACATGGAAACTTGTTTGTTAGCAGTGTTATTCATAACAGCTAAAAAGTGGTAACAACCTCAATGTCCCTCAACTGATGAATGGGTAAAATGGCGTCCTTCATACAGTTGAGGATCGTTCAGCCTTAAAAGCGAGTGTAGTAGTGATTCCTGCTACAATATGGTGAGCTTCGAAAACATGTTAAATGATCGAAGCATGACATAAAAGGCCGTATGCCGTCTGATTGCAGTCATGTGAAAGTCCAGAATAGGCAAATCCATAAATGAGAAAGTAGATCTGTGGTCACCAGGGCGTGGGGGCAGGAGTGGGGTGGGTGAGGCAGTGACAGTTGATGGGTCTGGGTTTTTTGCTGGGATGATGAAGATGCTTTGGAATCAGATAGTAGGGATGGTTGCACAACTTTGCGACTATACTGAAAACTGAATATGCTAAATACTGAACTGTATACTTTGAAAGGGTCAAATTTTGGGATGCCTGGGTGGCTCAGTTGGTTAAGCATCTGACTTCGGCTCAGGTCATGATCTCGCCGTTCATGGGTTCAAGCCCTGCCTTGGGCCTGGAACCTGCTTTGGATTCTGTGTGTGTCTCCTCCCCCGCTCAACCTCTGTGTCTCTCTTTCTCTCTCTCAAAAATAAATAATCATTAGAAAAAAGTTAAAAAAAAAAAAGGGTGAAATCTTTGCCTTGTGAATTTGATCTCACAGGACTGCTGTAAGAGTTGTACAGAATAAGTGACTGGTTTTGCCTCTCACCGGTCCAATAGGGGCCCTGAGGGCATCAGTGTGCCTGTCCCATTCACATTGTCTCTAGGACCTAGGATAGGACCTGACACATAACATGTGGCTTCGAGTTTCTAGAGTCCCACAGACCGGGGCTTGCATCCTCACTCCTGGCTCTGGGCCCCAGGCCCCTCTTCTGTAAATGGGTTGAGGATAACAGTGGCCACAAGGATCAGATGATGTTTGACATCGGGGTGTGTGAGGTGGCCAGGCCGGTGGCCACCAGGCCACATTTGGCCTTTGCTGGCCCCAAGAGACCAAATCCCCCACAGGTGTCCCCCAGGCGCCAGGCAGGGCCGGACAGTTGCCCTGACGGCAGCAACTCAACCCACAAGCTGCCGTTCGTTGTTCCACCGCCCACGGGCAGAGCTCCCTGGGCTGGCGGCTCCCTGAGCCCAAAGGAATGAACACTTCGGGGGCCCCAGAGCAGTTTCCCAGCTCGACCACAGCCGGGCATCGGACTGCCTGCCAGCCACCGTCCCATCCTCTCTCTCAGCCTCGGCACATTCAGTTATCAAATGAGTTTGGGCTGTCGTACCTGCCAGCTGAGGTGTAAAGTGTTCACCCAGTTTTATTTTAAATAAAAATTAAATTAAAAAATTGGAGGACACAATTGAGAAAATAAAGCTGAGAATGGCTGAGGGAGTATGGGAAGGGCTTGCAGTTTTCTAGGAGGTGGCTTGGGAAAGTCTGGTTGAGAAAAGAACATTTGAGCAAAGACCTGAGGAGAGGAGGGGAAGGGGAGAGCCCTATGGAGTTCTATGGGAAAAGCATTCCTGGCACAGGAAGCAAGTGTGGCTGGGGGTGAGTGGTCGGGGGGTGAGGAGGAGACCGCAAGCGTGTGGGCCTCCCCGGAGGGTCCTGTGCAGGACTGGCACCTAACGAGGCTCGGTGGCTTTTGCCGGGTGTGGGGCTGACTGCCTGCACTTCCCCCGCCTCACACCCCTGTGCTTCCTCCTGCAGGACCGGCCAGGGGCCTCCATGGGTGCCTGAGGGCCGGGCGCCAGGCTGCGCGCAAGAGCATGGTGAGACACCAGCCCCTGCAGTACTATGAGCCCCAGCTGTGCCTCTCCTGCCTCACGGGCATCTACGGCTGCCGCTGGAAACGCTACCAGAGATCCCACGATGACACTACTCCGGTGAGCCATGCTGGGGCGGGGCCAGAGGACCTAGGGCGCCCCAGCACCTGGGGGAAGGGTCTCCGCTCCGTCACTCTGCTGTGTGGCTCTGGGCAGCTCAATGCCCCTCTGGGTTTCAGTTTCTCCTTCTACAAAATGGGCCCGTGGTCCTTCCTAAATCTACCTGACCCAGGTGGGACAGGAAGTAGGCCGCCCTGTCACGGATGTAGCCGGTGAGCTCTCCTCTGACACATGGTGGCTGGGTGGCTCCTGAGGTCTGGGCAGAAAGGGGTGCTCCAGGAGGGATGCTCCAAGAGGGTGGGCTCACCCCCAGGTGAGCAGAAGTTTTCAGCTTCCTGGCAGATCCAGAAGACAGGCAGGCAGGCGGGGGGTTGGAGGGAAGGGTGAGGAGGTGGTGCCAGGCCATCCTGGAGCCTGGGAGCTGGCAGGGCCATGGGCTGGCACCAGGATTCTGTCACCTGAGCCACAGGCCTGTCAGAGCTGGCAGCAGGTGCTCAGCCGGATAAAGAAAGCCTCCTTCAGTGTCCGGCACCCTTGGCCAGACCCGGAGCTGAGCCTTGCTTCTGTCCTGGGGTCACTGTTCGCTGAGGGATCCAGTTTCTTCTCTGAAGGAACCCAATTCCTTCAGGAGGAAAGAGAGCGAGGTCAATGGAGTCTATCTAAAAGGTTTGCTACCTGGTAAACAGCTTTCCTCCTCTCTCCTGTTTGTCGGAACAAAGAAGCCAGCCTCCAAGTTCAGCCAGCCTTGAAACAGGCTGGAGTGGCCAAGGGTGTGAGTGGCAGCTGAGGTCAGAGGCCCAGTATCACCAGGCTCTCTGGATGGGGAGGATGGGGAAGCTTGTCCACCTTCCTGCCCTCCTCCTCTGCCTGTGATGGTGGCCGACAGAGCGCTAGCCTGAGTCAGGAGCCTGGGGTCGTGACTCCCAAATGGTAAGAAGCAGGTGCCACATGGCCTGATGTGTTGCCACGTCCCCCCTCCCAGCCCAGAGAAGGCCACAGGCCAGACTGAGGCAAGGAAGAGGGAGGGGCCTGCCCAAGGCCCCAGGGCAGGTCCCTGCGTTCTGGGATGGCAGCCTCAGTCTGTCCGCCCCCAGCCCTGCCTGGGTCAGTCTTACCCTCTTACGTGTTCGCGGGATCTCCCCCACAGTGATGTGGGCCCTGAGACCGGGAATCAGGCAGGCTGAAGTCCAAATTGTGCCTCTTCTGCTTGCACCCAGTTGACTCTGGGCTTTCTCAACTGTGCAATGACGTCCCCCCTCAGGGAGCTGCTGGTGGATGGCATGTACTAATGGCACGAAGTGGCGGGCACGGCGCTGGCTGTGACTAGTCATTAAGTCAGTCATTCCCGACCCCAGAGCCTTGACCTCTCCATCTGTGAAATGGGAGAGGGGTTGGGTCAAGACTTGAGAATTCCTTTTCCACTGTACTTTGCTCTGAGCTCCATTCTCCCCGGGGATGGGGGGCAGGCAGCAGGGCCTCCCCGTGTCGGGAAAGGCAGCAGCTTGGCAGGCAGCTGGCACCCGGGTGTCTGTGCCAGGAGCAGTGCTGAGCGCTGACACACAGCCACTCCACTCGTTTCTCCCAACGAGCCCTCGAGCTAGATGCCGTCACCACCATTTACTTGGGGAAGCAGAAGCCAGGGATGCCAGTGAGAGGCCGAGCTGGGAGCTGGCCCCTGGCAGTGTAGGTCCAATGGCTCTGGGTGGGAAGACCGCGAAGCTAAGGGAGGAGGACGGCTGGGCTCCCCGGCCGAGAGCCCTTGGCCGTCAGAGTAGCCGCTGGAGGAAGGCGTGGCTCCCAGGACATCTCACCCTCAGTGCGCCCAGGGCAGGCCCGTCCCAGGCGTCAGAGTCAGGAACTGACTGGTCTTGGCTGTGGCCAGCACGGGGCCCGGGGTGGAGGAAGTAGTGTGCTGAGGCTAGTTTTGAGCTGACTCAGAGTCCAAGTGCTGCCTGCTCTGCAAATGCCAAGGTCTGGGATGCCAGGTAGGGAGCAAAGGCAGTAGGGGCTGCAGGGACCACAAGCCAGCTTGGCCCGGAGAGGGTTTTGCCGCAGCTCTGGGTGTCAGAGCCTCCAGGCCTCCACAGGAAGGGCTGAGCTTGCCTCAGGTGACCCACGAACCACAGAGACTCCCCCTTCCCTGTCACTCACCTCATTCCACTTCCCCGCCCACTTCCTGGGTTCCAGCCTCAGCCTGCTCACCCTTTTTCTCTCTCTCCCCCTTTGTTTTTTTCTCCCCCGCCCCCCCTTCCCCCGTCCCTCCTTAGATGGCTGGGCGAGGACCGTGATGTGGGCTGGGCTCTCTGGCCTGAAACAGTGAGGGGAAGAGTGATGGTGTCAGGGCTGGTGCAGAGTAGGAGCAAACTCTGTAAGTTTTGCTGAACAAACAGGCCCTGGGGTGAGCTCGGGGAGCACAGGCTGGGGTGTGGGGTGGGGGGGAAGAGCGCTGCCAGGGCCTCCAAAAGGGGCAGGGGCTCCAACTTTGGGCCTGTGCCTCTTCTCATCCACAACTTCCCCCTCTGACTTTGGGGGCCCCTCCCCCTGCCCAGGCACTGCCTCCCCTCAAATCCCCTTTGGGAAGCCTCCCCTGGCCTCTCCCAACTCAGACAAGCCCTGGGTCAAGTTCTTCTGTGAAGCCAGACCTCTCTGGTGCTTATCTGTGAAATGGGGTGACGGGTGGTGAGTCACAGAAACATTTCACCCATGATCTTGCTCAGCCTGGGAAATAAAGCTGGAGAGTAACAGTTACCATTTATTGGGTACCTATTGTATGCTGGGATCCCAGAGCTTACCTGCCTTGCCCCATTGATTGTTAGATCGCCCTGTGGGGCAGATTTAACTGTCATGCCGTTGGGGAACTCAAGGCTTAAAGTCACATCACACCTGGGAGAGAGTCCACGATAGATTTGCAACATGAGCCTCCGAAAGATGAAGGCTGGGGGGCGGGGGGGTGGGGGGAGGACATGCAGATTCGGAGTATGTGATTAAATGGGAACCTGCAAGAAGGGGAAGAAAGGAGGGGCTGGAGGAACACTTGGGAAGTTGCCTGAGGGAGAAGAGTGTGGGACAGGAGTGTGTAAGGCAAGAATGGGAGTGGCTCGAATGTCAGACCAGGAGTAGCCCCCTCCTCTGGGTCCCAGCCGGCAGCCTCCTTCCTGCCCCACCAGCCTGATCCTTCCTGTCCCACTAGCCTGATGCATCCCCACCTCCTCCAAGCCTTCGCTCCTAGGGTCTGCCACCCCCAGGACACACACTGGACAAATAAGGAAGCAGGAAACTGAGGACCAGAGAGGTGAAATGACCTATTCTGCCCCCAGCCCCTAGGGAGTGGAGGAGCCTGACAGCAGGAGGCTGGCTCACTCGACAGCTAGGAAGGGGAAGTGAAGCTTTTTATAACTGGGGATAATTAATTGGTTGTTGTCTGTGACTCATTACTCTAATGCTGCCAATTAAGGACTTGGTAGGACAGAAGACAGTTCCCAGGCTGTCCCCTAGGGCCCCCTGAAGACTGCGTGTCTGTGGGAGGCAGCTCGGTGTCAAAACCAGCTTCTCTGTAGCAAGAGGCATATAGGTCAGACGCCTGGAGGAACTTCCCAGCCCAAGACAGATAGTGGCTGTCACCTCTCATGTGTTTCTATAGCACATTTGCCTTTTGAGGGCTGTTTTAAAAAAGCTCATTTGACCCCTCTGTCTCACGGAGAAGGCTCCAGGAAGAGTAAGTGGTTTATTCAAGCCATGGCGATTGAAGGCACAGCCCACACTGCCCCCTGCTCACCTCCCCAGTCCAGACGGTTCCACACCCACTGTCTTGTCTGGGATGCACTAATTACTTATTTAATCAACAGACCCGTCCCGATACCTGCTCTGGGCCCTGGGGTCAGGGGGGTATCTGACCCAGCTCCCTGCCTCCCTTGAAGGGCTCCCAGGCTGTTGGGGGAGCAGACAAGATCCAACACACCCAGGCCACCCAGGGTGATCCCTGCCGAGGCCCAGGAAAACCCCAGGCAGGGGAGCTGGCCTGAACTGGTGTCTGAGAGTTGGTCCTGTCTCGCCGGCTGGGGAATCGTTCAAGGCACCGGGCGCCGTACGGACCAGAGCTTCCTTGTGTACCCGAGTTTCTTGTGTTTGGTAACTGAAAGCAATCTGGCCTCAGTGTGGCTCCGGCGTGAGGAGGGAAGGTTGTGGCCACGTGGCCTGGGCCTGAGGCTGTGCTAGGGAGCCCGTTCCCCATCCTGGGTGGAGGGAGCCCAGTCAGACCCAGGCTATGCGAGGACCAGTCTGGTTAAATTGCGGAGGACGCATGGTGGTGGTGGAGGGGGGACTGGGGTGGGGGTGGGGAGAGCAGGGAGCCAGAGAGAGAGAGACAGAGGCCTCACCCCAGGGAGGGGGTATGCAGGTTCCTTGTGAAGGGAGGGATTCTAGAGACACTTGGAAGGTATAATCAACAGACTGGCTGTGGAAGAGATTGAGGGAGTCCTTTATGATGCCTCTCATCATCCCCTGATTTCTAGCCTAGCCGGATGACGCCATTCCAGGGACGGAAATGGGAAACCGTGCTGTGTCCAGGGGCAAGTGGGAGGGGAGAGCGGTCTCTGTAAAGTCCAGGGAGAGCCCAGTGTGGGTGGGACACAGACAGCTAAGTCCCTCCACCCCTGAGGCCTACTTCCTATGACAGGAGCCCCTGCGGCCACACAGGAAGATGCCCGCTGGGGGATGTTCAGCAGACCTCCACCCCCCATCCCTCACCCCTCCCAGGAGAACCCCACCCCTTCAGAGCACCCTGCTTTTGCTCAGGCTGTCGCCTCACTTGGAATGCCCCTTCTCTCTTTACCACCTCTTGAGGTTCGTCACAAACACCTGCTCTTCTGAAGAATTACCCCTGTCAAACCAAAAGAGAATCAGGCCTCCCTCTCCCGGGCTCCCACAGCACCTCAGGCCTGGGCTGCCCCTTTGGACTGACTTTCTGTGTCTCCCAAGGGACTCGGAGTTGTGAGAGCGGAGCCTGGGCCTCGGAGGAGGGGCCTGGGCACGGCTGGGAGGATGGCTGAGGCCAGAGCCTGAAGAATGGTGAGCAAGTTAGGGACCGTGCCTGCCACCCTGCGGACTGTGCCTGGAGAGGCAGCACCTCCGATGAGCTCTCGGGTATTGGGTCTGGAGAGGGCCAGCATACATGCGTGGACAGGTGCATGCTGTCTTCCAGTGCCCCCAGCTGTGACTGGCAGATGCGGGTGCTGACTTCGCAGGACCTCCCAGGCCATGCTCAGAGCCAAGATTGGGCTCTGCCCGTGGGCAGGAGCCCAGGGGTGGAGAGTCTCCCAGCTGGTTCCCCACCTCCCTGTCCTGTCACCACCAAGTGGGCCTTGACGGGAGAGTGGCTCCCACTTGGGAATCAAGATGCGCTCCCTGGATGAAGCAGCCTTCACACTGGGATGCAGAGTGTGATTGGAGTCAGCCAGGAGTGCTTGGGTATTCCCGGCCAGGGAGCTGTGGCCCGAGCTCTGTGCTGTCTACATCAGTGACTTAGTGTGTGACCTCAGGCAAGGCCAGACCTTCTCTGGGCCTCAGCTTGCTTATGGTTAGATGGAGGTTCAGCTTCATGCCACAAGGGTCCAGTTAGATAATGGGTACCAATGCACGTCCCAGAGAGACTGCTGTCCCAACCTTGGGGAAAATGTGTTCTCCCTATAAACTTTCAAAGGGGTGGCTGTTCCCTTCTCCGGTACTTTGGCAAAAAGGGGTCCAGCAGGTGAGAGGGGCACCCTCTGATCCCCAGTTTCCCACTCCTAAAATGGGGAGAAGACCCCATGTTATCCTTGAAGCCAGGCCATGATGATGAGAAAATGGGAGATGATGTTATGTGTCCAATGAGAGACAGAGGGGAGGCTGGCAGAGCCCTGGTTTGTTGCAAAGAGCCGAGGATTTATCGCTGCAATAAAGCCGGGCCATCTCTGGCCTTCAGCAACCCCTATACTCTGCCTAACTCCTCCTTGAATGGTGCTGAGGGTGCCTGGCCCTGCCACACTCGCGGGGAAGCGGCTAACATTCTGTAACTGCCTTGAGTGTCTGCTCAGAGAGCCTGGATGGGGTAGGAGAAGACAGGACATCAGCAGGGGGTGCAGCCACCCACTGCCCTGTGGCCTTGGCAGGGCCCTCTGCGGGTCTGGGATGATCCTCCTGAGCATCCCCCCCCCCCCCCGCCAGCCCAGCTCTTCTGCTCCTGTCTCCCTGTGGGCTGATGCGACCCCCAGGGTGGGAGGGGAGTGGCAGGGTGTTCCCGGCTGGGCCTGGTTTCATCCTACTGCCTAATGAGCTCCTAGCGCACCCCAGCAGAAGCAAGGGCGACAGAGGCCTAATTGCCTGGCTCTCTGTAGCCCAGAAAAATAAATCCGGCCTCTTAGGCCGTCAGGAGCTGGCTGGGGGTGGGGACTCTAATCCCTTTCCCTGCTTGGCCCTAAGGCTGTAATACAGCTCAAACCTCCCCAGGCCACCCCCTCCCCCAAATCTCCTGGGTGAGGGCCAGAGTAATCCTGCCAGGGCCTGCCTGTCTCTCCCCTCCCAGAGCTCCCCACACCCTTCCCAGCTGACATTTCCCAGCCTTTTTTGGTGCATCAGTCCCCCCATTTGGCATGTGGCAAGGGTACCAACAGACCGATGACTGGAGGAGGGGCTTGCAGGCCGGAGATCCAGCCTACAGGAGGGCAGATTAGCCCTCGGTGGGTAGGCACCCCTCAATGTCTCCAGTCTTTGCAGGGCTGTGGGATGCTGAGGGCACAGCTGAACTCTGGGACCTCTTTTTATTTTAATGTTAATTTATTTTTGAGGGTAGGAGAGAGACACGATTGTGAGCAAGGGAGGGGCAGAGAGAGAGGGAGACACAGAATCGGAAGCAGGCTCCAGGCTCTGAGCCATTAGCACAGAGCCTGATGCGGGGCTCAAACCCATGAGCCATGAGATCATGACCTGAGCTGAAGTCAGCTGCTTAACCAACTGAGCCACCCAGGTGCCCCACTGGATTCTGGGACCTTAAAGCAGAGTGGGGACCCCAGGAGTGGCACAGGGAGCAGAGCTCAGCCCCGTAGAAGGAGCCATGCCCAGCAGCGCCCATGCATGGGGGAAAGGGCTGCCCTGGGACAGACTAGAAAGCCTAGAAGCAGTGCACACGCATGTGAGGATGTTCTGCGTGGTAAATGAATGTGGAAATGACAGCAGATTTCACAAACCATGTGGAGACAGCTGAAGTATCCATTTGGTGGAAATAAAATTAGATCTCTGCCTCTTACCTCAAACCAAAATAAATTCCAGATGGATTAAAATGGTTTTTTTTTCTATCTTTAAATTCCTTTTCTCTATTGAGGAAGTGCACATTTGTTGAGAAAATTCAAACTTGGAAAGATGTAAAGTAGAAGGAATTCTGATCTTAATGCTTGAGAGAAATGGCTTTCCAGCCTCTATCCGTGTACATATATATACATCCGTGTGGAGCGGTAGACAGACGAATATAGAGAGCTGGGTGGATTACAGATTCGAATGAAAACCGCCAAGCCAAGAAATTACCACTATAAAATATGAGTCAAGTATATAATCTTGGGCTACCTTTCTTAAACGTGATACCAAAGGCAAAACCTATAGAGAAAAAGAAGGGTAGAGTAGACTATATGAAAATTTAAATTTCTATACAGAGGGGTGCCTGGGTGGCTCAGTCAGTTAAACGTCCGACTTCGGCTCAGGTCATGATCTCATGGTTCTTGGGTTTGAGCCCCACATCAGGCTCTGAGCTGTCAGCACAGAGCCTGCTTCAGATTCTGTGTCTCCCTCTCTCTCTGCCCCTCCCCCACTCGTGCTCTGTCTCTGTCTCTCTCTCAAAAATAAACAAACATTAAAAACACTTAAAAATTTTTTATACAGAAAGCGTAATAAGATTAAAGTAAAATGATGAAATAAGAAAAAATATACAATAGGAGTGCCTGGGTGGTTCCGTCAGTTAAGCCTCTGACTTTGGCTCAGGTCATGATCTCATGGCTCATGAGTTCAAGCCCCACATGGGGCTCTCTGCTGTCAGTGTGGATCCTGCTTTGCATCCTCCGTCTCCCTCTTTCTCTGCCCCTCCCCCACTAATTCATTTTCTCTCTCTCTCTCTCTCTGTCTCAAAAAAAAAAAAATTTAAAAAAGGGGGCACCTGGGTGGCTCAACCAGTTAAACGTCCAACTTCAGCTCAGGTCACGATCTCGCAGTTCAAGCCCCACATCAGGCTCTGTGTTGACAGCTCAGAGCCTGGAGCCTGCTTCGGATTCTGTGTCTCTTTCTCTCTGCCCCTCCCCTGCTCACGCTCTGTCTCTCTCCCTCAAAAATAAGTAAATGTTAAAAAAAAAGAAAAGAAAAAGTATGCCGTATATATGAAGGTTAACACTCCTACATAGAACTTTTATATGCCCATAGAAAAGGAAGCCAGTTCCCCCAAACAAAAACTGCCGAGCTCCGTGCCTTTATACCTTCAGCTCTCTCCCTCTGCCCCAATCCAGGCTCCCTAACCTGTCATCCCAGCAAGTCCATTCCTTCCAGCTTTGCTGCAGGCATCCCCTCCTCCAGGAAGCCCGCCAGACCATCTCTTCTCCCATAACTGGCTGTGAGCTCCTGAGCAGCCCATGCTTGCCCCATTCACCACACTCATTCCTAGGATTGGAATTTCCTGCTGGCTTCTCAGTCATCTGTGGGCGTTGCTCAGAGCAGAATCTAGGCCTCATTCATCTCCCAGCATGCAGGGCTCAGCACATATATCTAGGACGACTGGAAGAGAATGGTGGCAAGGATGTGGAGGGGAGATGCTGGGATTTAATTTGGTATGCAGTGTGAGGGAGGGGTCTAATTTTTTACCAAATAGATGTCCAGATGTCGTCGCCACACCATCTGTTGAATTCTCTCTCCTTTCTGTACTAATTTACTGTATATTAATCTTGTGTCCTTGCTTCTAGCCTCTTCCCCTTCTTTGGGTCTCAGTTTCTCCATCTCTGAGTTGGATCTGTAGAGGATGAGGCAAGATGATCTCTGAACTCTTCTCTACTCTGAAATTCCAGGGTTCCTGGCCTGGCATTGCCTATGACTGACTCACTGTGTGACCTTGGGCCGGGCCTTGCCCCTCTGAGCCAGTTTCCTCCTCGGGCAGACAAGGACAATTACAGGTCTCGCTTATTGTTGCTCTGGGACAGTTGGAGATGCTGAAGGCACCCCGACCTGCGTGTGAATTCTGGCTCCACTGTTACATTTGCGCTTTGTGGCCTTGGGCAAGTCACTTCCCCTCCCCGAGCTCTGCTTTCCTCCAGCTATACCACCTGCTTTGCAGGGCTGCGGGGAGGATGAGAGGAGATAGAGCAAGTGGAGGACTCCTAGGGGCACCTTGCCCCAACTCTGTGAAGAGCCCACGCGGAGCTCTGTCCTCCACGGCCGGCAATGTGGGGCTGGGAGGGGGCACAGGGCAAGTGCTATGCCAGGGTCTCCTTCCTTCATCTGTGCCGGCTCCTAGGACAGCAGCCTCCAGAACTGGCCTTCCCCCTGCGTCCCGCCGACCGCGGCACCCACCCTGGGCTGGGAGCAGGTGAGCTGCAGGCTGTCCTCAGCAGCCGGAAGAAACGTGGGGTAGAGCAGGGGGCGGGGAATGTCTTGATCGCTGTCTTCGCATAATTAAAGGGCTGTCAGATGCGAAACGATAATTATAGGAACCATCATGGATTTGGCGACTTACAGCTTACATCTGTAATCGCATGGGGGCCTGGCAGCCCTCCCGTGAGGTAGAGGTGATGTCACCCCCGTGAACGGAGGAGGAAGCTGAAGCTTGGTCCTGAGTGACTGGCCCCCGGCCCTGTGGCTCCTAGGGAGGAGGGCTGAGAACTAAAATCCAGCTCTTGTTTATATTCCCCGCCTCACGCCCTGGTCATGTGACCCTAATGATTTCTTGCCCTTTTGCTGGACTCGTGTGTGGAACCTGAGAACCAGCTTCGGGGTGGCGGCTGAGGGTGTCAGGGGCACCTGAGGGCGGGACGGAGGGACATATCGTAAGTCCTCCTGGTCTGTGCGGCATGCATCCTGCTGGTCCCATTTTACAGAGCAGGAAGCTGGCGCTCAAGAGGATAAGTAAATGTCTCCCCCAAGGTCACCCATTTAGTAGGAGGTGGCCAGTAGGAGGTGGGGTTCCGAGTCAGTGTTGCGGGGCTCCCAAAGGCAGCCTGCCTCTCTCCAGCTGCTGTCTTCAAAGGAAGAACCAGGCAGCATTCAGAGGGAGCGCCCATCCCTGCAGCTCAGGAGCAGAAGCAGGGTGGGCTCCTCCCCTGGGGGCTTCAGAGGCAGGGACGGGGAAGGGGGGGACAGGAGTCCAGCAAAACAGCTCTGTCTCCCCTACCCTGTGAATATGGAGTCTGTGGCCGTGTCAAGATTGGAAGGGTGGCTCCTGCTGCCGATGCAGAGTTCAGGCTCCGGGGTCTGTTTGGGGGTCCAGGGCAGGGTCCCCAGGAGGGGCAGCGGTGTCCGCGTGCATCCTGGCCTGCGGCTGAGGTGTGGGGTGGGCCGGGCTGTGCACACTTCCTGCAGAGGGCTGGCTTTGTGGCTGCAGCCGGGCTTGGTGTTCATGTGAGCCCCTGCTGCTAATAAGCTCTTTCAGCACGTTTCTCTCTGAATGCAGAAGGCCTCTGGGGTGGGCGGGACAGAGACCAAGAGGGACAAGGAGAAGACGTGACAATCATCAGGAGGTGGTGAGGGGGAGCGGTGGCCTCTGGGAAACTGGCACACTGTCGCTTGGTGCAGGAGGGAGGGACCCATCTTCCTGGAGGGTGGGGACAAGAATGGGAGGAGATGAGGCAGAGGGTGCCCTGGCCTCTGGGGCTGGGCCTCCAGGCTTCCCCATCACCCCCAGCTCCCGGTGCAGGGATAGAGCAGCCCACGCAGCTCACAGCCGGGGCCTGGCCCCATCTCCAGCTGCTCTTGGCCTCTCCTGCTGCTGCCTGGTCAGCTCAGGAGCTACCTGACCTTTGTCCCGCTCCAGTGGCTACAAGGCTTTGAACAGAAGGAGACTGGGTATCACAGGAGCTCCTTCCCCTGGGTCCTCAGCCTGAGGCTACGTCTGGATTGGCTGATGGCCCCATCCACTGGGGACCTGAAGCCTCCCTATGTCACAGTCAGGTTCACGCCTGCTTCTCTTCTTCACATCTGATGTGTGAGCATCACCTTGTGCTCTGTAGGGTGCGGGCCCAGGGTACACGGACGCATCTCAGCCATCCCTGCTCTGAAGGAGTCCACAGCCCAGGGAACCGTCCCTTGTTATGTGCCTACTGTGTGCCACTTGACATATATCACCTCATTTAATAGCAGCCCTCCCCATTTTACAGGTGAGGAAGCTGAGGCTCAGAGGGGCAGAGACTGGTCCATCTGCCTCCTGAGCCCAGGTTCTTTTCATCTCCACATTTCAGAATGTGATTGAGGGTCAGACTGGTGGGCACCAAGGATTTGTGCAGAAGTGTTCAGGGAAAGGCCTTCAAGGCGTGGAGGGATGGGGGTGTTTCTTCCTGAAGGAGAAGGAGGTTTGGCCTGGGGTAGAGCCCAAAGAGGGAGGAGCGAGGACTGCAGGGGACCAGCCTGGCCCTGGGACTACTATCCTGGATACCAGACGGCAAGGACAGGTTTGGGGGAGGGCTGCACAGGGCTGGCTCTCAAGGAGGCCTGTCAGGATACCCGAGTTCAGCGTCTGTCCTCCCCCACTTGGCGACCTCGGGTATGTTCCTCAGCTTCTGACTCCCTTCTACTCATCCATGTTGAGCCTTTGTACAAATTTGCAAAAGGCACCCCTTCTCCAGGACTCGTGTGCAGCATCTGCAGGAAAACAGTCGTGATAAATATGTGTACGGATGGTAACTGTGACGTGAGTGCCACTTCCTAGTGATGAGGTCCCCAGCTCGCTCATCCGTATGCGGTGGCCCCTCTCTGAGGCATGTGGTTTTCCTCATTTGCTCTCGGATGGAGATAAAACCCACAGAAAGAGAGCCCCAGGCCCTGTGCAGACTGAGAGGTGATGGAGGGCTGCTGGGTCCACCGTCCCTCCCAGCTGGCACTGACCTCAGAGCCCACCCCTCCAGGCCCCTCTCCTGTAGTGGCCCTGACAAGACCCCGCAGTGACATTTGGAGCCTCTTTGTTGGCGGCGCTGCTCCCTGCCACTTCCTCTGCCAGCTCCTGGCCTTTCTCTCCCTGTCTTCCAGCCCCCGCCATCCAGGTTTTTCCTCTGATTGTTCTTACAGGGACCTGCTGCTCCCCCACTGGGGTCGGGCCTCTTTATCCCCATCTACAGGCTCCCTGTGGCCATGGGGCCCTCAGCTTCTAGATCCCAGGATTTTCATCTCCAGGTGGCCCCCCACCCCAGCTCACATCGGTTCTGATAATGGGGTTTCTCATTCCTTAATGCTAAGGCCTTGGCCCCATATCCGCCGTGCTCTTAGTGCCTCACCCACCTGTCGGCTCTAATCTTATCTGGCATCCAGGACTGGGGCAGGGGAGCCCCTCATTCTCACCCTGTCCTTCCTGCCCCACCGTCAATATCTGGCCAAGTGGGGACAGCGACCCTTAGTGCACAGGACGCCTGTCTGGTGTGGGTCCCCCAACATCTGTGGTCTTCCTGGCAAACCTGCCAGAATTGCCCCTCGGTCATGCATCATCCCTCACCACAGGACATCCCTCACCACAGGACATCCCTCCAGCACCTGCTGCCACTGTCCCTACAGCTAGCCCCCTGGTCCCACCGTCTGTTGAATTCCAGGCTGCTCACCTGGGACAGGACTCATCACAGGCTGAGGCTCACTCCTCACCCAGGCCCCTCTCAGAACCTTGTCTACTGGCCAGAGGTGCAGCAGCCTCACCCCTGCCGAGGTGGAGGGATCTCTGGACAGATGGCCACTCACCGCTGCCAGTCGGGGGCCCACAGAAGACCCCTCCTCTCGGGGGGTGGGATGGTAAGCCCCCAGTGAAATCTCTCCTGGGTGGGCATCTTCATAGCAGAGTAAGGAGAAAGGATCTTTTCTCACCTACCTTTATCAAAATTTTCTTAAGTTCCCACCCCACTCCGGGAAGAGGGAGACCATCTAGAACTTGAAGGCGCTTACAGCGTAACAGAGGAGACTGACATATAAAGACAGTTCTAGAACTGCAGGGTCTATGCTGGAACAGACATGGAGGCCAGGGCTATGGAAGCTCTGGGGAGAGGAGATTCACCTGATGGGACAGGGAAGGCCTCAGGGAGGAGGAGGGTCACCCCGTGAGCCAGAGAGGGGTTGCCTGCTAAATGGGGGGTATGGCTTGTGCAGAGGCACGGGGCTTGAAGGGGCCTGTTGAGGCACTGTGGGCAATTCGGAGCGTGGCCTGTAAAGCGCCTGTGTGAGGGCAGGGGCGAGGGCTGAAGCCAGTGACGTTCTCGGGCTGGGGCATGACATGACCAGAGATGGATCAGTCTTGGAAGACGGATGTTTAAGCTGGCCTGGCACCAGCCAGCTACGCCCTGCAGGAAATGGGGGCGACTGAATTCTTACTTGTGAGCAAATTAGAATTGGAGGCAAGAGGGATTTGGAGAAAGTTAGGCTAGCCGGGCTGGGGGTGCTGGCTCAGACGGGGGGCATCCCCCAGCCATCAGCCCTGTGGCTGCGCTGTGGCCCTTCTCTGCTCCCCCAGACAGCCCCAGTCATTCTTGGGTTCCAGTGTCCCAGGAAGATGCATGGCTTCTCTCTCTGGGGTTTCTCCATTCCTGAGCGAGGCTGCGCCTCATGGGCCTGCGGCTCGTGCCAATCTCTGTCCCGGTGGGACAGACATGGGTGGTCTACTCTTTAAGAAGCCACCCACCGCCACCTGCTGGAAAGACGGTTTCAGGGAGTCGTCACCTGCAGGTCTCTGCTTACGTACAAAGCGGGGTGAAGCAGGGCCGCCTGGCCCTGGACATGACAGTGAGTGGAGGAGGCTGCTTTAACTGTCACCCAAGCTCTGACCCTCCTGCCCAGGGCTAGGCATGGAGTGGGTGCTCAGTGCAGGCCTTTGTCGGGTTTGCGAGCCTGTCCTGCAGGCAGGGAGAGGCAGAGCGTGCTTGGAGCTGTGCTACCAGCCCACTGACTGCTTGCCAGCCCTGGCTCTGAGCACTTGGCTCATATTAGCTCATTTAATCCTCACAGCCACCCCATGGTGTAAGCTCTGTTAGTGTCCTCATGCCACACGGGAACAAACAGGCACAGAAGGGTTATGTCAGCTTGTAATGCCTGAGGTTATAAGGCTTGTAAGGGGTAGACAGGGAGTCGGGCTCCAGACACGGTGTGCATAACCACTCCACCGTGGTGTCTCTTGGTGGCACAGGATGGAGGCGTCCCGGGCGGTGAGTGAACTTTCTCTCCTCTTGTACCTGCGTCCCTGCCTGCAGTCATAAATGCTAAGGGAGTGTCCTCGCAGAACCTGCGGTCGCTTGGGAGACACAGTCACATGAGCAGATCACGGTGCACAGGGCATGAGTTTAAAGTCCGGGGCACTGAGGCTGTGGCAGCAGCGTGGGCAGCAGAGGTGAAGTCCAGGAAGACTTCACAGAGGAGGTGACATCTGAGCTGACTTGAAAGGTGAATGGGAATGTTAGACAAATAAGCTGGGAGGAGTGGCTCTTCTGGGGTGCGGGAATTGGTTGGGGAAGGGGAGGAAGGTAGAGAGGTCCCCAGAGGGGCTTCCCCGCTTGGCTAAGCAGTGAGAAGCCATCAAGAGGTTAAGCTGAGGTTCCAACCATGGCTCTGGGCTGGAAGGATCAAAGAAGCCTAAGGGAGCTGCAGGGAGCCCAGGGAGCCCGCAAGCCTTCTGGGCAGTGGTCAGGCAAGAGATCCCGAGGCCACGCAAGCCCTGCAGCCCCTCAAGGCGGGGGTGGTCTTTGTTCTCTTCTACACTGACTTCCCCTCAAATGCCGTTGGCTCGTTCTGATGATCTCAGCAGTTTTCCAGAGAGCAGGATGTTCCCAGCTTGCTGTGCTTCTGAGATAAGGCAACAGACGAAAGCAGGGATAAACCTGAGGGCCCAGCCGGAAGTGCCTGCAGACCTCTCTGGAAGCAGCAGTGTCGGGGGGGCCCCCACCCCGACTCCCTGCAGGAGACAGAGGGGCTACATGGCCCACCCCTGAGGGGCCGGTGCCTGGTATGGGTGGCAGAACACTACACTTCAAATCCAGAGACTGGGACACTGGTCTTTAATGCTCCACCCACTAGCTGTGTGACTAGGACACGGTGCTTCCCCTCTCTGGACCTCAGTGTATTTATCAGTAGCACGGGGCAGGGGTGGGAAAGAATACCTGCGCTGTAGGTGTGTGTGAGAAGGGAAGGAGGTAAGTGATGTGACCTCACAGACTGCAGATGACCACGCCGGTGAGAAGGCTTAGGCAGACATGATGGCCTTTGCTCCTGGGAGCCATCGCCAGAATGGGGAGAATGGTGCACACTGCAAAGGCCTCAGCCAAAGGGGGTGGATCCCTGACCCCGCTCCTCGCTCCTTACCATTTTGTGACTTTAGGCCCTATGGTGTTTGGTGGGTCACTTCCCCCTCTGAGCCTCAGGTCCCCACCAGTATGAAGAGGGCAGTAATCCCTGCCTGGCAGGTTTGGCTATAAAGTGGGAGCAGGAAGAACATTCTGGATGGGAGGTGGCCCCAGGGGCCAGCCCCTGACCTTACTTGACCCCTTTCCTCGCTCTCTTCTTCCAGTGGGAACGCCTCTGGTTCCTGCTCCTCACTTTCACCTTCGGCCTCACACTCACCTGGCTCTACTTCTGGTGGGAAGTGCACAATGACTACGATGAATTCAACTGGTGAGTGGGGGTGGGGAGAGCAGGGGATGTAGGGGATGTGGGGGCCTGGGCCCTAGGCTGGAACTGGGGGCTTTGGTTTGAGCCCCTCTCCCAGGCTGGCCCTCAGGGCTCTCTGTGTGGCTTTTGAGGGGCAAGGTCCTCTGGAAAGAATAAAGGCGGGTGGAGCAGCAGCTGAGACCCACTGGGGGGAACTCCTTCCTGGTGCCGCCCTCATGGAAAACACAATGTAAGATGGGCAGGGCTCAGCGAGGGTCTGGGGCCTCTGGACCTCTTTGTAGACAAGAACCCCAAGGCCCAGAAAGACTGGGGCCTCAGCAGAGGAGGTGACCCCAGACCCCAGGCTGCCTCAGTCCCTGAGCAGGACCATGGGCAGTGCTGGCTGATGCTATGGTTCCGGAACAGCTCAGCGTCCTTTATGGGCACGAGCCTCAGGTCCAAGGGCAGGGCTGTCTGAGGCTGGTACCTGGGTACACCTATTTCTTCTTCACCCGCCTCCACTGCCTGCCTTTGCCAGACAGTAAAGGGCATGGGATTGGGGTAGGTTCCCTGGGTTCTAATGGGAACTCCTCCATTGACAAGTGTGGAAACTGAGGCCCAAGATCACATAGCCAGTTAGGAGCAGAGTTGGGGCTTGGAAGCCAGGCCTCCTCACTCCCTATCCAAGTGCTGTCTTTTCCTTCTGGATAGAAGCTCAGCTCAGCTCAGTGTGACCATGAGCACACCATGGTGAGCCTCTCGTGCTCGGTTTCCTCTTCCATAAAATGGGATCATTCCAACCTCATCAGTCTTTCTGAGGATGAAACAAGACAATGGCCACAGGAGGGCTCAGAGCTCCATGTCACCCTCAGGGCTGCTTCCAGGGAGGCCCGATCTCCAGCTGGAAGGTGGCCATGATGTTAGAATTGGGGATTTCTAGGACTCTGGGCTTCCGACGGGCTGTGGTTCTAGCATTCTGGGATGATCCTAAGACTCTGTGAGTGGAGTCTGGGCATCCACTCCCCTCCGCATGGCACAAAGCTTTGCCTCTGTTATGAATGAGCACAATAAAGGATGTGCTGCTGTCCCCTACAGCCCAGCAAGCTGAGCCTGAGTCCCAGAGGTGGCCTCTGGCCTTTATTAAATGCCATAAATCAATTATGCATCCCCACAGGTATCCAAAGCACAGACACTGTTGTGCGTAAATGGGAACATTCCCTGCTGGCCCTCCACTGCGGACTTGGACAGTTCTGCTGACCTGGAGGTCTGCTGCCTGGGAGAGGCTCAGGTCCACCTCCATCGTGTACAGATGGGGAAACTAATGCCCAGAGAGGGCACGACCGCAAAACCACTTAGTGCCGAAATACATGTTGAGGACAGTCTGAGGAGACTGGAGTTCAGAGAGGTTAAGCAGACATTCCACAGTCACACAGCAAGGTGCAGGCAGATCTGGGACAGGGACCTGAGCATGGCTGACTGTATCACGCTGTCCACAGAACTACCTCGGTCTGCTCAGAGAGTGAGCACCCTGTCACTGGGCAGCTCTCACAGAGGATGGGTGCCTGCCCTGTTGGGAAGGGGGAAGGCCTGCCTGGGACTTCGGAATAGCCTGGAGGCCTGTAGCTTCCTCAGCCTGGAACCTCGGTTTCTTGGAGTCAGTGCTGAGATTCAGGAGACCCTGGCCCGGCCCTCCTGGTCTCGACAGTCTCTGGGGATAGTTCACGCAGTGAGGGGATGTGAGCGAGAAGCAGGTGGTCAGGACTGGCTGCGGAGAGCCAGGGAGGGGCCATGCAGGCTGTTGCTGTCCAGGAGGGCTCCCTGCCAAAAGTGAGAGACAAGTGGAACCAAAACGTCTTTCAGGACTAGTTCCCAAGGAGTGGGTCCCGCCCTTCTTCGGGCCTCAGTTTCTCCACCTGTAGTGGAGGGTGCACTCAGTGATCTTCTAAGCAGTAGATTTCCCCCTGTAATCTGAATATGAGGGCCAGGGTGCCCCATAGTGTCCTAGTGTCCCCTCCCATTCCCCTGCCCACGTCCAAGACAGCAGCAGGCCTGAAACTGCCTGGTGCCAACTCAGAGTCTCTGACATCCCTGAGTAAATTGCTGTCTTCTCTGAGCCTCAGTTTCCCCAGTTGTACAGGGAGGATATGGGTGGTTCAGTCTTTCTGGAGAACAACTAAGCAATATCTATCAGGAGCCTTAAACAATTCATTCCCTTGGGCCCCATAATTCTATTTGTAGGAGTCTATGCTAAGAAAATAATTAACAATATAAAAAGCTGTGTGCAAAATTTTCTTTTTTGTGTTAATTTATAAGAGTGAATAATTAGAAATGGTTTTCATTAGTAGAAAGTTGGCTATGTATGGTACGTTAATTCAACAAATCACACGGCTGTTAAAAAATCACATTTCCTGGGGATTTTTACTGACCTCAGTAAATTCTTGTGTTAATAACAAGAAGAGAATTGATTACTTACCACGTGCCTTGCCTCACTTCATCCTCAGGAAACCCTGTGAAGGGCACTTTGTTATCTCCACCCTGTAGATGAGGAAACTAAGGCTAAGAGAAATCAGGTATTACATTTTATCAATCCCAAGACCCCGAATTTTCACACTCTAGCATCGGAATTGAGATGCATGTCACGATCGGTGGCATCTTCGAATCAGGGAAGCCTGTCACCTCCCCAGGGTCCTGCAATCCAGTAAGAGGCAGAGTGGGGCTTTGAACCCAGCGCACCTCCCTCCAAAGCCCAAACCGAGCATATGCTGGATGTGACAGGGTCCTGGCTTTGCCGCTTTACAAATACAGATGCCTGGCACGGAAACACAGTGGAAGAAAAGTCTGCAAAGTTTTGGTAGCGGTTACTTCCGGGCAGTAGAATTATGGGGAATTGTTTTCTTTATGCTTCTTGGCCTGCCCAGGTGTCCACTGTGAGCCCTGGACAGGCCCCACTGGTGAGCACGGGAACTGTGACATCATCACTGACCGGTCCGAGGCCTGGTCAATGAGCCTGGCAGTGTGAAAGCTGACAGCCGCTGTCCCAAGGGAACCTCCTGGTTTCCTGGTCCAGGTCTGACCCCTCTTCCTCCCGGCAGGTACCTCTACAACCGCATGGGCTACTGGAGTGACTGGTCTGTGCCCATCCTCATGACCACAGCTGCTGCCTTCACCTACATCGCAGGCCTCCTGGTACGTGGGGCGTCTCAGAGGGCAGGGGACCCTGCTCCCAGGGGAAGGGGGGCAGACGTGGCGTACATGGGCCGATGGAGGACCACCCTGGTCTAAAGAGGGAAGCTGGCGTTTCCCGGGTCCTCCTAGCCTGCTGCACCTCTGGGGCTCGGTTTCCTCCAAGCCCCATCCTGGAATGTTTTCCTCCTGACCCAGTAATGGGGGCCATCTTGCTGTTAGGGCCCACTGCAGACTGTCTCTTCCAGAAACTTCTGCTTTGGTTCTTGATCCCAGTTCTCTACTCCCTCAGACTTGGGTCTACCCCCATGCTGGACGAGGGGCTCCCTGGGGCCTGGGCTCAAGTCTGCTTCAGAATCCTAGAGCCCTGAACTCCCAAAACATTAGCTGGGCAGCCCAAGGGCAGCTGGGCCCAGTGACCTGTCAGGGGACAAATTGTAGAGGAGGCGGAGCCTAATGGCCTAGAACAACCTGGGAGGAAGGCTTGGTGACTGCTCTGAGCCAGGCCCCAAGCAGCGGTGTGTGGAAGGATGTCTGGGGAACTAGCAGAAATCTTCAGGTCACACCTGGTGCCTGACTGTCACCCTGTGGGCCCCCTCTTCAGGTCCTAGCACTATGTCACATCGCCGTGGGGCAGCAGATGAACCTGCACTGGCTGCACAAGGTAAGGGCTGCCTCCCTGGGGGCTGGGGGAAGGGCAGGGAGGCTGCGGCCACAGAGGAAGAGCTCAGACACGCCAGCCTCCCTCTGGATCACGAGGCCAGCTGTTCCAGTAGCTAACAGCGTGCTCACTACGCACCTGGCACTCTTCTCATCGTCTGGCCTATATTAACTCATGTAACCCTCACTGGTAGCACTATGATATATATACTAATATCATCCCATTTTGCAGTTGGGAAAACTGAGGTATGAAGAGGTTAAAAAACTTGCCCAGGGTCTCCCACTTAATAAGAATCTAGCTCTGTAGCTGCTGATTGGTCAGTGCAGGTCACAGCCCTGGCCCCCTCACCTCCTCAGTCCTCAGTGAGCTCGTTGTAAAACTGGTGTTGTTATTCCCAACTCAGAGCCCTTCCCGCCACTCTCCCCTTGCTCCCAGGGCCATCCCAGCTCCCCCGCTGGCCTATGGCCCTGTATGACTTGGGTCCTGCTAATACCTCCCAACAGCTGACATGGGACAGCCACCCATGTGGCAGCTTCTGCTGCATGAGACACCCCAGGCCCTGCCAGCATGGCTGCCTCTTCTCTGCTTTACCTCTTCACCCCTACCCTCACTTTCTCTTTCCTTTGGAAGGGAAGGAAGTCCTTGCTTCCCCCACCTGCAGGCTGTTCCGGCTCCCCAGCCCTGGCGGGCTCCCCTGCCATGGTCCTGAGCGTCCGTGCTGTGCATTTCCGCCTGGCTCCCTGGCCCTGGCCCTGGCCCTGGCCCACCCCGGTCTGGGAGCTTCTTGCAGCCAGATTGGCTTCACCCATCTCCGTGGCCCCAGTGCCCCCCACTCAGGGCTGGGCCCCAAGTAGGGAGGCTCCATACATTCTGAGCCTTAGCGCTTGGACCATTCATTGCATGCATGGTGCTGAGTGTATGTGGCCAATGCCTGCCCCTTCCTGAGGCCCCAATGGGCATGGGGTGGTTCAAAGCCAATCAGGAGAGCGCCTCCTTCCTGGGAGCTCCTGGGCCTTGGCGGGAGGCTGGGCATCTCTTTTTCCCCAGAGTCTGGCTCAGAGCGAGCGTGCTGTTTAGGAAGGGACAGAAAGGTCCAAAAGGAACCATGAGCCCACAAGATGGGTGAGGAGTGGCAGGGGGAGGGACTCACTTCCTGCTAGAAGGGGGACGTGGAGCAGGAACCAGAAGAAGGACAGGGCAGGTCCAGCTGGGCTATGTGGAGTGGCAGGTGCCAGTGGGCATCCAGGGGCCTCCAAGGTCAGGTGCTGGGGAGTCAGATCCTGGGGACTGAAGTCTGAGAGGAGGGAAGACCAGCCAGCAGCCCTCCCTGCTTCCTCCTGCTTGTCACTTATCCTGGGGTATCCTCTGGGCTTCTGAAGTCCCCTCGTGAGGCACTTTCTTCTCTCCGCTGGGCAGCTGACTTGAAAGAGCCACACCAGCTGGCACTCGGGAGGTGGGGGACTGGCAGCCACCGTGGTAACCACCTTGGGCTCGTGCCTGGTTCTCAGCAGGCCAGGATCACTGCTTGATCCTAGTGGAGAGGCCTCTGGAGGCACTGAGCCAGCCGGGGTCGGAGACCAGTACCCGGAGCCTTTCCCTGGGGCTAGGGGGGTCTGACCCCTTTATCTGCACCAGTGCCAGCTCCCGCCTTCCCCTCCCCTCTGTCCCCTCCCGAGAAAGGTCTTTCCAGGCAGAGCTGATCCATGGCTGGACCCACTGCATCAGGAGCGAGGGAGTTCCCGGGGGCCGGGAGTATTCAAGCAGGGGCTAGAAATTCTACTATTCTGTTTCTAAGATTCTGTCACTTCATCCTAAGAGTCTAAAGAATCCTTATTCTTTTTTGTTTTAACCAATTTTTGACCATCCAATATATAGACATGGTTCAAAATTAAAAAGGTACTAAAAGGCAGGCAACGTAACTCCCTACTATCCTTCCAGAGATATTTTAAGTACCTGCAAATACACATCCGCATTTCTTCGTTTCCTTCCTCTCTAAACACAAGTACCAGCCTGCTACCTCCGCACCTTGACAAAACTGGAGATCCTTGCCCCTCTGTGCATTAACATTTGCATCTCGTCCATCCCTTGCTCCCGCCCCACTGTCTCATCCTTTTTCCCGAGGCTGGTGGGCTGGCCCGACATCCCAGTGCATGTGGCACAATGTGGCAGGGCCCTGGGCGGGGAGGTGTGAGGTAAAGAGCACGCACTTTCACTAGTCCCTGCCAAAGTGCCTCCTTGCCAGGGGCCACCAACCCATGCCTCACAGTCTGTGCTTAGAAAGCACCCTTGCCACCGAGCGTTCACAGATTCCTTGCCTTTGGCCAATCCGATGGGTATGGATGACGCCTCAGCGTAGCTTTCTTTAATTTGCATTTCCCTTGTGATGACTTAGACCCGGCATCTTCCACATGCTTGAGTCATTTGCATAACCGGCTCTTCATCTCTTTTGCCCTTTTTGCAATGGGATTTGCTTTTTGCATATTGATTTGTAGGAGCTCTTTATAGATTCAGAAAATTAGCCCTTTGGCCAATGAACTGCAAAGGATTCTCCCTAATTTATCTTTCAACTGGGCTTGCATTTTTGCTGTAGAAATTTTTTTTTTTTATTTTTCAAGATGGGAATCTGTCACCTCTTTTATGTTTCCTGGGTTTTGTGTCAGACTTAGGAAAGTCTTTCCCTAGGCTCGGTCGGTTAAGTGTCTGACTCTTGATTTCAGTTCAGGTCATGATCTCTCTCTTCGTGAGATTGAGCCCCGCATCTGGCTCTGCATTGACAGTGCAGAACCTGCTTGGGATTCTCTTTCCTTCTCCTCTCTCTGCCCGTCTCCCCCTCTCAAAGTTAAGTAAACTTAAAAAAGTCTTTCCCACTCTAAGATGATAAAAAAAAATTACCAAATGTTGGTATCATTTGGTAATTATAGGTTTCTGGGTTCCTAATTTTTCTTTTTAACATTTACTTGTTTTATCTTTTTGGAAGTTCTTTGGGGGTATAGTGTGATCTTTGTTCTTTTTTAGATGGCTTCCCAGGTCCCAACTCTCTGTTCAGTAATCCGATCTCTTCCTCTAATTTGAGATGCCACATTTATAGTAGACTAGTTTTTTTTTTTTAATGTATTTAGATCTGTTTCTGGGATTTTAAAATTTACTTTCACTTATCTCTCTGGTCTCATGCCTGTATCATACTGCTTTAAGAACTATAACTTTATGTTATGTTTTAATCATGATCTTTATTTAGAGAGTCTCTGGTTCCCTGGAGTCACGGAGCAGGGGGGAGGGGGTGCTGCAGAACAGAGGACCATGTGTAGCGGGTGCCACTTGGGGCAGGCAGGGTAGCGTGAGCAGATCTGGGTGTCCACCTGGGGACCTTCCCCGTGCACCCCAGTCCTCTCAAACGTCCTGTTTCCCAGAAACAGGAGACAAGTCCAGAGGCCCAGAAGGTGAGAAGTATGATTGGAGCTTTCCAGTGAACAGGAGGTCGTTTTCCTGAGATGTCCCCTTTCTGTCCCACCTGCCACTCCAGAATCCGCTCAGACACCACTGCTGTGAGGGGTCTGACCACAGCTCCCACCTTCCCAGGCTGCCCCCCACCCAGTCCCGGCACTGATCACACCCCACGGCCCCTGTCTGCCTCTGCCTAACTCCCCTGCCACAGGAGTGGCAGCCCCCAGCCCAGGGCCTGCGTGGAGGAGGTGTCTGCCAGTGACCCAACCTGAGGCCCAGGGAGGAGGACTGGGCGCCACACAGTCATGAGGCAGTACTGACTGAGCGGGGGTGGGACCTGTGCCTCTGCCCCCAGCCCAGGCCCCGGTGGCGCCTCTGTGTACCATCTGACCACATTCCCTGCATCAGCGCTCCCCATGAATTCAGACTCCCCTCCAAACGACCGGCCCAGGCTCCCTAGTTCTCCCTGGTGGTGTCTAGCCTCTCCCCCACCAGCTGCAGTGTACGTAGGAAGACATGTTCGATATTTTGGTAAACCCTGTGCTTAGCATAAGACCACTTACCTTCTCTCCCTCATCCCCAAACCCCTTTCTGATGGGAGCTCACTGCTCCCATGGCACAGCTCAAAAAACATGCTTCCAGAGGTTAGCCTCTCCCGTTAGGCCTGGGAGCTGGGATTTGATGGCCTGGGAGCTGGGATCTGATGGAAGGGTGTGGCTCACATGGCCCCAAGCCTGGCCTGTCACCTGCCATTTGGATCGCAGAACCCAGATTCCAGCGGCCCCCAGGAGGCCCATCTGCTGCCCCCTCCACAGGCTGGCTTCCAGCTCCTCCCAGGTGCCAGCACACGGGCAAGGGGGGTCAATGGTCACGGTCACACTGCTGGGAATCAGTGCTGGTAATGTGTCTTAAGCAGACAGTGGAGGGTGGGGGGATCCCACAGACCCTGAACGCTGCGGGAATGATGCCCAGCATAATGGTTGCCACGACAGCAACTGCAAAGCTCGGAGAGAATAAAAATTTTAATTGCATTAGGATTATGGGAAATCAGTTTTATTGCAAGTATTTCCACTAGCAGTTAAATGTAATAAGACTGTCAGCAACAACCCTTCAGAGACATTTGCTGTGCCCAGGGCCTGCCTGCAGGGGGCAGCAGGGGGCAGGGAGCCTGTGTCCAGGAGGATTCTCAGGGACCCTTAGGACACTCCTTGGCCTCCCTCTACTGCAGCGTGACATCCCAGAAAGAGCATGACCTCTGAGACAGACAGTGGAGTTTGCTTCTGGATCTGCCCCCTCAGAGCTACGGGGCAAGCAGGCCCTTAGGCTGAGCTGTTTCCCTATGTGTAAAATCAAGGTGATAATGACCTCACTACCGGGGACATTGTAAGAATACCGGGGACATTGTAAGAATAAACATGAGGAAAACAGGATGTCCCTCCCCCGGCCCCAGGCACACGGGCCCTCCTCTGTGTACCTGTGTTTCTCCCCTTCCCATGTCCCCCGCGGCCAGTACGGCCAGTACGTTACAGTCCATAAAGGCCCCTACCCATCGCAGCCTTATTACTGTTTCTTATTGGAACATTCGTTTCCGGGCTGATGGGCCCAATGACAAACCTCCAAAGGAAAACTTAATCCCAGGCAGGAATGAATCTTCTCTGCCTGGCAGGGAGCGAAGACGGAGCAAGTACTGTCTGCCCCCACCATCCGATCTCATTCAGTTGTTCCGTTCAGGAGGGCTCTCAGAACACGGCTGCCTCCGGGAAGGGTGCAGCAAGAAGGGAAGGGGGGCAGTGGGGAGACAGCTTGCAGCCACAATAGGAAGTCAGTGGAGGCAGGGGATGGTGGCCCTGACTGGCCCATTAAGGAGAGGGGCGTGGGGGCTTCGGGGTAGAGACGTGACCTGAGCCTTAAGTTGCCAGGCTTGGCGGTGAGCAGAAGGTGGCTGGGGTGAGAGCCGAGCAGGGGGGTAAGGCTGGGGGCCCAGTAGCCAGAAACCAGGCTTCGCTTAGTCTGGGGGAGCACCTTGTGCTGCATGAGCGGTTTCAGGTGCCAACTGTCCCCAGAGTGCTCTCTCCTGTGAAGGTCCCGTCTCATCCTCCCTCCAAGTCCTGCTCCTTGCTTTCTCTAGGAGGCAGCTGAGAGGGGGCCCTGTAAACACAGTAGAAGCTACAGGCTCGGGCTGGGGCTGGGAGCAAGCCTCGCCTATGGGGCCAGTGGGCCAGAACTCTGCCTCACTTCTGCTTGCTCCAGCCTGAGGGGGTATCCACTCCTGCAGGGGACCCGGCTCCTCAGCCTCCTGTCCCTGTGGCCTAGGCAAGTCACCCTTCACCTCAAGTGTTGCTGGCAGGGCTAAGTGAGGCCTTGAACTTGACTTGCTGGGCCCATGAGAGGCCCCCACTGGCCAAATGTCTTCCCTCCTCACACCCTCAGTGTGGCTGAACCCTGGCCCGTGCCGCCTCCTCCCCCCACTTCCTCCCACCTTGTCTCCTCCTCAGCCTCCCTTCTGTTCTCTTGAGGTCCACCGGCCTCCTCCTGCCTCTCTCTCACTGCCATTTCTGGCTAGCTGTCTCTGGCTTCCTTTCCGTTGTGCCTGTCTCTTTTCTGCTTCCCTGCTTTGTTGGTCTCTCTCACACCCTCCGTTTCTCCCTGTGCCCATCCTGGGCCTCTCCCGCCCCTCTCTCAGACACACTGGGGATGCTCGGGCTGTCCAGGCACTCCTGCTCTGACCCCCTGTCTGGTGACTCTTCCCTTCCAGATGGGGCTGGTGGTCATCCTGGTGGCCACGGTGGTGGCCATGTCGGCCGTGGCCCAGCTGTGGGAGGACGAGTGGGAGGTGCTGCTGATCTCCCTGCAGGTGAGGGGGTGAGGGGGGCTGGGCAGCCGCTTCCCCAGGACCTTCACAACAAGGCAGTGCTTTTTTATCAGTCACGTCCCTCCAGACAAAGGCCCAGAGGGGGCAGGGAGGGGTCCAGGTCACACAGCAAGTCAGAGCAGGGAGGGTGCTACAGCTTGGGGTTTCTGCAGAGACAGAGTGGCCTGCCCCACGGATAGAGATAGGCTGGCCGTCAGGGTGTTGGTGACCAGAGGGTCTAGGATGGCCGGGAGCTCATGGTCCCTCTTGCCCCTTCCCACACACAAGGGCACAGCGCCATTCCTGCACGTGGGGGCCCTGGCTGCTATCACCGCGCTCTCCTGGATCGTGGCAGGACAGTTCGCCCGTGCAGAGCGGTCCTGTAAGTATGGCTGCCTCCCAAGTACCAAAACCAGCTTGTCCTGCGCTCACCTGGACCTCACCTAGGTGGCCACTCTCAGCGTGGCGGTCCTGCTTCAGAGCGGCCCACGGGTTCCACCCAGGGCCGCAGCCTCGGTCAGCCTCACACGCTTCCTCCTCCGTGTATCTGTCTGTGTGTGAGTTAGAAGCCCAGCTTGCCTTCCCAGCAAGATGGGGGCTGGCCGTGGCGCAGGATCCCCTCAGCGCATCTGGGTCCTGACAGGTGGAGGGAAGAGGGGTCTGGCATCCCCCCCGCCTCAACCCCAGCCTGCCCAGGACTCGTGGGTGGGCCTTGTGGAAAGCCGAACGGCTCACCAGGTAGCCTGACTCACAGATCGTGTCTGCAGCCTCCCAGATGGCCATTCTCTGTGTCTTCTTTGCCGTGGTGTTTGCCTTCTACCTGGCACCTCTCACCATCTCCTCTCCCTGCATCATGGAGAAAAAGGACCTGGGCCCCAAGCCTGCCCTCATCGGCCACCGTGGGGCCCCTATGGTGAGTGCCACCTGAGGGTCCTAACAGAGTGGGGTGGGGGGGGGGCTGCCATTCTTGGGGAGACAGGCCAAGACCTATGTCCTTGTAGGGAGGACCCTGTAGGGAACGGGATATAATATAATACAGTAAAAGCAGGAATCTTTAGCCCTTTTGCGGGGTATATGGGAAGGACTGGTGACAAAGCTGGGGAGCTCAGATGGGACCAGATCCTGAAGAGTCCTGAAGACATCTTGCTAAAAAGATTTAACTTTTTATCCTGAGGGCTCTGAAAAGATACAGGCAGGCTTTAGGCCAGGGCCAGACATGGCCAGGTTGTGGGTTGGGAAGGCCAAGGAGAGAGGGGGGCCCGGTGTGGGGAGGACAGCAGGTCCCTGGGTTGCAGGAGCACCCGCTGGGCTGTAGGGTGTGGAAGGGACCGGTGCAGCTCAGAGCCCACCGCTAGAGGAAAGGTCGTTGAACAGGGGTGAATTAGAGACAGGAGGGAGTCAAAGTCAGAGCCCTGTGACCCAGCAGTAGATTTAGAGGGTGGTTCCAGAGCCATGCTTCCTCAGCCATTTGGCAATTGTGGGAGCCTGGACCAATCCCTGTCTGCTCTGTGTTGGTTTCCTCATCTTGTGTCCTGGGGTAACAAGAGTGCCTCACCGGTGGGCCATGTGAAGCAGGACTTAGCGCATGTGAAGTGCCCGGCTCTGAGCCTGGTGCACAGAGAGTGAGAGGTAGATATTCCTGTCTTCTGGGGCAGGCCCTCTTCCTTCTCTGGACCAGGGGTTCCTCCTGCACCAACACCTTGACTTTGTGGTTCTCAACAGTGGCAGTACCGCTTGCCACAACCAGGCGATGCTGGGGCGGGGGGTGGGGGGACTGCGTGAGAGGTTTTTTGTTTTTTGCTTTTTTGGCAGTGATTGAGAGTTTCAGGGGGTCATTGAATTTCAGGGCAGTCAAGGCAGCCTCACAAAGTAACTTTTAAAAGAAGGTGTTGAATCTGATGGGGCTGTGAATCACCCTTAGGTTTTTCCCCACTACCTGTGCTGGGTGTTACTGTTCTGTTCTCTAGATAAGATTCAGACACCTGTGCCCGAGCTGGACCCTGGTACCCTCCCAACACACCCTTTGCTGGTCCCAGCACCTCCCGGAGGCAGCCAGCTAGAATGGCCATGGCTTTGGAGTTAGAGAGATCTGGATTTGGGGTCCAGTTTTGCCCCATGTTGTCTGTGTGTCTCAGGGAGTCACCAGTCTTCTCTGAGCCTCATGCTGCTGACCATCGTGAGGGTTATTTAGAAGCACAGACTTCGAAGGTGGGCAGGGTCCAAGAGTGCAGTACCTTTTCTATCCATGACCCAAATGCTCAGACCTGCCTGCTCTGGAGGCCAGGGGACAAGTAGGTGTGCCAAGATGGGGGTGGGCGCTCAGCTAAGGGGAAGGAACCAGATAGCCCCAGCATGGATCATTTTTTTAGTAGGAAAAAGTTGTCCCATTCACAGAAGTGGCAAGAGCTACATAAGGAATCATATAATGAATAATATAATGAATCCAAGACCACCTTCAACATTTATCAATGTTCTTGCCATCCTTTGTTTCATCTGTCTCCCTACTTTTTCTTTTCTGCTGTAATATTTTCAAACAAATCCCAGACAGCTTATCATTTTGCCCATACATACTTCAGGATGTATCTCTACTACATAAGGGCTTTTTTCTTTTAAACATAGCCAAAACGACAATGCTGATGTCACACCCAACAAAATTAGTCATAATTCTTTAATATTATCTAATACTGAAACCATGTTCACTTTTCCTTTGTTGTCTCAAAATACCTTTTTACAGTTGAGGTGTTAAAAATCAGGATCCACATGGGGAACACGGAGTGCATCTGGTTGACATGTCTCCCAAGTATCTTTTAGTATAGAAGAGTCCCCTCCCTTTTTTCCATATGCTGTTTATTTGTTGAAGAAACTGAGTCATTTGTCCTGTAGAATTTCCCACGCCGTGCCTCTGGCTGATTGCAACCTCTTGGTGGTTTTTGAGGGGCTAGCACGAGTGTCTGACACAGCTCCATGTGTCACTGTGCATGCACGTGTGTCGGTGTCTAAACCTGTGTGTGTCATTGCGTATGGATCCACACATCTGTGTGTGATGAGCCCAAGTGCACCTTGCTGTCTTGCTGTCCATGTGCCCTTGGGTGTATGGTTCCTCTGTGGGTACGCACACTGTGTGTGTGTGTGTGTGTGTGTGCGTGTACATGTGTGTCTTTCATATTTGGTCAGACTAACTCCAAGGTCAGGACTTTTAACCGCAGTGGCCTGCCCACCTGAGTTTGTGACAGCCACCCCTCACATACACACTCCTGACAAAAGAACCCCACTTGGGCTTAGGCCTGAGGCAGGCAGGGATTAAGAACTCACCCTGAAATCCCACATGCTTCTTGGAGCCCTCCTGGAGTCCCAAGGCTGGCCAGGGAGGGCGAGGTTTCCATGCCTCCCTCTGCAGGAGGCCAGCACCTACCCCAGGAGCCCCGGGGTTAAAAAGCTTCTGGAAAAGAGACTCTGCCCTTCCCAATCACTTCCCCTGCTCCCTAAGGGTCTTTGCAACCCCCCCCCCCCCCCGCCCCGTGCTCCTTTGTGTCCACGATGTCTACCTTCTGCAGCCTCAGCCCACAAAGGAGCATTGGCACACCTCCTGGGCGGTCACTTGTGAGAGGCCCAGCCGCAGGAGGTTTAGAGGTGAGCTGGGCAGGAACTCCACTGAGGCCACACCTGTCTCTAGATGCCTCTGTGGCCTTATTCCTGCTCTGGGTGGGGCCACACACAGCCCACCTGACTGGGGACGGTAGCCACGTCCCCCAAAGCTGCTCTGCCCCAGGGAAAGGGGAGGAAAGGGACTCAGCTATAGAGACTGCTGATGCTCCTTATATCACCTGTGAGCTTGATAACATTAGCCTATTTTATAGCGAAAGAAACCAAGGTGCAGAAGGTGAGGCGACTGGGAGGTCGAACCGTTCCTTCTCAGTCCCACAGCCCTTGCTGTGCCAGGCGTCTCCCAGAGGAGGGAAATGTGTTACATGTTGGAGCGGCATGGCCAGAGCGAGAGAAGATGGGCATGAGTGTGTCTTGCTGGAAGTGAGTTCAGCCATGGAACCCCTTCTCTTCACTGCCAGGAGTCCTCACCCCCCTCCCTGTTCCAGCCCGCACTGCATGGGGTCCTAGCCCCATCCTTGATGTGGTGGTGACCCCCAGTGGCAACAAAGGGTATGACAGGGCCTTCAGGCAAGAGAACTAGGGAGGGAGACTTCAAACTCCAGCTCTCCCAACTGGAAGGAAGGACCCTCAGAGAGCAGTGAATATATGCCCCCAAGGGGAAATTGGGGAAACTGAGGTCCATAGGAGAAAAGAGATGCACCAGCGGTTACAGAGCTAATGGCAGGGCCAGGGCTAGAACCAGGATTTCTGATGTATATGCTATAGGATTAATAGTAGTCATTTTTTAAGCACTTATTGTGCACCAGGCAGCATGGTTGGGGGCTTTTAATCCATGGAACAGTCTGGGGGATGGGCGTGTCATGACTGTATGGATGAGAAAATGGGTCACCCAATGGAAATGCTGCTATCCTGTGTCCCCTCACCTCTCCCTCTGGGATCTCCACCCAGACCCCAGATATAACAAGGAGGAAACATGGCTTGCAGCCCCAGCCCAAGACTGCGATGAGGCAGAGGACTGTATAAAAGCCCTCGCACCCCCATATTTATATACATCAACACTAACCACCCTGCCTCCTCCCCACCTCACCCCCCAAAAATCCTGTGAGGCAGGCATGATTTCACAGATGAGGAGACCAAACCTCTGAGAAGCCGCATGGGTGTCCAGGATCCCACAGCTACTGCTTGGAGGAGTTGGAATTAGAACCAGACTTACTCCAGCCTCCCAACACAGAAGGTTCTAGATTGGCTGGGGAGGTGTTCATCAGCTAAATCTCGGCTCTCCCTTCCTGCCCAGCTGGCCCCAGAGCACACGCTGATGTCCTTCCGGAAGGCCCTCGAGCAGAAGCTGTATGGGCTGCAGGCTGATGTCACCATCAGGTAGGCGTGGGGGTCAGGAGGACCGCAAGGCCTCTCATCCCTGCCGCATCCACATCCGGGACCCTGCTCGAAGGACCTCGGGTCCCAGAGGCTCAGAGACGGCATGGATGATTCGCCACAGGGCCGACACCCTGTTTGTGCCAAATGCCAGGATATAAAATAGGGAAATAAACAGATGCTCTTGGTTCAAGCAGGGGTGAGTGTGTGGGACCTGGAGTCCTACTGCAGAGCCACCTGAAGGAAAGACTAGATCTGTGTGGCTCAGCAAGTGGAGCTCAAACACCGATGGCTGGAATAAGCACGTTGCAGGGTGATATATTCACTGTGATGTCAATTTTATTTTAGAAGACCATGGAAACCAATTTGTACATTTTCAACATGTAGATTTTAAAAGTATGTATTAACATGAAAGGTCAAGAAGAATTCCTATCCACCTCACAACAGATTATCTCTGAGAAGGGGAAAGAGGCGGGGCTGCCACGTACAGCTACACAGGTTGTGTAGTGAATAAGGACACCACATACGTGAGGGTCCAAGCATAGATATCATTGTTAGATAACCCATAGGTCCCGGTGGAGATACCACAGAATCGTGTATCAAAACTTTCTAGCAGATGAAGGTAAAATGCCTCGAGGAAGGGGGGCTCAGGTGCCTTTTACTGTGTTACACTAAGACATCATACGTGGTAGCAGCAGCGCCAGTCGGGTAGACTAGGATGGTGGGAAGGGGGAATCTGTCAAAGGGGCCTGCATTTGTACTATTCTAGTATGGCATCACATGGCCTGGGTTCTAAGGTTCTACCACTTACTGGCTAGTGGGTCTTGAGCTAGGTATTTCCCTCTCCCAGCCCCAGTGTCCCCATTATCAAATGAGGTAGCACCTATCTGCTAAGGTTGCTAAAAGAATAGACCCAGCCCTCCATCCTCAGCAGCCTCTAACCCCATCTGACCCTCACAGAGAGCCAGAAGGAGTCACTTATCAGTCCCCTGTCCTCCCTGTGCAGACAGGGAACCTGAGGTCCAGAGAGAGGCAAAGCCTGCCTGGGTGTCATGGGCTTGTAGAAGTGGGTGGGAAGGAGCCTATGTGTGTTGGTGGGGGGATGACTTCTGGGCAGGTGAGAGACCCGGGTGGACAGTGACATGGGGACCCCACCTTCCCGCAGCCTGGATGGTGTGCCCTTCCTCATGCACGACACTACCCTGCGGCGCACCACCAACGTGGCGGAGGAGTTCCCGGAGCTCGCCCGCAGGCCCGCCTCCATGCTGAACTGGACCATCCTGCAGAGGCTCAATGCTGGCCAGTGGTTCCTGAAGGTCTGGCTGTACCTGTCCCAGTCCTAGGCATGGAAAGCAGAGGCGGGGACCCCACGGAGTAAGAGGGCTGGGGCTGGTCATCAGCTCAGGTGACCCCTAGTTCCCCCCCCCCCCCCCGCCCAGCATCAGTGACTCAACAGCCAGGCTGTCAGTGGCCTGCTTTGGCTTGGGCCACTGAAGCCCAGATCTCATGGTTGTCACTGCCTTTTCTGGTTCTGTCTCCCCTATCAGAAAAAGTTGATGGTGATGACGAGTTAACAGTCAAACTCTAGAGGGAAATCGGTTCTCCGGTGTGAAATGCTACTAAAGGAGAAATGTGCTGGGGTCTGGGATAAGTTCCAAGCAAGTGATTCTTTCAGTAAACAGGTGTGGCACAGAGAAGTTAGGGTTGGGGTCTTCTAGAGCCCCCACAGGGCCACAGCGATAAATTTACCTGAGCCATACACCAGCAGACACCAGCAGATCAGGGGTCTCTGTGCTTAGTGACCAAAAAGGCACGTGGAGGCCCCAAGGGGCTGGTGAGGCAACCATGTGCGTCCCTTTCTCTGCCAGACGGATCCCTTCTGGACGGCCAGCTCCCTGTCACCCTCCGACCACAGGGAGGCCCAGAACCAGTCCATCTGCAGCTTAGCAGAGCTCTTGGAGCTGGCCAAGGGGAACGCCACGCTGCTACTCAACCTGCGTGACCCGCCACGGGAGCACCCCTACCGTGGCAGCTTCCTCAACATCACGCTGGAGGCCTTGCTGCGCTCTGGCTTCCCCCAGCACCAGGTGAGGCCCTGCACAGCAGCCTGGCCCTGCCCCCCCGGAAACCCGGGCCTGGCTGGGGCAGGACTGCAGTGTGCCGCCCCCCCACCACCACCCAAGACCTCAATTTCCACATTTGTAGAACGGGAATTGTGTGCACTTTGCCTTCCTGACAGGGTCATCATGGAGACCAGGGGGAAACAAGAAAGCCCTTTAAAATGTACAAAAGGCAGGAGCAGGTTCTCCGGGACACTGTCATTTCCACGAAGCACTGCCCGCATCCTTGTGCTGTAACACTTGGAGATCAGAGGAATTCGAAACCAGTTTATGGCAGCACACTAAACTGGTGGCATCCTAGAGTGACTGATGCTTGGGTTGTCAGTCTTGTCATGACAGGGGTCTCCAGGGGAAGCTCCCTGAGTCGTTGCCAGAGCATTTTCACAGCCTGAGCTGGGCCCAGATTGACCCCCGTAGATGATGATTACACGTAAGGTCCCCTGTGTGCCAGCTCCTCGTTCTTTGAAACCTTCTGGGGCCTTCAGGCAGGGTACACACTCTAACCCCATTTGATGGAAGAGAAAGCTGAGGCTGCCCCCTCTGCTGCCTGCAGGTCATGTGGCTGCCTAACAGGCAAAGGCCCTTTGTGCGGAAGGTGGCTCCTGGCTTCCAGCAGACGTCGGGCTCCAAGGAGGCGGCCGCCAGCCTGCGGAGAGGCCACATCCAGAGGCTGAACCTGCGCTACACTCAGGTGTCCCGCCAGGAGCTCAGGTGCCCGTCCCGGCTCCCCCGGGGAGGCTGGCTCACAGGAGCTCCCGGTTCAGAGAGCAGAGGCGGAGAGCATCAGGCAGATCGGGCTTTGTCTGGCTTGGTCCTCTGGGCGTGGAGGTCCCTTTCTCCAGGCCCAGCTGTGGGTGTGGCAGGACGTTTGTGAAGGGGCATGTGCTTTACGGGGGCCAGAGGCCCCAGTCTGAGGGCTGACCAGCCTCCATCCCCCTGTCCCACAGGGACTATGCGTCCTGGAACTTGAGTGTGAACCTCTACACGGTCAATGCACCGTGGCTCTTCTCTTTGCTGTGGTGCGCGGGGGTCCCGTCTGTCACCTCCGACAACTCCCATACCCTGTCCCAGGTGCCTTCCCCTCTCTGGATCATGGTAAGTAAGTTCGGAAATTGTTGGGGAGGGGGATGCAGAGGGCACCTGGGAGGTGTAGAGAGAGCCTGTGGCACAGGATGGGGGGCAGGCTCCATGCTTTCCAGTGAGGTCTCAAGGGTGGGGGCAGTGCATGATGGGGGGCATGGGCTTGAGGCAAAAGGAAGATCATGGCCTCTGGGGTCTGCACTAAGGAGCTGGGGGTGGGAAGAACCTGGGCCCAACCCATGGGGAGAAAAACATGTAAGGGCCCCAGAGGAGTAAATTACTACTTGGGTGGTTGGGTTTTGGGGGTTTGTTGTATTTTGTTTTAAAGAAGGGAAAGGCATTAGGAAAAGAGGGTAACAACAGGACAAAGACAGGGAACATTTAAAAGCTGCTCTGAGAATACACCAAATAAAACCAGTTTTTAACTGGTTGATCGGCCCCCTGCAGACCAGCCTGAGCTCCAGTCCCAGCTCTGCCAATGGGGGGAGCCCCTGACTCCCCACCATGCTCCCCACTGCCACCTCCCTGAGGACAGGACGGCCAGTCTGAGGGTTTTGTTACGGCTGAGACAGTGTCAGGGTCAAGTAATCAGATCTAGGTTAGGGATGGTTGTGTCCGTCCGCCTGCCCATGGGCCTTACAAGCCTCCAGAGGCTCTGCGGAGAAGCAGGTGCAGTACCTCACCGACCAGCCGTGGCAGCAGTGCACACACGCAGAGTTTCAGGCGACAGGAGCTGACAAGAAGCAAGAAGTGCTCCTTTGTCCAGCCCCGCCCCTCCTCCACAGTTTACCTGACATCAAGGCCTGGCTGCCCTGGAGGCTTCACTCTCCCTGGTCCCAGTGGGGGCAGCCCCTCGCTCCACACCCTACAGTGACACGCACCCCTGCATACCTACTAGTCACTTACACCCTCACATTCAGCTATTTATCTTTCGGTGCTCAGCTTCTGCTTGGAGCCCCGCTTACGCACACAAACCCGCCAGGCTTATTCACACATGCCACCTCTACCCTGAACACCACAAAGATCTTTTTTTTTTTTTTTTGGTTTGGTTTTGATTTTTTGAGGAAGGGGGGGTTCAAGTGAGTGAGGGGCAGAGAAGTGGGGCTCACCAAAGCGGGGCTCATCCTCACCTGATGTGGGATTCAAACTCTCAAACTGAGATCATGACCTGAGCCGAAGTCAGATGCTTAACAACTGAGCCACCAGGTGCCCCACACAGATCTTTTTTATCCTACACACACACAGGCCCACAGTGTTCAGAGCCTACTCCTACAAAATACCATCTCAAGCTCTGAAGCCCCCTCTGGATCCTCTCAGCCCATCCCTGATAGTGATGTGGGGTCCTCCTGCCCATATGGACCCTCAGTCTGGGGCCCCGGTATGGACCAGCCAGGACTGAAAAGTGGCCACCATCTGTCCACAGCCCCCGGACGAGTACTGTCTCATGTGGGTCACCGCGGACCTGATCTCCTTCAGCCTCATCATTGGCATCTTTGTGCTCCAGAAGTGAGTAGGCCCGGTCGCCCTTCCACAGCATTCCCTGCCCCACAGTGGGCGAGCCCCCACCTCAGCCAGTCAAACCTCCCCAAGTCCAGGGCCAGGAGAAGCCCTGACCAGGCAGTCTGTTCAGGGTAGAGGGAGGACTGCCCAGTGGTCCACCGTCCATCCTCCTCAGCCAGAGCTGAGTGGCTTCCACAATAAGTACCCAGCTAGGAGCCCACAGCCAACCAAGCTCTGCCATGGTTTGCTATGTGGACTTTGGCTCGTGTCCTGACCTGGTCCCCCGGGCCTGGGTTGTCACCGGCACTCAGGTGTGCCGTGCTGGAGACCTCCTGCCGGTCGGGGTAGCAGCTGGGATGGTGGCTTCAGTGGGGAAGTGGGGTTGGTCTGGGGGAGGGTTTAGGGCCAGGCAGGGGCCCCAAACCAGCCCCAAACAACAGCTGGCCGTTCTGTTCCTGACTGACGTTCTCTCTCTGTCACACACCGCTCTGATCCGGCGCATGTCCCTCCTCTCTCTCCCTACCCCCCTCTCTGCTGCACTCTGGCATCTCACAGCTATCACTTGATCAGGTAATTCTGGTGTGGTCTTCCTCTCCTGTTCCTCTTTCTCCCTCTTCCTTGCCACCCCCTTCTCCAGTTCCCTCTGAGAACCTGCCGTGCGCTAAGCCAGTGTCTGGGTCAGGGTCCCTCTCGGGTCACCCTCCCAGACACCTCCCCTCGCCTGAAGCCTCCTGCTGTCCCCTGCCCTCTTCCTCTCCCCCATTATCCTCCCTTCTCTCCCCTATCTTGCCCGGTGTGTCCCTCCTCGCTGTCTCTGTGGATGGGAACCCACAATTCCCTGCAGGTTTGCTGGCCTGGCCTCTCTCAGCACCGAAGCGGCTCCCTCTGGGCAGGGGCTGTGCCTGGCCATCCCTCCCCGCACCAAGTCTGGCACTCGGAGGGGCCTTCACCACTAGCCCGTGCAAACCCTAAGTTCTATCCCTCCCTTCCCGACTTTTGGTTTTGCCTCTGTTTATCTTTCTGTGTCTCTCTCACTTTGTGACTCCTGCCCACCCCCCCATACACACAGCCTCTCTGCTTTCCCCTGGAGGCACCCCACAGTGGTTGAGCTTCCTGTCCTAGATGTGCCTGGCTGCAGAGGCCCTGGCCTGCCACCTTCCTCCTGGGTTTAACGTTAATTTCCAACAGGAGTACTAGGTCCTGGGATCCAACCCCTCACCTTGGCCAAGTGCCTTGGGCCCTCCTGCTTTAGACAGCCTCACTAACCAGCTTCCAGAGGACACTGCTCCCTGGCTGAGGGGCCGAGGCCAGCAAAGGGACGGGTACCTGGTCCTTCCTTCATTCTCAGCCAGCAGACGTCCGCATGTGCTGGTGCTGTGCTGGGCCTGCAGTGAGGAGCCAGGACGTCGTCACCCTCGGAGCCCCAGTGTGCTGGGTGGGCGCCAGCCAAGGTGGCCCAGGTGCTGGGATGACGTTTCCAGCCAAGGTCGTGTCAGGAGTGGACTGATGGAGGAGGGGACCCTGAGGGAGAATATCATTCTCTGCAGGCCCCTTCCTCCATTCACTCACAGAACCAATACTATGGGCATCCGCCACACAGCAGGCATTGAAGTTGGTGCCAGGGACACACTGGCAGATAAGAGACCTATCGCTGCCCTCAAGGACATGTAGGGCAGCCAGCCCAGCCAGAGCACAGGCTGCCTTCCCCTCTGCTTCCTGCTTTCCCCTTGTCTGTTCTTTTCATATACCCATCTGCCTGTCCATCTGTCTTTCCATTTCTGCTGTGCTGACCCCATCTGGAAACAACTGATGTCTCACGGAGTCTGGGCTGTCCCCCCAACCCCAGCAGGGCTCAGTGCCCAAGGGGTTGGGCTCTTGTTTCCAAGCTGACCCCTGCTTCTCTTGGTGGGAATGAGGGTGGGGGTTCAGTGGATATTTCTGTCTAGTTTGCAGGACAGGTTATAAGTTCAGAGACCAGAAATTTGGGGCTGGTTCAGAGGTACTGCAGTAGCAAAAACGGCTGTGGGCTGGGCACAGGAGCCCGAGTTCCCCAGCTCTTCCTGGCCCCGCACGCCCTCTTGCCCACTGGCTTAATTTTATCCCCCACCTCATCCCTGCCTCAGCCGTCAGAGGGATTAACGCCCGATCTAGCCTGTGCCTCCCCATGAGGAAACAGGCCACTCTCCTAGGGTCGTCAAAGCAGAGCAGCCTCTGGCCTACCCGAGTCACTCGGACACCCCTGCCTCTGAACCTGTGAAGACAAGCCCCCCACTGCCTCCCCTCGCTCCCATCCCTCTTTCACTTCCACTCGGGGTGGGGAGGGTGGGGTTCCCCACTGGCTTCACTCAGCCCGGTCCTGATGGTGGAGCTGGATGATGCATTAGCCAGGACTCCCGGAGACTGGTGTGCACCCCGCAGATGGCTCATCAGAGGCAGGGCTGCTAAGCTCCCCGACCCCCATTCACCCCAAAGGTCAGTGTGTGACTGTAAGCACCCGAAACAGAACTCACCAACCCCAAACAAACCATCTTCCTGGGCAAGGGGGGCTGATCTAGGGTTCCGGGGACAAGAGGGAGGCAGGAGAGCCCTGGCTGAGTCAGCAGAGTCTGACTCAAGCCCTTCTCTGGGCCTCAGTTTCCCCATCTCTAGTCTGACAAGAGTCCTGCTGGTCTCTCAGGCCCCATCCAGAGAGGTTCTGGAATTGGGCAAGAGCCTTGCTCCAAGGAAGGGTGGGGAAGGACCTGTGCCCATGGGGCCATCTCTGCAGGTGGCGCCTGGGTGGCATACGGAGCTACAACCCCGAGCAGATCATGCTGAGCGCTGCGGTGCGGCGGACCAGCCGGGATGTCAGCATCATGAAGGAGAAGCTCATCTTCTCAGGTGTGTAGCCCTGCAGGTTGAGATGGGCAGTGGGCTCAGTTACCTCCACCCCAGCACGTTACTCGAGTATGTGTGCACACTTTTCACACGTAGCACATACAGCCAGGGACACTGCACAGACGGACATACACATACCCATCCAGCTTCACATACTCAGAAACACACACCCCTCCGCATGCTGTCATCAACTCCAAGCCCGGTGGCGGTCAGCCCCGTGGGTGGTGGACAAAGGTGCCTGCGGGGGTGGGGGTGGGAGAGTCTGCTTTTAAGGCTCACCCTCCTTTGCCTGGTTTATACACCACAGATACTGATTTTTCACTTCTGCTTGCTATCAGCCCATTGATGGAATTCCCAGTCTGATGGAGGAGGCAGCTGTAAGAACAAATACATAGAAAATTGGGGTCACTAGAGCTCCAACAGGTGTGCTGAGCCAGAAGCGGGTGCAGAGAAGAGTGGTCAGAGCTCTCTGGGACAGTGAGGGTCTTGGGGCCCACCGTGCAAGGAGGCGGCCCAGTTGAAATGGGAAAGATGAGTAGGAGGGTCTGGGTGCTGGGTTGAGGTGAGGGCTGACCAAGCAGAGGGAAGGAAGGGTATTCAGGCAGGAACAGCATATGTTCAGAGGTAGTGAGGGGGCACGGCTTACTAGGGAACCAAGAACTAGCATTCTATATGGTGTGCGGGGGCGGCCTCCGGTTCACTCACCCCAAGATGGCATGGGGAGGGCTACTTGGGCCTTGAGTGTGTGGTCAGGAGTTTAGACTTCATTTTGAAAGCAGAGTGGGGTCACAGGTAGATCTGTCCCTGTTACAGTAGGGCACCCCAAAAAACAACAGAAATTTATGGTCTCAGGTCTGGAGGCCAAAAGTCCAAAATCAAGGTGTTGGCAAGGTTGGTTCACTCTGAGGACCGTGGGTGAAGGACCTGGTCCAGGCCTCTCTCCTTGACTTGTAGATGGTCATCTTTGTGTTTACATGGTTCTCCCAGGATGCATCTGTGTCCAATTTCATCTCTTCATAAGGATACCAGGCATATTGGACTAGGGTGCACCTTAATGATTTCATCTTAACTAACATCTACAACAACTTTATTTTCTTACCTTACTTTCGTGAAGTACTGGGGGCTAGAACTTTCAACATACAAATTTGGGGGGGCAGAAGCACAATTTCACCTGTAAGAAGTGTGAAGAGTGAACTAGAGAGGGAAGCTCGAGGCAAGGAAACCAGAAATTCAGGTGAGAGATTGGGCATAGGAACAGAGGAGAGATTTGAGGGATATTTAGGAGCCAGATGGACTGGGGTTCAAATCCCAGCTCTGTCCCCAACTAGAGTGTGAACCAGGGCACACTGGCATCAGACCTCTCCTGTGTGAAATGGACTGGCACCCCTCCCTCCCACAGGGTGCTTGTGGGGTTAGCACCACACGTGGCCCAGAAGTGTGCTTGGTAAACACTGCCTGAACAAAGGAGACCCCAGTGGGTGTGACTGGTTTGGGAGCTTGTTCCTAGGACTGTGTGAACATCCATCCATTCATTCATTCTCCCCTTTATTTATTCATTCCTTCAACAGATGATTACCAGGCACTGTTTTAGGTGCTTAGGATTTACAGATTCTTGCCTATGGGGCACTTACATTCCTCCTCCCTTGGCTCAAAAGACCTCCGTCTCCTGGGAGCCTTCTCTGAGCACCAAGGCTGGGTTGGAGGGTCTCCCCTGGTAGTCCACGGCCCTCTAGCCACACTGGGGAGCTCCTAGAAGGGCCAAAGGCACCCGGGGTCCCCAGGCTCCTACAGAGAAGTCAGAAGGGGTAGGCGGAATGAATGGAAAGCAAGAGGTCAGCCTCTAGGCCTGGAAGGTTCTGCCCATCCAGGCCCCCACCTCTCCTTCAGTGTCAAAGGCCATTCATTGAGCACCTCCTGAGTACAGACTAAGGAGTCAGCCACAGTCCTCACCACCCTGCCCACTCCAGGTTGAGAGGTCCTTTCCGGAGACCCTCAACCTTTCCAAGGCATCCTGAGTCCCCTCAGGGGGGCTCATCTCCACTCAGCAGACCTTTCCTGAGCTTCTGCTCTTTGTCCAGTGCTGTGCCAGGCAGTAGGGACACAGATGCCAAGACCTCACCCCTGGGCTGTGAAGTACTCCAGTTGGTGCAGGTCACAGATAGTGACAGTACAGGATGTGATGGGGCAGGGGGAAGCAGGGGCTAAGGTGGATCTGAGAAGGCCCCATCCCAGCTTGGGGGGCTCAGGGGAGGCTTTCAGGGGAACATAATAACAGCGATGAGAAAAATTCAGCCGTATTTTAAGAAAATAAAGTGCTGATGGGGAGTTAACTTCTAGGAGAGGGACCAGTATGTGCAAAGGCCCTGAGTAAACACATGAGCACCAAGCTCAGGAGGGTGCAGATGGTTTTCTGTGGCTGAAAGGTGGAGTTCCAGGGGAGAGGAGAATAGGGCATGGGCAGAGTGTTTGCAGAGTCCAAGGGGAGCTCGAATGCCAACCTCAGTACCAAACCTGAACCCAGTGACTTCATCGGCCCCCAAGTGCCTGATCAGGAGCTGTTTGTTGTGAGTTACCCTTCCCCCTGCATCTGCCAGCCATCCTCACTGACCCCTCTTCTCCCTGTTCACACTCTGCCTCCCTCTGGCCCAACAGAGATCAGCGATGGCATGGAGGTCTCCGATGAGCTCTCTGTATGTTCAGACAACAGTTATGACATGTATGCCAACAGCGCTCCCACCCCTAAGGATAACCGAGGGCGTGGCAGCCGCACCAAGACTCAAGACCAGAGTGGGCGTTAGCTGAAGACCTGTCTGTCCTAGCCGGTAACTAACGCAGAGACCAGGGGACCCAAGAGACCAACTAACGCAGAGACCAGGGGACCCAAGAGAGCTGGCAGAAGCATGTCTGGACCTGGAGTGCTCTGGGAGCTGGCTCCATGGCCTTCTCGTTGGCTCCAGCCCCCCGTCAGCCACGGCTCCCCTCGAAGGGGGCTCCCCTCTCTCCTAAGGCCCAGCTGGGTCAGAACTCCAGCCTCACAGAGGCCCCTGCAGGCCTGGGGCTTCCTCTGGGAAGTCTGGGGCTCAGGGCCTGGTCCTCTCCAGGAGGCCTTCCCTTGCATCCTGATCTGGAAGCTCTGATGGGTCACTGCTGGGCTGCGTGGCAGCTGAGGATGTGGATGTCCATGTGTGTCCATCCTCCTGTCTATGCTGAGGCAACCGATATCTCTGTGTGTCTCCTGCTTTGAGGGCCTGGGCTGGGCCTCTCCCCTAGCAGCTGTTCGTCACATCAGTCTCAAAGCACAAGGAGTTCCAGCCCAGGAGGAAAGCCTGCCGTGGTGGAGACACTCCTCCCTGACCAGCCTCCTACCACCATGGGCCCTGCCTCAGGAGAGGGACTGAGCCATGTCCCCAGGAGCAGCTGGATATGGCCAGGAGAATAGGCCTAAGGCTGCTTTATCCCTTGCCCTAGTGTCCAAGAGGCTTCTAGGGCAGGGTGGCACAGGCCCAAGAGATCTGCGGACTGACACAACCTCAGGTTTCCACAGCAGTGGCCACCTGGGAAGAGTGTTCTAGGCATGGCCAAGGAGGCCTACAGCAGAGCAAGCCTGAGGGCCTTGGCCACTATGATTAAAGCTGCCATCTTGACTTGTGCTGTCTCTGACTGGTCTGTGGGAGGGCAGGGATAGAACTTACTGGGTTTGGGATTCAATTTTGGCCAAAGGAGGAACCATCTTCAGAAATGAGTGGAAGAGTGGCAGGGTACTTGGGCCCCTACCCAGCATCACCATGACATGGAGGGTTAACAGCCCTGGGGTTGGGGACCGGTATCCTCATACTATGGGGGTAGGGGGTGGGGGAAGAGATGGTCCTTGAGCAGTAAAGTGACCATCCAAAGCCACACAGCCTAGAATGAGCAGAGACAGAATCCCGCCCAAGCTCTGGCTCCAGAGCGCACGTGCACCTTCCATAGCCAGCCAGGAATGGCAAGACAGACTGGGAGGCCTCCTGGGTCCAGTGCAGGGCTGGGTGGTGGAACCAGCAGGTCCCCTCACAGCCATATGGAGGCTTTCTGAGGTGCTTCCTAGGAGCCAAGGGAGTACCTCTTATGGATAGAATTATTGGGGTCTGAGCAATTCTGGTACCTTGGAAGAAAGGAAAAGAAACCACTCCCAAATTATGGAATCCACAGTGGGCCCCCACACTACCCTCTAGAACCACCCTCTGGGAACTGTGAGGGGAGTCACACTCCTTTCCTCCTACTGAACTTCTACCAAGTGCATCCCTTGCTGGGACAGAGGTCAGCTCCCACCTTTCCCTGGGCACAACATAGAAGGGAAATCCTGAACGGCCAAGTCAGGGATGGGGCACATTGCTCAACCCAAAATGCCCCAGTAACCTCTCCAGCCTCTGGCAGGCCCACCCAGGATAGTGGATTTGACCTTTCGTTCCAGCCCTTTCCTGTCCAGTCAGTGCCCCTGGCAGATTCATGGCCACACTTGGGCAAACTGAGACCTCCCAACGCCTTCAGGAGCAGGAGGCGGCGGCTGGAAGTTTGGAGTGGGACAGCTAGTCAGCATACCACTCTCTCACCAGGGCCCTACGCTGTACCCACCTCCCCGGTGCAGAGGCAGTCCAGCTGCCTCCCCTCATTCCCCAAACGGAAAGAGGATGGAGGCCATTCCCTAGGTGGGCAGACGGCCAATCCCATCTCCACCCTAGCTGAGCCTGCAGCCTGCGATCAGTGCTGGCTCCTGTCCCTTCACCTGAAGAGTTACTGAGAATCCCACCTTCCTGATGCCATCCCCACATCCTCCCCTGGTCTGTGTAGGACAGACTGACTGCCCTGTTCACAGGGAAACTGGAGACAGGGTCCCTCCACGTCCCACTCCTTCCTTCTTCCCTTGGACCTCAGGGACACAGCCTCCTCCAGGTGAACCTGCTCCAGGGCCGTCCTTCCTAAGTACAGATAAAAGGTGACCAAGGGGTGCCTGAGTGGCTCAATTGGTTAAGTGTCCGACTCTTGATTTCGGCTCAGGTCATGATCTAAGGGCCGTGGGATCGAGCCCCACGTCAGGCTCTGAACTGACAGTGTGGAGCCTGCTTGGGATTCTTTCTCTCTCTCTCTCTCTACCCCCTGCTCATGCTCTCTCTCAAAATAAACAAAAAAGAAAAGGTTCCAGAATTTCTCATAACTTTGACACAGAGCAACACACACCCCTTTCTTAGGGGGAAAAGAGACCATTCCCTGGCGTGGGGTGCTGGGAATAGACTCTGCCCTGCCCTAGGACACCTACTTGGCCAGCATCATGGTGACCCCTGCCATCCCAGCTCCCTCCACAAACTCAGCCTGCCTGAGCTGGCCAGGCCACATTCCTGTAGCATCAGCCTCACTGACCCCGCATGGCACATGGCTTTCACTTCCAGACCCCCCATTTGAGTGTCACAGCAACCCAATGAGAGAGGCAAAGCAGGAACTGTGAGCATCCCTACAGCCAAGATGAAGAGCTGGGTCAAGGGATGGGCAGGAGTCCGCCTCGGGCTGCATGGCAAGTCACAGCAGTTCCAGAACCAGACCCCAAGTGCCCTGGGCCTATCTGGGCTCTTGTCAAAGCAACCTCCTCCTAGTAACTGTCCTCTTCCATGAAGGCAAATCTCCTCAGCCTCCTCTCAAACACTAGGCCCTGCGGTCCTCTGTGGAGGCAGCAAATGCTCTGGGACCAGCCTATGGGGTTGCCTCCTCGGGGTCCAGGAGGCCAGGCCAGCCCAAAGCTGTGTCCTCTCGTCCCCACCAACCAGGCCTGCTTGGCATCACCACACCCCTCCTCACTGGGTCCCCTCCAAGGCACGTACATTGCTGAAAACCACCTCAACTCATACCGTGCCACAGATATAGGACACACACAGTCCACGAGACGCAGCCCTTTGTCCTGTACAGACAGACCCATGTCAAACACAGAAACAATCACTTAGAGATGGACACTAAATGGGACACATCAGGCAGACAACCAGACACCTGCAGTCCTATAAAACAAAGTCTGCTGTCAAGCAGGAACACAGATAAGGCAGAGCCACACGGAGGCAGGAGGGAAACGGGAGACCTCGAAGCTATGCAGTCACATTCTCAGTCACACCTACAGCTACACAATCACACCCACCCTGGTGCTACACAGTCACCATGTCCCCATGCACTCCCACACTCATATACAGGGACCCTGGAACACCTGTACACTCCCAACCACCCAATTACACCCCAACTCCCTAGGGCAACCTCCCCTACACCTTCACATCCATGCATTTATTCAGGGGTGCAACCAGTACCAGATCACCCCCAATCCAGGTACAATGATCCCTGAGACGTATGCACAGTCAATGCCACGCTTACTCCCGCCTCCTTCCTTCCCTCCCTCCCTCCCTGGGCCGGTCCAAGAATGGAACAAAAGCCCAGCGTCCCCTCCTTGCCTCCTCCCCCTCTCCGCTCCCCTCCCCCCTGGCGTCCAGCCCCTTTGTCCTCCTGCAGCTGAGGCAGAGCGGGAGTCCAAGCAGAGCAGCAAGGACAGTGGAGCAGGGACTGCCAGGGTGCAGCAGCAGGACAGACAGGAGTGGTCAGCGCCAGAGCAGCAGCCACAGAGCACCGGGGTGAGGGCATGGCCAGGTAAGTTCCAGGTACATCCGGGGACTCAGACTCTCACAGCAAGGCTGTGTGGTGTCTACAAGTCTGAGTATGTGTTTGTGTGAGTGGGTGTGGGTGTGAACAAGAACAGGGTAGCATGTCAACTTCTAGAGGCTGGATCCCTTAGTAAGCAGCAGGATCCTTGGCTGGAGGTGCCTGGATTCTTCACTGGGATGGGAGAATGGCCAACAGGGCTCTGCCTGGGAATCCCTACCTTCCACGTTGCAACCTGGTGTCCTCCAGCCCCCAGACTGGGAATCTCCAGGGTGGAAACGGAGTCTGGTGTCCCAGCATGACCACCATGCCCAGAGCAGTAGACAGCTGTAGAACAAATGAAAAAGTGGAAAAGCACTGGCACACTTCCTGGGAGAGGACTCCCTCCCTGCCCGGCCAGGTAGCCCCTTGTGCTGCCAGGACAAGTCCCCCCCTTACCCTGAGGAGACCTGACCTCTTGGATCTCAGCTCAGGGGACGGCTGCCTTCTTAGCCAGCAGCCTGCAGAGAAGGGAATGGGGGCAGCATGCTCTGCTGACCTCTCTCACCTCCCTCCACTGATCCCGGGCTGCTCCTCAGGACATGCCCCAACCCTGGAAAGTGTGGCTGAGCAGCTAGGCATGCAGAGTCTGGAGCCAGGTGGGTTCAGGGCCCAGCTCCTCGACTTGGGCACAGTTAGTTTCCTGGGACCCTGCCCACCAGGGAGTCCATTTCTGTAATCCTGAGACAGGCGGATCCACTACCCCGGATGACCGGGACATGAGCACTTGAAAGCCAGACTAAACTGGGCAAGATCTTGACCTCCAGGGCAATGCAACCTCATGGAGTGAGCTCCCTGTCCCTGGAGGTGTGCAAGCAGAGACTGTACGTTCATAATGGCCAAATCACAACCAGCCCAGTGCCACCCTTCGGTCTGTACAGTGCTTTCACAAACACCTTTCTTTTGATCCTCACAGCAACCACTGAAAGTCCGATTCCCTGTGTGCTTGTTTCCTTATGAGACTTAAAGAAGGGCAGGGGCATCTAAAGAAATCTTCAGGATTGTGAGGATCAAATGAAATTATGTACATGAAAGCAACTAACACACCTGGTGTGCTTCCTTCCTCTCGTGTAAAAACATGTAAAGAAATATTAGCTGAGTTTTGTACTATGTACCTAGCACTTTTCAAATTCCACTTAATAGTCACAAAGTCACAACAATCCTGTGAAGTAGGTACTGTGATCCCATCTCAGAAGAGGAAACTGGAGGGGAGTGACTTGCACAGCTCACACAGTGAGTCAGTGACAGAGGCAGGGTTAGAACCCGGATCAGCCCTTAGAGCTAGCGCTATTTCCTCCCAGTGCTTCCTTGAAAACACGGAGAGAACTCACTAGAGAGACGGCCAACTTCCCTCTCAGCTGGGCTCTAGCCTCTGGCCCTCTTTCTGGACCTTAGCAAAGGTTCTTCTCTAAATGGAGACAAGCTCCCTGCATTGCCTTCCCTTCCCCTGGCTGATTCTACCTATGCTTCTCAGTCTGAAGATCCCTCCCCGTAGGAACATCTTCCATGACCCCCCCTCCAATTGGGTCTAGTTGGCTATCGGCTCCCACACTCCCTCATGGGACCCCCACCAAGCTGTTAGAGCCAGGAGGGCAGGGTCTATAACCGTCTTGCTCACTGCCTGTCACAGAAAAGGCTCTAAATACATGCTAGCTTAATACAGCCACTCAATCTTAAACAGATACTAATTGAGCACCTACCATGGGCCAGATCCTGTACTGATGGGGGAGACGTGGATATTAAATAGAAAAAAATCAACGTTTGGGGACACCTGGGCTGCTCAGTTGGTTGAGCATCCGACTCTTGATTTCAGCTCAGGTCATGATCCCAGGGTCGTGGGATGGAGCCCCAGGTCAGGCTCTGTGCTGAGCGTGGGGCCTGCTTAAGATTCCATCCTTCTCCTTCTCTCTCTCTCTCCCTCTGCCCCTCTCCCCTGTTCATGCACACACACACACACACACACTCTCTCTCTCTCTCTCTAAAAAAGAAAAAAGAAAATTCAGGGTTTAGTCAGTGTGGAGCACTTACAGAAAAGCAGGAGACAGGACCCGGTGACAAGTGGGAGCAGAGTTATACCTCCCCACACCACACTGGGTCTCTGTGGGGCCGTCCGAATCCCTTCTACAGCTCCTGTCAGAGGACCCTCCCCATACAGACATTTCGTGCTGGTTCCAGTAACCTCCCAGCCCTCCTGTTCCAGACCTTGGAGAGTTAAAGGCTCCCTGCTGTTGGCAGCCACGTGGCACTGCTTTACCCCTTGTGAGAGCCCCTAAACACTACGTGTTTGTAAACCGTCCCCTTATTAGAATCTCCTCAAATTATCCCATTTGAGAGCTTAACATCTGTCTCCTGCTGATATTAAAAAGTTTAGTGGTGCCTGGGTGGCTCAGTCGGTTGAGCGTCTGACTTCCGCCCAGGTCATGCTCTCACAGTTCATGAGTTTGAGCCCCGTATCAGCTCACTGCTGTCAGCACAGAGCCTGCTTTAGATCCTCTGTCCGCCCCCCCCCTCAAAAATAAACACTTTAAAAAAAGAAAGAAAAAGTTTAACGAGTCTAAAGAACAGAAAGAGTAAAATGGCTTAAGTGGGTAAGCGAGGGAGAGGAGATACAGCTAAGGCAGGGCCTAGCCCTTCTAGGGACTAGATCACTATAGCCATTAGGGCTCTGGGCGGAGGAATGGAATGAGGAGCAGCTGAACAAATGAAAGCACGCGTTACATTCATGCACACCTGCGTGAGCAAACCAGCCAAGGGACCAGGGATAAACGGGCGAGAGGCCTCCAGCCCTCTCGCCAGGCCCAACCAGGTGGATTTCTGACGCTGTCTGTACTCTTTACGTGGCAGGATGCTGGAGGGTCCAGCGCTGGAGGAGTCGGAGCACCGGTCCCAGGGGCCGTGCACGGGGTCTTGCCACGCGCAGCGTCTTCTGCAGACCCTCAACGCGTACCGACTGAGCGGCACCTTCACCGACGTGGTGCTGCGCGCCGGTGGCCGCGACTTCCCGTGCCACCGCGCGGCACTCAGCGCGGGCAGCGCCTACTTCCGCAGCCTCTTCGCCGCGGGGCAGCCGGAGCACGGCCTGGCCGTGGTGCCCGTGGCGCCCGTGGCCTCGGAGGCACCCGGCGCCGGGCCCGGCGTAGCGGCGGCGGCTCTGGCCGTGGTGCTCGACTACGTGTACGGGGCGGGCGTGCGGCTGCGCGCTGAGGACGAGGCGGCCGCCGTGCTGGCGCTCGCCGAGCGGCTGGGCGTGGCGGGCCTGCGCGAGGCCTGCGCCAGCTTCCTCGAGGGTCGCCTGCGCGCCGCCAACAGCCTGGCGCTGCGTCGCGTGGCCGCCGCCTTCTCGCTCGCCTCGCTGGCCGAGCGCTGCGGCCGCATGCTGCGCCAGGCCTTCGTCGAGGTGGCGCGCCACGCCGACTTCCTGGAGTTGGCGCCCGACGAGGTGGCGGCGCTGCTGGCCGACCCGGCGCTGGGCGTGGCGCGCGAGGAGGCCGTGTTCGAGGCCGCCATGCGCTGGGTGCGCCACGACGCGCCGGCCCGCCGCGGGCAGCTGCGGCGCCTGCTGGAGCACGTGCGCCTGCCCCTGCTGGCGCCCGCCTACTTCCTGGAGAAGGTGGAGGCCGACGAGCTGCTGCAGGCCAACCGCGAGTGCCGCCCTCTGCTGCTCGAGGCCCGCGCCTGCTTCATCCTTGGCCGCGAGGCTGGCGCGCTGCGCGCCCGGCCGCGGAGGTACGCGTCCCCCCCCCCCCATTCCCTTGCCTCCCAGCCTTCCTCATCCCCTGTTCTTCAACCATTCAGTCCTGTGGCATCTTTTAATCCAGTCACATAATCGTGCCTCTGGAATGAGATGTGGTCATGCATTCACACATTTCATGGGCTCGGTATTGGGAATTTTGCCCTTGAAGAGTTCAGGGTCCAATGAGGGAGAGGCGGGGATCTCACACCTTACACACATCCGTTGTCTTGCCCATCCATCCATAATTCTGAGTGCTTCCTCCGTGCAGGTCTTGTACCGGGTGCCTGGGACTTGTGAGTAGTTGGAAATACCTTTTATCTCCGAGAGCTCAGTCTAGTAAGGGATATAAATAGGCCTTAAAATAAACGAAAGTGGCTTACTCCCACCCCTGGAACGGCCAAACCAGGAGACTTTGCGTGGAGTAGTCCAAGATTGTCTGTCACCCTCCCAGGGATAGAAGACAGGACGCCTCTGTCTTCCCACACTAAGCTCAGGGCCTGGCACAAAGAAGATGCTCAATGTTTGTCAAAGGAATTAGGTAGGAAGCAGGTGGCTTGGTTTGGAAATTCTGGTGTAGTCAAAAGCCTGAGGGGTTGGTTAGTGGGAGGGGAGAATGCTTGTGGCAAGCCAAAGTCTGTGAGCAGCAGTTCCCTCCTCTGCAAAAGGAGTAGTAATCCCTGCCTAATAAGATTATCATAAGGACTAAATGAGGTAACTTTTCTAGGTAAGGGCTCTGTAAAGATTCTTTCTCTGTAATTTAGAGGTCAGTAGATTGGGATTAAGGATTAGCGTGACACTCTTCCATCAATAGCTGGAAAGGAGGTTGGAGGTGGCAGAGTCCAGCATGGGGCTGGAGGACAAAAGGGCATGGAAGGACAACAGGTCAGTACAGTGTGGTCATCGAGAGGGTGAGAGAGGGCCAAGAGTTGGGTGCGGGTTAACAGGCATTGATTGGGCTTATCACCCTGCCAGATTCATGGACCTAGCCGAAGTGATCGTGGTCATCGGCGGTTGTGACCGCAAGGGGCTCCTGAAGTTGCCCTTCACTGATGCCTACCATCCAGAGAGTCGGCGCTGGACCCCACTGCCCAGCCTCCCAGGGTATATGCGCTCAGAGTTCGCCGCCTGTGCTCTGCGCAATGACATCTATGTCTCAGGTGAGGGCAGGTCCGCAGCGGCAGCCCCACAGGATTGGCTCTTTGCCTCTCATGCTGGTCCCTTGTTTTAATCTCCAATTGTGAAATGGGGGCGGGATTTTCCTGATAACCTGTGGTTACTGGCTGAAGTGGTATATAGGTCTGCAGAGCCCTATCACTAGTGTGATTCTGACCTTTATTCGCCAAAGTCCACTTCAGTTTACAGTAGTATTAATCACTTCTGTTTAGCGGACTACATGCAGAACATTATGCTAGGCAGCTTACATTAATCAATTTCCCCTACGGCCCCATTTCACAGGGAGGTTAAGAATTTTCCCATTATCTCAAAAATGGCAAAGCTAGGAAGAACACAGATCGGTTTGATACCAAAGGACTGTGCCCTCCCTGAGATTCAGGCCCTAGAGATTTAGAGAATAAAACAGTCCCTGCTTCCCTGGAGTGCCCTGGAGAGACTTCACTTTACCAGACTTTTCAGCTGGACCTTGAAAATCTGGAGGGAACAGCATAGGCAAAGGCATGAAGACAGGAATGTGCAGAAAGAAACCCCAGGTACTCAGGTCTCCAAAGCGAGTGCATCTGGGAGAAAAAGGGAGTTGAGTCAGGTCAGGGAGGCTTTGATTCCAGGCCTAGGTAGACTTCACTTGTTTTAGGGAGCTATGGGTGTCTGGGTAGGATAAGGAGCTGAATGAACCAGAAAGGCCTCAGGGACCATCCAGGCCACACTTTATTACTGGATAACTTCTTCAAAGCTCCTCATGGCCTGTGAGCAACATGCTGGGCCTCTACTGGGAATACACAGAGGCAAGGGCTACAAAACAGACATGGGGCTTGAGTCATGGGCTCAAGCTGAGGGATGTAGTCAGGGTTGTCCCTGGGAAGGCTGCTCCTGACAGGTGAGTCCCTGGTCAGTAATCCCAGGAGGAACAAAGGAGAGTCCACAGCCTGCATTCCAGACCCTGGCCCCATAGGACATACCAGTGCTCAGCTGCAGGAACTAGAAGTTCTGGTCCGTGATCTGGAATGGAAGGCCATGTGGTCTTCAGCGGTGCATTCCTGGTTTCTAAGCCACATCTGAGTTTCCTGTCTGTAAAGTGGGTACAATAATCCTAACACCTCATGGAGGAATGAGAACAGACATGGAATCCTGAAGGCAAAGGCAGAAATGAGGCAGGGTTACTAGGTCACGCTCTACTTTTTCCCATCCCAGCGCAGGTGACTCCGCTTTCCCTTTGCCTCCATCACCTTCCTGACGCTTGTCTTGGGCACACTTTGCACTCTTATGTCTATTTGGGTTCTAAGTGCCCCCCCCCCACTTGCTTCTCTGAGCATACCACCATAAGGCACTCAGTGAAGATCAGCTCCTTCTCCCTGAGTCTCTAGGCCTCTCCCCTCAAAACTCCTGCCCCTTGTCCTAACACACCTTCCCACCATTCATTGAAAGCACACTGTCCAGGTCACAGGCCCAGAGCCTCACACCAGCACAGTGGGGGGAGTCCTTCCTGCTGTATACCCTTAACACTTCCTTTGCATCTGGGGGCCCTTATTTCTAGGTCTTTAGGGGTGCTGGGGCAAGAGGGCCTGGGGTCAACAGCTGCTTCTCTTTCCCTAGGAGGCCACATCAACAGCCGTGACGTGTGGATGTTTAGCTCCCCTCTGCACACCTGGATCAAGGTGGCCTCACTGCTCAAGGGCAGGTGGAGGCATAAGATGGCAGTCATGCAGGGGCAGGTAGGGACACACAGCAGCTGCTGCCCTCTGGACCAAAGTACAGATCAATGGACATACTGGGGGAAGGCCCTCTAAGACACTCTTTGAAAGAAGGTATCTTAGGCACCAAAAAGGAAAGATACTTGACTGCAATTACACAATAATGCTAATACTAATCACCATAATAGTACAGCCTAGTGGTCAGAGGTCAAAGGTGTGGGCTTTGGGGCCAAACAGACTAGGTTTGAATTTTGACGCTGCCACTTTAAAAAAAAGGGGGGGGGGAATCTAATTATCTTTGTAAGCTACATCCCAAATTCAGAAAAGAAAATAAAAGTGCTTCTTAGGATCACTGAAGTGAGCTGATAAACTCTCAATAAACTACTAGCTATTATTAAGTATCAGCTTGGTGCCATATATTTTAAGAATTTAGTACCCACCCCAGAGACGGGTATCATTATCCCCAGTTAACAGAGGAAACCTGCTCAGGGAGGTTTGGTAAGTGCATGGAGGCCGCCCAGGCGCTGGCAGTGCCGGGAAGCACCCAGTGTGGATCTTGAGAAAGTTTCTCTGCACAAAGCAGAGACGGTGGGGCTGGCACTCAGACGGCTTTGACTCCAGCCGGAAGTCGCCGCGGCACCTCACCCTTGCTTGTCCTCAACCGCAGCTGTTTGCCGTGGGCGGCTTCGATGGCCTTCGGCGCCTGCGCAGCGTAGAACGCTATGACCCCTTCTCCAACACCTGGGCGCCCGCAACACCTCTCCCGGAGGCCGTGAGCTCGGCTGCAGTGGTGGCCTGCGCCGGCAGAATCTACGTGATCGGGGGTGCCGGGCAAGACGGCGTCAGCACCAACAAGGTGGGCACAGACAGGGCGGTGGAGGTCTGCCGTGTGCCAGGCGCAGAACCGGCACTTTCATGTCCTCGTCCATTTTCTCTCTTGAGAAGGGACCTTGTTTCAGGCAAGGAAATGAGTTCAGAGAGATGGATGACCTCAAGGTCACACAGAGGGTCTGACCTGTATATTTTACCTAGTGCCGTAGTGGTTTCATACATTTTAAAAATTAAGTGAGGGCGCGTATGGGATTACTGAAAATGTTTTTCCTCCATTCAAACAACCACCAGCACGCATTACTGAAAATTTAGAAAATCTAGAAACAGAAAAATATCACCCATGATCCCACCACCAAAGGATAACTACTATTAGTATTTTGGTACATTGCCTTCCAAGTTTTTTCTGAATCTTTTTTTGTTTTAGTTTTGTGTTCTTTCTGTTAGTAAAATTTTGCATTCTGCTTTTTATTTTCCACATGCTTACAGACTCTTCACAGCCATCATTTCAGTAGTTCTTTGGGTGGGTGAACCATAGTCTATCAACCAAATTTTCTGTTGCTGAACATTTAAGTTGTGAATAAAAATTAATCTTGATAGCAGCTTCCTCCCTCTCCTTCCCTTACCTTGTGAGGATAGCCTCACAAGTCTGTGGTCCTGGGAGCTGAATCTTTCAAAAACTAGGATCCCTCATCCCTCCATATTCTGACCCCCCTCCCCTTCCCCCACCCTCCTGGGGCTGGCTGGGGGAACCGCCCTGTAATACCCTTTTGTGCAGCACTGACTTGTTACAGGCCATTCCAGGGGTCTCCAAGGAAACAATTGAGGAAATGGAGTAAAGGTAAACACAGAGGTAGGATAAGCCCTCAGAAATTGTGGAAGGTGTTGTACACCCTGGTGGGGCTGGGAACCCTGTAGACAGCTGTAGGGATGGGGACTGCCAAGACAGCCCAGCTGGAATCTTGCAGAGCTCAGAGCACCAGGAGGAGGGAAGAGGGTTGACAATGTATGCAACAAGAAATGAATCTCTGCTGGGGGGCCTGCTCTCTGAGGACCTTCTCGAGCACTAATGCAGATGGTATTTCCATCTCATGGGACACAGACCTTTCCTGGGCTTTGTAGGATGAGGCGGCTTTGGACAAAGGGAGGAGTCCAGGGCTGGGGCTAGAATGTGGAACCAGACTCCAAACACTTAAGGGCAGGGACAATGGGTCTCCTCTATTCTCCCAGATGCTAGCTCAGGCCTGGTAGACACAGGCGATGTGTTCAATGAGTCCCCCCAGCCAGAGAGGTGGGAGGATGTGGGCAGCAGGGCAGTTGGGGGTGAAGCTTCACCACAGCCCCTCCTCCTGCCCCTCAGGTGCAGTGCTTTGACCCCGAGGAGGACCGGTGGAACCTGCGGTCACCAGCGCCCTTCTCACAATGCTGTCTCGAGGCTGTCTCCCTTGAGGGCACCATCTATGTGGTGGGAGGCCTCATGAGCAAAATCTTCACTTACAACCCTGGCACAGATATCTGGGTGGAGGCAGCTGTTCTCCCCAGGCCTGTGGTAAGTAGAGGCTCCTGGGCACAGCCTTGGTTCTGGTTGCATTTGGGAGAGCAAAGTCCCATGTCTAAAGATGTGGACTCCATGCTAAGCAGTTACACATAATTCCTTTGCTTTGTCCTTATTATGATATCCAGCCTTGTGTCCCACAGATGAGGAGACCAGCCTTAGAGAGGTTGAGGCCTCACCTAAGGCCACCAGTTAGGCCATATTAAGGCAGAGCATGGAACCCAAGTCCCAAGTGCATTAGCCTTGAATGGGGGTCTTGGTCTAAATGACCCTGCAGTCTCTCCTGTCCCGAAGGGCACCAGCTGGCAGTCTGTTGTGGGAGGTCAGGGTTGAGAAGAGACTTGGTAAGTTCCCTTGCCCTAGTAATATCAGAGCAGGGAGGTCCAGGCCCTGGATGTTCTGGCCCTTGCATTCCTTGCTTCCCCCACCTCCTGTCCTCTTCCTTGAAACTCCGAAGAGACTACATAGGCATGTGTGGTTGGATTGCTGGTCCCTGCCAGTTCTGACCTTCAGTGATTCTAAGAGTCTGAGATTTCTGGCTTCTGTGAGTCTGAGATCATAGTGGTTGTGATTGTTATCACTGTTACTGCACTATGTAAAATGCTTTAATTGCTTAACCCCATTAACTGTTAAGGCAACCTTATGAAGAAGGTACAATTATTGTTCTCACTTTGTAGGCAAGGAAACTGAGGCCCAGAGAGCTTAAGTGACTTGTCTAAGGCCATTTAGTAAGGGTCAAGCCAGAGCTTGGTCAAGCCAGTCCTTGCCTTTCTGCCATCTAGACTGCCTGCTCATATTCTGTGGCTATTGTCTGGCCTGGCCAGCTAGGGATGGAGGGAGCTCCAGGCTGGACTCCATAGCTGATTATCTTTCTGTTTGTCCACCCAGGAGAGCTGTGGCGTGACTGTGTGTGATGGCAAGGTCCACATCCTTGGTGGGCGGGATGATCTCGGGGAGAGCATCGACAAGGTCTTCACCTTTGACCCCAGCAGTGGGCAGGTGGAGGCCCAGCCATCCCTACAGCGCTGCACCAGCTCCCATGGCTGCGTCACCATCATTCAGAGCCTGAGCAGGTGACACAGACTTGAGCAGCCTGAGCCAGGAAGCAGAGAAAGGAAGGAGAATTCAGGTTCACCACTGCTCCCCTCATGGCACCTCCATATAAATAGCCCCTTAACTTATTGCCCCCCCTTTCTTATAGAAATAAAACCTGCTTCAAAGGTTGGGTCTGTGTTCCAGCTCAAGCCTGCTTTGCCTGGAGACGTAATGCCCAATATCTACTCCTTACTTTGACTCTTTACAAAGCACCTTCAAATGTTACCTCGTTTACCTTCATGATGGCAGTGTGGACATGTTAAAAAAATTATGAAACATTTCATGCATAAAAAGTATATATTTTTATACAGTTTAAGAATTATAATAAAGTAAATATCTATGTTTCTACCATCTAGCTTAAGAAATAGATCTTTACAAATGCCTTTGTAGGCACCTCCATTCCTAAACCCATTCCTTCCCACATCCATCCCAGAGGTAACCACTGTCTTTACAGTTGAGATTATTGGCATTTTTGAAACTTTTAATAAGCTAGTTAATTATTAATATTTGTATTTTACAGAGAAGGAACTGCCTTAAAAAGATGAGAATCACCCAAGATCACATACCTTAGTCAGTGGGAGAGTCTATAACTCAAGATTTCATGAAGCTTCAGGAATCCATGAAGCACTTCTGGTCAGGATGGTTCTCTCTTTCTAAACCACCTTCTCCAATTCAAACACTTAGCAATGACATAAAATTAAAAGCCAGACAACTAAAAAGACAGAGGCTTAATTGTTGGTGGGGATGCAAACTGGCACAGCCATCCTGGAAAACACTGTGGAAGGTCTTCAAAAAATTAAAAATAGAATTACCCTATGACCCAGCAATAGCACTACTAGGAATTTATCCAAAGGATACAGGAATTATTATTCATAGGGGCACATGTACCCCAGTGTTTAATAGCAGTGTTATCATCAGTAACCAAATTACGGAAAGAGTTCAAATGTCTGTCAACTGATGAATGGATAAAGAAGATGTGGTTTATATATACAATGGAATACTACCATTTGTAAGAGTGTGGATGGAACTGGAGGGTATTATGGTAAGTGAAATAAGTCAGTCAGATAAAGATCTATATCATGATTTTACTCACATGTGGAATTTGAGAAACTTAACAGATGATCATAGGGGAAGGGAAGGAATAATAAGATAAAAAAAGAGAGGGAGCAAACCATAAGAGACTCCTAAATACAGAGAACAAACAGGGTTGATGGGGTGGAGGGTTGAGGGTGGGAAAACAGGTGATGGGCCTTGAGGAGGGTACTTTTTGGGAAGAGTACTGGATGTTGTATGTAAATGATGAATCTACTCCTGAAGCCAAGATTACACTGTATGGTAGCTACCTTGACAACTGTATCCTTTGGATAAATTCCTAAATAAACAAACAAATGTAAAATAAATAAAAAGACAGAGACTTAGGCTTATAAGTAAGCAAACATATCCAAGGATCAGAAACAGAATTATAAAACCATGAGGAAGGAGAAGCTCCAGCTTTGGGGTTCAGACTCTGGGATAAAGCTTTACAAAAGGATTACAAATGAGGCCCACTGCTACATGCTAGGGCCAAGGTGGGGGGAACCGACTCATGAAAGCAGTAGAAACAGAACAAAACTGCCATGGGACATGAGCAGCCCTGAGGCCAAAGCTCACAGCGAACCACAGGCTCAGGGTCACAGGCACCAGGCCCCTGGCCTGAGAACCCAGCCAGCCCAGCTCCACACCTGGACTTATGAGATCCCCAATGTCAACAGGGGGCACAAGCTCCTCTCGCCATCCTAAGCACCTGGGTGGCCTTGGGGCTCTATGGGCAGCCAAATAAAACTGCTGGAGGGGAAGGGATGAGCTCAGAGCACAGAGAGGGGACAAAAGATGTCCCGTATTCTGTGAGGCAGAGACCCAGCAGTTCAGGTCCTATGCCTGTGTTTCTGAGGCCCAGAGGAGCTGGCCAGGCCCCATCTGGGGCTCCTTCTCTTCTGCGCTTAGATCGCCTTTTGAAGAGCTATCATCTGCTCCTTGCATCCCCTCCAGCACAGGGCCAGCCCCATGCCCCTTCCCATCTTCCAAAGCCCCAGGGCCCTATCTGTGGAGTCTCTCCAGCTGGGACTGGCCCATCGGAGCCCAGCACAAAGCCCCAGGTCCCAGCTGAGCTGCTACCCTCTGATTATCCCAGATTAGGAAGCCTGTGACCATCTGGACACAGCTGATAATAGCAGAGGGGAGGGGAGGGGAAGCCCAGCCCCTCAGAGCCTGCCATTCCTACCCCACTGATAACACCCAGAACAAAGCAAAAAAGGTGCTGTATTGCTTGCTCACCCAGGCAAAAATCTGAGTGAAAAAGGGGTAGATTCAGGGTAAGATCTTGACATGGGCACCCCACCTGGGCTGGGCAGTTCCTGTGTGCCAAGCAGACTGCCCCATTTCCCCAACAATGACCCTTCATGCCCCCCAGTGCTCTCCCGTTCAAGTGCCAATGCCCTTTCCTGCCCTCTCTGCCTGGGCAGATCTGATACCCTCCACTCCAGAGCTGATCACCCTCCTCGTGCCCCTTCCTTATAAGCCGCTCTTCTATCACCAGGCATATCCATCCACCAGGTATATTTTTGTATACCATCAGGCCAGGCCTATCCATGTGACATCTCTAGTCTCCCTTGACATACCCATAGAACACTTCTTGAGGCAGGAAAGGTGTCAGCTTTACCTCTGTATCCCCCAGTGCCCCGAACAAGACTTCCCATTCAGTACACTATATCAAAGTTTCCTGGATTTCTATCTCATAATACCTGTGAGGTAGTACTATTTCCTCCCTCACCAATGAGGAAATAGACACTCAGAGTTATGAAGTGATTTGTCTACTAACGTCACTGGTCTGGTGAGTAGTTGCAGAGCCAGGATTCCACCCTGGGTCCAGCCATCATCTATAAAGCGCACTGTCTCCATGCAGCCTTGCCCAGGCTCTGCTAAAACAGTGTTGAGTGTAGCACAGTTGTTTAGAAAAAGAAGATACAGTAGTCCCCCCTTATCTGTGGGGGGATATATCCCAAGCCCCCCAGCAGATGCCTAAAACCACAGTTGGTACCAAACCCTATATATGCTGTTTTTCTTATACATACATACATACACACACATACGTACCTATGATAAAGTTTAATTTATAAATTAGGCACAGTAATAATAGATTTAAAATAATAAAGTATAAAATTATAATACACTATAACAAGTTATGTGAATGTAGGCTCTTTTTGTACTATATTTAACTGTCTTCTTGCGATGATGTGCGATGATAAAATGCCTACAGGATAAGATGAAGTGAGATGAATGACATAGACATCGTGATGCAGCGTTAGGCTACTATTGACCTAAGTCAGAAGGAGAATCATCTGCTTCCAGAATATGGTAGATCTTGGGTAACTGAAATCGAAGAAAGTGGAACCATGGATAAGGCGAGGGACAGGGGGAACTACTGTTCTTTTCTACCATGGGAAACCCCAGCCTGATGGGATATTGTCCCTGCCCTTAGGGGCCCCCGGTTGGATGAGAGGAGACATGGTTCATCTCCCTGGTGAGGCTCACCAGAACACAAGCAAAAGATTATACACTAGCGTCCTAATTTCCTAGGACTGTGGGTTAGACCAAGACCATATAGAGAGGGCCTCCCTGACTCCTAGCCCACTGCTTTTTGCCCACCCCACCTCCCGGGCTGCCTGCTGAATGAGGGACTATTACTGTCTAGGAGAGAGCCAGACCACGAGTCCTGAGTATATGACTCCTTAGCCAAATGGGTTTGCCATACTCTCCCCAGCTGAGAACAGACTTAACTTTTTGTATACCATCAGAAGCCACTGGACCCACGTTTAGTTTTTGAATTTCGTTTTTGAGAAGTTCTAACTATTTTTAAGGATTGATATTTTATGACTGTTATTCTTAGCGGGCTTCCAAAAAACAATGAGAAATTTACTTTTTAAAATAGACAATAAACCTCATTCTCTTGCAATGACCATATGGATTCATTAGATTCTTCTATAAATCTAAAACACATTATGAGATCATGATGAATTTATTTTTCCTGTATCTTGAAAAACTTTGCTGTTTAATCATCCTAAAAATTATTTCATATTACTCATCAGTCATTCCCAAACAAGACTACAATGATCAAATGGAAGAATGATGGTATTGCCCAGAAGGAAGATGCAGTAGTGAATAAACCATTACTATTACATCATCCTTCAGTTTCCATACTATATTTCCTATAGTGCATATCATCTTTCAAGAAGGTATAAAAGAAGTTGAGATGTCAGCTGAGAACTCAGGATTTTTCATTCTCTGCCCATGACAGAAGAGAAGGAAACTGACAGAGGACAGAGGACATTTCACACTTAAATCGAGACAAACCAGAAAGTAAATGCAGGGACACATGGCAGCTCTCTCATCTCTGGGGATGGAAACTGGTCACATAAGCAAAATCCCTCCTAGATGAATTTTCTCAAACTCAAGAATTGGTGAGTGAACAACCTATTTCTAAAAACAGAAAGGATATATGGCATTTTAAGTCCAGTCATTCAACAGGAAGGATTTCATCACACAGTATTTGACAAAGACCATTACCATCCTGTTTTGTACAATACTCATCTTTTACGATGCCTGCACCTCGACATTTACTCGATATAGTTTGTTACAGCTCGTAAGTGGAGACATGCTGAGGCGGTTGTATACTAAGGTGACTGTAGGGAAAAAGATACTGTAGATGTTTTAAAAATTCATTAGATTGGTCCTTCAAATTGATCGTTATAAATCTAAAATAAAAAATGTTTTAAAACAATGGAGCAAAGAAACTGTCCTCTTTTCAACATTGTGAGCCATCAAAAGTTGTAAGGTATTCCATGTAGACAACGCAAGTGCAAAACTGAACAAAATCAAAACCAAAAACCCAGAGCAAGAAGCTAGAGCCTACTGGAGATGTATTTGAAATCTGGAATCAGTAGTTACAAGATGACCACATTCCAGCTTTGCATATGGTGGCTGATGAGCATTTAACTGCATTCAAGAGATGGTGCTCATTTGGGGTATATATCTCCCAGGCAAGGAAAATACAAAATTGTTTGCTGTTTCAATTCATTTATACACACACACACACACACACACGTTTTCACAAATACAAGAATGAGTTTTATTGAAATGTAATTCACATCCCGTAAAATTCACCCATTTGAAGGGTAAAATTCAATGGTTTTTAGTATATTCAGACTTGTGCTAATGCTTGCTAAAATTTTAGTATTTTTAGGGGCGCCTGGGTGGCTCAGTTGATTAAGCATCTGATTCTTGATTTTGGCTCCGGTTAAGATCTCAAGGTTCATGGGTTCGAACCCTATACTGGGCTCCTCGCTGACAGCACAGAGCCTGCTTGGGATTCTCTCCTTCTCTCAAATATAAACTTTAAAATAAAATTTTAGTATTTTTAAACACTAAATACTTGTAAAATTTGTAAAACTGTTTTCCACTTTCCCTTTATTCTTCTGTAAATTTGTAAAGTGACTTAAAATATAAAAGATACAGTGTCTATTGGACCCAGACGGTAAATAGCGATGGCTAGTCTTCCTGTTGTATTGAGGGAGACCCAGTGAGCCAAGATCACCTCTGGTCCCCCATCCATCCCTGATGGGGAAGTGGCCCTATTGCTGGGTCTATGCTCTCCCTCTCCTCCCCCTAAGAAGCAAAAATATTCTTAAAGGCAAAGGAAGCCCTCTACCCTCTCAACAGCTTAGGATTCAAAAGGTCCAGCTCCTCTGACTCATCACACAAGACTGGCAGGTACAGCCTGGTCACAGGGGCAGTCCATGGCCAGCCAGTGAGGGTGGAGGGTGGAGGGTGGGATGAACCCATCACAGCAGCACTCCTCCCTCTTTACCCCCATTGGTGGACAAAGGCCCAGCTGCACCTGGCCACCTGAGCTGCTATACAATACAGGACTGAGCAGCAGAGCAGTGGCCTTACTCGAATTTCAGAGCCATTGGGGCCTCTTATTTGTAAAAATGTGGGTGTAGAGTAAGTTGTTCCCAACCTAGAGCTTCATGTCACTTGTCAAACCATAAACAGGGTCTTGAGATATCCCAAGTATTTTCCAAAGCCTAAGAAAACTCACACATTCCTTTAAGATGTAACACATGGGCTAAAACTGTTATAAAATTAAGTTAGTGACAGAACTAGCCCATCACAGGGCTGTTCAGATGAATGGAATGTTTACAGCAAACTCGGGGCATGTAACAGTATTTTCTCACCAGTCATGCTGCTTATCAAGTTATACATGTAGTTTCTGATCAATGACAAATAGGGAAATGGTTTGTTTCTTGGATAAAATAACCTCGAAACCTCATGTCCCTGAAAATGTTGACTCTCAATAATACTTAAATGACCTCCTGCTCTGGTGTTGGCAGGCCCTAACACAGAACAGCTACATTTATACATAGCAACATCGGGGCTCAGAAACAACCAATAGGTGGGACGTGGTAGGTAAAAGGCCGATTTCACCACCTGCACAATGGAGTAGGGAGACCTGATCAGCTATGCCCACTTCCCAGCAGAAGCAGAAAGCCATTTCTATGGTCAGGGTCCTCAGTTAGGATGGGGAGAACCCAATGCCATGAAGTTAAGCTACTAATCATTTTCAAGAGGATATGCTTAAGTACTAATAGTAACAACATCCAGTATTTATGGAGGACTTATGGGTCAGGCACTGTGCTCTATTACATGCAGATGAGCAGAGGCTCAGAGAGGAGACGGACAGGCCTAGCATCGCCCCACCACTTGTCTCCTTTGTTAAGCACTCTGCAGAGAAAAGGTTATCCCCACCCCCACCAGGCTTGGACATTCCCAACTAGTAGAGATTAGCTGACTAGAAGCAGGGGCTGAAATTAGCAGACTCCACACTTTATTCTGCTGTGGGCCTACAGCAGCTGTGACCAACAGTAACATTTGTCTGGAGGTAGACCTCCCCCCATACCCCCCAAAAACCCCTTACCCATTGTCCTCTGGTGTTTTTGCACTGTTCCTTGTTCTCCATATTGACAATAGTCCATTGGTCTGGGACCCATGCTTGGCAGCTGGGCATATTCTCAAGCTCTTACATTCCAGCTGCTCTTCAGCCTCCCTTTCTTCACCTCAATGGCTATCCAGGGGTGTTCGTGTTGTAACTCAAGCTTTACACATGCACATTAATAACCTGCATACTTTATTCAACGAGTTTTACTTTTCTTCCCCAAACTGCTACCCTGGCACTTATTTCCTGCTACAGCACCCCCTTGTGGGGAGTTACATTAACAGCATGTCTGAACCGCACACACCGACTTTTCAGTTTTAAGTGTATTCTAGGTTAAGAAATTTAATCACCTCATCTAATACACGAAGACCTGTGACTGGCTGTGCCAGTTCTAGATACTGAGGTCCTAGATGACCAGGACTGCCTTAATTTGTCTCCAGCACCAAATATTCTGGATGCTCATATTAGCTGAACTAGTTTCACAACAAAAAAGATCCCCTCACAACTGAACTACAGAAGTACAGAAATACAAGAATTAACAACCTAGCTCAACATTTTCAGTAAAATTGCAAAATGCCATTAGTTTTACCCACAAAGGATAAATAAGACCTCATGATAGCTGCCTATACTGCATTAGATTTGGCGGTGGGCACAGAATCATTTCATCAAGGCACTCAAACCTCACTTATATGCAGATACTGAGGAGGCCCAATACCAGCCTGCCTATAATCACTCACCTCAGCCCTTCCCAGAAAGGCTTGAGAAACTGTCACCTCAAAGTGAGAAGCATGGGGAAATAAGAAACATTCACATTTTTGTATGCAGGGTCCACTTCCTAATAACAATACATTCCATTCCCTAGAACACAGTAAGCGGTCATTAACATACTAGCTATGCTAGAGATTAGAGACTTCCAAAGGGGAGTGTCCCTGCTAATGAACTGACAGTGAGAGGTAATTTCTAGATATGACAAACTACAGACAATGTAAATGTTCTAGAGTGTAACAGCGCCAAGGACGGAGCACAGAAATGTGGATTCTAATCACAGCTCTATGCTGCTTAGGAAAACGTACTCCTGCATCAGGCTCTTCAGTGGCACTAGCGAATTCCCTTTATACTTTAGAGATGCTCAGGATTAAATGAGAATTATGTAGTACACTACCTATAGTGTAGAATGACCCAAAACATGATGGACAATATAAAACACACTGATTTTCTATGTGCAATACAGATTTTCTTATGCATCAGGGGAAAAAAGGCCATCTCAAATATATCCCTCTTCTAAACCTATAACCCCAAACTGCAGGTGAATTAATCAAGGTGCTGTCCTATTAGCCATCAGCTTCCACCTTTCTACAGATTTATGGGATATCAGGTCTGGTTAACCCTGCCTGGATCCTCCTGTTCTGGCTCCTGCCTCTCAAGCGCAGCTGAAACCAAGGATTTCCAGGAAAGCGAGCCTGGCAGCCCGAACAATCAATCAAGGAATGTTCCCTTGGGGCAACAAAATTATTAGTCCAAATGGGAGACCTACAGTCTATTCAAGCCATGTGTCTTTTTCAAAGATTTTATTAAAGGTCTTTACAGAGTAAAATCCAAACTCCAGATCCAACAGCCAAGGAGACCCTGAAACAGAATAAAGCACAACAGTAAGAAAAGAATCTTCACCTGAATATTGGGTTCTTTCATTTCCCATTTAGGGTTTGTGTGAAGAATACATAGACACAGAACACCTAGAGACAAACAAGAGGTGCAGGTACAGAAGAGGCTTGGTGTTACTGTTTTAACTGTTGAAGGGGCTGCTGAGGAACAGATAATTCATTACTAACAAGAGTGCCTTGATGATTTTAAGCAAATATAGGAAAACTTGTTTCAAACAGTAACATAGGAATTTTTTTATTTTAGAAAAGCTTGAGCAGGGGAGAGGGGCAGAGGGAGAGAATGAAAATCTTAAGCAGGCTCCACGCTCAGCACGGGGGCCAACACGGGGCGCGATCCCACAACCCTGGGATCATGACATGAACCGAAATCAAAAGTCAGACACTCAAATGACTGACCCACCCAGGAGACCCAACAGAGGAACTTAAGAGACCAAAAGCAAATACTCCTCCTAACAGAATCCCTGGGTAAATGGGCCTCTGGCTCCAACCTGTGTTGTAAAGCAAGTATAGTCCAATTTTTATGTAGCAAGTACTTACCACAGTGTGGAGTATACAATTATTAATAGAAAGACAAGGGAATAGGGTCTTACTCTACCCCCAAGAGGCCCCTGGAGATGTACCTGTTATGCTGTGGGTACTGGTTGTGGCATGGCAGGCGGCTCTGGCTTCCCACCTTTCTGTTCCGAGATGGGAGTGGTAGGAAGGATCTCATCTTTGGGTTCCACAATGCTTACATGATCTGGCAGGGGCTTCTTAGGGCCAATTTTACCACTTGGGTCCCAGGGAAGCATGATCTTCACTTTGATGCCCAGCACACCTAGAAGATGCCATAGTTAGAATCTAGCTGTGGCTGCACTGGTTCCACGACAGGAGAGGACAGAAGGGAGAGAACAATAGGTTACTCAAGCACCTGGGTCTGGTCCCTTCTCAGACAAATGCCTCTAATCAATCAATGAACAGGACACTTTTGCAAAAGGAACCCATGCACAGCACCACAGAACATGGCACTGACAAGGACCAAGAGCAGGATGTGACCTTTCTGACTCGTCATCGTGTCATCACTGAAGGGTACACAGGTGGCTGACACCAGAGCAAACCAACTCTTGGATCGGACTTATCTCAGTAACTCTCGCAGTTCAATGCAGCACATTCATCAGTAAACTCGAGTATGAACACGCTGCACTACTCCCAAAACGAATTCCCCAAACACTGAGGTGTGCATGGAAAGCACATCTATCTGCTAAAGGCCCTTTGCCCCAAGCACTCCCAGCTGCTCACCCTGTCTGAGCAGCACGTGGCGCACAGCAGTGTCAACATAGTAGTTAACAGGGTCCCCGCTGTGAATCATCAGACCATCCACAAACTTCATGGATTTGGCCCTCTGTCCGCGGAGTTTCCCAGACACCACGACCTCACAGCCTTTGGCCCCACTCTCCATGATGAACCGCAGCACACCATAGCAGGCCCTTTGGGAGAACAGGAGACGGGATTATCACCAAAGACAGGATTGTTTGAGCCCACTGCACCCCACCATGTTATAAAACAAACAAAATGCACAACCCTTATTAGTCTGCATTATCTTCGTTTAATGGAGAATAAATTTGACCAGAGCCTGGCAATTTTCCTTCGTTCCCACTGGACCTCATCTTAGGCTGACTCCTTAGGGTATATATACCAATTCCTTCGAACAACATGCTTCCTAGCCTTGGTTGCATATTAGGATCACCTCAACAAGATTAAAATAGAACCAAAAAAACCACTGGGAAATCTAGACCCCACCCTAGGCCAACTAAACTGGGAATTAAATGGTTGGGGTGGTAAAACTCAGCATTTCACAATCAGGTAAGCACTCAGTTTAAGAACCCAGAGAAGTACCCTAGTCAGTGAGTGGCCCCTTCTCTCCAGAATTCACATTCATTAGGAACCCTAACTACTAGTGTGGGTTCCTAGCCTGCCTTGACTAGAGTGCTGGAAAAAGAGGTTTCTAGGCCTATAAATGGACAGTAAGCCTTAAAATATCATGCCCCCAACTCATTTATCAACATATACCCTGGGAAATACTAATTGGGAGAGCTAGGTGCCACTTTCAACAGGGAAGGTAGGACCCATCACTCTAGGATCCAGGCCCCTTCACATCATCTCACTTAATCACCACAAAAGGGTGAGGTGGACGTAATGAATTCCATTCACAAACAGGAGATCCAAGGGTCAGAAGCTCAATAAATGGCTCAGGTCTCAGAACTTCCAGGTCTAACTTCACTATGTACAAAATCGCCTGGACCAGGTTGCTGGGCCACATCCCCACTTTCCACTTCAGTGGGTGGAGACTGAGAATTTTTATTTCTAAAATGTCCTCTGATGATGGCAGTGATGCTGGCCCAGGGACCAAGCTTTTGAGGACCACAGTTCTAAGTGGTGTAAACTGGTATTCAAACCAGGCAGGCAGCCTTTCTTAGAGGTCCCTGCCTACAGCCTTTCCTGCTATCTCCCCATCAGGTCAACCTTCCTAAAGCTCAGCTCTCATGTCCTTCCCCTGCTGACAAACCTGCCAGGGCTCCGCATGAGGTACTGACTAAATTCCAAACACCCAGGCAAACTGCACAAAGAACTCCTACTGAAATCTTACCAGTAGGCCCAGTTCCAGGGCCAATTTAGCCAGCTCGTGGCTTTAGAGCCATCCCTCCTCACAGCACTCTCTCCATACTGCTCGCAGATAAGCTCTCCCCCATCAGGACTCTGTCTTCTCTCTTTATAATCCCTGCACTCAATAGATCTGAGTAACTGCAACAGGAATGCTAACCTCGTCTCCCTGGAGTTCCCTGGAGTTTTTGTTCTATTCCCAAAGCACCGAGTACTCCCTTTACGGCACTGACCACTCTTTATCTTTAAAGTATCATCATTAAAAGGCTGAAGACACTTACCTCCGCACAGCGAGGCCTCCTAGGAGTTTGTAACGCAGAGACTCTGCCTGGGCAATAGCACACAGACCTCTTGTGGCCACTTTTTCAGCATAAAGCTTAAAGAAGGAAACAAGACACACCCTTAAACCTGTGACTTTCACCAGTGTTTTCAATAAAAAATCAGTTCATTCATTATACAAGCAAGCAGGCATCCCTGCTGGCATCCCTCAAGTACAACACTTCTGCTACCCACGAGTAACATACACTGTGATAGTCTGAAACTTTCCTTATTGCCCTCCCACCCCTAGCTCCTTCTACAGCTACACCAACCGATTGGGTAGCCAATCGATCGTACACACCATTACCACACCCAAACTGAACGTAAAATTCCTTTAATCACCAGAAATAAGAACAGGCCTATAAAATGAAGCCCACAGCTTATTAAGAGAACTTCAACAGAATACCACTCCATTTATAAAATTTAGTGATCATAACTAAGGTCTTCATGACGCTAAGAGTGTGCAGAAGTACCATTCTAAATAACCATTTCCAGGACCACTGTAATCTCTGGTGTAAGCTAGGATCACTCACCTCTACACTGCCCTCAGGGAAACCAAATCTCTTCTGAACCACAGCAGTCAATTCTCGGATCCGCCGGCCCTTCTCACCCAGAACATTCTGCGTCCTGAGGAAAATAAAGAATAATCTATAGCTCTCAGAGAATTCCAGACGTGACTTTAAATCTTCTACGTATGTGGTGGTAAAGTCTCATTTATCTGACATAAAAACATATAAATTGTGGCTGACAAGAACTAGAATCAGACTTAAAATGCCACTAAAAAAACCTGTTACGTTTGCTAAAGTCAATTCACTGGTTGTCCCCTTAAACTTACAGAATACACCATCCTAGCATTTACAACAATTACAGGTGATGGCCAGGAAAATGGAGTTTTCACCTGGTGGCCAAGATAATGATTTCTGTCCTGGTTGGTGTAACTCGGACCTCAACCCCGGAGTAGCCATCTTCAGCCAGCTCCCGCGTGAGAAACTCGTTCAGTTCCGCTTTGAAGATGCCATCAGCGACAAACTAACCGAAAGATAAAATTCACAATTAGGACACGGATGCAGGGTCACTTTTCCCTAACTAGTCCTTCTGCCAGTGCAACTCTCATCAAAGTTCCACGCCTCTAATAACCAGCCCTTGTCCCATCAGGAACGGGGCAACCCTTCTCAGACAAATGCCTCTAGGTCGTCCTTTGGAAGTTCCTCTCACCCAAGGGCCCTTAAAACTGCCACAGAACGCAGCACGAAGTAGGGGCCACCCGGACAAAGAGAATACCTCCGGTCAGACTCGTCATCATCTCTTCACTGAAGGGTTTTTAAGATGTGTTTATATATATATATACGTTCGTGCCTACGCAGTACAAAAAGCTGCTCTAAAAGGGCATATTTACAACTCATTCACTCAGCACAGCGGAGCCGCTAACTACCCTCGGAACTGGTGAAAACAGTGACTTAAGCAGTCTCACTGTAGACACAACTTGGGACCATCGGAAGAACCCCAGCCATGTTACCTTGTGAAGCAGCTGTGTCATACAAAACTGGCGAGTCCTAACTCCAAAGTGTGTGGATTTACACGATGTTATGCACACACAAAAATGACAAGTTGCCTGTTCCTAAAGCGAATGGGCCTTTCCACAGTTCTCGCCCATGGAAAAGCGAAAAGTTAAAAACTCCAAGTGTTCTCCCCAGGTCTCCTCCCTCTCTTCCCCCAGGAGTTTCCCTTGGGCCCCAAATGGAGCAAGAAACTGTCAGTAGCCTTCCCAATTGAGGTCTTTGGGGTCAGAAGGCCGCATCCTGCCACGAGTGAGAAAGCACGAATACGGTGCTCCCTTCTCCTTCCCAAAGCCACAGGATGAGACGTGGGGAGAAATGGCTCACGCTCCCCAAATACCATACGTTTACTAAAGCTACCGGTCGACCAAGAAACGCTCACAAGCGCTTTCTCCAGCGCCGGAGGGGCGCCCGGTGCCCGTCTCTGCTCTCCACCCGGAAGGGGCAGAAATGTCTCGCTGCCTTCCGCCGCGGAACTGCGCTCGCCCGGCTCGGGCCCCGCGTTCCATCCACCGCCATCCGCAGCCCGCGGGAATGCGACGCGGCCAATGCCGCTTCCCAAGGCAGAGCACAGAGCCGCGAGTCTTGCGAAGGCATCTCCACAAGCCCCGACCCGCGCGGCGCCCCCGTCCCCGGACCGGCCCCCAGGCTCTCACCTTCCTCTTCTTGGAAATCTGCACCGCCATCTTGCTGCCGCGCACGGCCGAAAGGAAAAGAAGGGGCTCGCGGACGGAACTACGTATAAAGGGCGCGAGCGACGACAAAGAACTGCGCGACGTCAACGCCCGTGGGCCCTCCTGGGAATTGTAGTTTTTACGAAAGCATGAAAAGGCGAGGGGAAGAAGGATAATGGAGACACCTATAGGCAGAAATAGGAAGAGCAGCAGACCGATCAGAACTTTGGAACTGCAGAGGAGTTTACAGTCCAATTCTCATTAGCTTAAAAGTGAGGAACGAGGCACAGAGGTGGAAATTACCGTTATAAGGTCATACAGCAAAAGCATGGAATCCTGGTCCCTACACTATACATTGTAATAAAAGTAAGCCGAAAGCCCTGGATGAAATCCGTTTAGGTGCCCAGCTCCTTCAGTCTGTGACCATTTCCTTTGTTCCAAATGATGACAATAATGTCTAATATTTATTAAATATTCTAAGGACCGTTCTATACCCTTTATGTTACGAACTCATTTACCTGTACCTCACTTTCATAAAGTCCGTTAAAACTTGTAACAGAAGTCACAAAATAATGGTTCATGGACTCACAATTATTTTTTCTTTTTTTAATACATATTTTTAAAATTTATTTTTGAGAGACAGAGACAGCGCGAGCAGGGGGTGGGTCAGTGAGAGAGAGAGGGAGACACAGAATCCGAAGACAGGCTCCAGGCTCTGAGCTAGCTGTCAGCACAGAGCCCAACGCGAGGCTCGGACCCAGGAACCGTGAGATCATGACCTGAGCCGTAGTCGGACGCTTAACGGACTGAGCCACCCAGGCGCCCCTCACAATTATTTTTCGATTAAAATATTTCTCCCTTACATTTTGAAAATTTCAAATGTACAGAAACGTTGAAAGAATTGTGCATATATGCATCACCAAGGTGCTCCAATTAACATCTTTGCCTTAATTGCTTCATTAGGTATCTATCCATACCTCTGTCCATCCAACAGTGCATCATTTGATGCATTTCAAAGTAAATTGCAGACATCAGCACACGTCACTCCGAAACACCTCAACAACAGTTTTACTGAGAAATAATTGACATACGTCACCGTATAAGTTTAAGGCATACAGCATGATGGTTTTATTTACAAATATTGTGAAATGAGTGCCATGAGATTTCAGCTAACACACATCATGTCATATAGATACAATAAAAAGAAAAGGAAGAAGTTTCTCTGTGATGAAGGTTTTTTTTTTTTTTTGCAGATGCATTGCATGTTATTTTATTGTGGTTTTTTTAATTTAAATTTTAGTTAACATACAGTGCAATATTGGTTTCGGGTTTTAAATTTCAATAGTTTGCCTACATTTAAAATCAGGACACTTCTCTGTAAAACTATTTTAGGCTTCTGTTAAAAATAGATCTAGCAAAATACTAGGCCCACATTTCCTCATGCAGCACTCTCTTTCTGTGTTAGATGGTGAAGGGCTTTCCAAAGCGCCCCAGTCCCTGGCAGCTTTGCTCATTTATTGTCTGGCCCTAGAAGCCGTCTGAGCTTTTCTCCAGCACTGAAATGACTCTGATGCAAAGATCTGTCGTATAATCACGGAATTACCAGAGTTCTGGGGGGAGCGGAGCAGAGAGACCAGGGAAAATGAAAAGAAGAGGATGAGCCAAAGAGATAGGTAGGCTGTGGACCTACGTATCTTGGTGATAGAGGTTGAGGAGGAATTGAGAATGATACCCCAGTTTCTGATGCCAGCAGTGGAGCTTGGTGACAACCCTCACTGAGATGAGGGACCCAGGATCAGGCTTTTTCCCTCCACGTGTCGTGTCCCTCTGCTCCACCCATCCTTATCCAGCTCTGTGGTCTGCTAATTCAGGCTGATAAAGTCTCCACCCTGGTGAGTCTGCCTACCTGACTTCTCTGTGTCCTCATGAAGGACCTGGGCGCTGTGGGATAGCAGCAGCCTTGCTTGCTGGGGGTCAGAATATTTCCTCATCCAGATATGCCCCTCATTCTCCCACGGTTCCTGTTCTAACCTTTGCCAAACCAGAGCCTCCCCCTCACTCTCAGTGATCAACTTGCCTCCTAACCCGCTGCCCCCCGGTAGATTATACAGGCAAGAACTACCTCTTATGCATCCTATAATTGTGTGCATCCTCAGCCATCCCTCCCTGCTTAGGAAAGAGACCCTCTTCTTGCCCAAGGTCAACCCACTCCTGTGTGTTCTGGTTCAAGTTTAGTTCTATTCCTTTGAGACCTTGCTCTAGCAGTCATGCCTTCTCTTTCCTGTGATACTGTTCTTTTACTGGCCCTTTCCTTCCCCGTGCTAAATATGTCACTTCCTCCTAGTTGATCCCATAACCACAACACCTCATGTCACTGGGTTGGAATGGCCTGCTTATGTCCACTAGACCATCAAGACCAAGCCTGTTTTGTACATTATAACCAGAGCCTGGGATATGGTCTGGCTCAAGCTCGATGTCAAAAATTTGATGAGCAATCAAATCAATGCAAGAATTCTGGTTTTAGATCCTTTCGTAGTAGCATGATTCATATGAATTAGTTTGCAAGTGTCATTTCTGAACCAAGCTCGGGAGACTCCAAAGTGAGCCAGACCACGGCAAATTCTTGGAGGTAAATCCAGCCCCAGAGGCTCCATGGTAGCTCATCTGCTGCCCTTCCTCAGTGACACTAGGAGGCTGCCTGCCTGGGTATTGCCTTCTGGTTCTGGAAGGACGCCCACAAAGGAAGCCTTTGTCTTTATCATGATGCCTTACATTTCATCTAAGACCGTTATAAGAAGATATTGTATTACTCAAAATGACACCACAAAATTAATAGCAGTCACAATACGCTGAATTCTAATAGAAGCAGGGACTGTGAGAGTGCCTTAATCCAAAGGACATCCAAAGCGTAGACAAGGCTCACTGTGTTGAGCCCACATTACCACCGAAGTGTCCTTGGAACTGGGAAGAGGCAGCAGCTGCGGGTGAGAGAACTCATATGGCCTTGTGGCAACATGCAGGCCATGCCCGGGCTCTCTGAGTGCCACAAAGGTACCTTCCAGAAATTCCAGGAGACTAAAGGTTGTGGTTTGTCCTGGCAAATATCCATGGAGGTAGTTGCAAGAATGCTCATGATGGGTCACCCGGGTGGCTCAGTTGGTTGAGTGTCTGACTTCAGCTCAGGTCATAATCTCACGGTTCGTGAGTCTGAGCCTGGCATTGGGCTCACACTGCCAGTGCGGGAGACTGCTTGGGATTCTCTGTCTCTCTCTCTCTGCCCCTCCCCGACTTGCACCCTCCCTCTCTCTCTCTCACTCATTCTCTCTCTCAAAAACAAATAAACATGAAATAAAGAATGCTCATTATAGCAGTGTTACTAATAGTGAAAAAATAAATTAAAACAGCCCGAAAGCCATAGGGAAATGGCTGCAGAATATTATGTAGTCATTAAAGAGAATGAGGTGCACACGTGAATAAAACACCAAGAAATACTGCTACATCAGAAAAACAAGTTGCAGAACAGTATGGACTGTGTAATATCTTGTATGATAAAATAAAACATATATGCATATAAATACATAAAAGGATCTCTACCCAGCTGATGGAGAGCTAAACCTACTCTGGGAATGGAACAGTATTGAGGGAGGTGAAGGGGCAATTTACTTTATTGCTTCCCTTATAAGAAATATATATTCATTACTCGTGAACTTAAAAAACAAATAACAAAGACAAAAAATGCCAGGGCCACACACGTTTTAGGTTTCTAATCACACAACCACTTGTGAAACAATAAGAATGTCCCAGCCTCCAGCACCAGATGCCATAATCCTTTTTTTCTGAAAGTTTAAGGTAAAGTTTCTTTTCTTAAATTATAAATCGGTACTGTCCCATACAGTAGCCACTGCCCTCACGGGGCTACTGAATGCTTGAGACGTAGCTGGTCAGAGTGAACAGAGCTAGAAATATACCATACACACCAGATTTCAAAGTACATATATAAAAAAAGAAATTCTCATTAATAATTTTTATATTGATTATATGTTGAGACAATAACATTTTAGGTATATTGAGTTTAAAAATGCTATTAAAATTAAGTTCACCTGTTTCTTTTGCTGTTTGGGTAGCTCAGTCGGTTAAGTGGTCAGTTTAGGCTCAGGTCATGATCTCACGGTTCATGAGTTCGAGCCCTGCATCAGGCTCTGGTGCCGACAGCTCAGAGCCTGGAGACCGATTTGGATTCTGTGTCTCCCTCTCTCCCTGCCCCTCCCTTGCTCACACTCTGTCTCTCTCTCAAAATAATAAATAAACATTAAGAAAAAAAAAAAGAAAAGCTGGGATTACATACGTGGCTCCCATCTGCAGCCCTTAATATTTCCGTTGGGCAGTGCTGCTGTAATCTTTTCTGCTGCAGACATCAATGGGTCTGACTTCTCCTTGTTTTCTTGGGATTGGGCACAGTGGCTAGGAGAGCATGAGCCATTGGTAACTGCTCACAGACGTAAAGAACAGAAGAAAGCTCACGTGGAGTGTTACCTAACAATCTTGTTTCTCTGTTTGCCCGGGGCCTTGAGAAGCTCCGTGCTAAATGTCATGCTCAGCTGAGTCCTAACAATGTGGGAAACAAAGGCAGAAGAAAAAATTAAATTTCCTGGCAACTTACAGTCCATTGCCAGTCCTTGAGACAGGCAGAGTGACCTTCTTCTAGGAGCTCCGCTGCCTCAGTGATGACACTTTGCTAAAGGCAAGTGGTGATCTTAGCCCAACCCCCCAGGATCCTGTAAGTCTACTTTAACATATAAAAATTCCTTTGGAAACTTCTTTATCTCTACCCATCCCCCACCAACATACATGTTGGCAATCATACTCCAAGCTTGTGGCCCGCTGATACACATCTCAAGGATCTCATGACTGAAGTTTTACTAGTCAGTAATAAATGACCTTTTCCTAACACTAGCTAGCCCCCTCAAGGTCCTGGAAACCTTGATTCCAAAATTCCTTAGAGACATACATTATCCCTGACCCCCTCCCAACTTAAAGGTATATAATCAGTCACCTGTCACAAGCCCCCTGCAGCTCTTTCTGCCCACGGGTCCTATCTCCGTGCTTTAATAAAACCACCTTTTTGCACCGAAGACATCTCAAGAATTCTTTCTTGGCTGCTGGCTCCAAACCCAAACATTTTCCACATCACTAGGACCCCACTCTGGCCCAGATCCACTCTAGACAGGTGAAAGAGACCCATCAGGGGGAATTCAGGATCGTTCCCACAGCTCTAGCGCCAGGAAAGTAAGACCATCACAGCCCCTCTTCCACATACATCCGCTCTCTCTCTTCTATAAACCGAGGCCCATGTGATCCAGTGAACTCACTGTTCAGGTTTTTCTGAGCGAACTGCCTGTGTGGCCCCTATAGCCACACAGCAGGTTGGGGTATGGATTTAAACCCTTGCCTTTGGGATTAGGTAAAACATTTCTCAGATTGAATGAGACTTTGGAGAAATTCCAGGTTTTCTCATCCAGCAGAACTTTTCCAAGCGTCTTTTCAGTCTTTAAGGTCACATACTTGAGCCAGACAGCCTAGGCACACACCTCTGGTCTGCTGGTTTACTAGCTATGTGACCTCAAGCACATTATGTCTACATAAATTTCTTCATCTATTAAATGGATGAAAATAAGAGAAAACCCACCTCAACCTCATGGGATGATTGTGGGATGAAATGAATTAATACAGGCAAAATGCTTAGCATATAGTTAAGCACCCAGAACATAGTAAGTGTTCAATTAGAATTAGTTATTACATGGGTCCACAGCTTAGGCTAGGTCCTGGGGAAACTGATGAATCTGACTCAGCCCCTGCTCAGAGCTGGGGATGAGGTGGAGGATACAGATAAATGAGTGTGATAAGCATTGTAAGTGTCATGTACTTCATGTCACAAAGTACATGGAGAGTACTGAGGGGACAGAATAATTTGAATGGATGTCACAGAGATCTACTCCTTGAGCTAATGCTCACAAGACACTTAGGTGTTTGCTAGACCAGTGGACACCAGGCAAGATGAAGGGGCTGACCTCCTTCATTATGAAAATAGCTTTCTTTTCTGATTCAAAATGTAAAATACATTAATAAAAAAAGCATTGAAAAGAATAAAGAGGGAAATAAAAACGACGCTGTTCTGGTTAAGCAGTATAAACATATTGGGGCACATTTCCCCAGATCTCTCCTTAGGCAGTGAGATGTATTCTCACGAACAGATGTGCATCTGAAACGTCATGCAAATGGTGTCACCACAATGCACGGGGGGCCACGAAGGATGCTGGGGCCCTGCCAGGAGGATCTTGGTGCTGAGGGGTTGGAAGCTGGATCAGAGGCGGGGCATTGGGGAAATAACGAAGCTGGCTCGATCTGTTTCATATCCCAGTGCTGCCACTTACAAACTTTGCGATCTCAGGCAATTCATTAACCTTCTGAAGCTCAGATCCTCCATCGGGAAAGAGGAGAAATCGTCAGGCTTCCTCCAAGGGTGTGGGATCAGCATCTGGGTGGGAGAGGTGGGGCCCGAGGACAGCTGTAGCAAGGATGAATAAGGGGAGGGCAGGCAGGTAAGAAAGACCAGTTAGAGCCTTTCTGAGAGGGTGTCACCAAACCCAGCTGGAGGATGGGGAACACAAGTGGGGTACCCAGAGACACTGCCTAGTTTCGCTTTAGAACCAGGAAATTCCACCTTTCCTAAACCTGCTCTCCCAAAGCTTTGCCTACTTTGCCCTCTGGCGGCCACAGTCTGCAACTACAGCGCTCTGCTCAACCTCTTTCCCAGAAAGGCGTGGGGCTGGGGCTCTTCTCAGAGGGTACTTACGTCTTCCACTGGTCCGCTAACCAAGTGAGCATCTTGGATAATAAAATGCAGGGGACTGAGAATGTGGGAGAGCACACAGCCAGGCAGGTGGCCATGCTTCACAAACGAGGCAGGAGGCTGGCTCCCCAGGATTGGGCTAGTGAAACCCACACATAAGGGACTGAATTTACTGACTCCGCTGAGGAGATGGGAGGACAGGAATGGGATGGTAACAAGCCAGTGCTACCAACTGCCCAGTTTTCCTGGCCAGAGCAAGGCCGTGCGAACAGGCGGCTGGTTAGCTTGGAGACAAAGGGGGAAGGCAAGAGCCAAGCGCTGGCGTCTAGCCAGCGCTGCTCAGGGGCAGGAGCCAGGCCTGGGGTATGACAGGGCTGGCTGTGAGCAGAGAGGGCTTTTTCTCAGGGATGGGTGCTTCAGGCTTTTGTAGAGAGAAGCCATTAGAACCATTTGACCTAGTTCTCCAGGCCCTGACCCTACAGGCTCGGAAAGCCTGGAGTTCTGGCTGCAAGCAACCTCTGCTTAGCCTTGTACTTTCCCAGGGAGACAATGGACATAGCTGCTTCCTGAATGTTGCAGACTTCCACAACAGTCATCGAGCACCGGGGAGGATTGGCAGCAATGGCGTTCGCCCTGCGCTGCTGGGGGCAATGTCAGTTAGAACAGCTGCTTTGGAAAGTTCCGTGTCCCTGAGGAATGTTGATCCTGCATCCCCAAACCTCAGCAATTCCACTCCTGGGTAGGCAGCCTAGACTCTGGTCTTCGAAATTTTGTGCTCACGTTCTCCCTACAAGAATGTGAAGGATGCGGTTATTCTTTGTACATTTAGAGTTGTGTAGAACTTTAACATCGGTAGAACTTTCCACTGTAAGTTTAAATAAACTTGCAAGGACTATAATTTCCAGTATTATCATAATGTCAGCACCTTAAAATACAGCACGTAGCCACTCTTTTAAAATTATCCATAGGTGGGGTGCCTGGGTGGCTTAGTCAGTTGGGTGTCCGACTCTTGATTTCTGCTCAAATCATGATCTCACGGATTCGTGAGTTCGAGCCCCGCATTAGACTCCTTGCATTGGCAGTGCAGAGTCTGCTTGGGAGTCTTTCTCTTTCCCTCTCTCTCTGCGTCTCCTGTGCACACTCTCTCTTCCAAAATAAGTAAATAAACTTTAAAAAAATAAAATCATCCATAGGAATATGAGTGCCACAGTGATTTGATACCTACCATTATTCACTTAAAAAATACACAAACACGTTTTTCTTAAACAGCTGCATATTTTATATTGTTTCATTCTCACTTTGAACTTATATTTTTATTGTGCACAGCCCTGTAAATGCCTTCATGCACCCTGACCAATCCAGAGTTCCCTTGGAGTGGGTCCATGACCTCTTCCCGTCAACCCTTCTTGCCCTCGTTGGCCAAGCTGACTCAGGATTCATTTAGCTGGGTGGTTTTCCAGGAAGACCCCAAAGCCAGCTGGGTGTTTTCCTGGCTCTGTGACCTGCTGAAATCCTTTCTTCCCATTAACCCTTGTTTACTCATCAAGAAAGTTCTGAAATAGAGCCCTATCATGCAGGGGCATAAGCATCTAGCAACAACACCCAGAATATCTCTGCTTATGTAAAGAACAAGTAATTTTTTTAAATATTTATTTATTTTGGGGTGCCTGGGTGGCTCAGTTGGTTGAGCATCGGACTTCTGCTCAGGTCATGATCTTGCGTTCATGGGTTTGAGCCCCGCATCAGGTTCCTTGCTGAAAGCTCAGAGCCTGGAGCCTGCTTTGGATTCTGTGTCTCCGTCTTTCTCTCTGCTCCTCCTCTGCTCATGTTCTGTCTCTCAATAAATAAATAAATAAATAAATAAAACATTAAAAATTGTTTAAATAAAATTTTAATTATTTTTGAGAGAGAGGGCACGTACACAAGCAGGGGAGGGGCAGAGGGGGGAGGAACAGAGGATCCAAAGTGGGCTCCATGTTGACAGCAGAGAGCCCACCATGGGGCTCAAAACCTCGAACCCCGAGATCATGACCTGAGCAGAGGTCAGAGGCTCAATCGACTGAGCTACCCAGGGGTCCCAACAAGTAATTTTACATACAATATCTCCACATATTGAGAGCTTATAATGTACCAGGCACTATGCTAAGTACTTTATATACATTTTTGCCCCCAAATCCTCACGATGCACTTTAACCTATTTGCCATGATGTTAACCCATTTTGCCAACCAAAGGAAACTGCCTTCTAAGACCAATACTCTAGCCCCCCTCAAGAAAATTGCTTATTAATATCCAGCAATTTAAAGGTTATGCGATATTGATAATTTCCCACCAACCAGAAGCCACAGTTGGAGAAGGGATACCTGTAACATCCTAATTGTATGCAGACTTGTTGAGAAGGTAGGAACTAGGGACAGGAATGTTTCTTAATTCCTTCTGTATGGCGACTTTGAATTAAAATCAAAACTAAAATGAAGGGCACCTGGGTGGCTCAGTCAGCTAAGCGTCCAACTTCGGCTCAAGTCAGGATCTCGGGATTCGTGGGTTCGAGCCCCACATCAGGCTCTGTGCTGACAGCTCGGAGCCTGGAACCTGCTTCAGATTCTGTGTCTCCCTCTTTTTCTGCCCTTCCCTCACTCATGCTCTGTCTCTCTCCATCTCAAAAAATAAAAATTTAAAAATTAAAAAAAACCTGAAATCAAAGGAGAATAGTACGTGAGTGGAATAAATGGTTTGGGACCACAAAAAGTTTCAGCTTCCCAAGTCCTGTCCAGCCCAATCCCACCACAAAAGAGGAGAGGTTGGAAGAGGAACCGCTAGAGGGCGGCAGCGCGCAGCGGACCCACCCAGGTCGCGGGGACACCCAGCCTCGGTCCTGTTGTCTCCAATTAAGAACGCCTGGCGGTGTGCACCTCTGGCTGCCGGATCCTCTCACCAGACACCACCACAGCGTCTCATGAAGGGGAAGAAAGGCGGGTGCATGGGCGAGGGTTGTGGACCAGCGCCGTCCAGTAGAAATATAATGTGAGCACGAATATAATTTCAAGTTTATTGGTAGCCACTTAAAAGAAGGAAAAAAGAAGGAATAGGTGATGTCAATTTTAATAGTATTTTTAATTTACCCCTGTATACCCAAGATGTTATCATTTCAACATGATATTCACATAAAAATTATTGAGATGTCTTACTTTTCTAATTATGCCTTTGAAATCCAACACATATTTTCCATTTACAGTACTGTGAATTTGGGTGAGCCACATTTCAAAGGTTCAGTGGTCGCTTGTGACTACAGACATTTAATTTCCACCGAGTAAGTACCTCTTAAAGGATAAGGGCCTTATGAAGATTCCAGTAGTTTCCCAGAGAGGTCAGTCCAAGGACCCCTTGGCTCTGCCTAAAGTCTTGACCTGCCCCACCCCTACATACCTGCCTGTAAATATTTCCCCTAGGGCACTGTCCAACTGTTCCCTAAAACGCAAGTCGGGGCTCCTGGGTGGCTCACTTGGTTAAGCGTCAGACTCTTGGTTTCGGCTCAGGTCATGATCTCCCGGTTCGTGAGTTTGAGCACCACGCCAGGCTCTGCCCTGACAGTGTGGAGCCTGCTTGGGATTCTCTCTCTCTCTCCCTCTCTCTCTGCCCCTCCCACTTGTGCTCTCACTCTCTCACAATGAGTAAATAAACTTAAAAATAAAATGCAAGCCAATGTGTCAGGCCCCAGGTTAGGAGCCTTCTGTGGCTCCCATCCCCTCTGTTCCCCTCTGGTCTGAGACCAGAGCTGTTCAGGCTTGAGGAGGGGTGAGGGTTTCCATAGATACACTTCAAAAGAGCGCAGGGATTGAGAAGACAGCCACTTGGTTCTAGACCCGGTTGCTCATTGAGAGAGGCAGACCCTCAGAGAGATAACAGGCATTGGTCTCACCAAGCCTGGTGCAGAAAGCTCTGTGGGTGCTCCCTCATCTGTAACGTGGGGATAACAACAGTACTTATCCAATAGGCTTGTTGGGAGATTTAAATGGTAGGCTTTTAACAGTGCTTGGCACATAGTAAAAGCTAAATAAACGTTAACTCTGAAAAACCTGCGTTTGCATGACTACATCTCCACACTTTGAAACAATCTTTTTTTTTTTTTTTTTTTTTGGCCAAAACACATAAACTTCTGGGAACTCTGTCAGCTGCTGTGCTGCCAGAGGGGCTGGCATGGCTGTGACCAAAGCCGGACAACTGTGGTCCCTGGATCAGGCTGTTCTGACCTTATCTCCTGTCACCTTCCGCTAAATAGGCCCCATCATTACCAGTCTGCCAACTAAACTTTTTAAACAACACAAAGAAAAAGATTACCAGTTAAAATACCTTTAAACACAACTGGGTTATTTGCTAATACGTGGCTGGTGCTTTCGAATGCTTGCAAAGTGTTAGGTGCTTTTTCTTTTTCTTTTCTTTTTTTTAATGTTTGTTTTTATTTATTTTTAAAACATTTTTTAATGTTTATTTATTTTTGAGAGAGACAGAGACAGAGTCTGAGTGGGAGAGGGGCAGAGAGAGAGGGAGACACAGAATCAGAAGCAGGCTCCAGGCTCTGAGCTGTCAGCACAAAGCCCGACGCGGGGCTTGAACTCACGAATTGTGAGATCATGACCTGAGCCGAAATCGGACGCTTAACCAACTGAGCCACCCAGACCCGCCCCCCCTTTATTTTTTTTTAACATGCTTTAAGCCATTTCAGGCTCATAACCCTAGGAATTAGATCCTTTATTTTACACATGAACAGACAGGTCACACAGCCAGGAAGTGGCAGAAGGAAGAGTCAGGGGGCACCTGGGTGGCTCAGTCGGTTAAGTACGGACTCTTGATTTTGGCTCAGGTCATGACCTCCAGGTTTGTGAGTCTGAGCCCTGACAGCACGGAGCCTGCTTGGGATTCTCTGTCTCCCCTCTCTCTCTGCCCCTCTCTCTGTTCTCCCTCTCAAAAATAAATAAACATAAGAAAAGAAACCACTTCATAAAAAGAAAAAAAAAGAAGTAAGATTCAAATCCAGACCGTCTGTCTCCAGATTCTGAGCCTGGGCCGTCCTTTCTCCTTTTCGCCAGCAAAATGTATTCTTTCAACCCTCAGGCCTCACCTTAAAAGCTCTCACCTCTGTGAAGCCCTTTCTGCCTCTCCAGCAGCGCCACCCCCTTGACCTGTCCTGTGCTCCCTGGCCTGTGTTCCCGGGCGCTGGGGTACGGCCTCTAGCTGGACACCTGTCACGTGACATCACTGTGAGCTATGCCGGAACCTAGTTCCTCATTCCAGGGTGTCAGCCTCCTGCCTGGTGACAAGGCCCAGGCCCAGGGGAGGGAGCCAAACAGGCCAAGGTTTGATTTCTGGCTCCGCCATCTACTCCATGGGTGCCTTAAACAAACGGCTTACTTCACTATGCCTCGCAGGGATCATGAGTGCCTTCTGCACCATGTGTAGTTCCTGAGACGTAGTAGATGTTTTATAAATCCTGGTTTCCTTCAGCAGAGACAATGATTGTATTATATGTTTCCTGTGAATTAAAAAAATAAGATAATTTCTTTACAATCATGAAGTGACATAATCAGCAAATTGATGTGGGATGCAATTTGGTTACACACTTAGATACGTTAAATACACTTCCCTTCTGACCTAGCTATTCTACTTCTGGCAGGTTACCTACAAATGTTTTCTTCTATGTGAGAAAGTGCATATGCACAAGAACATGCACTGTGACAGGAGACTGGAAGCCACCAAAATGTCCAGCACTAGGGAGCTGTTTAAACCAATTGTAATATCTCTATCAGATGGGACCCTCTGAAATCATGAACAAGAATGAAATGGTTCTGTGTTTGGTGGAATGAACCAATTTCCAGATTTAGAAAAGAAAAGAACCAAGTGGGAAGCAGTGTGGAAAATGTTATGATTTGTGGAACAACTAGAGAGAAAGGTTATGCATGTGAGCACTTATAAGTGCATTGAACCCCTCTGGAAAGAAACACCGGACACTGCGTCCAGGTGTGGTCTCTGGATGGGGAGCTGCAGAGCGGGGCTTCCCACAGGAAAAGGAGGCTGACTTTTCACTGAGCACCCTTTTTGAATGTTGTATGATATGCATGCATACTGATTAAATTTTTCATTAATTTAAAAAATAGAGATGAACACCTGAAGATACGCAAGTTCAGTTGTAACATTTTTTTCAAAGGTGATAAACAAGTGGCCAATGGACTCATGGAAAGATGCTCAGCATCACGCATCATCAGAGAAATGTAAATCCAAACCACAATGGGATATAGGCAGCACCTCACACCTGTTAGAATGGCTATTTGTAAAAAAAGACAAGAAATATGTGCTGGTGAGGATGTGGAAAAAAGGGAACCCTGTGCACTGGTGGTGGGAATGCAAACTGGTGCGGCTAGTATGGAAAACCGTATGGGGCATCCTCAAAACTTGAAAAAAAATTTTAACTACCAGGGACAACTGGATGGCTCCGTGGGCTGAGTATCTAACCTTGATCTCAGCTCAGGCCATGATCCCAGGTCATGGAATCAAGCCCTACGTCAGGCTCCATGCTGAGCATGGAGACTGCTTGGGACTCTCTCGCTCTCTCTCTCTCTCTCTCCTTTCTCTCTAAAATAAAAAATAGGGGCGCTTGGGTGGGTCATTTGGTTAAGCATCCAACTCTTGATTTTGCCTCAGGTCATGACCTTACGGTTCATGAGACTGAGCCCCACACCAGGCTGTGCTGACAGCATGGAGCCTGCTTGGGATTCTCTTTCTCCCTCTCTCTCTCTACCTCTCTCCATTTGCGCTTCTCTCTCTCTCTCTCTCTCTCTCTCAAAATAAATAAACATTAAAAATTTTTAAATAAAAAAATAAGAAGAAAGAAAATACAACTACCATATGATGCAACAATCCTACTTCTGGGTATTCATCTGAAGGAAATAAAAACACTGTCTTGATGAAATATCTTCACCCCCATGTTTCTTGCACATTATTTACAATAGCCAAGACATGGAAGCAACCCAAGTGGTAGCTGATGAATGAATGGATAAGGATATGTGTTACACACACACACATACATATACACACATATATACATATATACACATAAATACATATACATATATATACATATACAAAATACATATATACATATATGTGTGTATATAGAATTCAGCTGACGGAAGGAAATTCTGCCATTTGCAACATGGATGGACTTTACAGGCATTATGCTAAATCACAGGAAGGAAGCCAGAGGAAAAAAGTACTGTGTGATCTTACATATTTCTATTTTTAAAGATTTTATTTTTAAGTAATCTGTACACCCAATGTGGGGCTCCAACTTACAACCCTGAGATCAAGAGTCGCATGCCCTACTGACTGAGCCAGCCAGGCACCCCTAGTGTGTGATCTTACTTATATGTAGAATCTTTTACAAAAGAAAAAAGAAAAAGAAAAAAAAGCCAGACTCACAGAAACAGAAAGTAGATTGGTGGTTGTCAGAGGCTGAGGGGGAGGGGGGAATAGGTGGAGGTGATCAAATGCTCAGACTTCCAGTTCTAAGATGAGTAAGTTCTGGGCATCTAATGACACTTGGTGACTATAGTTAATAATACTGTATTGTAGACTTGCAAATTGTGAAGAATAGATCTTAAAAGGTCTCACCACACACACACACACACACACACACACACACACACACAATAACTACATGAGGTGATGAACGTGTTAACTAACCTTATAGTGGTGATCATTGCAAATCATTACACTGTACACCTTAAACTTACACAATGTTATATGTCAATTATATCTCAATAAAGCTGAAAAAAATAGTTGTAACAAGGGAAGTGCAAATTAAGACAAGGAGATTATACTTTTCACCCATCAGATTGGCGCCCCTCTCCACATCTCTTAGTGGCCTGAGGGAAGAAAGGCAGGTGGGCAGGGGTAGGAGGTGGAGGTGGGGTAGGGAGTTCTGTGTGCCCTGGGGACCCATAGGGAGAGGCCCACTGTGGTCTGGATAATTCTTGGTTGTGGGGAACTTTCCCATGCCCTGTGGGATGTTTGGCAGCACCCCTGGCCTCCACCCACGAGAGGCCAGTAGTGCCTCCTCTCCAGTTGTGACAACCAAAAATGTCTTCAGACATTGCCACTTGTCACCTGGGAATAGGGTTGCCAGATGTAACTAATAGAAATAAAGGCTGCCTGGTGAAATTTGAATTTCAGATAAACAAGAAATAATTTTCTAGTATAAGTATATCCCAAAGACATACTGGGTAGGGGACATACTTACACTGAAAATCTACTTGTTTATCTGAAACCCAAAATAGCTGGGTGGCATGTATTTTACCTGGCAACCTTGGGGTGGGGATGTAAGGACAACCCTCTGTTAAGAGCCCCTGTCATTAGGTGCCTGCAGAAAGGAGCAGACAGAGGAGATCTTTGCTCTGTGGGACTTACAATCTCATTAGGATGTTGCATTGAGAAGGCCACTAAGGTCCCTCAGGTGCCTGGCTGGACTGGGCCCTTAACTCCCCATTCTGCATCTCTCTCCTCCTACGCAACAGCTCTCTGCAAAGGGTTCCATGATCCATTCACACTTTTCTGCTGCAGGGGGAAGTCACTGAAACCCAAAGAATAACACTAAGCCTTCAGTGGGCAAGTGTAAAGGTCCAGTGCCTCCTGGGTCTGAACCCACCCAGGAATGAGGCCAGGCTCACGGGACCTCCCCGACCCAGGGTTAAGGGAGGTGGGGACTTGGAGGGGGCGGTCCACTGAGCCTGGCAGGTCACTAGGAGAGGCGAGCAGATTCAGAACCTGGAAGCAGAGGATGAGACTGCCCAGTCATTTGATAAAGTTTATTTATCGAGGGCTCACTGTGTGCCAGGCACTGTGCTAGGTGCTAGGGAGGTAGAGGCCAATGGGCAGAGCTGGTCTCCTGCTCAGGTGGGCAGGAACGGGAGGCGTAGGCAGGGATCATGGTCAGTGCTGTCTGGGAGAGGGCATCGAGAGGACCAGCCTCAACTGGTCTGGGAGGCAGAGGAGTGACCAGTGGGTGGTGAGGCCAGCTCTGGATATATGTGGAGTCCAAGGTACCTGAGATATTGGGGTCCAGGGAGCAGGAGAACTGGGGGTCTGGGATAAGGAGAGAAATGTGCTCAGAAGCCCTGAGTGAGGGTGGGATGGCAAGAGTTGGTAGGAGAGAGAGAGAAGAGGGTGGGGACAGGGCCTGGGAGCGTCGGTATGCAGGGGCAGTGAGGGGAAACAGAGGGCTAGGTAGGGGTTGAGTCTGGAGGGCCGGCAAAGCGCAGAAGAGAGGTCCCAGGAGGGAGTGGTGGGCACTGCTGAGAGGGCAGGTGGGTTGGAGATGGGGGTGGGGGTGGGCTGTGGATCCGAGCCAGTGCAGTTCTGAGCATCACACTTCAGGACTAACATTCACAGAAAGAGAAGATCCAGGGAAGGACCAGCTGTCATTTGTGGAAATGTTTGAATGAACTGGGGAGGCCAGCATGAGAAGGGAGCTTCCTGGGCTCATGAGTGCCCTGTAGCCGCAGCCCCTCAGACTCAGAGTGCCTGGGGTTGCAACACTGGTACACCTTCTGCCCCTGGCTCACTCTGTTCCCACCCAGCTGGCCTCTTTGCTGCTCCTTGGATATGCCAGACAGGCTCCAACCCCAGGGCCTTTGCACCTGCAGTTCCCTCTGCCTGGAATACTTCCCCAACACATTCCCACCTCCTTTAGGTTTTTACTCAAATGTTATCTTCCCCATTAGGCCTTCCTGACCTTCAATTTAAAATAATAACCTCCCCTCCAAGTATTACCTAATCCTCTTCCTCCCTTCTCTATTTTATTTTTCTCCATAACGTATTTATCACCAACTAATAAAACCTATATTAAATTCAAAAAAATTTTGTTTTGATTTGAATGGATAATATGTTCTCACAGTTCAAGATTCAAAGTTGTGTCTAGTCTTTTACTGGCACAAATAGTACTTCAGTGAATAACCTCATGCCTACATCATTTCACCCTGCAGAGGAAGCTCTAGGCTATACTCACAGAAGTGGGGTCGCCGGCTCAGGTGGTAAATGCGTTTACAAATTTTTTTTTAAGTTTATTTATTTATTTTGAGAGAGACAAAGATGGCACGAGTGGGGGAGGTGCAAAGAGAGAGGGACAGAGAGAGAATCCCGAGCAGGCTCCACGCTGCCAGGGCACAGCCAGACTCGGGGCTCAAACTCATGAAACCACGAGATCATGACCCGAGCGGAAACCAAGAGTCCAACACCCAAACGACTGAGCCACCCAGTCGCCCCCGGGTATATGTGTTTCTAATTTTATCTTAATTTTTTTCCTGCTCTCCCCACTAGAATGTAAGCTCCATGAGAGGACAGGAATTTTGTTGTATCCCCAATGCCTCAAACAAGGTTTGCCACAGAGTAGATGCTAAATACGTACATGTTGAATGAATGAGGAACACATTCCTGAAAGCCTGAAGATATACCCCTGATGCACCCCCCCCTCCCAACACCTGCTTCCTTCCCAACCTTGGGGCGATGGATCCTTAGAAATCCCGAACATAGCACATAGTCCGCACCGGTCCCACACCCCCTTCAGAAATCGAAAGCCTTTTCTTCAGCAAATGTTTTAAGGCTGCTTTTTCTCTCCCTCTGCTTCCCCTGCTTTATCCAGGGAGGCATTTAAAAAAATATGTCTACAAGGCAGCATGCATAATTTCACCTCTAAATTCCCTTCCCTGATGACAGTTTTCTCTTTTCTAAAATTTACAAAATCACTGGATACTGAAAGAATTATCTGGTGGCAGAGAGAGTAGGCTCATTTTCAAAAATGGAATTCATCCACGCAGTGTTTATGTTGCATCTGACCCTGTACTGGCAATGAGAATGGACGAGGAGAACATGATGAAAATCATCCCTTCCATCAGAGGTTCAGCATTCACAGGCAGAGAGCATTCAGGAAATTTCCTTGAGGGCGGGGACTCAGTATCTGGCATGGTCAAGATAGACAGTCCCCCGCCCCACACACACACGCAATACATACACAGGTTAGCTGGTTAATGTTTGAGTCCCCCAAGCCTCTAGCACAACATTGAAGAAATTGGTTTGATAATTCTCCAGTTTTTCCCCACCTGTCAGAAAGACTGTTTTTGTTGGTCGTTTGTTTGACTTTTGGTTTCATGTTTCTGGGAGTGTCTGTTGATATTTGTCTGAGTCAACGGTTTAACTGCAGGAAACTTGGCCATTCTGACTCTAGGCAATCCTCTTTGGACCATTCTGGGAACACCCAGGTCCCATTAGGACTTTTTCTCCCAGATTTCATAGGACTGGGGAGGGAGGAGAAGTGGGTAAAATATGGAGCCAGACTAACCTGGATCCAAACCCTGGTCTGACCCATGGGAAGCTGTGAAGTCTTGGGCAATTGAGATCAAAACTCCCTTCCTCTTGTGTTCCCAGCACCACCTAGAATCAACCACCTGATAAAGAGGAGGGAAGGGATAAAGTCCAGCACCTAAGACCCAGGCAAGGCTGGGCTGGAGGCAGAACTCCATGATGGCAATGTGTGTGTCCCAGGCTGGGCCACCTCCTTCATCTTCCCCGTCAAGTGAGCAATTTATAACAAAAACTGGGACCCATGGGATCATTCCTGGGGGGTTTTTGCAGTTGCAGCTCCAAATACCTTTTGGCTCCTAACCTAGACTTTCTGGATTTTCTGAGAAGTCTAGATATAAATTAGAGCTTTGTTTGGATCTCTTTAATCTCATCCGGCACTCAAGTGTCCATTGCATGTTTAACCAGGGGAGCTCTTAATAAACTTCAGTGAACAGAAAAGTCCAGAAGATTTCTAGACATTAGACACCTGCCTCAGTGTTTATGCTGGATTGAGGAACCCCACATTCCTATGTGGATCGGATCACCAAGAAAAGTTCCTTTAATACCTAAAGATAAAGCACCTGGAGATTCTTTTGACTCTAAAGAAACTGGAGATTTGAGAGAGCTTGAAGCAGCCTGAACGTGAAGATGACCCAACGGTTATTTCAGGAGATGATATTGATTAAGACAAAGGATTTGGCCTTAAAGCAAGAATAGAACAACCCCCACAGATTTAGATGGTGACTGGATCAGTAGAGAAGGAAATGTCATTTCAGTCCCTAGACTGGTGCAGCCCAGGGGACATGTAGGAGACATAGCAACTAAATGCATTATACAGACCTTGTCTGGATCCTCATTTAGACAGATCAACTGTAAGAGAGAAAATTCACTAGGTGTTTGAGATTGAGCAGATCTTGATAATCAGTGAATCTGAGTGGTGGGTACATGGGGCTGAATTTGCTATTCTTTCTACCTCTGCATATATTTGAATTTTTCCATAATAAAAGTAAAAGAAAATAAGCCCCCCCCCCAAAAAAAAAACTTTCAGACCAAACTTTAAGACCAAATACTTCTCTTTCTTTACATATCAATTGCTTAAAATCATGCCACATTTTTGTTTACTTCATATTTGAATAACAATTTTCTGGTACAGTTTTGTGCTTTTCCTAGAGTTTCTTGGCATCTTTCCTATTCCTTTCTGAGAGAAGAAACATGTGCCTTCTTTATCATATGATTAAGAGTGTCTAACTTCTTAATTGTACAATTAACTGGAATTCACTTTATCTTGAAGACATTTTTAAAACGCTGTTATCAGAACCTATGTTTTCCTGTTCTAATCTAAATGAAATACTTATAGACAGTTATTACCAGGGAGGTTCTTTTCAATGTGTATGAGTTAGTCCAGAAGCGGAGCCTGAGGCAAGGATTCTGGTGAAAGTGAGACCACTCCCATAGTTAATCATTATCACTAGGATAAGGTAGGGGAAGAAAGCTAAGCAAAGAAATATTCTTGGCTGTAGACTAGCTTCAGCAGGGTCCCACAAGGACTCTGGAGTCTGTCTCCCCTTGAGACTGGGGTGGAGTGGGGGCAGCAGCATTTTATGCAGCAACACACAGCAGCTAGGTGGTAGGTGCACCAGACTGCTCAAGGAGATTTGAGAGCACCATCCACAACTCCAGTGGTTCTCAAACTTGTTAAAGCACAGATCTCGGAGCCCACAGAGTTTCCAATTCAGTAGGTCAGAGGTGGGGCCTGAGAATTTGCATTTTTAACACCATATTAAATGCCACCCTTGGAACTACATTTTGAGAATCAAATTGCAACATTGTGTCTTCCTTTTTTTTTGTTTTCCTTGAAGACAAGCTCAAGTAACTTTTTTTCAGCAAGAGTGCATGGGTGGTAAACATTATTCATTCTCACAAGTCTATTTGGACCCTACACTTTTTTAGTTTGGTTGGTTCAAAAAAATTTGCCCCAGTTTTGTGGGCCATTGTTTCATAGCTTCTAGCTCCAGAGAAGCCTGATACTAACTTGATCTTTATCCCTTCATAGGTAATTTATTTGTTTTCAATTTCCAGGAGTTATTAGGCTTTCTGATACCTCATGAGACCCTAAGCCTGCATGTTTTTTGTTTGTTTTTTACTCTGCTCTGTATTCAGTGTGTACTTTTAATCTAAAGATGTGTTGGTTTTTCTCTGGGGAAATTTTCTTCTATTATTTCTAATTATTTTCCTGCTTCTATTTTCCCTTTTCTCTCTGGAATTTTCATTACACAAATATCAGGATTTTTGAATTAATCCTTTGTGATACAATTTTTCAAAAAGAAATTTATTTCTGTATTCTTGGAGAATTCCATGGCTTTTGCTTCTAGATTTTTAAATTTTATTTGAGAGAGAGAGAGAGAGAGCGCGCGCGCGCTCGTGCAGAAGTAGGAGAAGGGCAGAGGGAAAGAGAAAATCTTAAGCAGGCTCCATGCTCAGTGCAGAGCCCAATATGGGGCTAGATTCCACAACCCTGGATCATGACCTGAGCCGAACTCAAGAGTTGGATGCTTCTAGATATTTTTCAAGTAAACCTTTTATTTTTGGGATACTTTTAGATTTACAGAGAAGTTGCCATGATGGCACAGGGGGTCTCATATACCCTTTACCCAATTTCCTCTAACGTTAGCATCTGACATTCCCATAGCACATCGAAACTAAGAAATGAACATTTATACATTACTATTATTGAAACTCCAGATTTTTTACTCAAATTTCAACAATTTTGCCACTAATATCTTTTTTCTCTCTCAGAACCCAATCCAGTATAGCACATTGTATTTAGTCATGCCTCTTGAGTCTCCTCTGTGACAGTTTTCTGTCTTTCCTTGTGGTTGTTGTTTTTTTGTTTTGTGTATGTGTGTGTGTGTGTGTGTGTGTGTGTGTGTGTGTGTGTTTAAATCACCTTGACAATTTTGAAGACTATTAGTCAGGTGTTTTGTAAAACATCCCTCTGTTTGGATTTTTTCCCATGACTAGACTGGGGTGGGTTGCTTTGAGGGAGAGTAACACAAAGGTGAAGCGCCTCTTTCATCACATGAGATCAGCTGGTGACTTGACACCCTGGTCACTTGATTAAAGCAGTATTTGTTTGTCAGATTTTTCTGCTGTGAAGTTACTATTTTTCCCCTTTCCATATTCTATTCTTTGGAAGTGAGTCACTCAGGAGAAGAGACAATTAAGCTCCATCTGGAGGGGGAGAGTGGCTACATATGTTATTTGGAATTCTTCCAGAAGGAAGATTTATCTATTTCCCCCAATTATTTGTTTATTCAATCATTTAGATCAGCCTGGACTCAGGTATATTTGTTTTACACTTTGGGTTATCCTCCAATACTACACTATTTATTTTGTTACTCAGATTGTCCCAGCTTTGGCCACTGAGAGCTCTTTCAGGTTGGCTCTTGTGTCCTGCTGACACACCCCATCCTGATTTACTTAAGCACTTCCCTACTTTCCGGCACAGGCTCCTAGACTTTGACATTATATTTTTTACTTTGGCAATCATAGCTGTCATTTCCCAGAACTCTCTCCTGATTTTTTTTTTAAAGAAATGGATTTCTTGTTTGAGGAACCCACAATAATCTCAAATTAGAATTTATTTGTAATCATAACATTGTAAGTGCTGTTTACTGGATTTAAATGATCAGAATTATGCTCTAGATAAAACATGAAAGGCTTAATTATGGTTACAGAACATATGTAACTATAACTCTTAGCAATGTAAAAGTGATAGTGTAACTGTCAGAATCAGAATGGGGTGGAGGAAAGGTAACGTAGCGTATAGATGCTAATTTCTTCATGTTACATAGTAGAAAGAGTAAGATATAGCTAAAGTGGATGAACCTGGAAATAAAGATTATAAAGGATTATTGCTCTGGAGGAAATAATCAACAGAAGAATAAGCTAACACTATAACCAGTACAATGGGGAAGGGATTGGAAGCTGAATGGTATAGTACAAGGGAGCACATTTCTTCATTTTTTTCATGAAGGGAGTCAATAATTATTCATTCAATTGATAAAGCAAGACATAAAGGTAAATGCGTACCAATCAGATTTGTGGCGAAAGTCACTCCATTTAAAAGCAGAAAAGCTTGCTGGTTTGCTTAGAAGAGGGGACATAGGGCAGGGTGAGGTAGGGTAGAGCAAAACCAAAATGTTTTCCTTAGTAACATTCTGTATTGAAACACTTAAAAGTGTAGTCCTTCTATGAAAATAATTTAAATGTATGTGAATGCTGAACGCAGAAACAGACTGGTGCTGGGTAGAACATGTGGAGTGGACAGGGATACTGCAGGGTTGGAGGAAGTGTGCGGTGTGCAGGGTAGTGGCTGCAGAAAACAGCCCACCTTGGGTAGGCAGGTTCCCCAAGGTAGGGCACCTTAGCTCCTTCAGCGTGTTCCTTCTTCCTCCAGCAACTTCCCCAGCCCTTGCTGAACTCCAGACCCTCTCTAGGGCTGAGGATAGGAGGCATCTTTGCTCTTAACATTTAACCAAACCTTATAAGGCAGCTCACCTCGGAGCTGGCGTTCCCCGCTGTGGCCAGGGTAGAGTCCATTTGCACTTTCCTTCTCAGGGTGAAGGTAGTCATGGGGGAAGGATTCCCAGGAGGGATGGTGACCAACCATCCAGGTTTGCCAGCCACCGTCCCCATTTAAAATGGAAAGTGCTGTGTCTCGGAAAACTCCTCTGTCTCAGGCACATCTAAGCACTTGGTCAAAGGGTGCTTTCCAAGGGGACAATTCTAGTCCTGACTCTCACTCCTCCTCCACCTTTATTCTGCTGGAAGAGACCAAAGAACCCATGGCTTGTGGGTGTCACCACTAGAGCCCTTAGCATTATGTGCTTTCTGAATTTTAGGGGGTCTGTGGTAGTTGGGGGGTGAGATGTAGGTCAGAAAGCTGGTGATGCTGATTTCTGGATGGAGAAGGGGAAGGGGAAGAGAGGACTCTGAGGAAGGGAACTAGGAGATGTGGGGCGAGGTAGGTTAAGGTAGGGTAGTTTTTCCCCCCTCCAGAAATTACATGGGGGGGTGCATATAGTTCGACCTTAGGAAAAGACCAGATTTGTTTTTAAGTTTATTTATTTATTTTGAGAGAGTGCAAGCACACACATGCGTAAACAGGGGAGGGGTAGAGAGAGAGAGGGAGACCAAGAATCTCAAGCAGGCTCCACGGGTCAGAGCAAAGCCCGTCGCAGAGGCTTGAACCCACAAACCATAGTCCTTATTGCAGTGGCTAGGATCCCTGCATTTGATAGAAGTTGTGAGAGCTATCTTTGCCTCCTTATTCCTGATCTTAAGGGGGAAGTAGTTAGTATTTAAGGTGGAAGTATTTAGTATTCAAGGTGGAAGTATTTAGTATTTCAACTTTAAGTATCACGTTAGTTGTAGGCTTTTCATAGTTTCCCTTTATTAAGCTGAGGAAGTTCCCTTCCATAGCTAATTTACTGGGTGAGTTTTTATCACGACTGGATGTTAAACTTTGCCAAATGCTTTTTTCTGCATCTATTGAGATGGTCATATGGCTTTTCTCCTTTAATCCATTAATGCAGTAAATTACATCGATTTTAAAATGTTAAGCCAACCTTATGTCCTGAGATAAATCCCACTTGGTCATGATATACTGTGTCTTTTCATCTGCAGCTGGATTCAATTTGCTAATACTTTAAGATTTTTTTTTTGAGCACCTACTATGTATTATGCTCTGCTAATAAAACTACATTGCCTTCATGTATAATGAGGTTTATGCAAAATATTTAACTATAGTTTTTTTGGTAATGTCTTTTAAGTTTTGGTAACAGGATTATTCTAGCCACTTAAAACAAGTTGGGAAGGGTTCCTTCCTTTATTTTCTGAATATGTTTGAGTAAGATTAGTATTACTTCTTCCTTAAATATTCTTTATAGTTCACCATTGAAGTCCTTTAGGCCAGGAGGTTTTTAGTGTCAAAGTTTTTGATAATAAAGTCAGACTTGATTAGAATTCAGATGTTCTATTCTTTTTGTGCCAGTTTTGGTAATTTGTGTTTTTCGAGGAATTTGCCCATTTTACCTAAATTGTTTGATTATAGGTGTAAAGTTGTTCATAATTTTCTTTATCATCTATATAATATCTGTAGGATCTGAGTGATATTCTTATATTCATTCTTAAAGTTAGTAATGTGTATTTCTTTTTTTTAAATCAGTGTTGTAGGGATTTAATAATCTTATTATTTTTCTTACAGTGCCAACTTTTAGCTTTGTTGATTTTTCTCTATTCTTTCAATCTTATTGATTTATATTTTTCTATTTATTATTTCCTTTCTTCCACTTGCTTCGGATTTAATATGTTCTTTGTTTTCTTGTTTTTTTTTAAGGTTTAGTTATTTATTTTGAAAGAGGAAGAGAGCAAGCACAAGCAGGGGAGAGGCAGAGAGAGAGGGAAGGAGAGAGAGAGAGAGAGAGAGAGAGAGACAGGGAGAGAGAGTCCCAAGCAGTCTCTGCACTATCAGCGCAGAGCCAGCCTCGGGGCTTGAACTCACAAACCATGAGATCATGACCTGAACAGAAATCCAGAGGCAGACGCTTAACCGACTGAGCCACCCAAGCACCCTTGTTCACAGCTTTCTTATGCTTTCATGTTATATCTTCTCCCATCCCTTTTCTTTACTTTTCTTTTCTTTTTTCTTATTTTTAAAGTTTTTATTTATTTTTGAGAAAAACAGAGACACAAAGCATAAGCAGGGGAGGGCGAGTGGCAGAGAGAGACACACACACACAAAATCTGAAGCAGGCTCCAGGCTCTGAGCTGTCAGCACAGAGCCTGACTTGGGGCTCAAACTCACGAACTGTGAGATCATGACCTGAGCTGAAGTTGTTCGTTTAACTGACTGAGCCACCCAGGTGCCCCTCTTTTTTCTTTTCTTTTCCTTTCTTTTCTTCTCTTTTCTTTTCTTTTCTTTTCTTTCTCTTTCTTTCTTCTTTCTTTCTTTCTTTCTTTCTTTCTTTCTTTCTTTCTTGAGAGAATCTTAAGCAGGTTCCATGCTCAGCAAGGAGCCAGATGCTGGGCTCAATCTCACAATACCTGAGCCCAAATGAAGAGTCGGATGCTTAACTAACTGAGCCGTTCGGGCCCTCCCCCATCCCTTTATTTTCTATCCATCTGTGTCTTTATACTTAAAGTGTGGCTCTTGAAGGAAGCATATAGTTGGATCTTACCTTTTTATTCTTTTAATTGACGTATTTATTCCATTTTTATTTAATGTAATTTTCTATATGGTAGGATTAGGTTTACTATTTTGCTATTGGTTTTCTTTTTCTGTTCCATTTCTTTTTTGTTCCTCTGTTTCTCCTTTCCTGTTTTCTTTTGGTTTAGTTGAATACTTTTAATACTACATTTTCATTTATTTACTTTTTTGTTTTAAGTGCTTGCTCTAGAGATCATAATATGCATCCTTAACTCATCACAGTCTACCTAGAATAAAACATATGACCCTCACAACAATGTAATTCCATTTGCCTCTGTCCTTTACGTTCTATTGTCCTAATGTTGTCATATATTTTATTTCTACATGCATTAAAAATCCCATAATAAAATATTATTAATTTGGTATTTAACAGTCAGTTAAAAGTAAAGGGAAAAATACCTTCTATTTTGTGCATATATTTACCATTTCTGGTACTCTTCATTCCTTTCAAAAGATTGACCTTTCAATCTGGTGTCATTTTCCTTCAGCCTGAAGAACTTTCTTTAGCATTTCTCATAATGCAGCTTGGCTGGTGGGGAATGCTCTCTGCCGTCATTTATCTGAAAATATCTTTATTGCGCTTTCATTTTTTGAAATGAAATTTTGGGTTGACAGCCTCCCCTTCTCCTCTAGCACTTTAAAAATGTTACTCCATTGCCTTCTGGCCTCTCTTGTTTCTGATGAGAAGTCAACCTTCATCCATATTGGTTTTCCGTATATAATTGTGTTTGTCACGTGTCTTTTCTCCTTTGGCCACAATCAAGATTTTCTCTTTATTTTTGGTTTTCTGACGTTTGATTATGTTGTACTTAGATATTATTCTTTTGTATTTATCTTACTTGGGTTTTGCTGAGCTCCTTGGGTCTAGAAGCTGATTTTTTCACCAATTTTGTGTAATTCCCAGTCATTATTTATTCAAACATATTTTCTGCCTTATTCTCACTTCCCTTAAAAATTTATTATTCTTGGGGCACCTGGGTGGCTCAGTCGGTTGAGCATCCAACTTTGGCTCAGGTCATGATCTCACAGTCTGTGAGTTCAAGCCCCGCGTCGGGCTCTGTGCTGACAGCTCAGAGCCTGGAGCCTGCTTCCGGTTCTGTGTCTCCCTCTCTCTCTGCCCCTCCCCCACTCGCTCTGTCACTCTTTCAAAAATAGATAAAAATTTAAAAAGATTATTATTCTTTAAGATTTTTTTAGATCAAATTTTTTTTTTTTGCTTAGTTCACAGCGAAATCAAGAAGTGGGTACAGAGATATTCCACATCCCCCCCACACACATGCATATCCTTCCCCACTATCAATATTCCCCACCAAAGGGATATATTTGTTACATTTGATGAACATATATTGATACATTATAATCACCCAAAGTCCATTATTTACATTAGAGTGTCTTATATTTTCAGATTTGGGACAAATGTGTAATGACGTGTATCCACCATTATAGTATCATAGAGAGTATTTTTACTGCCCTAAAAATCATTCTCCCCTCCCCCTCAATGCCTGGCAACCATTGCTCTTCTTACTGTCTCCATAGTTTTACCTCTTCCAGAAGCTGGAATCGCACGGTATGTAGCTTTTTCAGATTGGCTTCTTTCACCTAGCAATATACATTTAAGGTTTCTCCATGCCTTTTCATGGCTTGATAACTCATTTATCTTTAGCACTTATGAATAATATTTCATTGGCTGGATGTATCCCAGTTTATTCATCCATTCCTCTACTGAAAGACATCTTGGTTATTTCCAAGTTTGGGCAATTATCAATAAAGCTGCTATAAACATCTGTGTAAGTTCTTGTGTGGACGTACGTTTTCAGCTTATTTGGGTAAATCCCAAGAAGCATGATTTCTGGATCATACGGTAAGGGTATGTTTAGTTTTGTAAGAAACTATCTTCCAAAGAATCTTGTCTTCCAAAGTTGTATTCCCACCAGCAATGAATGAGAGTTCCTCCACACCCTTACCACTTTTTGATGTCTGTATTTCAAATTTTGTCCATCCTAATGGGTGCATAGTAGTACCTCATAGCTGTTTTTTTTTTTTTAAGTGAGCTCTATGCCCAATGTGGGGATCCTCAAACTCATGACCCTGAGATCAAGAGTCACATGCTGTACTGACTGAGCCAGCCAGGCACCCCTCGTTGATGTTTTAATTTGCATTTCCCTAATGACTTAAGACATGGATCATCTTTTCATTTACTTATTGGCCTGTACATATTTGCTTTGATGACCTGTCACTTCTTTTTCTGTGGCTGAAATGACATGATGTTGTCCATGTGTCGGAGAGGACTTGAGGACAGTCTGTATGAAGATTTGGAGTCTTCCTCCTTTCCAGGAGACTGTAGTTCCCTCCTTTCCAGGATTTCCCCCTTCAATTTCCAGCCATTCTGGCGGCCCCAAATTCCTTCCTCTAATACCTCAAACAGCTTTCACCTCCCTCCAGGTTTCTGTGTGATTCCAGCTTCCCTACACTCCCCAGACTGGGAAGTGCCCTCAGGGGAAGAACATATAAAAGCAGATTTCCCACAGTGTGGTTCCCATCTTTCAGGAGCAGAATCTCCTCCAGTTTTGGACCGTTTTTGTTTGCTCTCCAGTACCTTCAAATTCTTTTGTTTTTTAAATTTTAATTTATTATTTTACTATTTACTTATTTATTTATGAGAAAGAGCACGTATGCAAGGGCAGGGGGGTCAGAGGGAGAGAGAGAATCCCAAGCAGGCTCCACGCTCAGCACAGAGCCTGGTGCAAGGCTCAACCCCATGACCCTGGGATCATGACCTGAGCCAAAATCAAGAATCGACACTCCATCAACTGAGCTACCCAGGTGCCCCAAAATTCTTGTTTTTATATTTTGTTCAAAGTTTATATTGCTACCTACAGTCTGCTATAAAATACTTTACCATTACTAGAATCATATCTGCTGTCTTTCTTTTTTTTGTTTTTAATGCTTATTTTTGAGAGAGAGAGTTACAGAGCATGAGCAGGGAGGGACAGAGAGAGAGAGGGAAACACAGAATCTGAAGTAGGCTCTGAGGGTCAGCACAGAGCCCCATGTGGGGCTTCAACCCATGGACCATAAGATCATGACTTGAGCCGAAGTCAGACGCCCAGCCAACTGAGCCACCCAGGTACCACTACTGTCTCTCTCTCTCTCTTTTTTAATGTTAATTTATTTTTGAGAGAGAGACAGAGTGCAACTGGGGGAAGGGCAGAGAGAGAGGAAGACGATCCGAAGCAGGCTTTAGGCTCTGAGCTGTCAGCACAGAGCCTGATGTGGGGCTCGAACTCAGGAACCATGTGATCATGACCTGAGCCCAAGTTGAATGCTTGCTTAACTGACTGAGCCATCCAGGTCCCCTCTCTTTTTTAGAAAGCTAACAATACTACAACAACCTGGCAAAGGCCTCTCTGTTGGCAAGGGTATCTGTCCTTTCCTGTCATCTTCTGGTTCTGAGCTGTTACTGTAACTCACTCAGCTGCATTTCACAGTAGAGTGGGTATTGGCAATTTTGGGCTACTCAGCCTCTAAACTCCCTTGAATCCTTTGCCCTATAAGTCTTGGAGTGAGTTAAAGCCTGCCTCTCAGTATGGGAATCACAAATGCCAACGACACAGTTTCTCAGTATCCTTGCAGCAAAAGCAGGATCACATGACTAGGCTCAGCCGATCATGGGGGATTTTGATGCATGGAGGCCTTTGACTCAGAGATGGATGTAGGGCCAGTGAAGAATCCTTTCTAGTGACAGATGTGGCAGTGGCCATACCTAATTTATGGGGCTAGGTTTGATGCTGGCAATAGTTGGGGGTATGAGTTGTGGCGAAACTTCCTCAACTGTAACAGCTGTCTGAATATACTGCCAATAAGTTCTCTGTATGTTTAAGTCATCCAGAATTGGCTTTGTTGATTACAAATGAGACCCTGCATTGTCCACTTAGCGATAGTTTAATACCAACAATCTCACCATAAGGAAATCTTGTTAGACTAACAGAAGATCTCTTTAAATTAAAAAAAAAATCTTTATTTATTTTTGAGAGAGAGACAGAGTGCAAGTAGTGGAGGAACAGAGAGAGAGGGAGACACAGAATCCAAAGCAGGCTCCAGGCTCTGAGCTGTCAGCATGGAGCCCCACATGGCGCTCAAACTCATGAACTGTGAGATCATGACCTGCCCCGAAGCCAGACGCTTAACCAACTGAGCCACCCAGGTGCCCCTAGATCTCTTTAGATCCTGTCACATTTGGGAGCTGACCCAGCTATGAACCTGCTTCCTTAAGATATGGCTCCATCGTCCTTCTCAGCGCAAACCCTCCCGTCTCTGTGCTTTGGACACGGACCCATCTGAATTCTTTCAAAGAGTGGTGCCCTTTCCTTCCTGCCTGGCTTTGCAGCTGTTGAATGTCCTCTCCTGGAATGCGGTTATCATCCTTCCCCTAAACTGCAGACAAGGTCCCTCCCTTCTGCATCCCCTTTGGCTCATGTCCAGTCCATTCTTTACACAGCGACCAGAGCCATCTTCCCAAAATGCATGTCTGAGCATGTCACCACTCTGCTTAAAATCTTTCAAAGGTTCTTCATTGGTCTTTAGATGAAGACCAAATTCCTTAACATGGCCCTCCAGGCCCGGCATGGTCTGGCTCCTGCCTACCTCTTCAGGTCTACTGGGAGACACTTAACAGGTAGATGTCTGGGACTGGCTTATATGGATCAAGGGAGGCAAAGGAGAAGTCAAAGATGATACCTAGATTTCTGGTTGGGGCAGAAGTAGGGAAGCTCCTTAGTTTATTAATCTTTAACATCTCAAAGGCATGCATCAGTCAGCCTCACATCCTTTGTTGAACAGGGAGCTAAAAACATCTGCCCGCCCACCCCCTCACTCCCTCTTCAATCTGACCTCCAACTACCTGACCAGCTAGGCAGAGGCTTTAGGTTTGAGCTGCAACTCTACGTTTTATTTGCAATGTTCTTGGCTTAGGCACTTTCTCTCTTAGAGCCTTTTTAAATGTTCATCTATAAAGCAGGAGTAATACTTCATTTCTCTCTTTCTCTTTTGCTAAGGAATTCCTACTGTGAGTGGTAAACTTCAGGCATGTGACTGGTCCAAGGTGGGTCATAGTTGAAGATGACCATCTCTTATGAGCCTCAGTAGTAGAATCTATTTGCCTTGTAGAAAGACCAGTCTGGTTTTCAGATGGAGGATGTATAACAAATGGGTTGAGATAGGAAGGAGGGAGCCTCCAGAGCTCTCGACCATCAGTGCCCTTGAAGGAATGTGTGAGGAGGTGGCCTGCAGAAAGAGGGGAACAAACAGACCTGTCCCAAACCTCAGAGTCATCCTGGGTCTTCCACCATCCAAAGTCAGTCCCTCAGCAGGTGCTCTGCCTCCAAATATGTATGAACCCCTTTTCTTCGCATTTCTGCTGCCACCACCATAGTCGAAACCACCTTTTGCTCTCTCCTGCCTACTATGGTAATGGGGTGCCCGGCCTCTGCTTGTCTGGACCAAGACATCTCCAGCCAACAGCCAGAGTGACCTTTGAAAATGGAAGCAGGTACTGTTTCTCCCCTCCTAAGTCCTCCATCGGCTCCCCAAATTCCTCAGCCCAACTGCAAGCCCTGTATGATCTGTACCACTGCATCCCTGTTCACCAAAACCCAAGCACCTTGACCTTGTTCCTGGGCCTCAGAAAAGCCCAGCTTCTGTACTTGCTGCTCCCTCTGCCTGGGCAATTCTTCCCCCCGCTCTCCCTGCACACTGCCCATCACTCGGTCCTTACCTGCAGGTTTTACCCAGAGGTCAAGAGCCCATTTCTAAGTACACTTGCCCCAATCATCCTGTTTTATTTCCTTCATGATACTTATTACTGCCTGAAATTAGATTGTTTATATTTATAGAGGTCTCAACATACCGCTTTTACATCTTTGCTAATTTTAATTATACTAAGAATATTTAACACTGTCTGAAGAGCCTGACGGGGAAAGCAAAAATACCCCTTAACTCCTCTTCCCCCATCCTAGAGCCCTCACTGGAATGACAGCTCTGTTTTTCCTACTGATCACTGATTTGGGAGTTCCTAGAACCATGCATGGCACATCTGACACAGAATTCTTGAATGAAGAGGAAACTGAAGGTCAACTTCTGGGTCTACTACATACTAGCTTCCCTTAGAGGGGAGGTGCTGGAGAAGGGGAGGTCAGAGGCCAAGGCCCACAAGAAGCTATGGATTTGGGCAACCTTCTTAGCTTCTCCAAGCATCAGTTTGCTTATTTATAAAACATGGACAAGAATTTATCTCATAGACTTGTGAGTATCAAGTAGTGCCAGGCACACCATTAACTCCCTCATGAAATTTATAGGCTAGTGGGGATGTACTTGAAATCCTGTGTATTAATCGCACAGTCTACCAGTCTGTTCACTGAACCAAGAACATTAGAGCCATGCTTTACAAAGTGTACTGAGAAGAGCTGTATTGGGGCCAGGGTTACCTGATACTGTCTGATGCATCTTCCTGGACTGTTTGTTTCACTTGGAAGTTATTTACAACCTTATGTTTTGAGTAAATGAAACACAAATGATTTATGGAGTCAAATGAAGAATTTGTCTGAATTTTAAAATCCAGGTGCTTTGGTCATCATCACAAGGGGAGCCTTTGAAGATTATATGATTGGGTTGCCCCTGTGTTTTCTAGGTGGGGAAACTGATGCAGGAAGTGGCGGGCCCTAGTCTCTCCATCCTGGTTAGGGTCCTCTCCAGCTCACACAATGAGCCTCCTGTCATCACACAGGACTCTCGTGTGCCCCTCTCAAGATCCCTGGCCTCAGGAGAAACAGCAGGTGGCTTCCTCTCCTTCCCCTGTGGGAGTAAGGGTGAGACCTAGTGGCCAAGGCCAAGGGGAAAGACCTGGGCCCTAATTCACACTCTCTTAATTCCTGACGTTGCCCAGACCCTGGGCCACCCTGCCTATCAGCACACCCCCTTCTCAACCACCCCTCTATCTGGACATAATTACAGTAATTATACTGGGAATATCCTTACCCACCTATATATGACCAGCATAGGTAACTGCTTCTAAGCATAATTACAGGAGATGTTTACAGACCCACAATCACAGAAGAGTAAATGATGGCTTCCTTTCCTCCCATTAGTATGCCAATACTAGGGCTCTGTCCGGGCCAATTAGCCAAATCCCAGCACTGAGGGGGGTGGGAAAGACTTCACACTCTCCAACTGTGCATGGAGCAGGAAGGGGCCTCTGACAAAGCAGTGTCCCAGCCAGGGTTTTCCGGGACACCTAGAAGTCTGCGGACGGAGGAGCTAACATCTACTGGGCACCTACTGAGCGTCAGGCACTCAGGGGAGGCCAGCAAATACTTGTGAGCAATTCTGCAAGCTGATACCTCACTTTCCGTGTTTGGAGCCCTTTTGAGGAGGGCTGTGTCCAGTGTCACCCATAACAGGCCATGAAGCTTGGTAGGGACCTTTCCATTGTGCTAACCCTCAAGGTCAGACTCCCAGACTACAGCAGGCCAGCTCTAGCTTCTTCCTTATCTCCTGTGCTCACTGCTTCCTCTTCCTGGGCAGCCACTGCCGCCACCCCTGCTGGCCTCCGGTCCCCTCCCACCCTCATCAGTTCCCCAGCCTTGACGGCTGCCTCCTCCGGCCCCCTGGCCCCTTCTTCCGGTCCCTGTTGGGTTGTTGGGTGTTATCTCGCCAGAAGGGCGGGGAGTTGGGGTGGGGGAGGGTGGAGCATAGGGCTAAAGTCGTTCCAGACACCAGGGTCTCCGACAGGCCCCCATCCACACCCTACCAGGGCACCGGTGGGAGGGAGCTCGGCTTTGGGGTGGGCCGACTTGGGCTTCCACCTTCCTACACACACAAAGGCTGCCCCCGGTGTGCACGGAGGAGCGCTCCTGCACATACACACAACTGCACAAAGACGTGCATACCGTTCCATCACACAAACACACTCCCTAATCGTGTCGTGCACACGCACCGGCACACTCGCATGTCCACACGCGCACGTATAGACACCCCGGCGTGCGCCCTCACGTACACCAAAGCGCACACACACACACGCAGCTGGGCACTCGGCTGTGCGGACCCCCAACGCCGACCTCGGGGCCCTGACGCGCCCGCCGCCGTGCCCCGGCGCGCACACGCAGGCACACGCGCAGGCACACGCACCCTTCCGCACTGTTCCACGCCCCTGGCCGCGGCCCGGGCGCTGTGCGGCGCGGCGGGCGGGCGGGCCCGGGGCGGGGGCGGCGGCGGCCGGGAGAGCGGAGGAGGCGGAGCAGGGAGCCGGGAGCCGGCTGGCCCGCGCTCCTCCTGCCGGCCGGGGATTTTCCAGCCTGGGCGCTGTCGCCTCGGACCTCCTGCAGCCGCGGCGGACCATGGGCGACAAAGGGACGCGGTGAGTGCGGGCGGCGGCCCGGCCCGGTGCGCGTGGGGGCGACCTGGGCGAGGGCACGGGCGAGGGTTCCTGTCGGTCACCCCGGGGAGCGCAGACGCCTGGCCCCGCGGCAAGCGGCTCCCCTGTGCCCGAGGTCTCCTGTGTGGTCGCTGGTGGGGCCGTGGGGCCGTGGGCGGGGGTACTGAGAGGCGAGGACCAGGGCCGCCCCATCTGGCTCGTGGCTTCTCGCAGCGGACACACACTCACACATTCACTCGCTGCTGACACCCAGCACCGGCCAGCAGACGCAGAGACGCAAGGGGGCAGGTTGACACACAATGGCACACACACTCACATGGACACACGGACACACTCCTCCATGGGCACACTCATGCTGGCACACACACTGACATTCACTGCCACGCACTGATCATGTACAATGACTGCCACACACTCACTGGCACACACTTGTGAACACATTTGTACTGACAGTCATGTTGGCATACACAGGTCACACTCCAACACATATCACTGCTACACCTGGCACACGCATGGCACACGCATGTTGGCCTACACTCATACACACATACACTGTCACTTGCACTCACGGTAATGAACACTGTTACTGAGACGCACCCTCCCGGACATGAACATTGTGCTGGCACCTACCCACCTATCTCCCCAATTTGCAAGACTGTAGCAGCACTGACCCCCTCAGAGATGTCAGACTAATGCCTCCACACACTGGCACCCCGGTCACAAGCCAGCAGACCCTGGGTCTGCTGGCACACACACTCCAGTCCCCACATGGCAAGAAGTGGAATGCACACATCACACAGGGTGGCAGGCCCCCCGGAGCCTGGGAAAAGTGCATCCTAGCCACTCTGTTTCCTTTCCCTTTGACCTCTGGAGGCCAGGGTGGCTGGCCAGGATCTCTTTTAAGCTTGGGTGGGGAGAAGGGTTCCTATTTTCTTAGGAGCTTGCCCTGGCTCAGAAGGGGAGAAGCTTTGCCTCTGAAATGGAAAGCTGGGACCAAAAGGGGGAGGAGGCTGGGGTAGGGCAGCCCCTGAAGATAGCCCTTCTAGACCAAGATGAGCCCTGATCAGGCACTCAGGTTTGTCACCCCATCTGTACCCCTTCCCTCTCCTCTGTCCACTCCCTTAAGTCCTAGTAGAAGCTTCTCCCTCATCTCCTCCCCTTACCCCTCCTACACCCCCCCCCCTTTTTCATTTTTTCCTTTCTCTCTTCTCCGTCTTCTTCCCTCTCTTCACCCTCCCGGTCTCCTCGCTTTCAATAATTATCTATTGAGTGTCTGCCGTGTACTAGGCATAGTGTGGGGATCAAAGATGTGCAAGACCTATTCCTCCCCGAAGGGAGCAAATAGACTAGGGAGAAATGACCCCAGTGGTCATCACATTTTGTTACCACGACAAAGCAATTTAACGCTGATGCCACCTGCCAGCGAGTATTTACATTTTTCAGAAGAAGAAACTGAGGCTTGGAGGTAATTTAGAAACTGCTTCGAAGACATCCTCCTGACAGCTCTTCAAAGAGGTTAATTTTCCTCTTCCTGTTTTCCAGAAGAGGAACCGGAGTGTTAGAGGTTGCCTGACTTGCTTGAGGTTGCCTGACTTGCTTAAGGTCAAGAGGCATCAGAAGCAGGGCAGAGGCTGGAGTCTACTTGGTCCATTTCTCTGTGGCTTGCCCTTGGGCATTGCCAAGCCCTTCGCAGGCCCTGGGCTGAAGGCCAGGGTGGGGTGCCCTGCTCCGTGTGTGGAGGCCCAGGCTGGTGGGGGAGGCTGCAGAAGATTGGGAGCTTTCTGCATTCACCTTGATGACTAGTCCTCATTGCAGCTGGCTGGCCGGCACTGTGACCCGGGTCTCTGTCCTCAGCAGGAGGATGTGTGCCTCCGTCTTCTATGTCCACGTCCTCCAAAGCCAAGATCTTCCTCACCATTGAGGTTAGACTTTTCTCCCTGTGATAGTTAGGAGCCCTGCGTCTCCTTTATTCCTTCTGTGCTGCTTCGCCATCAGGGTGACTCAGCCCCTCTTGGGCCTTGGTTTGCCTCTCTGTGACTTGAGGAGGAGTGTCATTGCTCCCCTGCTGGCGTAGGTTGTCAGCGGGATGGGGACACTGGGAGCAGCCAGGTACCTGTTGGAGACCTTATCTTTGGGGTCAGGACCTTTTCCATGACTCCCTCTGCTTGCCTCTAACTCGTTGGGGGACATTGGACAATTGTCTTTGCCCTTCTGGACCTTAGTTTTCCTATCTGTAAATTGGAGCTGTCAATACTCAAAAAAATGTCAAGGCTCTTTTGAGTCTATTGAATTTGCTGGGCAGGGGAAGAGGTGCTTCCTGGAGCCCAGGCTTGGCTAAACTCCATTCAGTGGATGGTGGCCCTGCTCTTCTCCCCTACCCCCTCCACCCTCTCCCCTGTAGCCCCAGGAAGCCTCCCTCTCACTTTCAGACAGGTTTCCTGAGTAATTTGGAAGAGAAGGGCAAAATCAGTAATGGGCTGTACCTTGCCTTGTTCCGTAGGCCATGGGCTTCTACTTTATCTCTGACCTAGAAGAGGAAACTACAAATAGCCAGTACTCTAGATCAGGAGTCACGGCATCCATCTCTGTATCTGGGCTCACTCCCCCATATGAAAGTGACAACAGAATTAGTCAGAAACTGTCACTGCTCCCTAGGAACTCCCGGGGTCAAGGGGGAAGGGGGCGTGGTGAGACAAATGCCCGGATGGGATTAGTTACAAGGCAGGTGTGTGATGACTGCTCCAACAAGGTGCTCTGGGAGCGATCATACATCCATTCAACAAATGTTGACTGAGTGTCGGGGGCTGGGGCTTCAGAGAGCAATGGCCCCACTCTGTCCCCAAGGGATGTAGAGCAGAGCAGGTGGTTATAATGTAGGCTGACATGTGCTGTGGCAGGCCTAAGGAGGAGTCCCCATGCCCGTCCCAGCAGGGGGCATGGTGAGGGAAACTTTCCTGGGAACCGAGCGGCTTTGGAGCCACTGAACTTCATCTGGGAGGCCGAGGAGGCCGAGGTGGTGGCACTGGGGATGTCATTCCTGGCTGGGAGGCATGAAGTGATACGCACAGCCTGCGGGCTGGGCTGGCGATGATGGGTGAGCCTTAAGAGATAAACCCGGCTAGTCAGCCACAGCCTGGAATGTCAGGCTAAGGAGAGCGGGTTTTCTCCTGAAGTGCGTGGTGATTCAGAGCGGGGTATGAGGGGAGGGATGGGAGCTGATTTCCTTTTCAGAGGGATGTGGCAGGCGGTGGGTGGCAGAAGCAGGGAAGCCCGTGAGGAGGCTGAGGAGGAGCCTGGGAGAAGGAGGGACCTGAGCTAAGGTTGTGGAGAGGAAACGGCTGAGAACTATGAATAAGGAGGTGGTGTCCATTAGCCCGACTGCTTGGGTGTCTGGTGTGTGTCAGGAGACTTACATGCACCATCTCATTTGGTTCTCCCAATGATCCTGTTGATGTAGGGATTGCTATTCCCTTTTACAGAGGAGGAAACAAACTAGGAGAGATTAAGTAATTTGTCCGTTGCCATTCAGCCAACAAGCTTCTGAACCCAGGCCTGTCTGTTCACAGGGCCCTCTGCCGCACGGTGCTTTCACCCAGAAGGAGAGGGCTTGTCTGGCCCACAGTTGGCCTCCCCCACCTCCCTGGCAGCACCATTCTCGAGTCGTGCATCCCTTCTTGTTCTTGCTGGTCCTTCTGACTCAATTGGCAACATGGACAATCAGAGTTAGGCAACAGGTGGGACTTCCTGAGAGGTGATGGGATGGAATGGAATTCTTTTGCCTACAGATGTTTATGAAGTTTTCTTTGTTGGAAGGGGAGGAGGGTGGGTGTGATGGGGACACGTAATCACCAGCTCTGAACCTTGGCTGTCATCTCCCTTGGCGGTTAAGCTCTGTGTGACCTATCTTGGCTGGAATATGGGGAAGTCCTATGGCTTTGGCCAGGGATGCTTCTGGGGCTGCTGGGAGTGGAAGTGTTGAGCCTGATTTACCATCATCTCTGGTCCCTGATTCTAGGCTGGCTTCTGGGCGTCAGACTTCTCCACAGCTCTCCTTCCAAGTTTGAGCGTCCTTGCCCAAAGCTAAAGCTTTCCATTGCCATTGGTTCAGGGGGCTTGTTACACCTTGGGGCTGTGACAGCGGAAGGACAGCAGGCAGGGGGAGTCAACACAATCCAAGTGGCCCCCCGGCCTCGGCCAAGCCATCCTCCTCTGCTTTCGGAGTGACCGTGCTGGGCCATCTATCTCTCTGAGGCCTGCAGGGAGGGGGCGGCTTGGCAGGGAGCCAGACTGGAAGTTAAGGAAGATGTAGGGAGGTTTCTGCATAGATGGGTCAGGATCCTGGGGTAAGGATGGAGGAGGATGGTGGGGATTTGAAAATCTTGGGTTTAGAAATGGTGCAGGGAAGAGATGTGGTGTGTGAAGAGAGGAGAGTTAGGGACAGCTGGGGCCTTGGAGAACACTGATGTCTGGGTGGGGAGAGGGGATGGACCTTGGGAGAGACTCCTGGGAGTTGGCCAGAAGGCAGTGGCTGGTGACTTGGTGAGAGGGCTTTTGATGGGGTGGTGAGGGCAGAGCTGGGCCCCAGGGGCACAGGAGCACAGCAGAGGGGAGGACTCTGCTTTTCCTCATGCTTGGAGCTAGGTTGGGCCTCTTGGAGGAAGGGTGTGAGGCCCTGGGCTCAGCGTGGTGGGAACTAGAGGTGTGGGAACCTGGGGGCTCAGGCTCAGCTGGGAATGGGAGGTAGGTTGCAGAAATGTGAGCTGGTCACAGGGGAGGCTGTCTGTCCTGGCTCCTGGCATCTGATTCAGGCTGGGAGTCTTAGAGAAGCCTTCCCGGAGGAAGTGCACTCTGAGCTGGTCCTGGAGCATGGGGAAGGCCAGGCAATCTAGACTGAATGTGCAGACAGTGTGTGCAGGTGCGGGAGTGTGTGGGGTGTGGCTGCCAAGGGACGTGGCAGCCCTGGTGAGTAGGCCTTGGGTGCTAGGGTGGGTGAGTTTCGTGGCACTCTCTCACATGTTTATTCATACCCCAGGTGTTTTTATTCCCCAGTTGGTGAGCTCCTTGTGGTTTGGTTATATTTCTGTTTTTGTTTGCTGGCCCATTATCCACCTCTGGATCTGATTCCTTGGAGACGCCTGGCAAGGATTTGTTGAATGCACTGAACTCCTTCCTCCCTTCTTGCCTCTGCTCTCAGCCCAGGGGCATCCTAAGGGCTAATATTAGGTTTTTCCCATTAGAGAATTCTAAGGATGAGAGCCGTGTTTCCCACATTAGACCAGGTTGGGGGGACGGGGGAGTGGCAGGGAGACAGCTTCCTCCATCAGATCGTGAAGTCCTTAGGGAAGGGATGTACCATCCCTATCAGAATGGGGTTTCTGCAGGGCTCCTGGGTGGCTCAGTCGGTTAAGTGTCTGACTTTGGTTTAAGTCATGATCTCACGGTTCGTGGGTTCGAGCCCCTCATCAGGTTCTGTGCTGATAGCTCGGAGCCTGGAACCTGCTTCAGATTCTGTGTCTCCCTCTCTCTCTGCTCTTCCCCCACTCATGCTCTGTTGCTCTGTCTCAAGAAAAAAAAAAAAAAAAAAGAATGAGGTTTCTGGGAGTGAAGCCGGTTTCTCCCCCATCAGACTGAAGGCTTCTGAGAACGGGGCATGTCTCCAGTGTGAGTCCTGGGATTAGAATAGATGTTATCTCTGATGGTTTCAGGCACCCTCTCTCTTTCCTGTGTGCAGGATGGGTCCTGCCCCAGGAATGGCTCGAGTCCTAGTAGGGGGGGTGTACAACAGTGGGGGTGGGGCAGGACAGGGTGGCTGCTTTTGAGAGGGGAACAAAGGAGTCTGTTGTCCCAGCCCCCTTCCTCCCTCCCCAAGGGGCCCTGGCAGGGTCATCTCTCTGGAGACACCTCCTCCTTTCTGGGACTGGCCCCATCTTTAGCCCACTTTAGAGGAACTTCTTGTTCCTTCCCAGGAGACCTGGTGCCAGATGAGGCCAGGCTCCAGGGACTGGACCAGACAGGTCCTGGTGTTCTGTGTGACTGAAGTCACCACAGCGACCGAGTCTCTGCCTAGGGCTGGGCTGGGCCTGGCTGGGACCACAGCTGATTCCAAGGGACCCCCATGTACCTGGAGAGGGAGCTGTTGGTCTAAAGAGCCTGGAGCAAGGTGGGGTGCTGTGGCTGATGCCAGGCCAGCAGGAGACATACTCCTCGCTGAGGGTCTGAGCGTTCAGTAGCGGTACGGGGTGCAGCCTGTCTCTCTGGAATGTACCTGGAGGCCCAGAAACTGGATGGGTACAGACCCGGATGAGGCTGAAGGTCTCTCCTATAGTGATCACGGGCCTCTGGCTCCACAGCGGGGCCTCCTGGTTGTTTTGCACTTTCCTCCTCCTCCCCACTCCGGTGCCATCAGTGGGCATGGGGTGGGGGCAGGGGTGGGGGGGCGGACAGCTGGGATGTACCATCTCAGCAGGGTCCCAGAGGTATGCTCCAATGCCTAATCATTGCTGTGTGACCTTGGGCACAACATTCACCCTCTCTGGATCTTGGCGTCCCTTGGAAGTCAAATCAGCCGTCATGGGCAAGGAGGTAACTCTCCTTGAGTTACCCCTTTCCTATACCTTTCTTCCAGGGAGTGCCAGAAGTGGGGGACTGGGCAAAGTTCAGGCCTCTGTCATAGGCCAGTGAGACTGAGACTTCAGGGGAGTTGGGCCTGGGTGGGTGTGGATTGTGCCCTCAGCCCACTCGGGGATCTGATTAGCATAGATTGATTAGCAGAGGGGGCAGGCTTTAGGAAGAACCAGATTTCCTGGTTTCAAATGCCAGCTCTGCCCCTTATTAGCTCTGCGACTTCCCCTATTATTTAACCCTTTCTCTGCTGTAGCACCCTCCTCTGCAACACGGGATAGTAATAGTGCCTGCACAGTAGGTTGCCTGGAAGATTAAATGAATTACAACAGGTAAAGCTCAGAGGCAAGTCCCCTGGTACAAGGGGTTATTTGGAGTTAGCTCTTAGATGACCTCTCACCTGGTCTGCCTCCCTCACCAGGCTGTGAGCTCCCCCAGAGAGGGACCCTGTTTGACTCACTCTTGAGGCCTCAAAGGTCTCAGCACAAGCCTGTTTTATCATTGGCCCTTAGTACACAGGTGGTGACCTGACCCAACACAATGCCCTTCCTGTCTGTCCTTCAAGGCCTGGATCATATATGGCCTCCTCCTTCAGGAAGCCCTCACTGATTTCCAAGTGCCTTGTGACTTTTTTTTTTTTTTTGCCATTCTTTCTCTCTCTCCCTCTCTCTCATTGTTGGCACTGATCCCCTCCCTCTCACCCCCATGGGTCCTGTTTATTTACACACTTGTGATGTCCTCCGTATGAGACCAAGGACACCTGCCCTGTGTCTGTTGTGCCTGTTCCTATGCAGACCTGGCATGGCACCGAGCTCCATAAATATTTGTTCAGTGAAGGAGGCTGAATGTAGGTATTTCACTGGGAAAAGATATACTTGGCGGGAAGTAGGGGGATGGGCAATGTGGTTGATGAGGACAATGGGACATCTTTGCAGATTTTGAAATATCTGAAAGTGACTTTGTGTGTTTGTGACCCAAAGGGCGGAGGTCAGTGGATGAGCAGCTTTACCTTGAGAGGGGAATGTGCTTTCTGATAACCAGAGCTATCTGGCACCGGGATCAGTGGCTCATTCCAGCCTTCCAGCTTTTGCTTCTGCTGCTTTCCCCATTTAGAATGCCATCCTCACTTCTCACTGCTTGTGCAAATCCTCCTTCCTCAATAAGTGCCCTGGCCATGGAGCCCTCCCTTCCTGGCCCCCGGAGTGTGGGATCCATTCATCATTCCCATCCTCAGACATTCCCTGAGCCTTCCTGGATCTGGACTGTGGCGTGGGTGAGTACAGAATCTCTCTTTAGGATGGACATCTAGACCTAGCTGCAGTATATCCAGTGTGGTTTGACCTGGCCTGAGGAGGGGACCGTGGTTTCTGATGACCCACCAGTGATCAAGGAGCCCTTTATGCAGCTGGAGAGATCTACCCATTGGCTTCCCACTGGGCAAGTACTCAGAACCCACCTAATTACTGGGGACAGGGTTCTGGGCACTGGATCCAGCAGGCTGCGGTCATAATCAGCTAATTAAACCACCCAAGACTTGCTTGTTGGCCCTGAGGAGTGGAAGGAAGGCAGAGGGTGGAGGGAGTGAGGCTCGGAAGAGTGTGAGAAGGCGAGGGTTGCTGTGAAGGAGGCTTCAGACACTGGGCCTGCAAGCAGAGAAGTGAAAAGAAAGCAGGAGGTGAGGAGAGAAGGTGGGGGAGCAGGGAGAGAGGCAGACAGACAGACAGATGAGAGAGAATGCTATCTGGGGACAGCACCCAAGTGAGATAAATCACAGACAGGGGCTCTGACCTTGGCTACAGGGACTACTCCACTTCTTCACCATCCCTCTGATACCATGGATAAGCTGCTTTTTTCTTTGGGCCTCAGTTTCTCCATGTGTCAAGCAGGAAGGAGAAAGGGCTTTGGCCTAGGAGGTTTCTAGGGTGCTTTCCTTCTCGGTTCTAGAGCTCGAAGGGGAGAGGGCATACAGGGCAGACTGTGCTCTGTGCTAGATAGCTTGGCCGCTTGCAGCCCTGTCTTCTAGAAGGGGCAGGCCGTGTGTGGGTGTCATCCAGCCTAGGACTGAGTGCTTGTAGCTTAATCAGAAGGGAAGACTATTGGTGGCAGCGGGCAAGCCCTCAGCCTCTGTCATGCTCTTGTCCCTGTCCTCATGACTGTCCTGTGGTTCCCAAACTAGTGTCCCCAGCAGGTGACTGGTTAAGGCCGCACAGTGTCTCCCAACAGCCTAGGCATTTCCCAGATAGCACCCCTAGGTATATGGGGATGGGCCCCCCAAAGGTAGAGCCAGGGGTCCAGTCACACAGACTCGGCTTTGCTGTCCAGCAATATCGCACCCTAGCTCCATGACTATGGGTGAGGGCCTTAAACTCTCCGGTTGTCAGTGTTCTCATTTGTGAAATAGGTGTAATAATATCACCTATTGCATGTGGTTGCTGTGGCTGAGAGGGTCAGGAGTCGATGGAGTCATTGCTGTCATTCAAGACCAGGAGTGGGTCTCGGCTCTCTTCTCTGCTCCCCTGTCTCCCGCATCCCCTCCCTTCTCCTGTCCTGTACAGCGCTGTGCACACAGCTGACTATGCGGGGGTGGGGGGTTGCACTGGGCCAGAGAAGAAGTTCAGATGATATCACGAAAGGGAAGTGAGATTGCGCAGGGCCAGGGAGGGGCAGAGCAGGGTGGTGCTGGGGCAGCGTGAGGCCCCCCCCTACCTTTTGGGCCCTCGCTCTTGGCAGATTCTCTAGGAGGAAGCAGGGAGAATTTGGGGGACAGGAAGCCAGGGGCAGGGGTGGGCCTCGTGGAAGGCCCCGAGCCTCTCCCCCTTACCCCGTGTGCCCAGGTGCAGCTGTGGGGTCTAGAGCCAGGTTTTCTATCAGGGAAGCCAGCAGGCCACTGTTTCGCACATTCAGACAACAACACCCCTAGCGGGTGTTGGAGCTGAGGCGCTTGGAAAGCAGTGCCTGCCTCTGAGGTCTGCTGAGGTCTGGAGGAGAGACAGCAAAGGAGGGAAGAAAGCCGCCTCCCCCTGGGCCAGCCTCTCCCTGCAGCGCTGGGCTGTGACAGACAAGCTAGGGCCTCTGACTCCGAGGAAGCTGGTTATATAACACAGCCCAACTCCCTGCTTCCTTCTTTCATTCCTCCCCGGAGGGGCCCAGGACGAGGCAGGCGCTACTTTGCTCAGGATTCCTGGGCCTGAAAGGTCAACGTGGCCATCCCCGTGCTGCCCACACCATTTTGGGAGGAGGCCCGTGTGTGCTGCCTTAGCACAGGCCACTGAGGTCAGCTCTGTGTCTTGCCCCCGCTTCCCACGCTGCTGGGAGCAGAGCTGCAAAGGGGAGAAGCCTCATTAGAGGAAACAGGCTGTGTCCAGGATATCCTGTGTCCAGGATAATTTGCCTGCGAAGTGCCCCTAGAGGGGACCTGGCCTCTCAGCAGCCAGAAGAACAAATCGCCAACATTTTTCAGTCTGCTCCACTCAGTTCCACAAACATTTCTTGAGCGCTCGCAGAGTGCCAGGCTCAGAGGCATGTCCCCGAGCCGCTTGGCCCACGCCGGGTCTCTCCTGGTGGGAAGCTGATTTAGGGAGCAGCTCTGCTCCTGTCTCCTGTCCAAGGTCCTTTCTCAGAGGCTGGGGCCTAGCCCTCCTGGGTACGGGGTGTTCGCGATAGAGAGCACCATGGGGGTTCCTCTGGGCTAGGCATTTTCAGGCTTGGCTTATACCCTTTCTGCCACCCCGGGCCTTCCAAGGAGGTACCTGTGGACAAACCCTTCTGAGTATCTGCCACTTCGCAGGCCCTGGGCCGGGCACCTGAGGCGTGAGGACGAAACATGCAAATCTCGGCCCTGGCACTGCTCCTGTCTTCTGGGGGAGAGGAAATAGATCATCACAACACACTGTAAGAAGGGGGTAGTGTGGACCAGTGGCTACTGGGGGCAGAGCAAGCCCAGTGGTTAAGGGTCAGAGGCATCTCCTTGGAAGGGGGGGGGGCACTGGAACAGGCTTTGGATGGTGAGTTGGAGGCGAGCCAGTGGTGATGCTTGTCTTGGTGTATCCGAGACAGAGGTTTTCAGCCAGGACTGACTTCCTTCATCAGATACTAGAGAACCTTCTACGTGTCAGGCACAGTGTCAGACACTCACTTCCTCTGCTGTCAGGTAGGGGTGTCCTGGGGCTGCAGACTGCTTGAGGACACAAAATCTAGGGTGAAAGTCCAAGTGCTGCCACCTGGCATCACAGTGAGGGTTTGGGCCTGGACAGAAGAAACGGGATGGACATAGGAGGAGATACCAGGTCCAGCAAACCCACCGTTGGAAACGAGGGTCTGGCCAGGTCTATTCTGGTGGAGGGCCCCTGGAGCAAAGGCTTTCCTTCAGTGGAGGAAACCCTGCAGAGAGGGTCTGATGACTTCCCAGATGAGTGGTGGCCATGAAACAGGAAGCCATGTCCTATGAGAAACTGCTCTAGGCTGTGGGGCTGTGGGGTGGCGGTGGAGGTCGGGACGCTGCAGGTCTGAGGGCTGTTTCTGGGAACACGGAGGCCAGAGGCCAGTGGCTGCCCTGGTGGAGAGAAGCAGTGGGCTGGGGGTTCTCACCTTTCCTCTACCAATAGCTTTGTGTCTGTGGAGCTTTTCAGCCTCTGGGCATAAAGTTTCCATCCTTTCTCTGCTGTATCTGTGCTAATGAAAGCACCTAGCACATTAGCAGGCTGATTTTGTTATGGATCTTTATTGCCCCAGGGCAGTGGAAGAAACCTGGAAGCAGGTTTAAGCTCAGTAATGAGAACTGTTTCTTTGCAAGGGATTTTTTTTTTAATATCCCAAAAATGACAAAGATGATCACATGGCCTAATGGAGTGGTTAATATGCACATGTTCATTTCTCATCGAGAGGGCAGACTTCAGCAGCAAGGGACTCGGTGTGCATACTTGAAACCATCTGGTCGTCTCTGACGGTCACTATTTTGCAGTCAGTTTTGCGCCCCTAATCCCCCAAAAGAGGTAAAGGTTTTTGGTAAGGTGAACTGTCAGGGGCGCCTGGGTGGCTCCGTCAGTTAAGCGTCTGACTCTTGATATTGGCCCAGGTCATGCTGTCACAATTCGTGGGCTCTGCGCTGGGAGCGCGGAACCTGCTTGAGATTCTCTCCCTCTCCCTCTCTCTGCCTGCACCTGCCCCCCTTGTGCACGCGCGCACACACTCTCTCTCTCAAAGTAAATAATAAACAAACGTTAAAAATTAGAGAAGAAAAAGAAGAGCTTTCAAACAAAGAACTGTGACCCAGTCTCAGATTGAGTCCTGTCCTAGGCCACACAGCAACCTGGCTCCCATCAGCCTCAGTTTCTGTTGGAGTGTTTGGGGGCAGGCGTGTGCCAAACTCCGTGGAGAAGAGAAACACCAACCCTAACCTTCAGGGCACCCAACCTGATGCTGATGGCCTCATGCCCCAATCACTGAAGTGCCCTCGTCTCCCCATCCCACTGTCACTGGCCCAGGCGAAGCCCCCCTTCTGGCCTGGACTGTTACACTAGTCTTCTGACTGCTGTCCCTTTGCTCAGTCTAGATGCCCCCCCTCAAACTCTCCTCTTATTCTGAAATTCTTATCTGACTCTGTTTCTCCCCCTGGCTTAAAAACTGTCCAGTTTCGGGGCACCTGGGTGGCTCAGTCAGTTAAATGTTCGACTTCAGCTCAGGTCATGATCTCGAAGCTTGTTAGTTCGAGCCCCGCATCAGGTTCTCTGCTCTGGGTGCAGAGCCTGCTTCAGATCCTCTGTCTCCCTCTCTCTCTGCCCCTCCCCTGCTCATACACACACCCTCTCTCTCCCCAAAATAAATAAACATTAAAAAAAACCTGGGGGGCATCTGGGTGGCTCAGTCAGTTAAGCATCCAACTCTTGATTTCGGCTTAGGTCATGATCTCAGTTAGGTTTGTGAGTTCGAGCCCCACGTCAGGCTCCCCACTGGCAGTGCAGAGCCTGCTTGAGACTCTGTCTCCCTCTCTTTCTCTGCCCCTTCCCTGTTCACTCTCTACCTCTCTTTTTCTAAACAAACAAACAAACAAACAAACATTAAAAAAGAAAAAACCTGGCCAGTTTCTCCCGATTTTCTGTAGGATAGTCCACATTCGTGGGGTGCGGGGTGGGGTGCATTGAGGGCCTTTCATGATCTATGCCAACCTTCCTTCCAGTGCTCCTGCCCCAGCTCTCTCCACCACACAGCAAACACTCTGGCTGCACTGACTTTTTTGGATGTTCGTCCATAGTCTTCATACTTTATCCACACTGTGCCTTTGTTCAAGCTGGTCTCTGTCTAGAATACCTTCTTCCTCTGATGATATCTCCCTTCTATTTTAAGATTGAACCTAACCTCAACGCAGTTCAGTTGATCTGTTGTACAGAGCACCTGCTGCATGCTTAGCCCTGACTCCTTCCCTTGACTCGGTGCTCCCTGCCCAGACACTCAGTGCGCTCTTCCGTGCTCCCTTGCACCTAGCAGCCTTCCATGATGGTGCATTGCATCATCATGGTCAGCGGCTGACATGTCAGTTTCCTGTGTTAGAGGCCGGACGAGGGTCTGGTGCCTCTTGGACCCCCAGCTCCTGATAGGGCTGGCCCAGCCAGGCAAGGTCCAGGTTTGTAGAAGGGAATTGAAGCAAGAATACAAGCACCACACACACATGTGTGCATGCACACGCATGCACAGGCGCACACACACACACACACACGCTACTGATACGCATGGCTGTTGTACTTAAATAAGTGGGGGCCAGAATTACGTGGGGGTGTGAGTTACTTAAGATTCCCTGGAGGAAGTGAGCCCTGAGCTGCTGACCCAAAAGAGAAGCACTCTTTCCCTCTTCTCACTTCCTTCCTGGCCCTGCTGCTGAAAGAAAACAGCTGACACAGGCTATGAAAAGGGAAATACATATATTTTGAACTAGGGGTTGGGATCTCCTGTCCTGGAGGTCATTAAATCAGGCAAATGCCTCCCTCCCTTCCTTCTCTGCCCTTCCTCCCCTTCTCCCTCCCTCCCCTTAGTCCCTTCTCTTCCTCCCTCCTTTCCTTTCCTGTCTCTTTTATCTCCTCCCTCCCCCTTCCTCCCTCCCCTATTCTTCCCCTCCTTCCCCCCTTCCTTCCCTCCCTGCTTTCTCTCTCCCTGCCCTCCCTCCCTTCCTTCCACACACATTTTCTGAGCCTCTAGGACATGCCAAATACTGGGGGCTACAAAACTGATCAAATAAAATGTATCTTTATATTTTTCTGTCTTCTTAATGTTCATGCTGAACAAACCTGCCCTTTCCTTTATCTGTCTCATCAGACCAGAGTTCAAGTCTTGGCACGTCACTGATGGCTCTGTGACTCTGGGCAAGTCAGGTCACTTTTCTGAGCCTCCGTTGTCTTATGTACACCATGGCGATGACAATACCCCCCTCCTTAGATTGCAGTTGATAATGTGCCTGAGGTGCTGAGCAGCTGCCTTGATCTCAGTGCCTCATTGAGTGAGAGCCACCCTCCAGCTGGAAGCTTCCTGAGGGCAGTGACCATGTCCAGTGCGTCCTTAGTGCCAGCACAGGGCCAGGCACACAGTACATCAGCGTGATCAGTTATCCCAGTTTCCCTGGGACTGTCTCAGTCCCACATCTTGGGAAACTCCTTGGTCCTGGGTGAATGGGGACAGTTGGTCACCCGACACTACATTCTTCAGAAGGGTTTGTAGCATGGATATAGGAGTGAATGACTCATGAAGGAAGGACCGAGGTAGGACTAGGGCAGGCAAGAGCAAGCACTGGGCAGCTGGCTGTCAGGTGAGAGGTGGTCCTGGGAAGGGTCTGGAAGGGCCAGCAGGTGGAAGGTGGGAGGTGGCCATGGGGCCCTCTGCTGCCTGGCAGCATGAAGGAAGACACAGGTCCTGAGTCTGTGAGGCTATTGCTTTCAAGCAGGTTTCAGGCTTCCAAGGCCGATGCACTTTCCTCTGACACATCCAGAGAGGGGAAGACAATCGCTGATCCGCTTTTTCTGGGAAGGCCTGTGAGAAGCCACCAGCTGCTCCTCTGCCTGAGAAGCGGGAGGCCTCTTGTCCCTCACTCAGCCCACTGTGTTCCAGCCTGGGTGCCTTCTGAGCTAGCCACTCCAGACTGCGAAGAGACTGCGAGCAGGTCTGGGCTGGGGGGTGGGAGAGTGGGGCTGCAGCCCGTTCCTCAGGTCCTGGCCCAGAGACGGAGTGGGGCCTCAGTTCCGCACCTGTTCCCTGGGGATCAGCCCTTCCTGCCTCGGTGTCTGTAGTTGTGACTTGTGGAGGGCCCCTCGGCATGTCTAGCACAGAGCAGGCCTACAGTGAGTGTCCTTTGTTCTCCCTTTCTGTAAATGGGAACAATAAAGCTGGCTCTGCATACCTCCCGGGGCTGAGGTGTGGGCCACATGGGGTGTGGGGACAGTTGGTAATCAGTGTCATACCCTTCGCATAGTTGGGGATGGGGCTCTTGGCAAGGCTGTTCGTGCCGGCCTGGGGTTCCAGGCACAGGTGGGGGATGACCCTGGCCACCCAGGCACAGAACATCCTCCTGGGGGTGTGGTCCAGGATCACAAAGAAGGCCAGCGGCGCTGTCTGTGTGAGCGGACGTACTCTGTGGGTTGGCCCTGTGCTCAGATGATCTCTGCTTCTTCTGAAACCATGGCAAGAAGGAAACAGACAGACAGACAGACTTGGCCCAATTGTGGGGAGGGTTTGGTAGCAGCAGGACGCGTGACAAGAAGAAGGAATGTCCTCCGGAGCCTCCTCTGTCGGTTGGGCTGGAGGCAGGGCCTTTGTGAAGGCGGGTGGTGTTCGGATCGCCTCTGGGCCCTTCCTCCAGCCCAGAGGCAGATTCACCATGAGGCTGGTGCAGCTTCAGCTTCAGGCCCTGTGTGCTCCAGGGCCCCTGCCCGGGCCTGGCCCTGTGTCCACGTGCTCGGAGGTTTTGTGAAAGGTACAAAAGGAAGACATTTTTGTACACCACTTCTTCTTCTTCTTCTTCTTCTTCTTCTTCTTCTTCTTCTTCTTCTTCTTCTTCTTCTTCTTCCCCTCCTCCTCCTCCTCCTCCTCCTCCTTCTTCTTCTTCTTCCTTTTTTTTTTCAAAAGAGGGCTTCCAAACTCCATGAGCTCATTCAAGCCTGGATCTGCCCCTGCTCGGGCCGGGTGGTCCTTTGTGCCAGGATGTCGGTGCCATGTCCCTGCGTGTGCTCAGAGCAGTCTCACCCCACACATGTGGACCTGGTCATCAGTGAGAGTCTGCCCTGCTGAGGCAGGACCTGAAAGTCATCCGGGGGGAGCCAGCTCTGGGACAGGCGCAGCTGTGGATCCTATTTGCTATGTAAAGAGCCCGGAAAGGTCCTTCTGCCCTCAGTCTTCCGCATCTGCGACATGGACATAATACCTACCTGAAAATGCTGTGGAAAGGCTTAAACAATGTACCACAGATGAAACAGCCTGGTACAGTCCCAGGCTTGTCGTGGGAGCTCAGTAAATGGTGGTGGAAGCTGGATGGAGATGGGCAGGGCTGGGGGGTGGCGAGGGTTGGGGCGTTAGGGGGTAGGGGGCACCTTTCCCATTGGGGTGGAGCCAGTCTGCTGTCTGTCAAATTCACCTGCACTGTGCTGTGCCTCTTGCTGGGTGCTGGGCAGCCAGGGTGGGGGGGTAGTTGTCCAATGAGCTGCCAGTTCCCTGGGAAGGAACTGTTGTAAACTGAATGGCCTTTTTGTGGGGGAGGTCAGCATGGAAGTCTGCTCCTGCGGGGAGGGGGGGGGGCGGCGGGGAGGGGGAGTTGGGAGGCGGGGAGGTAACCAGCCTGACTGGTTTTGTTTGAAAGACGCAGCCCTGGCAGGCAAACTGACCTTTCTGGCTTAGAAAGGAAACCAGGCCAGCAGGGTGCGCTGCTCCCCACGTCCCCCATCCTAGCGCAGAGGTGGGGAGAGGTGAAGATAGCTTAATGGTGGTTGCCCCATCCCTCCCAACTTCAGCGCCCCCTTCAGGGAGGGAGGAGCAGTGTGGGTGGGGAGGAAAGACTATAAGCTTCGGTGTGAGGCCAGGTTTCAAGTACTACCACTACTGCTTATGTCTGCGTTCTTGAGACAGTTATGTAATCTTGCTGCACCTCGGTTTTCTCATCTTTAAAATGGGTGTGATAATATTCTCTCCCCCTGCCCGGATTGTCGTAAGGCCTAAATGAGATAATGTAGGGCTTAGCACAGTGCCTAGCATATAGTACATGCTCAATAAATACTGATTATCCCTCTTTCCTGCCCCATGACCCTCACCAACCTATCTTGCATTCTATTCCTTTACCCATGTGTGCACACCTGCCAGTTGGATTGGCCTCCCTGGGAGTGAAGGTCATGTTTTATTCACCCATCATTATACCCCCAGCCCTGATACAGTATCGTCAAGACACCATGAACTGGTTGGCAACAAACTCCATTGGCTCAAGGAGAAGAGCACTAAGTTTTAGCCAGAAACTCACTTATTGCACACCCACTATGCATTCCTGCCGGAGGCCTACTGGGTGGTCTCTGCCCTGCAGAGCTTGAATGGCCTCTTGTAACTTGCTATCACCCTCTGTACCAGTGACTTTCTTTTCTTTCCTTCTGGTCCCAGTACCTGGCACAGGGGATTCACATGCATTTTTGTTGAATGAATGGCTGCTTTCCCCCCCACCCCCCCAACTATTCGGAAGGCAGGCTTGGTATCCCTCCCAGCCCAGCCACTTTCTAGTTGGGGCATGTCACCCTGCCTCTTGCAGCTTCAGTTTCCTCCTCTTCAAAATGGGGAGGGGCACCTGGGTGGCTCAGTCGGTTGAGCGTCCGACTCTTGGTTTTGGCTCAGATTATGATGTCACGGTTCTGAGTTCGAGCCCCACATCAGGCTCTGCACTTGCAGCATGGAGCCTGCTTGGGATCCTTTCTCTCCCTCTCTCTCTGCCCTTTCCCTTCTCCCTCTCTTTCTTGAAATAAAAAAATAAACTTATAAAATAGGTAAATAACATGGAGAAAATAGCGGTACCAGATAATCAAGGGCTCAACCATGCCTAGGACAAGGTAAGCACCCCACAATGTCAGCCTCTGTTTTTCAGATGATCTCCAAGGGTCTTCCTCTTTTGGCTGGGAAGACATTCCATTCCTGCAGACCCTCTCTGCTGGCCTCATAAAGGATTTGGAGCTCTGTGCAAACTGTTTATGTTTCCCCGGCAGAGTTTATTACCCAGCCGGCCTCCTGCAATTAATTACAAGCAGAGCAAATAACTTGTCCCTGGGAGGCTGGGCTTGGCATAAACATTTACATCCAGTCAGGGGCCAGCTCAGGGGCTTGGCTCTTTCCTCCAGTCTTTGGAAGAGAGAGAGAGCAGAGGATCAGGGCCCAGAGGCGTGGGATGGGGTGGGGTGCCAGAGAGAAACAGCTTTCCTTCAACTGCTTTTCCTGGTCTACTCCTTAGCCCTTGAGGTGCTCGGCATATACTTTCTCTTTTCACCCTCCTCATTACCACACACATAGACTCCCTGTTTGCAGATGGAGAAATCGAGGCTCAGCTAAATGAAGCAGTCTGCTTAAAGCCACACGGCTTGCAGGGGAGGCAAGAGCTGAAGGTTCTGCTGTGTAGAAAAATAGATCAGAAAAGAGAGGCTAGAAGTTGAGAAATCACCAAGGGATTGTTTGTTTGTTCGTTCACTCATTCATGCACTCGTTCATTCACTACGTAGTTGTCAGGCCCCTGTCCTGTGTGAAGGAGGCCTAAGGAGGCAGTGGTGACTATGAGTCACCAGGCTGAGTCCAGATTGTTTCCACATTGAATTCCAGAAACTCCCTCAGGATGGTCCCATTAACAGGCAAATGTGTGGCAGAGGCGGTTTCTTGGAGGGCCCACAGGAGGTGGCCTCTCTGGGTCTCTAGTGCCCATAGCCACACTGTCTTACATAGAGAGGTGGCCTGAAGGAAAGTAGTCCAAAGGAAGGGCGGTCTAAAGTCAACTCACTCCTCCCAACCTAGAATCTGGAATTCTAGATTCCCAAGTCTCTACCTTTGCACAGAGAAGGCTCAGACAAGGTTTGGCTCAAAGTTACACAGCAGGGATGCATAGTGGGCATTCCTGGCAAAGGACTTTTTCTAGTGCATATATGTCTGAGAGGTGAAATGACAGACTGGCAGGGCACACCCTCGTGGCTTTCCTGACCTGCAACTCCTCCCCACTCCATGCTGTGAGTCCTGTGTTTTCTGGGGTCCCTTCCAGCTCAGCAATACCTGCTCCGCTCAACAGTCTTGCTGTGAAGCCCTCTAGAGCATTCTGCCAGGGGCCATCTTCCATCTCTGAGGGGTAGAAAGCTAAGACCCAAGGAGGAAAAGGAGCAGGGTCCTCCTGCCCCTGTACTCATGTCGGACATGGTGTGCCTGGATCCTGGAAACTCTGGGCTGGGCCGGAGGCCATCCCTGCAGCTTCAGGTCCTGGCGGACCCTGGGGCCCAGCCTCAGCCATCCACTCTGGGTTGTCAGCACCTGGCCCAGAGCCTGGCCTGGAGTAACTGATGCCCAGAAAGGGTGTGACTTGCAGGGTGAGTGAGTGGCTGGTGGGAGATGAGGGTACTCTAGGGCAGAGCACCTAGTTTGGCAGGCAGAGGGTTCCAATGCAAGTCACCCCTCTATCACGTATGAACATCAGTGTTGCTTTTAAAAGTGAGACAGAACAATAGTCCTCACCCGCAGGGTCATGGTAGGATCAAAAGGCAGCAGAAAGTGAAAACAGATGGTCCAAATATGCATCAGTGGATGAAGGGCTAAACCAACTGTGGTCTATCCAAACCATAGAATCGCATACGGATGCATGCTACAACATGGACGAGCCTTGAAAACACTGTGCCAAGTGAAAGAAGCCAGTCGCAAAGGTCACATGTGTATGAATCCATTTATATGAAATGTCCAGAACGATCCATCCATAGACACAGAAAGCCGACATCGGCAGTTGCCAGGGGAAGGGGGAGAAGGATGGGGAGAAGAAACTACTTACGGGTGAGGCATTTTATTCTGGAGGGATGGAAATGTTTTGCAAATAAAGGAGGAAGTTTTGCATGTTGCAAATGCACTATAAGCCACTATAAGTTCACTTTGACATGGTACATTTTATGTTATGTGAATTTCCCCTCAATGAATTATATTTTTTCAGTTGCTAAGAAAAAAGGCAGCAGCGGTTAGGAGGGGATGGTGGAGGTATGACATGGGTGTGGGGGTGAGGCTACTGCAGAAAGGATTGTGTGGGATTGAACGCCTTGACAGGGGCAGGTGTCCAGTGGGAGGCAGTTTGGCGGCCTGGTTAGGACCAAGGGTTCTAGAACAAGACTGACAGGATTCAAAGCTATGTGGCCTTCAGCAGGTTGTTTAACCCGCACCCGCCCCCCCCCCCCCCCGCCCTGCTCTGTTTCAGTTTTCTCATTTGTGAGACGGGAATAATGAAGTTTATATTATGGGAATCTTCATCTTTTATCATGGAAATTGTAAAATTTTCCTGAGCATTAAATGAGTTAATATTTGTAAAGTGCTTAGAATAGCACTTGGCACAAAGTAAGTATTGCGTGAGTGTTAGCTGCTGTTATTATCACCCATTCACATTTTTATTTATGTGCTCATGACTGAGCACCAGGCCTGGGCTGCACTCTGAGGCTGGAGCTCTGGGTAGGACCCAGGGCCTATTGTCTGGAGCGCCCTCTCCTCTCGGTGCAGGAGTCCGGCCCCGAGGTCCCTCCTTCCGCACTCCTGCGTTTCAGAGCTGCCTGGGCAGGCACTATTTCCCCTAGGACCTGGCAGGCCTCCTTCATGGCTTTTGAAAACACCCAGGTCTTGGGGGCTGGTGCCTTGGGCTTTCGGGAACCTTAGTAAGGCTATAGTTTGCCTGCTTGTCATGGGAGAGGTCAGGGGGCTGCGCTCTGAGGTTCTCAGTGTTTTCTAACCTCCAGACCTCTCAGCTGCATTTGGGATGGGCCTGAGGGGTCACATGTGTTGCGATTTTATTTTTAAAAAGTGAACGGCCTCTTCTGGGCTGGCATTGTGGACAACCAAAGTAGGGGGTTGCAGTGGGAGTCGGGGGTCCCTCCTGAGCCCTAGCCTTCAAGCTTCTGCTTCCTTTTGGGCCTGGCCAGCCCCTGGGGGCCTCCTTGGTCCCACCAGCAGTCATTCAGGCTCCGAGTCTCATGGACCATTCCAGTTGCTGCCCGTCCCCGCTCTGGCAAGCCCTCCATGTTGGCACCCCTCCCAGTGCCGTCCTCAGTCTGTCACTTGGGCACAAGCATGTGCCCCATCTCCTCACTGTGACAGTCAATACACACGCAGTCACCTGGTCACGGTCGCTCCCGTTCACCCCCAGCAAAGTCTCGCTCAGCTCTAGTGCCCCCTCCCACCCAGCACTGCCCCCTCCGACAACTGCCTCTCCAGCCACCTCCCACCACCTGCCCTCCCTCCCCCCAGAGCTGTGTCTCCACCTGCTGGCTTCCCTGCAGATGCTTGTCACAGAGGTTGTCCCAGGGCAGAGGAGCAGAAAAGTCATCTCAGGAAGGAGCTTGCCTTCTCTCTTCTTGTAAAAACAAAACTACGTCTTACGTAGCTTGAGTCAGGCCTTCCGGAACTCCTCCCTGGGGGTGGGAGGATGGACAAAACAGGCAGTCGCAGCTGAACTGGAGGGCCTTGGGAAGAAGGTAGAGCCAGAGTCAGGCCACGCAGAGTTCTCTGGGTTCTCAGAAGGCCCCAGTATATTCATACCCCCCCTTCTTTCTCCCAGACACGTGCGCCACACTCCTTCACACATGGACCCCGGCTCTCAAGGGCTTGGCACGCTGTGATCAGGCAAAGTTCCTTTGATAGAATACTCATGTATTCAGCCTTTCATTCATCCATGGGCCTTTGCTCAGTGCCAGGCCCTGTGCTGAACCCTGGGGACAGAGAGTGTGGCCAGACCAGGTCCCTGCCTGAGGGCAGGTGAGGGAGGCCCCCAGGCAGTCAGAAGGGTCCAGTGCAGTCTGATAAGGGCCACGTGTTCATTTACTCGTTCAGCAAAGGCTTGCTAAGCACCTGCTATGTACCAGGCACCATTCTAGCACTGGGCCACCAGCTGTGAACAAAGTGGGCAGGAACCGTGCCCTTCACCAGGCTACCCTTCTAGTGCTGTGTCGCCCTGGAGATAGAATGACCCAAGTTCTGAGGTGGCATTTAAAAAGAACTAATATTTATCTTCCAATGATTCTTTTTAAAAACACAAAACCTTCCCACGTGGACAAGGAGAAGATAACAAGCACCCGGAATCTCATCACTTTGGAAGAACGTTAAAAAAAAATTATTTTTTTGGTCTCCCTTCTTTGCTTGGATGTGTACGTGTACGTGTGCATGTGCCTGTGTATTCAAACCCAGCTGTGCTTGAACTGTATGTGACATCTGGATCACTGCTTTTTCTTCCCCCCTCTAGCATTTCCCATGCCATTAACCCACCATCAATAAATCCGTATTTATGAATGACACATAGAGTTCCTCATTGCAAATGCTCCACAGTTTATTGAATCCTCTCCTTATTTGGCCTTGACGGGACTTCTAGTTTTTTTTTTTGCTTTTGTAAATAACGCTGAAACGGTTAGCTTTGAAACTCTCCAATGGCCCTCCAAAGGCAGAATCCTGGGAGTTGCAAAGGTCCCAGGCTCTGCAGCGGCCCATACTCCTTGGCCCCCCCCCCCCCCCCCGCCCACCTTTCTTGTTTCTTAGGGGCAGCCTCTTGCCTGTGGGGGAGGGGAGGTTCCCGCCAGGTAAATCTCAATGAGTCGTTGCATTTGTCTTTTGCTGTGTAAAACGGTCACCCCAGTATCTTAGTAGCCGGAAACGACAACATTTGTGGTTTGTTTGTTTGTTTTTTATCTCTCCCCATTTCTGTGGGTCAGGATGTGGGAAGGGCTCAGCTGGGCATTTCTGGCTCAGGGTGTCTTATGCGGTTGCGGCTGGGTGCTTGCAAGGAGACCTTGTTGCTATTATCCCGGGAGTCTGGACATGTCTCACTCTCTCTCACTGCCACCTCTCTAATGTGGGCCACCTTCATTTCTCCCCTGGATGAATGATCCCAGCTGAACACACAGCACTCTCTTTGGGCCAGGTGTCGTCCAAGTTCTTTACGTACGTGACGTTGCTCATTTAATCCCCGCAGCAAGCGAAGGAGGCAGGTGCTCTTGTGATCTCTCTTCCAGCTCATCAATTGCAGATCTGGGATTTGAACTCAGAGCAGCCTTATTATTGATCCTGTTCCGTAACGGGTCTCCCTGTGTCTATTCTCACCTCTCTGTCCTTCCATTCACCACCCAGTGGCCAAAGTGAGCATATTAAAGTGTAACTACGTTGTGTCCATTCCCTGCGGAAACCCTGCCAGTGTCTTATCATGGTGACAATAAAATCCCAACCACTGACCGAGGCCACCTGGTGATGGGGCTCTGCTGCCCTGCCCTTGCTGGCGTCGCCCGCCCACCCCCCTCAGGACCTTCGGTGAGTCTTGCTCCTTCCTCAGAGCCTCCCTACGGCAGCTTTTGTTTGTTTTGTCTCAGTATAACATGCCCACACCTTGCCCCTGTCAGAGTTATTACTGCTTCTTCCTCCAGCTCCTAGCTCACATGTCACTTCCTGGCGAAGCCCTCTCGACTTTTCAGGGTGGTCAGTCCCTTGTCCTGTGCTCTTGGAGCACTGTATTTGACAGCGCCTATTGTGAGAGTCACTGTGTACTATTGATTTGTTTGATGTCTGTCTTGCAGGGGATGCTGTGGGCATTGGGGTGTTGCCATGGAGCCCCCTGGTACTGTGCAGTGGGGACCCCTGCTGTCTTCCTTGCTAGAGGGGAAACTTTGTGTAGACAGGGTCCATTACACAAATCTGCCCATTTGTCCCTGGTGACCAACAGCATCTGACACAGAAAAGGCACTCAATAAATATTTGTGGAATATTTTTTAATTTAAAAAAATTTTTAATGTTTATTATTTTGAGACAGAGAAAGAGAGAGACAGAGACAGAGCATGAGCGGGGGAGGGGCAGAGAGAGAGGGAGACACAGAATCAGAAGCAGGCTCCAGGCTCTGAGCTGTCAGCACAGAGCCCGACGTGGGGCTCGAACCCATGAACCATGAGATCATGACCCAAGCTGAAGTTGGATGCTTAACCGACTGAGCCACCTAGGTGCCCTGTGGAATATTATTAATAACAGTAAGAGTTAATATGTATTCCTAAGTGCTAGGCACTACATTTAGTTAATCCTCAGAACAACCTTATGGGGTAGGCTCTATTGTCATCCCCTCTTTTTAGGTGAAGACGCAGGCTGAGGAAGGGGAAGTCACTGGACTGTTGTCCTCTAGTGAGTGGCAGGTTCAACCAAGCCACACCGGTTCCCTATAAAAAAGTAGATGAAAGAAGGAACCCTCAATTCTATCAGCTTAGAGCCGGTCAGGCGAGGGAAAGCCCAGACACAAGTTATTGCAATAAAGCTTCTCAAACAGTGCTGGGGACGTGTGTGTGGGGAGGGTTGTTTTCCTCCAGCAGGGAGAGAAGAAGGAGGGAAAGTCTCCTGGACAGGAAGTGGATTTGCTCTGGGGCCACTCTCCCACTTGGACACCAGGCCTGGCCGCCTACTCTCCTGACCACAGCCTCTGTCTCCTAGGCTCCCTGCACCCAAATGGAGGCCTGAAGAAAGCAGGTAGTGGCCAGGACAGGGATGGGGTGTGACTCTAATCTGTGCTGAAGTCACACCAGGGGCCTCGGTTCTTGGTTCTTACTTATGTGGAAGCCTGTCCTTGACCCAGTGTGTCTCCTGAGACCAAAGGGGACAGAAGAGTTTCCATTATACAGGTGAGGGAATGGAGAGACCCAGAGAAGTCAAGGGATTTGTCTAAGTCCCAGAGCCAGGACCAGAATCTGGTCCCTAGAAGCCCCTCAGCCCCCAGCACTGTGTGTAATTGTGTGTGTGTGTGTGTGTGTGTGAGTGTGGAGTGGGGGTGGGGGACACAGATGATGCCTTCCTCTTCCTCAGTCCTCTTAGCTCCTCCTGACTCCTCATCCCAGCAGCGTGTCCTCCTCGAGGACAAGGCCCCTGTTAAGGCTCTGTGGACTGTCCCGAAGTGCCTGCCAGTCCTGGTTGTCTGAGAGTTCAGAGTCACCTCGGTGCCCATGAATTCCTTGGCTTTCCCACCAGACTGTGGGCTTTCTAAGGGCTAGGCCTTGACTCCACCATCAGGTCAGTTTTGTTGCACGGTATTTTGTGAGTCTGTGCTAATCTTGTGCCGGAGCCCAGCCCAGCCTGGAGGTTGATTCAGGGGCTTTGGGAAAAGTTGGTACCTGAGTGGGTCTTGGAGGAGCAGTAGGCGTGACCAGGTGGAGTCCACATCACCTTCCTCCCTGAGCCCCAGCCCCTGTGGGTACAGAGCTGGGCAGGCCCTGGTGATTGGTGGGGCCTCCCTACTAACCATCCCCCACCCAATCCTCAGCAGGGCAACCTAGTCCTTGAAGCTTCCAGAGGCTCCAGCAGCGGGTGCCTTCCCAGCCACCCACCCCTCCGAGGCCCCAGCTTCTTTCCCTGTCTCCTTCCTCACAGGTCTGTCTGCTGGGGATTCTGTTTTGGTTGGAAAGAGGAGGCGGAGGTGTTTGCGTGTCTGGCTCTTTCCTCCTTTCTGATTCCTCCTCCCTTCCTCCCTCTTGCCTCTCAAGATGTTTCCTCCGCCAGCCTGGCCACACTCCAGCCTCTCTGCTCCTCAGTAGCCGTCCTCTCCGCCTGGGGCTTCTGTGGGCTGTGGCTTTCCCTTAATGCCTATGTCTCCGGAGGAAGGGTCCACAGGGCATGTTTTTCAGGGTAAGGCACGTTGCCTTCTCCTTTCTCTACTGTTTACAGCCCACATGTCCTGGGAGAGCAGGTTGCAGGCCCATTCTGGGGCTGCCTCTTGCTCCAAATGCTACTCTGGGCTCAGCCCTTTCTGTCTCTGGGCCTTGGTTTCCTGGGGAGCCCATGACTAGGCAGCCCCTTGGCACGGAGCCACATAACCTGCCCGGTATTCATTTGGTAGTCGTTTTGTGCCCTCTGCCAAGGATCTGTACTCCAGGCATGGGACACTGGGGAGCTGCTCCCTACAGCTTCACGGTGGCCTGGAATGTAGGATTTGTACTGCCTCCCAGGCCCCCCACCACCTTTTCATATCCCCAGCTGTGGTCCCATCACTCCCTGAGGACCCTCACCTACTCCTCTGTCTGCCCCTCCTGGCAGAGGTTCACAGGGTGAAGCAGACCCACACCCAAGCCTGACGGGGCTCAGCCTGAGCTTTGTATCCTCAGCACTTTGCACTGGGTCTGGCGCAGGGCAGAGAATAAATATTTGTAGGATGATCTTTGGAGGAGCAGCCAGGGAAGCTGACAGTGGCATGGTAGAGGGGTGAGGATGGTCAAGGTGCTGAGGGGGCACTTCCTAGTGGAGGTGACATGTGGTGTTCAAGGATGGGGAAGAGGTGGACAGATAGCAGGGTGGGAAGGGCGTTCCAGGCAGAAGGAGCAGATGGAGTGTGATCTGGGGCTTAGAGCGTTTGCGAGTAGGTGGAAAGAAGGGAGGCTGGAGAGAAGGGCCTGGATTGGGAGGAACCTCTGATCTCAGGATGTGTGCCCTGGCCGGCTGGAATGGTGCCAGCACTTAGCCCCCTCAGCTGGGTCCCAGGTCTTCGTACTGCAGGCTGGGGTTTGGAGGGCAGGCAGGTGGTGGAGCGGGCGGCAGAGGGGGAGGGGGCCTGGAGACTTGCCAGGCTCTCCCAGGGTTTGGGACTGTGTGAACCCAAGGCTATTGGCTCTGCTTCCCCGGGCCGAGCAGGTCATGGGATTAGAATTTGTCAGGGCCAGCTGATTGAAACAGGCTTGTGACAACACACAAGTTAGAACCAGGTTCAGTTGTGGTCTCAGTCATTTCCTGGCTGTGACCCTGGGCAAATCACTGACTTGTGTATGCAGGGGTTTCTTCTCCAATAAAGATAACAGAAGCTGCCTCTCAAGGTTGTTACAAGAATTAAGATAACTGTGTCAAGTTTTCCTTTTTCCTCCCGGCTTCTCCCTGCCTCTCCCCTTCCTCCCTCCCACCCCCACTCCTTAGTAGGGCTGGCCCTTTCCACTTGAGGCCTGAGTATGGTGGGAAGGATGTGAGGCATCCCCAGCCCTGATAGCCTGCCCATAAATCTCTCCTTCCACAAAGCCCTGGATTCAGAATGCTCCTGCTAAACACGCATTCCTCTGGGAAGTGGTTCTCAGCATCTTAGGGGCCATTGCATCAGCCTCACCTTTAGAAGTGCAACAGTTGGAAATGAGTATTCCCAGGCCCACCTCACACCTACCGAATGGGAACTCTGAAGGTGGAACCCAGCAAGCTGGGTTGTAACAAGCCTCCCATGTGATTATTTGTTTTGAGAGAGAGAGAGAGAGAGCGAGAGAGAGAGAGAGAGAGGAAGGGTACGTGCACACAAGCAAGCCAGGGAGGGGCAGAGAGAGAGGGAGAGAGAGAATCCCAAGCAGGCTCTGTGCTGTCAGTGCAGCACCCAGTGCAGGGCTTGATCTACGGTTCCTGAGATCATGACCTGAGCTGAAACCAAAAGTCGGATGCTTAACTGACTGAGCCACTCAGGCGCCGCTCCTTCCACGTGATTCTGACCCATGCTCAGTGTGAGAACCACCTCCATAGGGGACTGATGCCCAAGGGCCTGTCAGAGGAGCCTGGGTTTCGGCTGGGAATCAGAACACATGGGTGTGCCCAAGGGGCCTGGCTTCAGGGGTGGGCAACCTGCGACCTGGGCAGTCACGTAGGGCCCCAAGCTCAGGAGGACCTCTCGATTGGTTAAATGCTCTTCTGTCACTGTCCTTAAGTCTAAACAAGGGGCCCTGCAGTTTCATTCTGCACTGGGCCCACAGATTATATAGTCGGTGCTGGGTGCTGGTCCCAGCCATGTGCCAGGTTAACTGGATATCCTCGGGGAAGTCACTGTCTGTCCTGGTCTCATGTGCTTATCTGTCCAGGAGGATGATAACAGCCCCCCCACCCCCCGAGTAATCGTGGGGATTAAATGTGAAGCCTGGGATCAGCAGTTGGCACGCTGCCTGGCCCAGGCAAGTGTAGAGTGGCTTCCTGAGGCTGCGTGCCAGTACTTGGCATACCTCTGGGGAAACCATGGCAGCAAAGAGACGCTACCCTTGGCTTCATGAAGGCTAATGGTCTGGAGCAGGGGGACAGCAAGAGTGCCCAATGTGAGGGGTGCCCTGAGAGTGCCTAAGAGGAGGCCTGACCTAGTTGGCCTCCAAAAGGCCAAAGGCTTTCTGAGAAAGTGCCCAGTGAGCAAATATCTGAGATAAAGTGGATGTGAACTTGGTGTGGGGGTGGACAGCCTTGTCCAGACGGAGGCAGCGGCATTACCATGTGGTTTTTTCATAGTTATTAATAACGGGTCTCTGGGGAGGCTGAGGGGAGGCGAGAGGGCCTGGAGGGAGGAGATGAGCTGTGGGGCTGCAGGCAGTCAGGAGGCTGCCGCGGGGCCTCATTGCGGCTCTGGGCTCCTCCCCTTCAAAAAGGTCCTAGACCCAAGGCTTTACAATAGGAACAGCCCTTGCCCAGAGACTCCTGGAGCAGTAGGAATGTGGCTTTGCCAGCTGGTGTGGCAGCAAGTTATTTACCCTCTGAAGACCTCAGCTTCTCCTTCGGCAGGATGGGTCTCCTGGTCGCCTCAGGTGGCTGCGCTGATGTAGAAGTCATGGCACAGAAGCCTGGCACAGTGTTGCCTGCAGGAAATGCTCAGTGCCCAGTGGGTTCCTCTTCCCTCCATCAGTGTGGAAGTGGGGAGCCCAGGTTTTGATCAGGAACCTCTCTAGCCCAGGCTTGATCCCTGAGAAGGGATTCATTCTTTAACTGGAAGGGAAATCAGGCTGATAATTCCTTTCCTAGAGACGACCCACTGAGATTAAGGACGAACCAGCTTTGGGGGCTTAGAAGCAGTGGCTTTGCAGACAGCTGTGTCCATTTCTCTGGGCGTCCCTCCCGCCCCGGCCTCAGGGCCCAGCGTGGGGTTGAAGTTAAATCCACTGTATCACAGAGAGGGATGAGCTCGCCCATCCAGTGCCCTGAGTCCAGGCCCTGCTCTCTCAGTGGTGGGCATGTCTTTCACCTCCCGGAGGCTTCACGCACCCGGTGCTCTCTAGGCATTCATCAAGAAAGGCACTGTCACTATTTCCATTTTATCAGTGGGGATCAGAACGCTTTCCGTCTTGCCCAAGGCCACCCAGCTAGTGAGTGGCAGACCCCAAAACACTATTCCAAACCCAAACCGACCTTCATGCTGTGGGGCCAAGGGTGACTCATGTCCTTCTCTGGGCCTCAGTGCCACCATGCATGCACTGAGGAGTGGGACCCAATGTTCTTGGAGGCCTCCTCAGCCCCAGTACCCTGGAATCTGCATTGTTGGAAGGGCCCATCCCCCTGAGAAGTTACCCCACCACACCTGGTCTCACATCCAGGCTGCTCTTCCTTTACTGTGTAGGAAATGATTGGCTCACTCACGCCCTCTTGGTTCTAGCCTGCCAGGCCTCCTGCCACCCAGGGCTGACCTCTGGCCCTTCTCCCTCTCCCTCACCCACAAGGAGGAACAGGTGTGGCCAGGACCTATGGTTGCTCC
>CM053575.1:54312420-54336403 GCA_028646485.1 Cryptoprocta ferox | reverse complement strand
GGGCATGCCTTTTCTTCCTTGAGTTGACCTCAAGATTAAACAGGATAAATATGTGAAGTCCCTGGCACATAACACATAAATGATAAATCTTAAAAGCATTGCTATTGTGAGTTTTTCTTGTTTTCTAAATTTTAATAAAACTACTCAGTTAAAAGTTTCAAAACAACTATGATTTTGAGATAACCGAGAAGCACGTGTTTTACCTTTGCCATACTACTCTTTGAGAGAACCTCTTACATCCCGACCATACCACAATACGTCCGATAATGAATGTATTCAGTGTGGAGCACAGGATAAATTGTATCTTCCAAAACGATCGAATTCTTTTAAAATTCAGAAGCATCGAGGCGCCTGGGTGGCTCAGTTGGCTGAGCGGCTGGCTTTGGCTCAGGTCATGATCTCACGTCATGAGTTCGAGCCCTGTGTCGGGCTCTCTGCTGTCACTGCAGAGCCTGCTTCGGATCCTCTGTCCCCCTGTCTCTGCCCCTGCCCTGCTCTCTCTCTCTCTCTCTCTCTCTCTCTCTCTCTCTCTCAAAAATAAATAAATAAATAAACGTCTTAAAAACTTCAGAAGCATTGTTATTATATTTTTACTTCTTAACTATCAAGCAGATGGTTTGAGCTGCTTCCATTTCTTTTCCACTCTGTGACTTTAGGCAAGTTACTTGCCCTTTCTGTGTCTGAGTTTCTTCCTATGTAGAGTGGGAATAATAAGAGTATCTACCTTACAGCGTTCTTGTGAGGATTATATGAGTTACTATAGTGTTTAGAAAAGTGCTGGGCTTGTATTAAACATGATAAACATCATTTATAACAACAATAATAATCCTTAATGAGAAAATATACCCAGATTAAGTTACCAGATTAAGGTGGCTTTTCAGTGAACACATATTCAGTTAACATTTACTGAGTGCTGGCCCTGGGCTTATCTGAGCCTTGGTCTTGGGGCTCCACTGCTCCGTCACTCTGCCCAGTGGCCTGGGCCCCCAGCTCCATTTCCACCCCTTGCTCCTAGCCCCCAGGGCCCTGGGTGAGGCTAAGCTCATAAACAGTGTCGGCAAAGCACTTTGTGGATCGATGCTAACTAATAGCAGCTCCCTGGAGCTGGCACATGTAGGGAAGAGGGTTGTGAAGGCGGCTTGGACCAGGCTCAGGGACAGCACCTGGCACTCGGGGCGGCCAGTGATGTCCTCTGGGCGGGACCTGGAAAAGGCCCTGCTGTCCTTCCTCTCCTGTGCCTCCTGCCACTTTAGCCAGCAGTAGGTGATGACAGAGTTTGGAGATTTGCGGGTGGGAGGGATGATAGTGGCCACGGGGAAAGAGGTTTGCCCGGCTGCTGGCAGAGCCAGGAGCAGAGACCCGTCCAGCCCACACACCTGGTCATGTCCAGGCCAGAACTGGCCTGTCCAGGCATCCCCTTCTCAGGGCTCTCCCAGTCGCTCCCTTCGAAAGCTCTTGAGAAGTCTACATTCCTAGGCTGGGACAGACAGCCGGTGGCCTCTGCCCAGACACGTGGCTGTCTTAAGCGCGGCAAGGCAGCTTTGGGTCAGCTGAGGGCATGAATGGGAAATTGGCATGGGACCCTGTGCAAGGGAGGACTGGGCAAGACTCCCCCCAGCTCTGGCCCAGAGGGACGCCCTTCTCTGTGTCTTAGACTGAGCTGAAGTCTGTTCTGAGGACTGTTGTGGGGGCAGCAGCGGGGAGTGTGCCCTCTGGGAGCTCCTAGTCTGATGGAGGAGGCATGGCCCCATCCTCTAGGAGAGAGACTTCTGTCTGATGGGGGGAATGTGGCTTCTTTTTCCTGGGGCTCCCTATTTAAAATGGAGGGAACACAGCCCTCTTATCCTCTGGCAGCTCCTTGTTTAGGAAAAGAGGCATGATCTTTGTCCTGCAGGAACCTCCTGTGATGGAAAGTCATAGCCACTTCCCTCAGGGAAATCTTTATCTGACGGAGGAGATCTGCCCTCTGCCCTCAGGAAGGCCTCTGTCTGAGGGGGGAGGCTCACCTTATCCTTTCACTCAAGAAGCCCCATTTTATGGCCTCTGCCTTTGTCTCTCTCTTCCCTGCTTCCCACCTCGGGCCTCATTTATGGGGAGCCCAGATCTACAGGCAATACCACAGAAGGCTGGGCAGAGTAATGGGCTCAGCTGCTGTGGGGCAGGGAGGAAGGGGAGAAGGGGCACTATAGAAGGACTCCATAGCAAGTGAGGATGACATGGAAGGCTTCCCAGTGGAGGTGCCTTTATGGGACAGTCTGATGGACAGGAGGTGCCTGGTTGTGATGAGAATCCACTGGGGTTAGAGGGTGGAGGCTCTCCCAGGTTGGGAAGGGACACTTGAGAGGTCACTCCAGAGAGCCCCTGTCTTCATGCAGGCCTGACTGCTGGGGGGGGAGGTCCCAGGGAGACCCTCACCCTCTGACTATGCACAGGCTGAGTGTTGCCAGCCCAGAGACATCCGCCCTCCAAGGCCTGAGAAGCCCAGAGGAGGAGAGGAAACAGGACGCGTATCAGGAACGCCTTTTCCTTTTCTTTGTAACTAACCCCCTCACTTGGGGCCAGAGAGAGCTGATCCTGCAGGGCCTGCCCTGGCCTCATTGCTGCTGCCTGCAGCCCCCAGCTCTGGGTCTAACACAGCCTTACCTGTCTGTGTCCCTCCCCACCCCCTTGGCTGCTGCTTCTGGGCCAGCCCCTTAACTTCGCCAAAACTCAGGACTCTCATCTGTAAAATGGGGTAAGACTTCCTATCTGCCTCACATGGACGTTTGTTTTTTTTTTTTCCGTCTCTTTGTAAGATTTACATAATTTATTCCTCTATTCATGAGATGTGCATTGAGCACCTCTGAACTTTGGGATGGGCAGGGGCAGAGAACCTAGGCAAGGAACAGGTGTGGTCAGATGGGAAGTGTGTTTGGGACTTGTCTGAGGAGTTGGGGGACATCTGAGTAGAGATGTCACAAGGCTGGCGGGTGTGGGGGCAGAGAGGGTCTGGCTGGAGGTAGAGGTTTGGACTTACCAGCATCTAGTGGCAGCCAAGTCACTGGGTGGGTGGAGTCACTCAGGGAACTGCTTGTCATGGGCTCTGGGAAGGGGCGGAGGCCAGACCCTGGGGGCCATGGCCAACTGGGCTCAGCTGACAGAGAGCTGGGCACAGAGCAGGGATGGGTAACCACGCAGCCAGGGCTCCAGTGGCCAAGAGGAATGGGCACTGAGACAGGGCCACTGGATGGTATTCCTGGAGGGCGGGGGGTGGTTGAGACCTTCACCTTAGCAGGCTGGTAGGGAGGTGGTGTGTGGGGGAGGGTGGGCCACAGAGGATGAGGAGGGAGTCAAGGTAAAGGTACAGAGACATCGAAGAATCTGGTCGGTCAGGTTGGCATTCCTTTACTGTTCTCATTCTGCAAGTTCTCTGCTGGCTAGAAGGCTACTTACATGGGTATTTCTGTGATGTGTGTGTGGGTGTTGTGTGTGAGCTGTGGTTGCAGGTGCCTATTGTGGTTATAGTTGTGTGAGTGGTCTGTGTGTGGTGTGTGTAAGTGTCTGTGGGGTACACGTGCACCTGCAGTGTAAAGCAGATGTGATATGTGTGTGGTGTAGATGTGTGTGGCCAGTGTACACAATGTGTGCGTGGTGTGGTGTGTGTGATATGTGGTGTGTTTTCTACACGTGTGGTGTGTGTGATGTCTGTTGGTATATGTGCAGGGTGTGTGGTGTGTGTGCGGTGTCTGTGGCTGTGTGTGGGGTGTATGTGTCTGCGTGTGTGTGTGTGGTGTGCATGGTATGTGTGTGTGTGTATAAGATGTGTACTTTGTGCATGTTGCCATGTTTAAATCCTTGTTCCACACTGTATCAAGAAGGCTGGTGTTGAGACATCTACCAGGGTTGGAAACTTGGAAGCATTTACCAGGCTTGTGAATTCCCTTCTCTATTTAGGGTTATGCCCAGTGGTGTGCTGGAAACAAGCAGCTGTCCAGAAAAAAAAAGGTCGTGGTGTTGTAATACTTGCCAATTTCTGTGGTGTAAATTCTCCCACCAAGGATTTCACACTACTAAAGGGATGTCATTGAACGTGGAGATGGGGACATCATCATACGTTATACCCACCATACGGATCTAGCGGACATCAATAGCCTCAAGAGCATCATAGGGAAATTTAGTGAAATAGTAGCAAGTGATAAGTTTTGATTATGTCTTCTCTTTGTTTTTAATATAATTTATTTAACCGTAAGTTTAGACCAGGATTTCTCACCATCAGTACTAAAATCATTTGGGCTGCCGATTCCTTGTTGGAGATGGGAAGGGGGACCTGTGCATTGTGCAGGCAGCATCCCTGACCTCTACCCACTGGGTGCCAGTAGCACCCCTCCTCCAAGTTGTGAGCACCCAAAATGTCTCCCGACATTGCCAGTTGTCCCCCCACATGGGGCAAACTCACCCTCAGTGGCGAGGTTTGGCAATGTCTGTGTTCAACCACTGGCTCACAAAATCTACAAATGCGGCGGTAGGCTCTTATCAGCCTATAGGAGGCCCCTCTCGCACATCAAGGGCACCACCGTATCTGGCTAAATATAAGGCATGGACTTTTCCCGCTAGAATTCTTTCTCAGAAAAGTGCCACCACCTTAGGCCATAACTTACAGTCTGAACAAAGCCCCTGACCCCAGAGGCTCTCAGCCTTTGACCCGCCCCCAAGGTGGTTGACAGAGAGTGGGTGATGCATTGCCATGGTGATCTGTTCTGATGTTTAATGAAATGTAAGAAGAGGAAAAAAAGTAATGCTTCTGAATTAATATCTCATTTTCATATGTTATTCTATAACCCTGAAAGTTTGTATGTTCAAATTGGCAAAACAAAACAAAACAACACCAAACCCAGACAAATGAAACTTTAAATAAAGTCTTCCGCTGGGACAATCTGACTACCTTGTGTCTGGGGCCGCCCTGTGTGGCCCGGGCTCTCACTGAGGCCCACGCAATGCATTTCATCCTGCCGGCCAGGCTGCCCACCTCTGATTCACCTCTTGGCCCAGGTCCTATTTTTCCCCAGCTTCAAGCTCAGGGTTTGGCTCTCCTTGCTTCATTTATTCATTCATTCAAAATATTTATTTAGCACTGACTATGTACCAAGGAAAACGAATGACGGAAGGAAGACGTTCCTGCTCTCTGCAGTTTTTCAGCATTCCGTGGCTGTCACTGAGGCGAGGAGAGGCGCAGGCCCGTGTGGATGCTGTGGGGACACGGGCGCTGGAGAGAGGAGAAGGAGGGAGGGGCGGTAATGTGTGTGGGTGGCTGTCTTAAGCCTGGAACCGAGCTGGATGTTATCCATCATCTCATCCCACCCGCCCGCTGTGCTTCTGAGGGAGGGTCTGTGTATTTAGGGAGTATCTGCCTCCCTGCTCCAGGGTGTAGGTGCCCTGAGGACAGGGCACAGGGGCCTGTACCTACTGGAGGTAAGAACAGTGCCAGGCCCAGAGACTGGAGAATAAAAGGAAGAAAAGAAAGGAGGGAGGTCAGAAAGATGGATGGAAAGAGGAGAGAAGGGAAGGAGGGAGGGAAGAGGAGCAAGCAAAGCCCCTCTGGAGATAAGAGGACTCAGGGCAAGGGCACTGACTGAAGCAGTCAGGGAGGGCTTCTTGGATGAGGTGACACAGGGAAGAAAGGATTGCCGCTGGGAGAACTGAAGGAGAAGCTTCTATAGAAAGAAGAAATAGGGCATGTCTCCAGAGATGTCTGAAATGTGAGGGTCTAAACTGGGAAGACTACATTATAAACTATTGTTTTCCATCTGAGACTGGGAGGAAGACAGCTTAAAAAACTTCCCTGTCTCTAGCAAGAGTGACATAACCATCTCTTCCCACCTCAAGGCCTTCTCACTTGAGGGACATTTAGGCAGGAACTGTCCCCAGGGCACGGAAAGCAAGGCAGAGTGCTGGCCAGTGGAAGGGTGCTAACAAAAATAATCCTGTTACCAATGATGTTGGCTTCACTTGATCAATTCCCTACTGTGTACCAAGTTTTCCTATGTACCTTCTGCCTGTGAGGTAGATTTCACCCCAGTATTCCAGATGAGGGAAAGTATGCCTCAGAGAGGTGTTAAGCTGGCCCGAGGTCACCCAGGACTCAGGCAGGGTCTGCTTGCTTCTAGGGTCTGCACCGTTTCCTGCGCCAGCAGCCCTCCCTTCCCCCTCTCAACCCTAGAGAAGACGGGAGAGTGTTCAGGTGCCATCTGCGGGCCCTTTGGGGCCAGCTGCCAATCAGCTGCCAGCCCGCTCATTGAAATTTTTGTTAGCTCTTGACTTTCAGGTCTCCAGTTTCGCAGGTTACCAGCAAATGGGCCATGCCCCACCGTTAAGCCACCTGGAGGCTCCCCTCTTTCCTCACTCTGCACTCCCTGGAAATCTCCCCAAGTATGGATCATGGCCAGAAAAGGGAACATGTGAATGCAGACGGGAGGCTGGAGGGATTGCTGTCTGCCCAGAAGCCTATGGGAAGCCCAGAGGCTGGGAGCTTGACTCAGTTAGGGCCCCCATCGGCCACCCCACGCCCCTCAGCCCTGCCAGGCACGCCACCCTGTGCCCAGGGAGCCATGCAGGAGCCCAAAGGAGGCATGCTGAGTTTTGAGCTGCAATACGACAGGAGCACCAGAAACCTGGGGCTCTCCTCCCTGTCTGCGACTCTGCACATGTCGGCACGTCTCTTTGAGCCTATTTCCTGGCCCCAGCACAGGACTCTTCCCTCCCTTGGGTTGTGATTTCTCCATTTGGCAAATGGAGCAGGCTGCAGCATGCTCCCTCAGGCTCCCCAAATCTGTGAAATGAGGGTGACATTTCCTGTCTTCCCGCCTCCTTCCCCCTCCTGGGCTGTCCTGAGAAGCAGGTGCACTAATGGCAGGTAAACAGGCAGGCAATGTTCTGACACAGGAAGGGCTGTTCAATTCTGGCAGAGCAGACAAGCTTGTACACAAATAACTCTGCTACCAGGGAGTGTGTGATAAGGGCCCTAGAAACCTCTTTGCTGCCATAGCCACCTGCTCCTCACACCTCCCTGCTCCCTGATGGCTGCTCTCACACCCAGAAAGTGGGTCAAAATGTAGGGCAGAAGGAATACCCCCTTGTGTGGTCCCCACCCTACCCAACTGAGTCATGATTGCTATTGGGGCAGAGATGAAGGAAACTTATGGGGTTAGGGCACCTCTGTGTCCAACATACAGCCCTGGCCAATCATTCTCCCTCCCCCAGATGCCCGTGGCTCCCTGTTGCCTTCTGGTTATGGTCCAAGTTCCTTAGCTTGGCATTCTCAAGACCCCACACCTAACCCAGGGCCTGGCTTGCGGAGGTGCTCCGTGACTATCTGTGCAGTGAATGGATCCTTCTCTGGCCCATCCTCCTCCCTGGTGCTCATCCCAGGCACGCAGGACACACGTCAGCCACACCAGGATGCCTGCTATCTTCCAAGCACCCCGTGGACTCAGTCACCCTCTCCAGACCTCAGCCTGCAGAGGTCTGAATGTTCTTCCAGGTCTTCCTCATTGCTACCTCCTCCCCTGAAGACCTTCCTGCCTCGCCAGACAGAACCACACAATCCCACTTACAAGGTACCATTATGAATGATTAAAAGTGTGATCTCTAGAGCCAGACTGCCTCAGCTCCAGTATCTAGCCCTGCCCCTTACTAGCTGTGTGACCTTGGGAAAATTATAGACTCTCTCTCTGTGCCTCAGTTTCCCCATTGCTGAAACGAGGATGTGGTAGTACCTCCTTATAAGGTTGTTGGAGGAACAAGCGAGTTAATGTTTATGGCACATTTACTTAGAGCAGTAACTGGCACCTGGTTTCTCTCCTGTGTGAGTTTTCTGATGTTGACTGAAGACTGAGTAATATTTGAAGGTCTTCCCACATTCACTGTATTCATAGCGTTTTTCTCCACCACGAATTTTCCAAGGCTCATAAAGGAATGAATTGTTCCCAGCGCTCCCTCGGTTCACTGGTAGTGAATGCACATTCGTGAATAGTCGCTCCAGGATGAGGTTCCTGCTTTTGAGTAAGACATGTTTAGTTTAAATGATTTCCCATAGGCGGCCCATTCCTGGGGTTTCTCTCCTATGTAAATGTTCTGGCACTGACTTCATGACTTTGGATAAGTTATTTGTTGGAGTCTTAGGTCTAAAAAATGGGACTATTCAGATGGAATAACACAATATCTCAAAGTGTGTGAACTTCTTAGCACCGTATCTGACTTCTAAGGAGAGCTTAATGCACCGAGGTCATCGTGCTTGGTGGCTTTCTCTAACTGGGCTATATGCCAGGGTCATTTGTCAGCAGGGACCATGAATTATTCACCTTAGTGCCCCCAGAGCCTGGCAGTGGGAGGGGCGGTGTGAATGTGGGTAGGTGAGTGCTTACTGGGAGAGCTTTATCAAAGCTGAGCAGGGGCCCATTTTAGATACATCAGTTGTATTCCTGACTCAGCCTGATGGTGGCTGGGACACTGCCCCTGTGAAGCATTTTCTAAGCCCAGTGCCCATGGATCCTGAGAGCCAAAGAGAAGTATAGACAGAAGAAGAAATCTCCAGAGCCTGCTCACCCAGAGCAAAGGATCATCACCAACCACCATCTTTGTAAACCTCCTCCAACCTCACTGTTGACAATTCTGTCTTAGAGCATTTGTTCATTCAACAACATTCAACCCATATTTATTTACAGAGCCCCAACTGTGCTCCAGGAACCATGCTATGCCCTGGGGAGCCAGTGTCAATAACACAAATGAGATCTGTGCTCTCATTCATGTTAAGTGAAGCAGAGAGTGAGCAAACAAACCATCACAAAGTGTGGGAGATGCTGTGACTCCCCACTGGGTGTGAGACTTGGAGGGAGTCAGAGAAGGCTTCCTGGAGAAAGAAATAGCTGAGCAGAAGACAGCACAGCAGGCCTGGGAGGGATCTGAGCAATCACAGAGATACAGACTCTGGATTGTAAAATTGCAGAAGGAGAGACTCTAACATCAAAGGATTCAGAGTAACAGGATCTATATTTCTTTACTTTACTAACAATGTTTTTTTTTTTTCCAGACTCTCCTTTCACCAAGACCTGAGACATATCTTGTTAGGGAGGACCCGGCATCTTTGTAAAGTAATTTATGCTTATTGTACAACATAGAAAAATAAGATGTACAATGAAGGGGGGTGGTGGGTGGAGGGAATCTTCTTCAACCCCTGTTAATATTTAGGCACATTTCCTTTCCTTTCATTTATTCTTGGGGGTTTGTTTTTAGTATTATTTCTTTAACTGACATATAATTTACATGCCATAATATTCAGAATTTTTGTGTAAAATTGTAGTGGTTTTTAGTATATTCACAGGATTGAACAACTAATTCCAGGATATTTGAAAACTGTTTATTTATTTTGGGCGAGAGAGAAAGAGAGAGAGAGAGAGAGGGAGAGCGAGAGCAAGCTCACAAATGCATGTGCAGGGGAGGGGCAGAGAACGAGGGAGTGAGAGAGAATCCCAAGCAGGTTCCACGCAGTCGGCAGAGCCAGCGACATGAGTCTTGGTCCCACGAACCATGAAATCATGACCTGAGCTGAAATCAAGAGTCAGATGCTTAACTAACTGAGCCACCCAGGGACCCCTGATTTAAGGACATTTTCATCACCCCTAAGAGAAACCCCATACCTGTTAGCAGTCATTCCTCGTTTCCCCCCTCACACCAACCCCTGGCAACCACTAACCTGCTTTCTGTCTCTCTGTGCTTGTCTGTTCTGGACATATCTGTAAATAGAATCACACAAATAGGTGGTCTTTTATGTCTGACTTCTTTCATATGACATGTTTTCAAGGTTTATCCATGTTGTAGCAGGAATCTGTATGCCATCTCTTTTTATAGCTAAATAATATTTCTTTGTATAGATATATCCTATAAAAATATATTCATCAATTGATGGACATTTGCTTTTCTTTTTCACCCTCTATGACTCTTATGAATAGTGTGTGCTATGAATATTTCTGTACTAGTTATTGTGTGGGCATCTATTTTCGGTTCTCTCAGGTATGTACCTAGGGATAGAATTGCTGGGTCATATGATAACTATGTTTCACTTTCAGAGAAACTGCCCAGCTATTTTCCAAAGCAATCCTACCATGTTGCATTACCACCAACCATGTATGAGGAGGGTTTCAATTTCTTCACATCCTTGATAGCACTGTTATTGTCTTTTTTTGATTGTAGGTATCAAGTGGGTATGAAGTGGCTTTGATTTGCATTTCTCTGATGACTAATAATGTTGAACATCTTTTCATGTGCTTATTGGCCACTTGTTATATCCTCTTTGGAAAAATGTTTATTCAAATCCATTGCCCACTTTTTAAAATCTTTTATAAAAATGTTTTTAACATTTATTTATTTTTGAGAGAGAGAGAGAGAGAGAGAGAGAGAGAGAGAGAGGGAGAGAGAGAGAGAGAGAGAGAGAGAGAGAGTTGAGTAGGGGCAGAGAGAGAGGGAGACAGAGAATCCAAAGTAGGCTCTGTACGGTCAACGCAGAGCCTGAGGTGGGGCTCAGACTCATGAACTGTGAGATCATGACCTGAGCCGAAGTCAGACACTGTACCAACCGAGCCACCCAGTGCCCCCTGCCCATTTTTAATTGGATTATTTGCCTATCTATTGTTGAATTGTAATAGAGTTTTTATATATTCTGTATACTAAACCCTTATCAGATACATGATTTGAAAATATTTTGTCTATTCTATGGGCTGTCTTTTCACTTTTCTTGATAGTGACTTTTGAAGCTCAAAAGGTTTTAGTTTCAATAAAGGCAAACTTATCTCTTTCTTTTTTAAGTTGCTTATGCTTTTGGTGTCATATCTAAGGTTACCATTGCCTGATCCAAGGTCATGTTGATTTACGCTTAAGTTTTCTTCTGAGATCTGTAGAGTTATAACTCTTACATTAAGGTCTTTGATCCATTTTGAGTTAATATTTATGTATGGTGTGAGGTAGGGGGTCTAACTTTATTTTATTTTACTTTTGCATGTGTATATCCAGTTGTCCCAGCATTATTTGTTGAAAAACTGCTTTGTGTTTTTCCCCCATTGACTTGTTTTGTTTCCTGTATCAAAAATCAATTGACCATGAATATATGGGTTTATTTCTAGACTTTCAGTTCTGTTCCATTGGTTTATGTGTCTATCTTTATGCCAGCATCACACACTTTTGACTTCTGTAGCTTTGTAGTAACGTTTGAATTTGGGAGTATGAATCCTCCAACTTGATTCTATTTTGTTTTTTCAAGATTGTTTTGGCTATTCTGGGCCTTTGGATTTCCATATGAATTTTAGGGCCGCCCTGTTCATTTCTGGGAAAACAAAAGTCCAGCTGGGATTTTAATAGGGATTGCACGAAATCTATAGATCAATTTGGGAAGTATTGCCACCTTAACATTAAGTCTTCTCATTCTTTCTTTTGGCATTTATTGGGTATAGGGTTGAGCTCATGCCAAATATATTGTTTTGAATCCTGACTTATTCTGCCTAATATTCTATCCTAGGCATTTCCCTGTGTTATGAAAAATACAAGAATAATTTCAGTGCTATGTAATATTCCATTGTTCGGCTGTACCAAAAACTGTTGGTTTTTTCCATCTATCGTGGAAAGTACTTTGTTCTGGGTCCCTCAAGGCACAGGCACAGATGGACACTGGGAGGACAGGAGGCCGCAGAATATTAAAATTGATCAGCAGGTATCCCATGCTGCAGGTAGGGAATGGGACTCACTGGAAAAGCCAACGTTCTGGTTACTGGAGAGCTGACCTGCCTGCCTGCCTGGTAGCACCAGCCTGATGGAATGAAATCAGGAAACAGGATCCAGCCGAGTGCACAGACATTGATAGAACATGTTCATTTTAGGCATGTTTCTCTAGAACAGTGGATTAAAAAATGAAAACATTTGCAGCATGAAATTCATTTAACATTATAACTCGGCTGACCTGAAATGAAAGTGTTGCTAAATAATACTTTTTGTATCAGTCTGGAGAAGCTGCAGTAACACACAAGGCCCATTTCTTGTTCTGGTGCAAGAGCTTTCTTGTTCTGTCGTGTTACACATCTGTCATGTAACAGGAGAGCCCTGGTATTTAGTTTACAGAAGTCTTCTCCCTCCAGACCATTGCTGGTTTCAGCGGCAGTGGAAAGAGGGTGGGGTAGGCAGAAGAGTCAGAAGAGTGGCTCCCCAAATACGTCTGCATACTAATGCTTGACACCTTTGAACATGGTATAAATCATGGCAAAAGGGAAATTACAGTTGCAGATGGAATTAAGGTTGCTAAACCAGTTCACTTTACATTAGGGGTCAAATGTATTCATAAAGGTCTTTAAAAATAGAAGGGGGAGGGCAGAAGAGGTGAGAATGATGCAACATAATAAGAACGCAACCTGCTGCTGTTGGCCTTGAAGATGGAGGAAGAGGCCGTGAGACAAATGTGGGTGGCCTCTACAAGCTGGAAAGGGTGAGGAAACAGATGCATCTCTGGAGTCTCCAGTAAAGAATGTGGCCCTGCCAGCATCTTGATTTTAACCCAGTGGGATACATTTTGAACCTCTGAACTACAAAGCTGTAAGCTAAGTACATGTTGTTTTAAGCCACTAAATTTGTGGTCATCTGTTAAAGGCTCCATAGAAAACTAATACAAGCACTAGCCCTTAAACGCTTCTGCCCCGAAGTGACATGGGGCACTTCTAGTCCTATCTCATTGGCCAGAGCGAGTCACGTGGGCATGTCTAATTTTACAGGGCTGGAGAAATTTTCCCAGCCTTAGAGGGAAATGGAATATTGGTAAATATAGTAATATCTACTATATCCTTGTTGTCTGTATTAATGCTTATCTCTTCTCTAAGTGCTGGTGGCACTATTTAAGTTGATTTCATTATCAACTAATAGATTGTGACCCCCGATTCCTAAAACACTGCTCTATAAGCCCTCCTCTGCCCAAGCCTCGTGGAACACGTGGCACGCCCTCGACAGAGCTGATTGGTCCGGGCATGGGGCACCTGACCAAAGCTGATCAATCAAATTCCTTTCCTGGGAATTTGGAATTGGGCCATTCAGCCAGTTAACAGTGAGAAGCTGAGCGAGAGGCAGAGTAGGAACAGGGTCGGAGTGAGAGCCACAGGCAAGCCAAAATGATGGAGGAGCAGAAAAGCCCTGAGTAAGCAGAGAGAGTTGGTCCCCAGAGACCATGGAGCAGCCGCCCGGAGAGCAGTACAGGCCTGAGAACATGCAGCCCCAGGGGGAGAGGTGGAGAGAGAGCAACCGCCTGACAGGCTGATGGCTTCCCCGGTCCGGACACCAGCACTCCTGCGTTCTGCCTGCGCATCCTTCCCGTGAGATTTTTGTCTCCTTCTCATACTCCCTCCCCCTTTTCTCGAGCCACCCTTGTTGGGTTTCTGTTGTTTGTCTCCAGTCAGCTTTAATTAGCTAGGACATCGCTGCTATTTCTCTTAGGGGACCCAGCTTTGACTCTGAGAATCAGGCTGGCGGGGCGTGGATGGGTCTCAGGGGTGAACCAAACCCAGCCATTCCACAATCTGGAAGTTTGGTTTGACCACAGGCTTGCGCATTTGCGATTGCTCTTCGCAGTGGACCGGCAGAAGCCATGTGTATGATGCTGCACAAGGGCAGAGCCCGGTGAACTGAAAGCATCCCCCACCCCCGCCCCGCCCCGGGTTGGGGTCAGGAAGCCAGTAGGGTTGTTTCAGGGAGGGCTTGGCTGGGCAACAGAGTGGAAAGGACGTGGACTCTGGAGACAGAGTTCTCCTCTCGGAGCCTGAATTGCCTCATCTCTGAAATGGGATTGTTGAAGCCTCAGCAGCATTCTGGGAAAAACACTCAGAGGCATGACTAGGGCAGAACAGGTGCTCAGGGCAGGGGAAGCTGCTGTTGTTGTTTGAAGAAGCCATCTGAGTCCCAGCTTCCTGAGCAGGTGGGCTGGTTGAGTTAGCGGGACATTCCCCACCACTGGCCACGTTTCCTGCCCTTGTTGCCCTGCTCTCCTTCTCAATCCTTACTCACCCTTTCATCTCTTCCCCCTCGCCTCCCCAGTTCTCATTTCCCCTCTCTTCTGCGTTTCCCCAAAGCTGATGAAAAACCCTTGCTTTAGGAAAGCATCAGTGTGGGCTATAAAGGGCCCAGCCCCTGGAGGCAGACAGAATTGGGTCTGAATCCTGATTTAACCTCTTGCTTGCTGTGTGTTCCTGGACAAATGATTAGATGTCTCTGAACCTCGAGTTCATTATCAGTAAAGTGGGAGTTATAATGCCCATTTCTCAGTGTGTTATGAGAAACAGTTAAGTAGGCACTCAACAAATGCTTGTTCTGTCTTATTGCTCTTTCTCCTTCCGTCCCTCCCTTGTTACCATCACTCCTCCCAGCCTGACCCTCAGCCCCCTCCTGTGGTGGGGTGCCCCTTGGCCCTCTCAAGGATCACTAGAATGGCTTGCCCTGACTCAGTTATTTCCCTGAGTCAGTTATAACTCAGGCATTTGTGGTCTCTCCTTTCTGTCAGAGCCCGGGCTCCTGAGAGGTGGACTGAGGTTTCTGAAAGCAGCTGGGGGGCCCTGGGGCCTGTGCCACTTCTCGGGCCTCCTCTGCAGGTCCAGCCCTCGCTTGGGAGCTGCTGGTTCAAACGGTGTGATCTGTATTTTTTCTCACGTTAGCAACTATTACACCCCAGCTGACTGTGGCATTTTCACACTCCAAACACTGATAAATATTTATAAGGAGGAGAAAAGTCCAGAACCAGGGGAGGTGGGGGAGAGATGCACCAGGCCCTCCTTGCAAGACAGGCTCAGACCTATCCGTGGTCCCTTGGACCCCAGAAGTTCGAGGGGGTGCTGTGGAGGCAGCACAGGACCACTCCCCCTGGGGGTAGCACCTGGCACTGTGGCACTGTGGGCCTCACCCTGCCTTGCCCTGGATGCCTTCTGCACCTCCTGCTCCCGGGGACCCGTGTGGGTTGTGTGGACCCTCTGGGCCTCCGTGGGCCTGCTCCTTCCCTCCACTCCCTCCCTCTGTTTTTGAGTTTCTCTTTTTGTTTGTTTTTTTCCTCTCTCATTCCATCTGTTATTTTCATGCCTGCAGGACAGCATCCCTCTCCCCTCCTCTCCCTCTTCCCCTCCTTCCCCGCTCCCTCCTCCAACACCTTCTCTAGTCTCTGAGGCTCTGCCTCTTTCATTTTTCTTCTCTCCTCCCAACAGTGTTCTGAGCAATTCTGGGGCTAGATGATGGGGCTAGGTGAGGGGGTCTCACGCTCCCAGGCCCAGCAAGGAGAGAGGATGAGGGGGGTGCTGGTGGGGACCACAGTGTGCTCTAGAAGGCTCAGCAGGCACTTTGCAAGAGTTGGGGGACTGCACGTCCAGTGCTCTGCTATGTGGCTGCGGATACATCTCCTGTCTTTCCTGGGCCTCAGTTTTTCATTTGATTCCTTCACAAATTCATTCTTTCACTCACTCTACTATTTGTTGAGTGCTTGCTACCCGCCATGCATTAACAGAGATTTATTAAACACCTACCAGGGATGCCGTTCTTGGTGCTCAGGATAGATCTGTGGAGAAGAAAGGCCAAGCTCTCTGCCTCGTGGAGCTGACATGTTAGCAGAGCAGACAGGCATAAATTAGCAAGTCACTTGTGTAGTAGGTTTAGCAAGCCAGAAGTGCTATGGGAAAGAAAATAGAGCCAGGGGAGGAGAGGGGATGAGAGGTGAGGCCACAGCGGAGCCCCATCACAGAAAGGCCTGGGGCTGGCAAGCAGATCTGTCGTGGGGAGCATCCTGGGGGGAGGGGACTGCAAGGGGAAAGGCCCGGAGGCAGGACCCACCCTAATATGTTGGAGGGATAGCAAAGAGGCAATGTGAATGGAGGGGTGAGGGAGAGTGGAAGGTGAAGCCCAAGGGTAAAGGAGGCAGGGCAGACCACACTCTCAGGCTTTGCCTCTGCCTGAGCTGGGAGGACTTTGAGCAAATGAGTGGTATGGTCTGACATCTCTTTAGAGACTCCCTCAGGCTGCTGTGTGAAAAGGAGGCCGAGGGGCCATGGCCAGATCCCACAAGAGCTGTGATGGCAGTAAGGGAGGTTTGGGTGGGCTGGCACTGGAGGGGGTGAGATCTGCTTATGCCAGACATTGTTCTGGCTCTCAAGGCTTGCACAGTACCTGGAAAGCACCCCCTTGCCCTCTGTCCTGCCAAGGGATGGCCTGAAGGAGCCTTCCCCTGGTGGGATGCGCTAATCCTGACTTTCTCTCTCTTTCTGTCCACAGGGTGTTCAAGAAGGCCAGCCCGAATGGAAAGGTGAGTCTGTAACAACCGCGCCCCAGCTCCTCCCTGGCCCCAAACGCTTGTCCTGTCTTGGACACTTCTACTGCCCATGCAGGAGCCCGCATTCCCCCATCTGTCCTTAGGGACCGTCTACCACAGGGGGAGGAGCCTTTCCAGAAACTTTCTGTCTGAGGGGGGCAGTCCAACTCCCCCAGACTTCAGGGAGACCCTGCTCTGGTTTGAGATACAGCCTATCACGGACTTCAGTGAGAGTGTGATAATTAGACTAAGCGTCAGGGGCCTCGGGGGGCACAGATTCCCCTGGTGTGAGAGGTGCCTGCAGCCTCTCTACTGAACCCTGGCGTCACCTAGTTATTCAGGGCAGCTCCCAGGGTCTGTCCTGCTTTCTTTCTTTCCACAGGCCCCAGGCTCCATTCTGCTTTCCTTTCAGTTCAGCAAGTACATATTACTGACATCATTCCTTGTCGGGTGCAGGCCAAGCCGGCGGGGGCTGGGGTAGGGTGTTCCAAGACAAACAAGGCACACCCCATGCCACTCACGGTCAGATGGGGGAGGCAGGCACAGAAAAGGGTCATTTCAGTATGAAATGGCAGGTGTGAGATACAGTGGTGCCAGGGGCTACGGGACCCAGCCTGGGCAGTCTGGGATGGCTTCTCTAAAAGGGATGCACTCCCAGGCATGACGGGGTGAAAAAGGGCATTGTAGGCATGAGCATAACTCACAGGGAGTGTGGGGGAATGAACAGCAGTTGAATCTGAGCGCCTGGAGGGAGGCAGGGGGAGCGGGAGCTGAGGTGGGGCAGGTTGTAGGGCTTAGGAGCCTGGACTCCTGGGCTGGCAGATAGCACTGCGTGTGCTCCCGCGTCTCCCCTCTGTGTCCACAGCAGACGTCACTAGTCACTGTTCACCTTTTCCTGCTGAGCCAGGATTCCACCTTAGATTCCTCTCCACCCAGAGCCCCAGGCAGCCCCCATCTATCAGAGTTGGCATTTGGAATGAAACGCATTTGTCATCTTACCTCTGGGCCCAGGGAACCATTAGAGGGGTTTCAGGCAGGAGTAGCATCGTTAGATTTGCATTTTAGGATGATTAGTCTGGCCTAAGGAGGGGAGAAAGGCCTGGAGCTTTTGAGGTCACAGGAGGGGGCTGGTGTGTCTGGTGTGTCGTCCAGGCAACCGTGGCGGTGAGAGGAGGAGGGGTGGATGGAGGGAAGGGGGCCCAACTGGATGCAGGGGTTGTGCTGGCGTAAGAAGTGTTTTGGATGACACTCTGCATTCTAGCTCCCGGAGGTTCTTCCCTACAGGCTGGCGACCGAGCAGGACGCCGGCTCCCAGGTCCCCACTGCCTCAGAAAACCAGCCCTAGTATGAGTGCACTGCTGCCAGACTGCACGGGGGTGAGGAGCAGTGGGGCAGAGAGCTCAGCGTCTAGAGCATCTCAGCCCTTAGCCCTTTGGCCCTGCCCTGGGTTGCCCTTGACGTTTCAGAGCTTTCCTCAGACTTCTTTGCTGCTGCTTCTCTACCCTAAGTGGTGCTTGGTGTGAAGATCCCAGGCCTCCGTGTTCTCATCTGTAAAATGGGAATGCTGGTAACTTCTTCATAGGGGTTTAGGATAAACAGGTACTTTCAAAATTGTACAGGGGTCTGTTAGTATTAGGGCCGGAGCTCGGGTCCAAGTCCAGTTTGGACTTCAATGTGTATCAGGGATGGATGGGTTTAGGAGTTTCATAGGCAGCTCCCAGGGTCTCCTCCAGAGCAGGGGCCAGTGGCTTTTCAGGGATGTGTCCCCCAGGCCCACGGCTGCTAACACCCCCTGTGCCTGTCTTCCCCAGCTCACTGTCTATCTGGGAAAGCGGGACTTTGTGGACCACATCGACCTCGTGGACCCTGTCGGTGAGTCCCTGCAGAGGCCAGGGAAGAAGGTGGGGGAAGGCGGGGCTGACCTGGCCCCTTCTAGAGAGGGTTTGTTAAAGCCATCCAGGAATAGCCCTCGGGTCTCCAGAGGGGCCTGGTGTCAAGAACAGGGCAAGAGTCGTTTCCTGTGTCAGTTGGCAAACATTTACCACATTTACTGAGCAGCCCCTTTCCCTTCAGTGAGGACCATGTGAGGGGAAAGTGTGGGTGGAATTGGGGGGGGGGGCAGGGAGGGTGGCCTGATGATGACGACAGTGAGGCAGATGACGATAGCAGCCACCACTCAGTGTAAGGTTTATTACACACCAGACACTGGAGTGGCTCCATTATTATCCCTGCTTTGCAGATGAAAAGAATGAGGCCCAGAGAGGTTAAGTGACTTGCTCCAGGTCACAGAGCTAGTGGGTTGAGGAGCTTGGATGCAAACCCAGGCAGTGTGGCTCCACAGAACCTTTGTTTTGCTGCATCCTGATGGCAAAGGGGGAGGGGGGAGGGGGGAGGAAGACCTAGGAGCTTATGAAATGGGGGCTGTACTCACCCACCCATCGGTCTTGCCAGAGGCTGGGCTGTGGTGAAAGGCACCTTTCAAAGTCTTACTCCAGTTGGTTTCTCAGCCTCAGCACTCTTGACATTTTGGACTGGATAATTCTTTGTTGGTGAGGCTGTCCTGTGTGTCGTAGGGTGATGGTTAGCAGCATCCCTGGCCTCTGCCCGTTAGATGCTGGGAGTAACCCCATCCCTGGAGGACAATCAAATATGGTTTTGGACATTGCCAGGTATCTCCCTGGGGGGGTCACAGTCACCCCTGGTTAGGATTCTAAGAACCATAGCTCTCGTTAGAAGAGCCTGACCTCACTGCCTCTCCCCACAGATGTTGGAGGGAGGGAGGTCCAGAATTATCCCTATTTTACATATGGGGACAGCGAGGCCTGGAGGGGTTAAATGATTTCAGAGGGCCATGAACAAACCAAAGTGAGGCCAAAGGAGGTGACAGATTGGGAGGACGGACATCGGAAACTGCCTGAGGCCAAGTCCAGATGGAGAAACTGGATATGTTGCGTGGGGAAAATTCACAGAGAACGTGGCCTCTGTTGTCACTCCCCCAGGACCTGTCATGGGGCCCGAGGGCAGAACTGAGTATATGGTTCCAGAGCCAAAGGGGGAGCAGAGAGAGCACGGCTGGCAGGACTGGGCTGACTCGAAGCTGACTTTGTGACAGCGGGGGCAGAAGAACTGGGAGTCCCCGGGGCCCCTCTGCTGAGGGTGTGTGTGTGCAGGGCTGTGGGCTGTGGAGAGGCCAGCTCCCCTTTAGGCCCTCCCTTCCTGGCCTAGAGCTGGATGACCCCACTTTCCTTCCCTGTGCTGTCTGGGGACGCTGGTGTCCTCCAAAGCTCAATGTTCCTCTGCCATTTGCACTTCCTCCTGAGCTGGCCTCTTGGAGGCGGTGAGCAAGCATCCCAGTGTTTGCTTATCGCCTGCTCCAAGGCACAGTTTCCACACCCACTGGCCTATTAAGGGCAGCAATGGAGGTGGCACAGAGGCAGGGGGCAAGGCAGGAGCAGGAGAGAACCGGCTCCCCCAGCGCACTCAGGCACCCCGAGAACTGTGCAGTCCGTGTTCACAGCACCTGCTTCCAGCCAGGCCCTGTGCTGGGCCCTGGGGATGCCAGAGAGCTCTGGAGCACTGTCCACAGTGGATCAGATGACCCACAGAGTGCAATACTTTTCCATCACGGCATTGAGCTGATTATGAGTTCCCAGTGCTTCCCTATCCCCCATTTTCCCCCTTTGGGGCGAGTCCAAGCCCCTCGCCTTGCAGACAGCACACTGCAGGTCAGGCCTGGCCCTGCTTCCTCAGCCGCCCCCAGGGTCTACTTTCCCAAGCCTCAGAGCCAAGCTCTTCCCATTGCCCTGTGCTTCCCCTGGGTCATCTAAGTGGTGATGCTTACTTGCCCTTTAAAACTTGGCTCCTGCTTCCCTCCCCCAAGCAGCCTTCCCTGACTGACACCCCTGGTTGGGGGAGTGCCCTCTCTGCTGATTTTTTATGGGGCCCCTGGTGCTCAGGCACAGAGGAAATACCCATAGTAGAAGGAAGGGAGGTGCCCGGCAGGTTCTGGGATGGGGTGGGCACCCCCTGACCAGGTATCCCTTGGACCTGCCCAGGACAGGACCAGGACCCCCCGGCACTCGTTTCCAGATGTGGCCTCTGAGATTCCCAGAGATATTGCTGTGCAGCAGCGTGGGGGGAGGGTGGCAGTGGGTTAGAGCTGGAGAGAGAATTTTCTTGTTCTGTGAGTCTGGGTATGGCTGGGTAAAGTTTGGCCAGAGTGACCGGGGATGCCGGGCAAGGAGGTGACTCCTAAGCCAGAGTTTCTGGCTTCCTGGGGTTCTGTGCAGTGAAAATGTCCTTTGTGTCCATCTGGACTCTACTGTCCCAGGGCCAGGCCATGGGACATTCTCCGTGGCATCACATGAGCCCCGCACCAATGAACCCTTTAAACATAGTAACTCACTTAGTCTTCACAGGAGCCCTGTAAGGCTGGTTCTGCAGGATCACAAGTCCCGATCTGCAAATCCCAAGTCCAGAAAACTCTGGAAATCTAAACTTGCTCATAAGTTTGATGTAGGATTCACTTAGAGGCAAAAACCTGACCTGAGCCGATAGGAAGCTCTTTACACTTTAGCCTCTTGATTAAAATATTCATGTTTCCCTGCTGAGGTGTTAATGGGTTTGGACATGGGGCCCCAGATCCTGCAGAGGGTGTCACAGACTATGTGGAAGATGTACCACAGGGCCTTTCGACAATTCAGAACCTCTAAATTCTAAAGTATACCTGATCGCAGGGGTTTCGGAGCCGTATCGTCATTCTTATTAACAGAGAAGAAACAGAGAGGTAACTTGCCACAGGTCACCTGCTGGATCTGTAAGGCCGGCCTGGGGGAAGGGGATGGGGCATGGTCGTGCCGTCCCCTGGGTGCTGACCTCTCCATTTCTCTCATGATGCCTTTCAACAGACAGATGGTTACGTTTGGGTTTGGCTTGGTGTTTGGGGCTCAGGAATTTGAGAGGTCAAGCTGGGAGGGTCTGCTTACTCTCTGTCCTTCTTCCAGATGGTGTGGTCCTGGTGGATCCTGAGTATCTCAAGGAGAGGAGAGGTGAGGTGGTGGTCCCCACCTCCAGCCTGTCAAGGGGACTCCTATTCCCCACCGACTTCTAGCCCAGGGCCTCCCTGAGTCCCAGGCAGGACATCAACTAATTTTACGGCCTTTCCCTGCCCAGCCCCACTGGCTCTTCCCTCTGCAGTTCCAACAAACATCAGAGCAGGTGCTCTGGCCTCCTCCAGCCTGGGGCGGCCCACTCATGCCCATTTGGGGAGACCCTTTTCAATGCCCTGAGCACTCTCACGTCAGTATATCATGACTGCTCAAAGGCTGGGGCTGCCCAACAGGGCAGGAGTTAGGGTCTCATTACAGAAAAGAAAACTGAATCCCAGGGAGGTGAAGGGATTGTCCCAGGAAGACACTTGGGTGGGGGTTGGGCTGGGACAAGACCCCAGGCCTTCCAGATACCACCCAGCACTTGTTTCCCCCTCCCTTGGCTCTCTCCAGCCAGTCCCTTCCCCGGCCCCGCCCTCCCAGTCCTGCCAGCCTATGCCAGCCCTCACCCACCCTGCCAGTCTCCTGGGCTCCTTGGCACTTCCACTGGCCAGAGTCGGGGGTGGGGAAGGACACAGCAGGTCCAGCAGTCGGCCCCCACCTCCTCCCAGGGGTCAGGCCTGAATGGCTCTCCCAGGTACCCAGTACCCCCATCCCAAGGGCAGCACAGCCCTCCTCACAGGGGAGGACAGACCTATGAGCTCCAGTTGGGCCAATCCCAGGGCTCAGCTGGTGCTCTGGGGGGCTTGTTTGCTGCCCGCCTGGGCCCGTCCTCAGTGCCCCCTGCTCCCACAGTCTATGTGACACTGACCTGCGCCTTCCGCTATGGCCGGGAGGACCTGGATGTCCTGGGCCTGACCTTTCGCAAGGACCTGTTTGTGGCCAACGTGCAGTCCTTCCCGCCGGCCCCTGAGGACAAGAAGCCCCTGACACGGCTGCAGGAGCGCCTCATCAAGAAGCTGGGCGAGCATGCCTACCCTTTCACCTTTGAGGTTAGGGACCGCCAGCCCCCAGGGCAGGCACGTGGGGGCAGCTGGGGCGGCAGCTCCATGGCACTCAGTTTCTTAGTGTACATTGGGACCTAGGGCACTGTCACTTACACTACTACCTGGTAAGTGTCTCTTCTCTGGCCACCGCCAGGGGCGGCACCTTACCTCTGGGCTACTCCTTGGACCCTCCCATGTCCAGGTCATTGGCGGGAGAGAGTGGGGTGGGGAGAGACTGTAGAGAAATAAGGAGCTCTTTATCGCCCCCCAGTTATTACAAGACTGTCTCCTCCCTCAGACCAGCTGCCCATATGCCCGGCTTCAGCCCAGCTCACAAACAAGGGATAGCACATAGTGATATTCCTGCTCTGCCACTTTTCCGAATGGAAAGACTCCCAGATGCTGGGTTTTCAAGCCTCCTGTTTCTCAGACTTGGATTCTGTGATTCAGTGAAATCCCCTGGCTTGCTGGGAGGTTAGAGCAGGAGAGAGGATACTGTCATCCTCTCCATGGTGGATATATTGGTTTCCTGTGGCTGTGTAACCAACCACCGCCAACCAGGTGGGAATTAAACACGAAATTACAATGCAAGTTTATCATCTTATAGTTTGGGATGTTAGACGTCAAGAACGGGTCTCCCTGGGCTGACATCGAGGTGTCAGCGGGGCTGCGTTCTTTCTGGGGGCTGTAGACCTTGCCTTTTCCAGCTTCTGTACACCACCCATGTTCCTGGGCTCACAGCCTGCCCCGCTGTCTTCAAAGCCACCAGGAGCCGGCCAGTCTTTCCCACAGCCCGATACTCTGACGCTGACTCTCCTACTTCCTGCTTCCCCTACCAAGGTCCCTTGTGATCATATTGGACACACCTGGGTAATCCCAAATACTCTCCCCATCTCAAGATCCTTAACTTAACCATACCTGTAAAGTCCCTTTTGCCATGTAAGGTAGCACAGTCACAGGTTTTGGGGATTAGGATGTGGATGGACATCTTTGTGGGGGGCGGTATTATTCTGCCTATCACAGTCCAGGCGAAACCCTTTAGGTAAAGAAAGACACTGAAATCCTTGGCTTTCCTGGAGGGGCCTCGGCCCGATGTGGGGCATCCTTGACATGGTCTGATGGGGGAGACATGGTCTGTCCTCTGGAGCCCCTAGTCTGATGGAAGAGACATGGCCTGCCACTAGGGGCCTCTGTCTGATGAATGTGTGTGGGGGTGATGGGTGGGCAACATGGGGAGGTCAGTGGTGAGTGTGACAGGGGACGTATTCTGTCTGTCCTCTTAACAGATCCCCCCGAACCTCCCATGCTCTGTGACATTGCAGCCGGGGCCTGAAGACACAGGGAAGGTGGGTCACCTCTCTCGGATCATTTCTCTGGGTGTAGGACATTTGTATCCCCAGGGCCCTAGCTTTCTCTCTGGGAGGTGCTGGAACCCTCTGTGTGGAAGCCTCCTTGTGTCTAGGCCACTTCAATCCCACCTCAGATAAGCAGTCTCTTCGTACAGGGTGGCTGATACGGTATCATCCTCACCCCCACATTCAGTTACATACCGTGTCTCCTGGGCTTGTTGGCTGTAGCAGAACCAAAATATTCTCTGGACTACCACCCGG
>CM053575.1:54274945-54302057 GCA_028646485.1 Cryptoprocta ferox | reverse complement strand
CTTCCCCACTTCCCTTCTACCTTAGCCCTCCCCATTGCCCTGGAGTGGGGAGCTGTACCCATCTGCCCCCGTGCCCGCTCGTCACTAACCCATGGGCACCTGCCCACCCTGTGTTTAGTTCCAGAGAACGAGGCGCCAGTAGATACCAATCTGATAGAACTTGACACAAAGTAAGCCAAACACTGCCTGCAGACGTCCGGGGGGCGGGCCTGGGTGGTGGGCGGGGCGATGGGATCATTTGCATCTATGCTTATTAACCCCCGAGGAACAGCTGATCTAACCCCGTCTGCTGAGAGCCGCCTCTGCTCGCCTCTTCAGCAACCTGCTTGCCTGCATGTGACTTGAAGGACCCTCCGTGCCTGTTCCTCTTCCTCCTGCCTTGGTGGGGTCTGTCTTACTCCCTCGTCCTTGCACGTCCGTCCGTCAATCCGTTCGTCCATCCACAGCGCCTGCTCGGCTCTCACAGGGCTGGTTTGGTTCGTGGCCCTGGGCTGGGGCTCTCCTGCCCTGCCCACGCCCAGCTGGTGGAATCAGGCTGTGGGGTGGGGAAGGTTCTGGGGCTCTTGTTGTTTCTGCCTCCTGAGGACCGATGCGGATTTCCCTGCGGTCAAAGGCCATCGCCTCAAGGACAGTGGCCAGAGGGGGAGGACCTAGGCTGACATCATGAACCACCTCCAGAGCCAAGCAGCTTTCTCTCTCCAGCTCCAAATCCACCCTTTCCTTATCCCCCAGGAGATATTTGGGATGTGGGGTCTCAAGTCACCCCCATGAGGACACCTCATGTGGCTGGCTGAGTTCTGTGGGGCAGGGAGCTCAGGTGGGCCTAGGTGTACACGTTATGTGATAGAACAGAACTCACTGTTCTTAAAAGGGGTCCTCAGTCTGGAAACTCCACTCGGGCACCCCCTTTCCCCACCCACCCTGCCTCTGCCCCACTGTTTAGATTTGCTATTCCCAGACCCCATCCTATCCAAGATCCCTCAGGGTAGAGTGTGAGCTGACAGCTCCCTGGAGAAAGGGCTTTCATGGTTTTTTCTTCCACTAAGCCAAGCCCACAGCATTCTATGCAGATACAGAAAAGCTTCCCGAGGGTAGTTCTTTGGGTGGGTGGTGGGGTTTCCTGGGCCTGTTCTGGAGGATTCAGCATAGGCTGTGAAACTACTGGTGGCCTGGCCTCTCACAGTGGGAATATGTTCTCCCTCTGACCCCAGCCCAGCTACACTGCACCTCCATCCCCATTTGATATCCACCTCCCACCCCCAAATCCTTAAGAACTGGGTCCCTTCCCAGCCCTTAGACATGAAAGTCAAACCCATGCATCCCTCTGGTATTTCCACAACTAGCTGGAGTCCAGATACGACCAGTCCCACGGTCACTGGAGGGCATCTGGATGGGCCAGCCTGGCAGGACTTTCTTCCCAAGGTCAACCCCAGGGGATAGCCTCTGAGTCCCATCCAACCCTCTGGATAAGCCTGTTCTCCCTGCCTTGCAAACACGTCCCATTTTCCTTGTCTTTCCCACCAGCGATGACGACATCGTGTTTGAGGACTTTGCCCGCCAGAGACTGAAAGGCATGAAGGACGACAAGGAGGAAGAGGAGGATGGTACTGGCTCTCCACAGCTCAATGACAGATAGACTGGGGCCAGCCCTCCCTCCGGGCAGCTCCGGGTCTGCTCTCCTGCACTAGGATGCTTATTCATCTTCTTCCTGTTCTCATTCCCTCTCTCCTTTGTTCTTCTAGTTTCTACCAGGGGCCCCAGTGTTCTTCCAGGTCACGATGGTGAACCTCTGGCCTCAGGATTGGCCCCACATCACCATGCCGACAAGGGTCACATGGGCCACCCTCACCCCTCTCACCACTGTCGTGGGGCACCCTTCCAGCCCCTCTCTTTTCCTGCTGACCCCCCCACCACCACCCCCAGAAAGGCCATCCTGGCTCAGGCCTTGGAATTTGACTTGGGATGGGGAGCAGAACGGGGAGTGTGGGGCATAGGGCTTGGAGGGGTGAGGGTGAGGGCTCAAGACATGTGAGAGAGTGCCCACGGTCCCAGGTGGCTAACACAGTTCTGGCAGCTAAAAGATGACTATGCTGAGGGCCACCCTCTGCTGGTTGGGAGGGGCACACCTGTGGATAAATTCTCAATGCCTTCCTGCAGTTGAGACCCAACAAACTCCTCTCCCCACCCACCCCTCCGTCCCCACCCTCTGTCCCTCTGTATCTGACAGTGACCATTGGTGAGGGTTTGCAGACCCCAGGAGTAGAGAAAAGCCACCAGACTGGCTTTCTCACCAGCAGTTACTCAGTCTAAGGCAAGCTGTGTGAACTAGCCCATCTATTTCAGTACTGTCTTAGCTACCTTGTATCTTATGTGTGTGTCCTGTCTGCATACATGCACAGAGAGAGAAGGGAGGGGTCTTCAGAAAGCACCAACCGGAGGTAGAGTGAGCCCAAGCTCCTGGGGAGGTTTCCTGAGAGATGGGGTCAGGGGCAAGGACGATGAGATTCTGTTCTGTTCCCTCCTTTGCGGATGTAAGAGCAATCAGTGATCCCTCAGGAAGTAAGGCTGGAGGTCCAGATGGGACTGGGGACACTGGTATCCTCCTGCTTCACCTTGCAGTTCACCCGGGCTGAGCTGGGCTGGCCCGTAGGCTGGGAGAGAGTGCTCAAGGCCACCATGCCCATAGTCATAGTCCTTCCCCAGAAGGTGGGGTGGTCCATCAAGATGCCCTCACCTGAAAGGAAGGGGACTGCCAGGTAGCAAAGAACCCTTCGTTTCCTTAGGGAATTGATGACTGCCCACCAGTTCCCAGTGTCATGGATACTCAGCACCCATTGGCTGGTGTTGGTGTGATTGAGACCTGGGGCATTTTTAGGCAATAGAGTGGCCAGATGATGAGGTAGAAAGTGTTAAAAGGTATTTGTTCTCCTCTGGCCTTTGACACTCACTTACTGTGTGACCTTGGCAAGTTCTTTTCCTTCTTTGGGCCTCAGTTCTTCACCTAGAAAACCAAGGGGTTTGACCAGATAATCACAAAGGGACCTCCCAGCTCTTAGAATTTGTAAACCTTAGAGCTTCTGGTATGGTGGGTGGAACCAGAGCCAGAGCATTGACTCTCGTTTGTCTGCCTCCAGAGGTGATTCATTGGACCCCAGAGGTAGCGGGGCCCTGGCGAGCTCCTAGCCAACCCCTTCCCAGACCTGAGAAGGACCCTTCTTGGGCCTCTGGAGGGTCATCTGATGTCAAGCTATGGCCATAGCTAGCATGAGCTGCTCGGCCCTAGGGCCTGAGTAGTACAGAAGGCCAAGCTTGCGTTTGCTTATGACAGGGCCTCTGGTGCCTCACAACTCCCTGTGGATGGTAGACCCCCTGAGGTTTACCTTATACCCAAGCAAATATATTGCTTAGCAGGGCAAGAGGCTCTCTCCTCCATCCCTGCTCCCTTTTATCTCTGTCCCATGCTTCCCTGAAAAAGGAGACAACAAACTTTTATTATGCAAGTTGGGTCTCAAACCTTTACTGTCCAGCCCCTCCTGGGGTGGGCTGCGTAACCATTATCCATGGTGAGATTACCCAGTTTACAGGCCTGGCACTGCACCTCAGCCCTTCCCCTTCTGAATCTCATGAAGATTTGAGGTCAGGGACTCCCTGCCCCAGGTCAGGACCAAGTCAGTGTGGGGCAGCCATACTCTTCTGGCCAGCCCTGGGGTCCTAGCTGCGGATGCCCCAGGCATCCAGCCTCTCTACCAGAGCTTGCCGGCAGTCCATACCTCATAGGACAGCTAAAGAGTTGATGAAGGGCTGGAACAACATGGGCCAAGCATATGCTCTCCTGTGTCTTCCTGCGGAACCTTTGAGGCTGGTACGAGACCCTTTAGGATTTGAGGTGATCGATCACCCCCCTACAGATATCTTCCTCTATCCCTCACCTGCGCACGTGAAAGATTTGTCAGCCTGGTTTCTTGAGCTTCTTCACCTCAATGTCACACTTAACGCTTTGGGGTTTATCCCAGTGTTTTAATGGAAATTTCTCTAGCTGCGGGAAGTATCATAGCCCTATCTAGGCTTTTACTCTTTGAGTCAAGTTCATTTGAATTTGGCTTAACCGCTCTTGGCTGACAATTTCTGCTCAGTGCTGGGCACTTGAGACACAGAGACGGGTCAGTCCCAGCCCCTGTCCTCAGAAAGCTCATGGTCAGGTGAAAGTTATAGTGGGGAATAATGAGAGCCATTGCTTTCAGGGCTCCTTGGCTGCTGCTAGTTCATATAGTGCCTTGCTGAGAATTAGAAGCAGTGCCCTTTCCAGGTAGATTCAGCCCATGTTAGAATGCAAAACTGTGAACGGCGCACAGACTGGAGTTCAGCCCCACCTGCCCAGCCAGGTGCCACACTCAGGCCAGAGTGTTTCCTTTGGCCTCTTCCTGAGAGAAAGACCCAGATCATCTTTCAAAGCTTCTAGTTGACTCCAGACCCCACTCCACCTGTGGCCCCCAACCATGACTGAGTCCTTCTGTGCAGGGCCCCTCTCCATCTGGAGTTTAGCCTGTCTGGAATCAGGTGAGACCTTGAAGTGAAATTGGGGGTGTAGGAGCCCCACTGGGCCCAAGGCACCAGCCCACCGTGTTGGCTTTTCCTGTGCACACATGTGGGCTCCGTGCTGACCACACAGCTCCATACTGGTACCTTCCAGTGGGCCTTGTGGATGGCATATACATAGAAGTCTGGGCGAGAGGAAAGAGCATGGCCCTGGGTGAAAATCTATAGGCAGAGAGCCAGCTGGATGTCCTCAGCACTACCACTGTGAGAAGAGTTCAGTCCCCTTGAACATAAGGACTGAGTTACTTGGCTGGATTCCATGGGCCACGTCAGCCTCAAGGCACAGACAGGTGAGAGTGGGCACACCAGGGGCTGGTTCTGCTGGCGTGTTGCCAACAAACTGGCTCCTACATGGTGCCATGCAAAGCTTGCTGGCCTGGAAGTCCATGGTGCCTCCAGTCCAATTGTCACCAACCAGCTGAGTAGCCTTGAGCAAGCCGCTCAACCTCTTGGGCTCGGTTTCCCTAGCTGTTAAATGAGGTCATAATCCCTCACCCACCTGACTCAAGGAATTGTGAGGCCCAGAGGAGATGAAAGTCAGCTCTGTAAGTTGCAAAGAGCTGCACAGGCCATGGCACTGCCAGTGCAGGGTGGCAACCCAGGGTCACACAGGGAGGTCACCGTGGGCTGAGTCCTCCTCCCAACAGTCTTCATCTCTTGCCCCCTTCTCACTTAGGCAGATGTCAGCCAGAATGAGCACAGTCAGTTTGACTTTGGTGCCTCAGCTGAAAGAAAAATCCAGACACTATTCAGGAATGCCTTGCCCGCAGATAGCAGTTCCAGCGATCATGACAGGCAAGCCATGGATATCATCAGTGATTGGGCTTCCTGGACCATCCCAGGCCTGGTGCCACCCACATCTCCCATCTCTCAGATCCCACAGAGGCCAGGAAGCCTTGGCTCTGATCCCAGGTTAAGGAGAGCCACCAACCCCCAGGCCCAAGGAGGGCTGAACCACTTTTCCATCTAAGAACCCCAAGGGTGAGGTGGAATTGAAATTGCCCTTCAAAGTAGAAGGTCCCCTCCAGGATCAAACACAGCTGCCAATGTTTCTTGGTGACACTTAGGAGGGATTTGGGCCCAGGGAAAACCCAGGCCTCTAACCCCAAGAACTGAGCCCCTGCTGACCCACACCCAGTGGCTCCGGTATCCCACAAAGGCAGCTTTTCTCCTGCCAGTGACTGGGGACTGGACATTCTCCACCCATCCCAGAGGAAGGCATTGGCCCCAATCTTAAACTATGATTGGGTCTTGTGGGCATAGGTCTATATCTGTTCTGATGTTTTCAAAGTCAACAAGGACCAAAACAGACCCCCCCTGACCCTCATACACCAGCCTGCACTGAGCTTGGCATTTTGCCATTCTTATCCAGGCAGGTCCATCGCTTCTGTCCTCCCTCCAGGATCGAAATGGCCTACCTGTGGGGCAGGATCCCCACCTCTCCCACTCCCCTGCAGTGTCCCTGCACAGTGGCTTCAAAAGCCCATTGAAGGGGGAGCACCCCTCCCCCAAGACTCTCTCCCAACTCCTCACTCTGAAAGAGAAATCAAAGCACAGGTCCCCAGGACCCATGATCTATAGACACTCTGACACAGTGGTTTTCAGACCAGGTGCTGTGGAACCCCTGGGTTTCACAGAGCTTTGTCAGGGGCTGCTAAGGTGGGAAGATGGGGGTGGAGGCAAAGCCTAGGTCTCCAGCTCTCCCCCATCCCCACGTCCACCAGGACAACTCTGCTTTTATCTGTCTTGCCTATTGAGGTTTCACCTTCAAACTTTTGAAGAAAAACTTCTTCAAACCACCATTCTAAGGTTTGGTCTTCAACCAGCAAGCACAGGTTCTATTCTTGCTTTACATGTTGGAATGGCTCTAGCATTCCAATACAAAGTGTCTTTGTATTGGAACTTGGGTCGCAGACCCAGGCCCAAGCATTTGCTTGCACACACACACACACACACACACACGTGTGTGTGTGTGTACACATCTGATGGTTTTGTAGCTCACCCACCCTGAAGCTCTGGCCTGGGTTTGATTTGGGCAGGGGCCTGGTGCTCAGTGAGGATGAGTCTTACCTTGATATCAGCCCATGCAGTGTGGGGGACTGTGGAGCAAGGACATAGGCCCAGCCCCCACCCCACAACTTGGGTCTGTACTCCACTTCCCTGGCCCAGGCCTAAGGGACACATAATGGGAGAAAGAGAAACTAGACTCAGGTTCCTCTTTACATACAGCCAGATGGATGGATGTCTGGGTTTTTTACAAAACAAATGCTGAGGGAGGACTTTATTACAGAAGTTCCCCTGTGAGGGCATCCCCTGTGAGGGCATGCTCATTAAAGCAGCAGGTTTCCCTTGAGCAATTCTAATAGGATTCCACTCCCACATCTGTGGACAAGCAAGTGTGTGGGCATCAGAAAGGTGACTGAAGAGATGGTGGTCCCCCACCCACAGTCTCCCACATTCTCTCTCTGCCAGCCTGCCTCTCTGCTTGGTCCCCCAGCCAGGGCTAAGAGGTGGGTACATTGGTGAGACCTAGACCAGCCCTTGACACAGAATCCTGCCTGAACCCACTACTGAGGGAATTATAGGGAGAAAATGTGAGGCTCAGGGCATAGCCAACCAAGTGGCATGGGAGAAAGAGTTCTATGTTCAGTCTAAGTATGTATGCCCTTGGAACCCCTGTGACCTCAGTTTCCCCATGTGTAAGATGGGGCTAGTACTGGGCTCTGCCCTCCTCATGGGGACTACTGCAAGGGAAGGTCATAGGTTGGCATGATAGGCAGTGTCCTATGAGAGGTGGGATCTGCACAAACTTGGGGTGTGGTCATGGCCTGCACTGCAGATCAGCAGACTACTTTGGGTAATGATTAATGGGATGTACCATCTTCCTGGGGCATCTCTGCTCAGTGTTAAGGTCTAGCCACAGACGCTATGGGAGATGTGCCTTTTCCTACCCAATGGGAGCCAGCATTGAGCCTGGCACAGTGACTGTGTGGGTCCTGGATGCAGGGAGTGACAGGTAGCTGGGACAGGTCTCCAGGTCTGTGGCCCTTCTGTTAAGTGATTATTTTGTTACACCCTCATTCCTGGGCCACCTGCCAGGTTTATCTGTTGTACCTGTGGCATTCCTTATAATGTCAGATAAGTTATTACAGTTTATTCAACTCTAACAGGACAAATGAACAAAAGAACCATAAATAAGAGACCATTAAAGGTCTTTTGTGACAGATCCTGGATGTGCTTTCATTTCTGTCTCATTAGCTCACGGTAAGACACAGACCAGCAAATCCTGTCCCTGCTGCCCTGGAATGGTGGACAGGACCTGTGGCTGAGTCCAGGTGTTTTCTTCTGTTTCTGTGGCCCCAACTCCAACCTGGTTCCTGCACCCCCTTTTGGAAACTGCCAAAGAGTTTTCTCCTCCCTGCTCCGCCATTACCAGTCTTGTGGTCTTGAGGAAGTTGCCAAACCTCTTATCCCTCTCAGACATCACTGGATCCCATGACCCCTGGTCTGCCCCTCAGGTAAAGCTATCCCATATTGTTTTTGGCAACACCAACCACTTCAGCTGGAATCCTACCCAGACCTGGTTCTTATTTAGTTCTAGTCTCCTGCTCTACTGGGTCTCCCTGAAGTCACTTCGCTTTTCCATGACTTATCGACTGCCTGTTCCAAAAGAACACATGGGAGGAGTGGGGATATGTGAGGAAGATTCAAAGTTCTACATGATATGTGCTGTATTAACACAAAAGGGAAATGCTGATGAATGAATGTAAGATGACTTTCCCAGAAAATTGATTATGTATGAAAGATATTTTTTTTTTACATTCCTCTAAAATAATGTGCAACTTAGATCAAAGTATCGCCCTCCTGGTTGGCCAGAAGGTGGTCTGTTTCCTCTGATGCTCCCTTTAGGCCAGAGAAGGGTAGTGGGAAGACACTGACATTTGAATTAGGAGACTTGAGCTAGGACTTTCATTCTGCCCTCCCACGTGGTCTGTATCAGTCTGAATCCAGGGAAATATCCCATGCCTGTATTTCAGGAGCAGGGATTTTATTGATGAAACTGGTTATAATATTGCAAGAGTTCAAAGGGAAAGTGGAATGTGAGGCAACACAGAGATTCGGTGCAACTGGAAACCACTACCATCTGGAGGGTGGAAGGACTGAGAGAGGAGTTACAGAGCTGAGGAACTAGGGACATTGAGGGAGAGGGTATCTGAGGAATTCAGACCACCAGAGAAACACATCTGTCACTGGGGATGCTACCCAAAGCAGAGAGAGTAGGAGAAATACTCTGGTTTCTCCTCTCTTCCTGCCCTCCAACATCATGCCCATGCCTACTATTGTCAGAATCTAATTAAAAGCTAATGTTCAAGGAATCTTGGGAAATGTGGTTTGCAATGGTTAATGCCATGCAATACAGAGCAGGGGAAGGTCAGGGGGTTAGATCTGAGACCAAACAGGCAAATCACCAGCTCTTGCTCAATCTTCCCTTCCAAAAAATAAAAATAATCATATTGGCCTGGGTACTGCAATTGAGGAGTGCCCTGACCTCTAAACAGGACTGTAAATGTGGGGGGAGTATTTGTTTTTGCCTCTTGGCCTTGAGCTTTTCTCTTGCTATCACTCACTGTCTTCATGGTGCTTTGGGACTTCATTTCTCCCAGCTTTTTAAAACTCCAGCAAATCAAGATAAACTGGGTAGGGGTTTCAAATTATAGCCAAGAGAGCAAATCCACTACAGCCTATCACTTCTACTGATCACATAAAAATTCTTGACAAAAATACTAAATACATTATCTAATGACTCTGAAAATTAAAGAAAAGCAGGAAGATGGTATAGAGGAGTCAAAATTTGGAGAAGTAAGCTGAATGGGGTGAATTTCCTTTTTTTCCCTCTTTTGTAGATTTGTGCTGAGATTAGAACTACCAAAAACAAGAAGGTGAGAGAACTTCGGATCTGAACCTAAATTAGTTGATTGCCTCTTGAAACAACAATAACAAAATCAACATTCTATAAAGGATTATAATGGGACCCAGGGTCTAAACAATATAACATTTACAATGTCCTTTTCAGATACAGTAACTTGAAATCATGCAATACACAAAGAGCCAGAAAAATATGACCAAATATCAAGAGAAAATACAATCAACATATACCAACTTTAAGATGACTTAGATGTTGGAACTGTAAGAAAAGATTTTGCAGTTGATTATAACTTGAAATGAATGAAAAGATAACTGTTCTCAGAAGAGATATAGGGGTGCCTGGCTCAGTTGGTTAATTGTCTAACTCTTGATTTTGGCTCAGGTCCTTATCTCACAGTTTGTAAGATCAAGCTCTGCACTGACAGTGTGGAACCTGCTTGGGATTCTCTCTGCATCCACCCTCTCTATTTAAATAAAAACTAAAAAAATTTTTTAAATAAAAAAGAAGAGATATAGAAACTGGAAAATGAGCTAAATGGAAATTTTAGAACCAAAAACTTCAATATCTGAAATAAAAAATTCACTGGATAGGCTTAATAGCAGAATGGAGTTGACAAAGGAAAGAGTCAATGAACTTGAAGATAGATCAATAGAAATTATTCAATCTAAAAAACAGGAACAACTGAGAAAAAATTAACAGAGCTTCAAGAACTCATGATATAATATTATAGGCTCTGATATTCATGTCATTGGACTCCCAGAAGAGAGGAGAAAGAGACTGGTGCAGAAAAAAATCTTTGAATGAAAGGTATAAATTTATCGATTCAAGAAGCTGAGCAAACCTCAAACAGGTTAAACTCAAAGAAAACCACACATAGACACACATAACCAAATTGCTGAAAACAAAAGATAAAGTCTAAATTCTTAAAAGCAGCTAGAGAAAATGACACATTCTTGTATCTCATTCTTTACAAAGAATGATGATTTGAGGCAGCTTTCTCAGTAGAAAACATGGAAACAAGAAGAGAGTGAAACAGCATCTTTAAGTGCTAACATGAAACAGTTGTCAAACCAGAATTCTGTATCCAGTGAAAATGTCTTTCAAGAATGATGCAAAATAAAGAGATTCTCACATGAGGGGAAACTAAAAGAATTTGTCAGCAGACCTGTTCTTTAAAAAAAAAAAAAAAAAAGTTCTTTTGGTGGAAAGGAAATGATGCCAGAGATAAATCCACATCTCCAGGGATTAAAAGCAACAGAAATGGTGATTATTTGTGTAAATATAAAAGGCTACATTGGTCCCCTTAAGTTCTTTAAAATATGTATGACTGTTGAAAGGAAGACTGATAAATTGTCTAATAGGGTTGTCACAGTACATAGATGAAATACTATACTATACAGTACTATACTATATATACTATAAAGTTCAGTGGGTAAGATAAAGAGACCTATTTGTAGGGCTTCCGTATTATACTTGAAATGATATAATATTAACCTTAAGTATACTGAGAAAGGTTATGTATGTATGTTGTGATTTCTAGAGCAACAATTAAAATGGAACCAAAAATATAGATAAATTAAAATAGCATACTAAAAAATAAGCACATATTCCCAAAAAAGGCAGGAAAGTTGGAACAAAAGAATAAAAAACAGAGGGGACAAACAAAAAAGTAAAAGTGGTAGACCTAAACCAAACCATATCAATAACTATATTAAATGTAAGTGGTATAAACATAACAATTAAAAGATAGAGATTGTGAGAGTAGATTTTAAAAAAATCCAACTATATGCTATCTACAATAAACCCACTTTAAATATAAAGACAAAGATAAGTTAAAAGTAAAAATATGGAAAAGATAACCAAGCAAACAATAATAAAAAGAAAGCTAAAGTGGTTATATTAATAGAAGAGAAGGTAGACTTCAGAACAAGGAATGTTATCAAGGATAAAGAGGGACATAATATAAAAATAAAAATGTCAACTTACCAAGAAGACATAACAATCCTAACTGTAGATACATGTAGTAATTGTGTTTTTTAAATACATGAAGCAAAACCTGATAGAACTGAATGGAGAAATATGTAAATCCACAACACTCCTCTCTCAGTAGAGAAAGAAGACAGAAAATTAGTAAGGAAATAGAAGACCTGAACAACACTATCAATTAACTTAATTGATATTAATCAAATATTTCACCTCAAAACAATAAAATAAGCATTATTTTCAAGTACACATGTAACATTCACCAAGAAAGACCATTTTCTGGGTTCAAAAAAACCTTAGCAAATTTAAAAGAATTTAAATAGAAAAAGATGTTTTCAGACCATAACAGAATTAAACTAGATATTAATAATAGAAAAGAATCTGGAAAATTTACAAATACTTAGAAATTAAGCAACCTTGTCAATGGATCAAAGAGAAAACCACACAGAAAATTAGAAAATCTTGTGAATTAAATGAAAATGAAAACAAAAATAAGTAAATTTATTGGATGCTGCTAAATTATTTCAATAGATGCACAAATGGCATTTGACAAAATTTAATATCCATTCCTGATTAAAAACAACAATGACAACAACCATCTTAACCCAATAAAGGGCATCTACAACAAACCTACTGCTAATACCATACCTAATGGTGAAATGGTGTGGTAGTAGTAAATGATTTTCTTCTAAGATTGGGAAAAAGGCAAGGATGGTTGTTCCCACCACTCCTATTTAACATCCTACTGAAGGTCGTAGCCAGTAAAATAAGGCAAGAAAAAGATATAAAAGGCCCACTGATTGTAAATAAAGAAATAAAATGGTCTCTATTCACAAACAACATGATTATTTACATAGAAAATCCCAAGAAATGTACCAAGGAAAGGTGCTAAAACTAATGGGTGAATCTACATAAGTTGCAGGATACATGATCAATTGTATTGATACAAAAAATCAATTGTACTTCTGTATAGTAACATCAATTGGAAATTGAAATTAAAAAGACAATGCCAGGGGTGCCTAAGTGGCTCAGTCAGTTAAGCGTCTGACTCTTGATTTCAGCTCAGGTCATGATCCCACAGTTTGTGAGACTGAGCCCTACGTTGGGCTCTGTGCTGATAGCTCAGAGCCTGCTTAGGATTCACTCTCTGCCCCTCCCCCACTCATGCTCTCTCTCAAAATAAATAAATAAACTTTAAAAGAGCCAAATATAGCACCATTTACAACAGCACCAAAATGGGAACACTTAGGTATAAATATAGCAAAATATGTGCATAATCTTGATGCACATCTCTAAAGCACAAAATATTGGTGAAAGAAATCGAAGAAGACTAAACAAATTGAGACATTTCCCATGTTCATGGATTGGAAGATTCAATACTGTTAAGATACCAATTCTCTCCAAACTGACTACAGATTGAAGGAAATCCAAATCAAGATCCCTGCAGGATTGTTTTTTTGCAGATATAGACAAGCTGATTCTGAAATGTATGTGGAGAAGTAAAAGAACTAGAATAGCCAGGCAATTTTTAAAAGGAAAAACAAAGTTGAAATTCTCTACTACCTGATCTAAGGACTTACCATGAAGCTACAGCAATAAAGACAGTGTGGTAATGGTGAAAGAATAAACATCTACATTGATGGGACAGAATCCAGAATCAAGAAATAGACCTGCATATATACTATCAATTCATTTTCAAAAGAAGTGCAAAGGCAACCCAGTTGTTGTCCTTTCAATAAACGGTGCTGGTGAGGATGTGGAGGAACCGAAACACTCATACACTGCTTTTAGGAAGGTAAAATGTATGGACACCTTGGAAAACAACCTGGCAGTTTCTTATCAATTTAAACATACTTATACAAGACTTAGCATTTCTACTCCCAAAAGAAATGAAAAGTTATGTTCTCACAAAAACCCACATGTGAACATTAATAATGGCTTTATTGTCAAAAGCTGGAAACAACCCAAATGTTCTTCAACTAGAGTGAGTGGATGAACCCTTGTACAGCCACACAATGGAATACTACTCAGCAATAAAAAGGAATGAACTAGTGATACCTACAACATGGTTCTTAAAATACATTATGTCAAGTGAAAGAAGACAGACTTAAAAGAACAAATACGGATGATTCTACTTATATGACATTTGGAAAAGGCAAAACTATGAGGACAGAAAACAGACCCCCTAGTTGCCAGTGGCTGGGATTGAGGGAGGCTTGGTTACAAAGGGACTTGAGGGGTTATGGAACTGTTCCCGTATCTTGATTGTCAAAATCAACTGTAAGCCCAATCTCAATAAAAAAGCCAAAAGCAAAATAAAATAAAATAAAATAAAATAAGGCAAAAAAGAAAGTAAACAATTTATATCACAGATTGCAAATAATAAATACTGGGCGTGTGCCATTTGCTGGAGTTTATGCTGGACCCTTGAAGACACAAAGATAAATAAGATAATCCCTTTAAGGAGCTCACAGATTCATAGGAGGATAAGGTATGATGACAAAGGGTTGGAATTGCTGTTAAGGGATATTGGAGATGGGGCTGACACGTAGTCATGGCACGCCATGAGAGCACTAAGTAGGGGTCATCACGTATAGGTGGGGTGGGTAAGATGGAGAATAAGGCAGGCATCCTAGAGGAGGAATTGCTTCAGCTGAGTTTTGAAGAATGAGAAGGAATTAGGTTGATGAGGAGAGGCTATGAACATTGGCTAGGACTGGCCTCCCATCCGATATTTGAATATTCAGTCTCAACACTTTGCACCTGCTATTTCTTCTGCTTGGACTGATAGATCCTATAGAGCTTCTTCCCATCTACCAGGGTAAGCTACCTTCTCAGAGGGGACTGCCTGACTACCCTAGTCAAAGGACATCCTTCCCCATTGCTCTTCTATTACTCTGTTTATTTCCCTCATAAGTGTCTTTCTGGTTTTATGGTATAAGCACATAGGCTCTGGGTTCTAAGCTCAGTTTGGTCCTTTATTAGCAGTGTGACCTTGAGCAAATTATTCATATTTATGTGCCTTTGGTTTCTTCATTTCTTTATTTTTATTCTTCACTTCTAGATAGGAATAATAATTACTTCATAGTCAATAACTACTGTCATCAGGCTAAAATATATAAAATATATATTATATATAATAAATATATATATTTATTATATATAATAAATGTATATATTATAAAATAAATATATACCCATATATATGTATTATGGGTTAAATATGTATAAACAAATAAAATGGGTTAATATATATAATATATAATATATGTTATATATAAAGTACCACCGCCAGCTTCTTCCTAGTGCAGTACTTAGTGCATAATAGGCACTTTATAAAATACTTGAACAAATTGTGACTAACTGAAAACAAGGAACATTCCCATATTCACCAGCAGATGACGCATGTATGCAAAGAAAAATTAAAACTCTTTCCGCTTTGACACAAATTGGCCAACAGATGTCATTGCAGCTCTCTGGGTAAAGGAACCAAGATCTGTGACTGGGCTGGCTGAGCCAGTGGTCAGAGTTACCCAGATAGGATGATGGACAAGTATTCCAAATGGAGGGCCAGAAAGTTATAATTGTATTAAAAAGCCAAAGTTGAGAAGCTAAGGCTAAATTATGTTTTACACAACTGCATATTCTATAGCTGCATTTTTTTTTCTGTTTTCTCACTTTATTAAACAGTAACAAGGAGCTGGCCATACAGGCATCTTATATAACAGCAACCTCAGTTCAATGATGTGGAAGGTTATGGGAGTCAAAGGGAGTGGGCATCTGATGTGCAGCAGAGGGAGGCCAGGAGCCCTGTGTGATGTTTCTTCTCTGGTGCTTTGGATTTCTGTGGGGCAAGAACAGTGCTCACAAATCTTCTCTATCTCCAGGATTTGGACCCAAAAGGGAACTGAGGGGAACATCTGGTCTGGTGTGGACAATGGGCCAGAAAACCAATCTATACAAATAAAGGTCTATAGGGTGCAGTAATGGGCAGAAGAGGTGAGGTGAGGACAGCAGCGGCAACTCGAGATGTCCTGATGCTTTCTACATAGGGAAGGCATTTCAGGCAGAGAGTACCAGGTGAGCAAAGGTACGGGGTCTGGAATCACTGGGCTCAGTTACTAAAATATAAGTAGTTTTGTGTAGCTGGAGAATAGAAGTTCAAGAAGACTGGAGGATAAGGTCAAGGACGGGGAGTGTATTAGTTATCTAGTGTTGGTAGACTAGCTAGTCTAGCAGTCTGGCACTTTTTCTTTTCCCCTCTAGGTCTTGTCAAAAGTCACTGGAGTCCAAGGCCCACCAGCCTGGTGCAGTCCTAAATTATTCTTGTCCCGATGTAATTATTAATAGTGGCCTCTTTCACTCTCCAAAGTTTTCTGGTTTGATTGGTCACCTTATTTAGGGGTCCCATGGGCTTCCATTACCATGGTGACCCAGTCTTTACTGAGGACAGGAGCAGGATCTGGTCCATCTCAGCAGGTGCTCAGCAGAAAGTAGAGGTTCAGGAAGAATGAGGCTTATATTTGGGGACCACAGAGCTTGGGGTTCCAGAGCAAAACCCTCTTTTCTCTCAGGGAGGGATAGAGATACTCCCTAGCAGGGTTTCTGCCTGCAAGAGGTTGGGTTTCTGCCTGCAAGAGCTGGAAGCTGCTGATGGAGGCTAGAAAGTCCTCCAAACCCTTTTGTTGTTGCCCTCCCCACTGCCCGCCACCCCATCCCCGTCTCTAGGCTACCACATGCTTGGGTCTGGCTATAAGAGGAATGACCAGAGGGATGGAGATACAGAGTTGAGGAGATGGGACAGACCTGCCAGATACTCAAACCTAGAGTAGGGCAGGGATGGCCCCAGAGGCATCTTGGGTTCTGGATCTGCTTTGATTCTGACACTCTGGGCGACCTGGATGAGCTCCTACACTCCCTGGGCCTCAATTTCCCCACCAGTACAATGAAGGGCTAGTTGAGGTGGTCAGCATGGGACTAGCCAGCCCTAGGTGAATTGGCCTAGGGCAAGTGCTGAAGGAGGAGGGGGGGAGGGATGGTGAGGAGGGGGTGGGGGAGGGGACTCCAAAGGCCGCCAAGCACATTACCACAGAAATATTAACTGCCCCGTCACTACTCCCAGTCCAGCAAAGGCCATGTCCATAAATTAGGGCCGTGAGTCTGCCAGGCAGAGACTTAATGAAGAAGGAGATGAACTTCAGTGAGAGCAGGCAGTACCTCTGGAGGTCACAAGTCCAGCCCCAGCCTGGACAAAAGGAACCTGGAACCAGAGACGGGCACAGGGTGTCCAAGGTCAATGTTGGACTGGGCCAGGAAGTCAGGAGCCAGCTCTGCCATGTTCACTGCTGTATCTCCAACACACAGTAGGGTCTCCACTAGTATTTATGACTGAGGACCAAATGGCATAGCAAATAATGCTAAGCTCAGAATGAAACCCAGACCTCTGGACTCTAGCCGGGCCCTTCCTAGTTCCCAAACCAGACCTGAAGGGCGTGGGTAGGAAAGGGGCTGCAGTAAAAGTCTTCTCAAGGAGATGGATCATGGCTTCCGTTTGTTTCTGAGAGGAAATTTCAGCTTTTACAGGGCCACAAACCCTGGAATGTCTGACGTGTTTCTCAAAGTGTGTAGCTGGTTTCATGTCTATCACATTTCTGACTGTTGCACACCTCTTCTCTCCCTCTTCTCTCTTTAAGGGGACATCCCAGATGGAGTTCTTCCCCCTGGCACTTGGCCCTTGCATCCCCCTGCCCACCTCAGACTTCCAGCAGCATAGGTAGCATTATGATTAGAGGGGAAGGCTGGTTATTCAACGAGGCTTTGGCACTGCTGAGAGTGTCCAGAGGGGTGGGTGGCATCAGGGTATCAGGTCAGGGCCACACAGACCCCTCCATCTCATCATTTCCTGCAAGGTCTCTTCTGGGCTCCTGTAGAAGCCACAGCCCTTATCTCCTTGCCCATCCGGGCTCCCACGGGCATGGCTGGGGTCTGATTCCTCTCTCTGTCTCCAGTGTCCAGCATGAGGTCTGGCACAAAAAGGATGGGCAGAAGGGAGCAAAAAGGAAGAGGTGCTGGGCAGCTCTCCTGCTTCCCATTATTCTACCCCTCCTCTAAGGGCAGAGGTCCCTCCAGAGCCTCCCAGCGAAGAAGGTGGGGAATGCAGATCTGACTTATGTACACACATCCACCTACCTAACCCCAGCCATTAATGGTCTTCTCTAATCCTCAGACTAACAAGATCTTCCTGCCTCCAGTTCTTTGCACACACCGATACTTCTGAGCTTTCTCTATTCTTCAAAATCCTACTCATCTTTCAAAACCCAGCTCAAATGAGACTTCCTCTACGTAGAGTCTCTCTAGGCTGGGCCAGGGGCCCTTATTCTAAGCTCTGTTTCCTGGGACTTCTTTTCTCTAGATCAAGATTAAACAGGATTCTCCCTGGGTCGTTAGCTTCTCTAGAACTGGCAAAGTTGTATTTAGTTGAAGCTGAATGGCTGGCTGGATTTGCAGGGGAGGGAAGGCTGGGGGCCCTGGGGACCTGTTGATAGTCCCATAAGGCCAAAGGCCACTGACAGGCTGCAAGAAGGGTGGCACCCAGAAATGACATTTAATGGGAATCAGTGAATGGCACTAAGGTTAAATATCAACTGGTATACATTAGGCACTCAATTAGTTGATTTTTGACAACTATTGATTTGGTACTTAGCTTAGCAGCAGCTCTCATATAAAACCCTCAAAGATTTTTGCTGACAATGAACCCACAGCTAACAGCATGCTTTATTTGCCAGGACTTACTGCAGTCTTATGTTACATTGTGAGGGCATGTCTTTGGAATCGGGGAGGTGACCTGTTAGAGATACAGTTCTCGAACCTGTGTTAGAGAGATCATTACTATTTTGTCCTGAAGGACTGGAAAGCACCTTTTGAAGGTCATTCACAGAGGGGAACATTTCAAGAGAATCTGACCCCCTCTCATGGGGAATGACTGGGAGAAGGGGTAGGGAATTTGTGGGAACAGATAAGGAGACTTATGCCACTATCTCCAATTCTGTAAAGAGCCATCGTGGATGGCCCCGAGGCAAAGCTGAAACTGTCAGGGAGTCCCAGGCAGACTCCTCTGGCAAAGAACGGGATGCTCCCAGGAGAGGAGGGAGTGAGCTCCTCATCGAGAGAGGGTGCTCCTTATTGGGACGGCCTAGGAGGCTTTCCACTTTACTTCTGAGGTCCTTTTCAGTGTCTAGAAGGCACAAATTCTAAAATTACATGGCCCTAAGATTCTAAAGTGCCAGAATTCTAGCCTTCTGCCATGTAGTTCTAGGGCCCTGAGACCACAAATGCAAAATAATCCAGTCCGGGGAACTCAGGGCAGGAGATATGCCTCTAACACTGGCCCTACTGGCCCAGAACCCATCTGTCTCTTTGCTCCACATATCTCAAGGTGTCATTTTATCCCCACCCACCCCCTCCACCTCTAGGCTGCTTTTCCTCTCACATACCCAAGGTACAGTTCTTAGCCCTCTAGCCAGGACAGCATAGCATGACACAGGTCATAAGGGAATGTCAGATAATTCATCAGAGGGGATGATATCAAAGCGGCAAATCATGATCCCTCCTTTCCTGCCTGAATTAACTGTCTCTGATTCTCTGAAGCTGGATTTCCTCCCCGATAGCCTCATCTGATGCTAGTGTTTGTCAGTCCACTGCATCTCCCCCACAGCCGCCACCCTCACCGCAGTGATGAGGAATGACAGGGTTAAGAGGATGTAGAGGAAGCGCAGGATCCCATCCAGGCTGTGGATAACCCCCTTTCAGTGGATAAAAGGCAGCTTGGCTTGGAGAGCAATGCAATCACAGTGGGAATTCCCTCCATGTGTCTCACCTCAATCCTGCTACATGCAGTCAGAGCCCAGTTCTTCTCCCATATTCCAGGCAAAGACACCAAAGGTCACTGCCTCACTTCAGGGAGGTCCAAAACACCCTCCCAGGTGTCCCCTCCCACCTCCTTCAATGCCCCCAAGGTCAGCGGGAATGACATGGCACCACTTACAAGAGTAGAGTATCCGAGATTATTGCAGACTTTATAGAAAACTGCCCAAGGGAGATCCAGATGTCTTGGGTGGGGGTGGGAAGGCAGGCCTCAGCCAATATGTTGAAGGAGGAGGGACTTCCTGTGTGCAGAGACAGCACAGGCCAGCCATTCTGCCTGACCTAGGGGATGGGAGTCAGGGAGAGGCAGCCCCCTCCCCACTCACCAGTTGTGCTTTGGGATCATGCAGAAGGCAGGGCACTGAGGCTCTGACCCTAAACAGGATGGCTTGTGCCTAAGACAAGAAATGAGGCTCCTCACCTTTTCCAAAAGGCATGGGGGAGGGGAACATGACATCAAGGAAACCCCGGGGAGAAGAGTCACATGGGTGGGAAAGAGTGTGTGGGCGACAGCTCCCAGCCCTTCAGAGCCCCTCCCCTACCTCTCTCTGAGGCCACAATGTATAGGTGACCCTGGTTCTGAGGCCCAACCAACTACTTTGAAGGAGTCTCTCCTTCCTCATGGGCATCTGTTTGGGGCCAGAATGGTTGGGGGATGCTTGGCACCTGCACCTGTCTTATAGGGCTGGAGAGCTCATCCTAGGAGGAAGGGGGGGATGGGCACATCCCAGTGAACGGCATGGGTGGTTAGTGAATGCAAGCGATGGGTGTGGGAGGGGATAGATAGCCTAAAACTTGGGCAGGGGGATTAAACTCAGATCAGGGTGAAGAGCTGAGAGTCTGGAGATTAGGGACAAGCACTGAGTATTGGGGGATCAGAGCCCCGGTGAGAAAGGCTGAGGATCGGTTCCATACTAAGGCTATAACGGGGTGTGACTGTCCCTGGGATGGGAGACAGTTGGAGCTGAGCCCCAAGACTGGGCCAAGGAAGGGTGGAGCCTGAGCCTGAGCCAGAGCTGCTGGGGGTGGGCAGTATGAAATACATCCCCCGATTGGGGGAGGGTGCCTAACCCTCACAGTCTGGGGATGTGGGTGTCTGTAGGATGCAGGGCTCAGAGCTCTGGGATGAGAAAAAAGGTTCAAAGTCCAGAAAAACCTTCAGGTGGGGGTACTCTGCTTCTGAGACCGGAATGGGATGTAAGGGTCTCTGAGCCCTGGGAAGGAAGATGAAGTCTCCAAGCTGGAGATGAGAGTCAGTAATGTCTAGGATGGTTTGCCACTGAGAGGGCAGGCCTCAAAGTACAGGGTGGTGGAGACAGGACAAAGTTTGAAGGACAAAGTTTCCTGGAGAGTCTTGAAAAGGGGAAGGTGACTTGGGTGGTTTAGGAGGGATGTGTCAGAGCCTGGGATGGGCAAGTCGGGTTTCTGAAATCAGAAGGGGGTGTCTCTCGATCTTTGATGGTGAGAGCTCTCAGAGGCTGGGGAGAGGGGGGTACAGCTTGGGGTCTCTGGGTGGGGGGATGCCATAATCCAAAGGTCTCAGGCCAGGCAGGGGCAAGTCTCAAAGCCCCCAACTCGCGGGTGTCTCATACCCATGGCTTCAGGCCAGACAGCCCCAGTAAAGTCATCAGCTGACAGGGACAGCCATCAACCCCCAAGGGGTGACACTTCAGAGGCCCGAGCCCGGGGAAGTGGCGCGGGAGCCGGCGGGGGCAGCCGGAGCGGGCGCGCGGCGAGGGTCGGCGTCCTGCTCATAGCGGTAGTGGTAGCCCTCCATCTGGTCCCGGCAGGCCTCGCGCAAGTTGCGCATCCAGCGCTGGATGCCGCGGCGGTTTAGGTAGAGCACCATGAGGAAGATGAGGCCGATGAGCGCCAGCACCAGCCCGAAGAAGACGTAGGAGGCTTCAAGCTCCGGGCCGGCGAGTTCCACTTCTTCCCCGCGACCGAAAGCATCGCCGTCGGCACAGCGCAGCCGAGCCTCGTCCAGGTCCAGGAAAGGCCGGTCCTGCAGCGCCCGCGGGGCTGCGCAGCGCAGGCGCCGCGCGTCGGGTACGCGCTCAGTGGCGTTGCGCAGCCAGGCCAGCAGGGGGCGCGCGGCACAGCCGCAGCGCAGGGGGTTGTCGGCGAGCAGCAGGCGCGGCGCTGGGAGGCCGCCATCGCGCTCGAGCGCGCGCAGCTCGTCGGGGCCCAGGCCCGTCAACGCGTTGAGGCGCGCGTCCAGCTGCTCCAGGCGCGGCCGGCTCAGAGCTGCGGGCGGCAGGCGGCTCAGCGCGTTGCCCGCCAGGCCCAGCAGGCGCAGCTCGTCCAGCGGGGCGAGCGCGGCGTCCAGCGCGGCCAGCAGCGTGGGGCCGCCCCGCGCCAGCGCGTGGTTGAGCTGCAGGGAGCGCAGCGCAAGCAGTCCGCGGAAGGCGCCGCCGTCCAGCGTGCGCAGCGGGTTGTGGCTCAGGTCGAGCGCCGTCAGGCTGGGCAGCCCGTCGAAAGCGCCGTCCTCCACCACCTCGATGTTGTTGTGCGTGAGGCGCAGCGCGCTGAGGAGCGGCAGGCGCACGCCGCCCGCCGCCGCCTCCTCCTCCTCCCCGTCAGCGTCCCCGCCGGCGAAGGCAGCCGCGCGAAGCACGGTCAGGTTGGCGCCCACGATGGTGAGGTTGCGCGCGTCGGGCGGCACGTCCCGCGGCGGCTGCCGGAGCTCGGCGCCCGACGCGCAGCGCAACAGCAGCTTGGGGCCGCCGAAGCAGTAGCACTGGAAGGGACAGGGCGCGGCGGGCCGGCTCAGCGCCGCCGCTACCAGCAGCAGCCCCGGCAGGAGCGGCCCCCTTTGCTCCGGCTGTCCCGCGCGCGGGGCCATCGCAGCTGCCCCCGCATCCAGCGCCCTGGCCGCCGCGCTCACCGGTGAGTTCGGAGAGCCTGGGGGGCGGGAGGGGGACGGGCGGGGCAAGTCCTTGACCCGGAGCGGCTGGCGGTCGTGGTTGGTTCGTCCGCTGGCTCTAAAGTCCGAGGAGCCTTCACTTTCCTGGCTGGGGCGAGAGGGGTCAGGCGGGGAGCGGAGCCCCCCGCCCCCAGTGCCCTCCTCGCCCTGAGCGCCGGGCTCCGACTTGCGCGGCCGTTCCGGGCTTGGAGCCGAGTGGGCAGGGTTTGTCGGTTTGTCTCCCCCCTCCCCGCCTCCCGGCCTCCTCCTCCTCCCCCAGCGGAGCCTCCGCGCCCTCCTCGCCGAGAGGCGGGGTGGGAGGCTCCCGAGAATCAGAGCTTTCGGCTGCTGCGCTTTCTCTCCCCCACTCTCCAGCTCCCGGGCTGCTGAAAAGTTTGGCTCTCCGAGGATCTCACTTGCTTCCCCCTCATCTCCCCGCATCCCCCCCACCAGGTTGAAGCTGGTTCCTTCCTCCTCCCTTTAAGGCACGTGTGGGGCGGGGCCGGGCGGGGGAGAGCTGGCAGGTGGGTCAGCACCACAGTGCGAGAATTTGGGGGGAGAACCTTAGAGTTCCCCCTTCAAACCCAGGCAGGGATGAGGGGTGGGCTGAGAAAGTTACTCATCTTTCAGCATCTTCCTGATCTGTGTGGCCAAGGAGAGGGCTGTGCTAGGAGAGACTGGAAAATCCCCAGCCTTGGTTCCCCCATCAGCAACCCTGGTTACATTAGGCCTGGCTGGGTCACCACTCTTGCAGGTCCTGTGGGACCAACGTTTTCTCAACCCCATCCCACCCTCACCCAGGGAAGTCAGCGACACCACCTCCTCTTTTCCTTCCTCCCACTCCCCCCGCCCTCACTCATTGGCTGCTCTGCCGGGAGTTCTTCCATCTGGTTTCCCCGACCCGGCTGGACTCCTCCCCCAAGCACTCTCCTAGGCCCCAAGATCTAGTGGGTGTGGTGATTCAGCTCTTTGCTGTCCCCTCCCAGTACCTGGGCACCCCATTTGATTGTTCTATGGGTCTCTGGAGCCTGGGGTTGTTAGGTACCACCGATTGCCCCTCCTCCCCTCCAGGGTATCCCACCTTAAATGGTGAATAGGTGGGAGGTTTGGAGTTCCAGAGATTTGGAGAACTGGGGCAGATTTTGCAGCATTGGTTGAGGGGGAGGGGTCTTAGAGGGGGCCAGGGCTGAGCTGCTTATAGGTTTGTTTTGTTCTGGATTTTTTTTTTTTTTCAGAACTGGGAAGCTCCAGACCTGATTTAAAGAGATAGGCTCCTGAGAAGGGAGCGTTCCTTGCCTTGGCATAAATTATTCAGGCTGGAGAGGCTGACACTTGATCCACAGGCCATTCTGGTATCAGCAGAGCTGGTTGGGATGGACGCTCCCTCCTCCCCCCCTCCCATAGGAATCAGTTAGTCTTTCTCCTGAATTAGGGACAGTTGTTGGATTGACTTCTTCCCTGAGGTTATATTTAACAGATTGACCAACAGATCAATACCACTTAAGGAGAAGAGGCAGACCCTGCGGTGGCCCGGATCCCAGGCAAAGACCAACAATATCAAGGACCAGGTCTGTTGATGCTGGGGTAGGGGTGGGGGCTCCCCTCCCCCTTCCATCTCTCTCCCCATTCCCATAATCACTCCCAGGTATCGGCAGATGAGAACAGTAACTTGCACGTACAGGATTGGGCATGTCTATAAGATGTACATGTAGGTTGTACACACATGTGTTCTTGTACATGCAGAGGCATGTTTGACACATGAACAGCCCAAGTTGCATCCACATGTGAGGAAATACAGACTCATGCTTACTTGGGTGTGCATACGCATGTATAGGAGGGTGTGCACCAGCTTGCACATGGTTGCAGTCAGGCTCAGATATGACTCATGCGAATACATGCAAGCTCATTCATATGTGTAACATATATACCTGTTAACATAGATTTGAGTACATCCTGGTATGTGTCCATACATTCACAAGTACATACACACTTGAATATTCATTCTTCTGTTATGTGGGTTACTGGGTTCATTCTCTGAGGGACAAGCTTACAGACCCATGCACACAAGCACATGCATCCAGAGATTGGACAACGCACCCTGAGCCCATTCCTGCCCTCCATCATGCCCTTGGTCTCTATAAGTAGCAGGCTGAGATGTCTTTTCTCATATGGGCACAGGTGCTCAAACAGCCATCGTGGCTGTGCCCTCAGCTACTGCACTCCCCCCAGCCCTGACCCACATCAACGCTAAGCCCTAGATCTGACATCTCTCTAGTGAGAGGCACTGACTCTTCCCTGTTTTGTTTCCAGTACAGGGACTAGCATGAGAGAGTGTGCAGTAATGTTTGTAGGTGGATGGATGGATGGATGGATGGATGGATGAATGGAAAGGTCTCTGCTTCCCTGTCCCACTACATAGAACCCCTTCTGCCTCCAGCCTCTGAGGAATTACAAACCAACTGGCAAAGCCAGAGCCCCCTCTCTAGGACCCTGTGGTGGCTGGTTCCTGGAATGCTAATGGCCTCCTTGAGAAAGGGCTACAGGCAGCCCTTGGTGGAGGAGTGGGGGAACTAGGCATCTCCATCGGAGAAAAGAGGCCCAGAGACAACCTAGAAACATCAGGTACCAGAGAATAAGGCAATGACTATGTTTTTTAAGTGGGGAGTCTGAGGCCAGAGGGCCAGGGACTTGCCTCAAAGCCAGCGGCTGTCTGGGCGCAGCCTAGGACCTGACCCCAGGCTCCTTGCCCAAGGCATTGTCCAAGGTAGTGGCTGCATCTTAGTGGGGCCAGTGCAACAGGGAATCTCATCTGGACCCCCAAGAAACTGAAGCCGGCAACAGATACCAGGGTGGGTCGGTGTCATCTTGGACCTCTCTCCACCTCTGTCAACTTCTGGAAAGTAGATGGGCTTCTGAATTCCTATTCTTCTTAGTCTTCTGAGAGCTGTTATGACAATGTGAATGGAGAGTGCTTTGAAACAAGAAAAGCCTTATCAACTAGGGTCTGGGGGCCTTGTCCTCTCTGTGATAGGACAAGGCTTTGCCCTTTTCAGGGACTAATTAGCTCCCATGTTATTTTGCCTTGTTGCATAGTCCTTCTGCCCCCAGCATAGCAACTTCATGGTAGGGAGTCAAAGGAATGAGTCTGTACTTGCTTTCTCTGTGAATGTCCCTACCCAGCCTCCTCCCTCCTCTCCCCTCTTTATGCAGGTATTCCCCTTCTCTGTCCAAGTTCCCCTGGAACCAAATCTGTGAGCTATTTCGGGGTCTCTCTTCTCTGGAGGAACTTTCCTCTCCATGTTGTCATGCATTCAGCATACAGTAGGTGTTCAATAAATGTAAGTCCAGTTGTGTCTGGGGCTGTATTCATTCTCTGATGCATCCAGTGGAAGTATCTTTGTTCATACATTGTTCCCCACTTGGGGTGCTCTCTCCCTTTGACTCTGTTCCTTCAGCACAGCCCGCTCAGGGCTCAGCTTGAGTTCTTTCCCCTCCAGGAACCCTTCATGGCTTCCTTCTTTCTACTTTGAATGTCACTTAGCAATCAGAGGGCTGACGTTCCTCCGAGCCCCCTAACTGTCAGCAACTGAGCTCAGGACTGGTCTGGTCTCCTATGTTGTCATCTCAGAGCTCAGTATGGAGAAGAGACCAAATGGATGAAATAATGATTTAAAAATCTCTTGCTTGATCCTGAGACAGGCAAGGTGAGAAGTCTCCCTCTATACTTTACACAGCCATCCAGAAAGGTGAAGTGCTTTCCCGAAGGTTGCACAGCTCACTGAGACCCAAGCCTAACAGTAGCTCAGGTTTTCTGCTCATCTATGCCGCAGCCCTTCCAATCGTAGGCTCTCTCTCTGTAGAGTGTGACTAGGTTAGATCCCAGGGGACCCTGTGGGCAAAGAGCTCAGGCCCTCAGGGTTTCCTTAGGACTCAAGCAAATGAGTCACCCCAGCCCCACCCAGGCAGAGTGACTGCCCTTTGTGGGTTGAGAACCACCCCCATGTCAGCTACACTGGACCCAGTTCTTGAATTTATTACCCCACTAGGCTTCAGAGCCCCTCTCTGAGCCTTCTGAGGCACTGTCCCCTCCCCTAACTCCAGCTCCTTCCCTGGGCTCCTTTTCTCCCCACAAAGGCCCTGCCCTCTGTAAGGTCCACTGAGCCTTGGTAAGGAGCCATCAGAGGTTTGGCAGCTTCCCTGAGGTCACCCACCAGGTAGCCCCTTCCCCATCTACCTCTAGTTCCATCTTGTCCATCAGAGGTGTCTCAGTGTTCCAGAAGTCCTTAGACAAGTCTGCCTTTCCAGATCTCAGTTTCCCTGTCTGCAAAACGTGTGTGTGTAGACAGGATGATCTTGGAGGGCTTTCCGTCCTGTGCTCCCTGACCTTTTAGGGATGGGGGTCATGGAAGGGAAGGCAATACTGTGATTTGCCCAAGTTGGTGTCTCCACCTTGATGTGTGACCTTGAACTTGGCCCCATCCCAACTATATAGTGTTGTAGCATAGTCTGGTGGGGAGGATGGTCTTCCTAGGTCTGTAGCAGCCTGGGATACCTAGGGTCCCTTTATCTTGGCAGACTCCCCTTTTCCTCTGCTCCCCCCTTCCTTTGAGGCAAGTAGAGGAGCAGCTGGGCAGGGCTGACATGATGAAGCTCAGTCATTAGGTAGTGGGGGAGGCCCCAGGTTCTCTTCTCTAGTGTAGCCTCTGCACTGGCAGGGAGGGGAAAACTCCACTGCAGGCTTTGCTGTTCCCATTTCTCACTCCCCTCCCACCTCCCCC
>CM053575.1:54184291-54274845 GCA_028646485.1 Cryptoprocta ferox | reverse complement strand
TGAGCTGGATGAGTCCTCTCAAAGTCATAAGTGTTCCTGCCTCCACCTCAACCCACCCTCCCCCACCCAGACTCCCAGGCCATTGGGAAAAACATGATTCTTTATTAGCCTTGCACTGTGTTTTACAGTTTCTAAGTGGTGTCCCAGGCTGGGTTTGTTACTTCCAGGTTAGAATTGGAAATGGAAGTTTAGAGAAGGGAAGTGACCCCATTTTGTTTTTGGTCTTGGTCTACTCGTGGCTGGCTGTATGACTGTGAGCAGGTTCATGTCCCTCTCTGGGCGTCTAAATCCTTACCTGTGCTACAAGGTGGTTCAGCCAGTGAGTTGCTGCTGTCCCTCTAGCTGTAAAGTTTTCATGAGTTGCTGCCCTGATCTAGGTCTCCTCTCGTGGAACTGCTTTTTGCCTCCACACTCCTCTTCTTGGGGAAGCTGAAAGGCAGAGCGGACTGAGGCTCAAGGCCAGCCAGGGTTGCAGTGTAAATTCCATTGAGTCAGTGGCAGGAGTTGATGGGGGGAAGGGGAAGGAGCAGGGTCGGGGGTTTTCCTCTCCTCCTCTCCCCTCCCCTCCCTTCCCATGTCCTTCCCTTCCCTCTTCTTCCTATGTTTTGCAAGTAGAGGTCAGGACAGATCAAGGGCAGTAACCTATTTAAATCTTAATTTCCTTAATGCTCAGGGTCTCTGCAGCTGTAGATGCAGTTTGAGGAGGTGAGACCTAAACTCTGTAAACTGCACCAGGTTCAGACTCCTGACAAAGGAAGTTAGTGGGGCCAGTTCTCCTGGCTTCACCACTGTTCTGTGTCATTTGGAAAATAGGAATCAATACCTCTGTTGGTTATAAGAGTGATGCTTGGGGGCCACCCCAAATTAATGATGCCACAAGGCCTATGTTTTAGGTTTCCTGATTCCCAATTTGGTGCTCGTGCCACTGCCCTGCTGTATGCAGGAGGTTGGGGGCTGAGGAATGGGAATGGGAGAGGCAAGTGGGTTCTTGCTTAGATCTAAGAGTGATCTTAGTTTGTTTAATTTCCTTGTTACACTCTCGGGTCCTCATGATCCTCCTCAGCTACTCCAAACCTTCTACTTCTAGAATTATAGGATTTTGGAATCAAAGCACTGAATTATAAGAACCACAGAGTTGGAAGGCCATAGAACCATGGTCTGTTTGCATCAGAACATAAGACTCTTATGGTGGTAAATGAAACACTTAGAACTTGTGGAAGGTTGTTATATTAATGTTCTGCCTCAATGAATCCTGCCTATTTCTATCTATACTTTTATGCTGTCCCTTCCCACACTGATTAGTTTGGCCAGTTGAATTCCTTTGGCTATTGAGACATCAGCAAATGTGATGCAGAGGATTTAAAAGTGCTTGTGCATTGGGATTTTCCTTTTCCGGGTCCCCTGACATCTCCATGTGTAGATACCCGGGCAGGCTTCTTAGGGGAAGAAGCCAGAAATGAGCCATCCCAGCTGAAGCCCCCTAGACCAACCGGCTCCCAGGTGACCTTCTAGCCAGCTGCCTGAGTGACCCTCGGTAAGATCAGGAGAACTATGCAGCTGACCCAAGCCCAAAATTGCTGACTCACAGAACTGTGAACAAATAAAGTGGTTGCTGTTTGAAGTCATTATGTTTTGGAGGGGCGTGGTTTGTTACATAGCAGTAGGTAACTGATTCAGAGGCTTAGAATTAGAATTGTAGAGTCTTAGTCATAGATTCCATATACCCCTACAAGCATGTATCTTGGTTCCTGGGAGCAGAAACTGGAATCTTTGATGTAGTAACTGATGAATAGAAGGGCCCTGACATCCCTAACCAGTGCGACACACTCCTTTATAGACCGATTGATAGACCAATTGACCCACTCACCCTCTTCCAACCTGGAGGCCTTCGCCCCACCCATAAGGTCCTTTATTCTTTGGTGGCATTTTGTTCATTCTGTCACAAGGTCTTGCCCTACCCCTGGGCTGCCTTCTCAGGCCCTTCCCTTTGCTTTAGGAAGCTGTCTCATGTTGGTCTCCTTGTTTTGGTCTTGGGGGCTAAATGTGGATGTGGTAGAAACTTGTCTTGGTATTTATCCCAGTGCCTGGCACAGTGTGGGTTAATGAACTGAAGAAAACTACTACCACTACCACCAAACTTCTCACCTTTCCCTGCTGTCCCCTTACCACAGTGTTCCTGGATCTGTCCACGGTACTGAATGTCTTTATCCTTCTTGCCACTGCCTGCCTCAGAATGGCTACTTCCAGAAGGTAAGCATTATTTTTGTGTGCTAGAATTAAATCTCTCAATCAATGGCTCCCTCTCTCTTCTTCCTTCCCTCTCCCTCCTTCCCTGTCTTCCCCTCTTTACCTCCATCCCTCCCTTTCCCCATCTCTCCCTCCCCACCCCCTCATCACTCATACAGATCATTCGCCTGAAGTATTTAATGAAAACTAATATGTGGTGATGTATACTAATTAGGATTAGGTTCAGTGTTATGCATCAGAATGCACAAAACAATGGTCTCTTTAATGATAAAAAATAAATAAAAGTTTATTTTTCATTAAAAAAAAAAAAAGTCTGGATGTAGACAGTCCAGAGTCTGAATGGTTTCTCCACATTCCTGAGAATGAGCACTCCTTATAGGCCCCCCACTCTGCCTTCCCTAGGGTATAGTCCTCATTCTTTGGTAAAAAATGACTGCTAGAGCACCAGCCATCACATCAGATAGCAGATGGAGACAAAAGATAAATAAGGATGCCACTTCCCATTATCCAGCACTTTCACTTATATGGCCTCATCTAACTAGCTTCAAAGAGCATGGTAAATAAGTCTTTTAACTTGGAGGCAATGTGCCCAGCAAAAACTTACAGTCATTATTACTGAAAATGAAGGAAAAATAGCTATTGAAAAGTAACTGGAAATCTCTGACAGTGGTATTGATGGTAACAGTGACTATGGTGTATTAGTTGTGTTGATGGTGACAATCCAATGGCAGTGGTGGCAGTAGTGGTAGCAGAAGGGATAATAATGGTAATGGTGGTCATGATAGTAGTGATGGTGATGCAGAAAGAGATAATGGTGAGTATGGTGATGATAGAACTGGTGGTCAATATAAGCTTTGGTCTAGGAACACAGACTCACTCGAACATCAGCCTGGACCAGGAGAATACCAGAAAATGGACCCAGTGACTGCAAGGTATTTGGAGCTTGGGGTCTGCTCCAAGCCACAAGGGCACTGCTGCTTTTCAGTGCATCAGCCCTGCGTGAGCCTCTGGCCTTCTTACATCCAAGTCACCCCCAGCAAAGCATGAATCAGATTCCTCCCATTTAGGCTGGAAATAACTATGGAATGAAAACTTAAGGCCTTAGGGAGGTGAAACAGCAAGAGTGATACTGGACTTCCATTTATTAGACAGTAAACACTAATGGAATTTGTTGTTGCAGTCAGAGAAGGCTTTGCTGTGAAATACACAGAGAAACACATGGACAGGTAGTCTCAGAAATAGAAATAAATGGTTACAAAGACAGACATACAGAGAGAGTTACAAATGTGCAAAAAGAAACAGCGCCATAGTCCTGGAGACTCACAGACACGTTTAGTATCCTAAGGAGGCGCCAGGCCAACCCCTCTCCCCAGAGACACAGGTTGTCCAGCCATCTTATTCCATAGGATAACTTTCATATTACCCTGGGTCCCTTGCACTGGAGGGACCAGGGACCAGAAGTGACCCTGAGGAGGGGGCTCAGAGATCAGCAGCCAACTAGAGATGGAAATAGTGCGACCTTTGATACCCGTCCCACCTGCAGTGAGGTTGCGCCAGTGCTCCACGGCCTGCCCCGGGCCAGCCCAGGTTCTGCGGCTGAAGGTGACCAGAGCAGTGGGACTTGGGTTGGAGGGGGTGTGTCCTCCAGGATGTCTCCCCTGGGGGCCCAAGGACACACCTGGAAGCCATTAGCAGAAGAGCCATCAGGCAGCAGGCCCTGGCTCCAGGTGAGAAGGCGTGATGAGAACATGTGGCAGCCTCCTGCCCGCTGGGCATGGAGGGTGGAGGACACCTTGGCCTGAGTAATTCCATCATCAGTCCCCTGGCACCCACCTAGAATGCAAAGGTAACCACAGGCTTTGGTTCTCAAGATGGTTGGTGGGCCCACTTTCAGTTCATCTCCTGAACCTTGTCACCAGACTTCTTGACCTTCACAGTGACACTTCTCTTCCAGGAAGCCTTCCTAATGATTCCTCTGTCTTCTGCCTCCTTTGTGTCTTTCTCTGCTTCTGCTCAGAGCTCCTATATGACATCGCCCTGACTTGCCTACCCTTTCCACTGATGTGTGGTTCCTTACAAGTGGTGGCCCTGCCTGGTTCTAGCTGCTGTGGCCTTTCTCCTGTCTGTCCACCTGGAGCTTTATTTCACTGCGGTTTCTGTCCTTTCTTAGCGATTGAAGATGTTTGTATCCCGCCTTGGGTCTTGGCCCCCTTTGCTGCTGATCCCTGACCCTGGGACTCCTGACTCACCCATTTCCCATCTCTGGAGTGCTGGAGCTCCCAGCTCATGAAGGAGCCTGCAGAGAGCCCTGCTCTTTGCAGTTAGACCGTCTATTACCACCAGACTAGGCCTCGAGAACTGGAGAGGTTCTTGCCACCCCAGAGCTGCTTCTGCCTTTAGCCGTTTATCAGGATGATCTTGTGCTGGTTTCCCCCAGTAGGTCAGGTTCTAAGTCCCTAGATTTCCCCAACTGGGTCCCAAGATGATAGAGAAAGCATCAGCTTCAGGTGCACTGGGGTAGCTTCCCCCGGCTCTATAAGGACACGATATCCCTGGGGATCTCTAGAAGCTCGTCACTCTCTGGAAGCCTGTGGGTGGGCAGAAGGACCTTGAAGGCTGGCCAGAACACTGATTACTGGATGCCCCACATATTCCTGGGCTTAAGACAGGAACCTCAGGCCAGATGGGGGGACAGCAGCCTGCGCGGTTCCTGTTGGGCCAACCCCGAAGTCTTTGCCTCAGCAGCTCCCGTGGCACCCCCAGGATAAACAGCTCTCACCCCTCCTTAGTGCATTGCCTGCCTATGGGGGGGGGGGCTTCAGCTTGGCCCTGCTAGTATGTCCCCAGCACTGCCCCGGGAAAGGAAAAAAGAAGCCAGTTGGAAGTTCAGAAAAGGAAAGACTAAAAAGGAGCCCACAATCGGCCCTAATTAGCCACTGGGAGAGAGAAAAGGAGGTCAGAGGCCTGAGTCTACTTCTGAAAGAAAGCACCTGGCAGGCAGAGCCATGGCTGGTCTGTACCCCCACACTACACAGCACGGGGCTTGGCCCCACGCAAGCCCATCTGACCCTGGCTCTTAGGACCCCCAGCTGGGGAAGGTCTCAACATCTATGCATAGAACATGGCCCTCTCCTCTGGAAGAGGCAGCTGGCTCTGGGGAAAGCGGGAGGGAGGAAGACAGGAGGGAGGGAAAGCAGACAGAGTTGAGTGAGCATCCTCTGTATGCAGTGTGCTGAGCTGAGAGGTTTACATACATGATTGTATTTAATTTTCACAGTGGTCCTGAAATGGAGGTACTTTGGCCTCAAGTTTTAAATAAAGAAGCGGACCCTCAGGTTAAGTAGTTGACCCAAAATCACACAGCTTAAAAGGGGCCGAGTGGAGAGTCCAGCCTAGGCTTGTGCTCGGCAGCCTGTGCTCTTGGTGCTATAAGATGAGTGCTTGGAGGGCAGAGCCCTCGTCTGCATCATCTCCTGTGCCCCAGTGCTCAGCCCAGGGAGGGGCAGGCACATGGCAAGTGCAGAGACGAGCTGTTGTACTCAACAGGCAGGACAGGCTGAACCAGGGAAGGACATAAAAAGGCGGGGAGGGAGGGATGGTGGAGGCAGTACAGAGACAGATCACTTCCATCCCCTGAGACATCATGCAGGGGACCCCTGGGGCAGCTTGCCTGGGGCTGAGGACAGTGCTGGACTGAACACAGCTTGTGCCTGGCCGTGGGGGAGGCAGGGGAGGAGGAAGTGCGGGAACAGTGCATTTCTCCTTTCCTCTTTGCCATTCCTCCTACCCTCCCACCCACCCCGGATGGTTAAGCTGGAGCAGAAAACAAAATGAAGAACCTTTAGCCCCTGCTGGAGCCAAGCCACCTCTGCTTAGCCCGGGCAGATCACCAGCAGGCCAGCTGGGCCAGGGCCAGGATGTGGTCCAGAGCGGGCTGGGGGGCACTGAGGAGAGAGAATCCACCAGGCCTCTGGGCAGGGCTGCTATGGGCACAGCACCCCTCCACGCAGGCTGAATCTTCTGGCAGGAGCAGAGTGTCCCTAACAGAGGAGAGAGACAGTGGGGTGGGGAGAGGGAAGGGGACCCTCCGTTGGCCCTGCCTATGAGCACCCCAGTGGTAACTGGGGCATAGGAGAGAACACATTTTAGGTGAGGCAGACTTCACATAGCGGCTGTCTTTATAACCACCACCCTCAAAGGTAGCAATTTTCAGTCCTGATTTTAAAGATGAGGAAACTGAAGCCCAGAGAGGGTAAAGAACTTGTCCAAGGCCACAGAGTGAGTAGGAGGAGGGCTGAGATTCCACCCCTGGCCCTTTGGCTCCAGGCCTGCTTTTAATCATCATCATCTCCTGAGAGGAGCAGCAGAAACTTGCCTGTCTGCGCCCACCAGCAATTAGGGGCCCCTTGGTATTGTGAAAAATGTCAGTGGAGTGTGTCTGATTAGCCTCATCAGTGCCCAGCATGGGACACATGTGTTTTTAAGATGGATCACCATTATCCTTGGCTAAAGAATTGCGTGGGGTTTTCTAATTACAAATTATTCCTGCTGGATTTCATTATGCTCCCTCTTGTCTGGCTTTTTATGTTCCATGTCTTACAAAACTTTGAAAATCATAGTTGGCTAAGCTTATTTTCTTGGTCTTAAAATATACAGCTAAGCTTTTATTAAGACACAGTGTTGTTATATTTTTAACAAGTGAATGTTTGACTCAATATTACAAGAAGGCAGCGGTTATTTGAATTTCACCATTCCACATTTATAACAAGTCAAAAGAGCAGGATGGAAATTTACCTTCCTATAGAAAACCTTCATTCATTCGGAAGGCAGATTTCCTGGGGTAGAGGGAGGTTCTCATTTAAGTGTTTTGAACTGCTTTCAGCCAACAGCCAACTGTTGTAGGCAAGTCGCCTGTGTTAGATCATTTCTAAGTGAGACTTTTCACCGAAGACTAAAAATTCTTCAGATTTAACAGCATTAACAAAGACAGAAAAAGAATGATTTGTACCATTGAAAAAAGATGAAAATGCAGGGCTCACCAGAACCCCGCCGAGGTTTACTTAAAGGAAGTCAGGCTAATCTCCCCTCTCTTCTCCTTTGGGAGACCCTGGATGATAAATCAGGGTCTGTCAGAGTCCTAAGAATCTTGATTTCAAAAAGGCATTTGGAATATCTCCCAAGGTATTTTTATGGCAAGACGAGGGGCGGGATCAAATAGTGATACTCGGGGGAATCCCTAGCTGCCTGGACAGCTGGTGGAAGAAAATTGATTAGTGGATCAATGGCAGTCTGGAGGGCAGACTGTAGCCTGCCCATGGCCCAATCTTCCGTGCTGACATGCTTGGTCTGATGTATATTTGAAGGACTTGGATGAAACCAAATAAAACATGTGTATCAGATCTGCAGACAGAAGGGTGACTGTGTCAGGTGACAGGACTGGGTTTCAAAATGATTTGGATTGACTTGATATATAGGTGACAGCCGTAGGTTCAAGTTCATGGAGGTAAATGCCAAGTTCCTACTGGGGCTCAAAGGTTAGGGTGGGGAGAGGGAAAGGAATTGTTGAGCACATACTGTATGCCATAACTTTTGCATAAGATAGCTCACTTAGTTATGAAAACTCTTAGAGGAAGACATTGTTCTCATTTTTTAAAAATTTTTTAACATTTATTTATTTTTGAGAGACAGAGAGAGACAGATCATGAGCAGGGGAGGGGCAGAGATAGAGGGACACACAGAATTGGAAGCAGGCTCCAGGCTCTGAGCTGTCAGCACAGAGCCCGATGTGGGGCTTGAACCCACGAACTGTGAGATCGTGACCAGAGCCGAAGTCGGACACTCAACAGACTGAGCCACCCAGGCGCCCCCACATTGTTCTCATTTTTAAAAACATTTTTTAAGTTTATTTATTTTGAGAGAGCGCAAGAGTGCCAGCAGGGGAGGGACAGAAAGACAGAGAATCCCAAGCAGGCTCTGCGCCGTCAGTGCAGAGCCCAATGTGGGGCTTAAACTCAGGAACTGTGAGATCATGACCTGAGCTGAAGTCAAGAATCTGATGCTTAACCAACTGAGCCACCCAGGTGTCCCTGTTCTCATTTTATAGGGGAAGAAACTGAGGCCCTGAGAAGCTGAGCGGTTGCTTGTGGTCACAGCTAGTAAGGGGAGGAGCTGAGGCTGGTCAGACTCATAGGTCCGTCTTCTCACAAAATGTCCATGACAAAGGAGATGGAGCTTAATGGCAGTTATGTGAAAAGAAAAGAAAAACACAGTTATGTGATGTTAGTCCCACATTGTAATGCTGTGCCTTTTCTGAGTGTCTCTTTTGGGACTACCCTGGACCCAGGCTTGGGGTGCAGAGGAGAAAAACATGTGGCTCCTAAGCAGGCTGAGCTGTTTGGGGAGAGAAACCAACACAACAATAGGCAAATTGGTAGCCCCGGGATCCCTGGGAAAATGGGACTCCTGCTTCAGGGAGTCCTGGCACACTGCACAGCGGAGGCGTACCTGGCCTGAGGCCTGAGGATGACAGGCTTGTCTGGGATCCCAGGGAGCACATGGCTTGCAGGTCCAGATGGGGTGTACCAGCCTGGGCACTTCATTTCTTTCACCCTCAGCTCTGGGCCCCACTGTAAGGCCCAGCAAGAATCCGGGCTGAGGAGATGGGGAGGATTCCCCATTCTCCACCCCTAGCTCCCAGCCCAGGAATGGAAGAAGAGAGCAGGGGGCGGGGTGGGGGGGGGGAGATCTAGAAGGCATCTGGGAGCCAGAGTCAGGGCTTTTCCTCTGGGAACACTGGGAGGTTCTGGGACCTTGGGCTCCAAACATGCCGGTTACTTTGTAGCCATAGGCTGTGTCCATAGCTGTTCAAGGGCCAGAGATTGGTGCTCAGGGCCAAGGAATATGCAAAGAACAGATGTCCTGGGAGTCGTTTGGAAGAGACCACGAGGGCAACCCAAGTCTTTGAACCCATGGGGCATCCCGTGCGAATAGCATGTGCAGAGGCCTGAGGTCAGGGGACAAGGCTTGGTGGGCCAGAGATGGGAGGACAGGAGATGGAGGAGAGGGGTTGCTGAGATACAGTTGGCGAGGTCTGCAAAGGCCAGGCCTTGCAGGTCTTGTCAGGATTTTAACCTTTATCCCAAAGGCAAGGAGAAGCCACTGAAGGCTTTTAGGTGGAGAGGTGACAGTTTGCTTTCCTTTACGGAAAGATCACTGTCACTTTGTGATTGGAGGGGGCTGAGTGGGAGAAGACAAAGGAGGCACTTGGGGTACAGGTGGGCGACAATGGCACTGGGGCTGGGTGGTGGTGTGGAGGCAGGAGGGGTGGTGGGCTTGTCACTCAGGGCCAGGTGACCAGATAGTGGGGCAGGGGAGGGATGGCTCCAGGATGTCTGGCTTGTGGATGATGGGACCATCTGTGAGCGGGAAGACCAGGAAAGGGGTGGGCAGAGAGGGTGCACTCGGCCTTGGTGCTAATGAATTAGAGATACTGAGGCATCCAGGTGGAGATGTTGAAGGACAGTTGGGTATTTGTCTGGAGTTCAGGAGCTGTGTCAGGGCTGGAGATGCAAAGCTGGAGTTGTCAGTGTTTAGGTGGCAATTGCAGCTGCCTGCTTACTAAGGGTCCCCATGAGTCCGTTGTCTGCTCTGAGAGGCAGACTCCACTTCCACCCCAAATCTGGCTCAGGACAGCCTCTGGGCTCCCACTGCTTTCTCCCTGCAGTGTGTGGTCATGTCTGTCTCTCCACTTCAATGGCAGGCTCCCTGAGGGCAGGAATCACATGTATGTCTGCATCCCCAGAGCCCAGCACAGATCCTGGCACAGAGGAGGCATCAGTGGCAATTTGATAGTTGATGGGTGAAGCAGCTCTCTGAGGAATAGGCTACCATAGAAGGGAATGAGCTTCCTGCCCTAGAAGGCACACGAGCAGAGGTTCTATGGGCCTGTGGGGGAGTGAGGGAGATTCCTATACCCAGCAGATGTCCTCTGGGGACCCTCTCTGCCCTGGATTCTAGCTTCCCAGGACCTGAGTCTTTTCCCCTAGGGATTAAGGAGTGTCATTTCCTCTTATCCCTGAGTCCCGAGTTTGGGCTGGGACTCTCTGATTTTCTCCTCCTCTGGAGAGGTTTCTGGAGGCTGTGCTGCCCTCAGCAGCACTCCCCTCCCCCACGAGCTTCTCAACTCTGGAGCTCCACCCAAGCGTAGATGCCTTGCTAAGGTTTGCAGAAGCTGCTGAGGTAGCTTTGGCCTGGGCCAAAGGGCTGGCCATCTGCCCTGCCCAGCCTCCTCAACCTCGGCCTTGGCCCGAGCCCTCCTCACTCCCTAGCCACCTCTGTTCTACCCCACTGCATCCTTTACTGCAGCAGCTTGGCCACTGCAAGAGCCGGAGTGGGTCTTAGCCTGGAGATTCTGGGGGCTTTACAGGAAGGAGACATACCTGGAAGGAGGAGGAAAGGGAGCAGATTAGTTAAGAAGCTGGTAAGGGAGAGGGAAGGGAAGGGGTCTGGAAAGGGGCTAAGGAGACACAGAATGTCTCCAGTGGTTTGGAGGACCTTCAAGAGTATCTGGTGCCTTCATTTTGGCCAGGGAGAAACTGAGGAGCAGGGGAGGCAGGTGGAGGGACTCCTGGGTTGGGGGGTGTGGGGATTGGAGTGGAGGATGCACAGGGCATAAGGAAGCTCTATATGATTGGGGAGGTGGAGAAGGGGAGGGAGCAGAGGGCCCTGGAGGCCAGGGAAGGCCATGGTAATTGACTGTCCCACCTGGAGTAGGTGTTGGAAAGGTATGGGGGTCCTGGGACACATGTTTCTGGAGTCAAGGTTGGCTGAGACTGATTTCCTCCTGTGTGAGAATCAGCCTCACTCTCTTCTCTTTTCTCCCCATCTCAGAACTCCTGTAAAATAAGGACCTCCTCTTCCATCTGATTGAGACATTTCTAAGGCAGGGAATACTCTGGAGTCTCCCTCAGGTTGGAGGACTGGCTCCCTCACCAGACTGGGTCCAGGACAGGACTGAACCTCCATCCTCCATCCATCCATGGCACTGGAGGTGGAGGGAGCTGTGCAGGGAAGAGAGGGGACTGGGGGCTTGCACCTCAGATTTGGAGATGTAGAAGGCACCTCGGAGGAGCCTAAATTTGACATTGCTGACTAGCCCTGCCCCATTCACAGAGGAAAAGGCAAACCTTGAAGTCTGTGAAACGAGAGATAAAACCAACACAGAGGATTTCAGCTTCAGGGGCTGAGTCCTTACAGTGTAGCAGGGCCTGATAACACACACATTGTTGAAGAGGTGGGGATGTTGAGTTAGTCCCACCCTGGCTCGGAGCACTCAGCCTGAGATGTGTGGTGACTGTGGTCCATGCCAGCCGGGCCAGCTCTGGCAGGAGACACTGCAGGGGACTTCCAGGCTGCCCCAGAAAATTCAGAACTACCTTTACTTCCAAACCACTATGAGACATGACTATGGGAACTTAAAGGACCAAAACACGGCAGTATCATCTCTTTGTTAATATAATTTTATGCCTGTTTTTTTAATGGGTTTTTTTTTTTGAGACAGAGACAACATGAGCAGGGGAGGGTCAGAAAGAAAGAGAGGGAGACACAGAATCCAAAGACAGGCTCCAGGCTGTGAGCTAGCTGTCAGCACAGAGCCCGACGCGGGGCTCAAACCCATGAACCGTGAGATCATGACCTGAGCCGAAGTCGGATGCTTAACTGACTGAGCCACCCAGGCGCCCCATATGCCTGTTTTTTTTTTTAAGTTATTTTGCTTTTTTTTTTTTCTGAGTGTGCTCCTATAGGAAATTTGAAAAATGGAAGTTAAAAATAAACACACCCATAATCCCACTATCCAGAGACATTTTTGACAAATTTCCTTCCCGTCTTTTTTGTATGCATATTTTTCTCCATAATTGTGTTAATACTGCTCTAATCTCTAAAACTATTTTAGTTTTATTTTTTTCTTATGATTATTAAGGTACAGCATGCTCTTAATTAAAAAAAAAAGTACAGGAAAACAAAAAAGCAGGAAAAAAACCTCAATAATCCCATTATCCCATCAACCATTTTGTGAAGACATTGGAATATTTACTTTCTGACATTTTTCTATGCCCCCACATGTTTTGTTTTTTAACATGTTAGGAACCGTAAGTACAAGTGTTCTGTTTACAATTTGGGAGACAGCATGATGTCTCTATAACAACAACAAAAAGAACCCTCCTGTATTCAAATCCTGGCTCTATCACTTATTAGCTGAGTGACTTTGGAAAAGTTAACTTTCACCTCTAAAACCGCAGTTTCCTCAGCCATCAAATGAGATCAGCCATTATCCAGTTAGAGAATTGCCTTGCGTTGGGCTCTGTGCTGACAGACAGCTCAGAGCCTGGAGCCTGTCTCCAGATTCTGTGTCTCCCTCTCTCTCTGACCCTCCCCTGCTTGCGCTGTCTCTTTCTGTCTCTCAAAAATAAATTAAAAAAAAAAAACATAAAAAAAAGAAAAAGAAAGAAAATTGCCTTGCAGATCTTTGTATATAAAACACTTGGCAGTACACCAGCATTTAGTTGAGTCCCCAGTAAAAATGGAGTGGACATTTGTCACATTTTTTGCTGCCTAAAACAAATCCCTTTTTATATTTTGAATGAATCCCCCCACGAGGTGAGTCCTTATGGAAGCTAGGACCCCACCTTCCACTTCAGAGCCTCAAGGGGCCACATACTCTTCCCACTGTCACCCCCTGGCAATCTGGCCAGCCATTCCTGGCTCAGGACTTCAATGTGACAGTTAGAGAGGCAGGGAAGAAGATCCATTAGAATATATCTGTGCTCATGTCACGCAGCAGTGTCACATCTGGAGGTGTAGTGCTGTGGAAATGTTCAGAGACCATGCCAGTAGAGGCGTCGGGACCAGCTGTTCTACCATACGACCTTGGCTGTGAATTCAGGTGCCCACTCATCTGATTCTCCAGCTTCCTCATCCGTTCTGAGATGCCCAGTGGGACTGCTAATAATTTTTTCCTGTTTTGCTTCATCTGAGTCAATTTCTGTTGCTTGCCACTACAAAGATTAGTTCCTAAATTTTTCAACAGGAAAACAAATTCCAGGCACTGGCTTTAATTACCAGCCAAAGTTTTAATGCAGACAAGTCCTGGATGTGCTAGAAGTGATGTGCTTACTGCTGGCCCTTTGGACAAAGAACAGGCTGATCCTAGATCTGTGCCTCACTGCTCAGCCCAGAGCCTGCCTGGAGAGAGGAGTTACTCAGAGCTGCTGAAGGAAAGACTGAAGGAAAGGAGGGATTTCTACCTGCCTGCTTCCTACAGGCGCTTGTGTGTGGTTCATTTGAATGCCTAAGGCTCCTTGGACCTCCACCTGGTATATCCTGTGACTTAAGCAGCCTGAAACGTTTGCAGCTCATTTTCTTCCCCCCGCAACCTGGGTTTCCCATAGGATGGCATGGCCGGAGGTAAAAACCCTGGCTGTGTCCTTCCAGTCCACCTCCTAAACATTTCTTAATCCATACCTTGCCTCCACCCCCAGGATATCATCTCAGCCCATCACTGTTTCTCACCTATCTGAATTTGCTTATGGGGACCTTGCTCACCATAGGACTGGTCTTCAGGAGGCCAGTTAGGTATCAGGAGCAGCCCCCAGAGGCCAGCTCAATTTTGACCAGTAAGACTGCTTGCCTGGGTATCCTAAGTGAGGCGCTGCATGCAGGCCCAGCCCACAAGTGGAACTCCAGAGATATCAGCCAGGCCTGAATCCCACCTGGAGCCTGGCATACTGTCAGTCAGTGCTCAGGAAGCGTGGATTGATCAGAGACTCTGGGATTATTGCTTCTGTCCTTTCTTGGCATGCCATCAGAAGTGAGACCTGGACCTGGCTACCTCTCTTGCCTCATCTTCCCCATTCCTGCCTTCTCCTTCTGCTGTAGGCTCCATCCACATCAACTAGTTCCCTGAATGTATGCCAAGCTGTCTCACTGCCATGCCTTTGTACATGCTGTTCCCTCTACCCAAGGGCCCTCCCTCAACCAGGTCAGTCTGAAGAACCCCCGCTAATCCATCCTTCTTTTAAGGCTCGCTGAGTGCAAGTATTGCCTCCTCTAGGGAGCTTTCTGGAACGGGCCCTCGGAGGCCTTCCTCACTGTGGACCCTGCCTCTGGACCCTGCCCATGCAGTTCTCTGTTATACTGCTTGGCACAGAGTGTTGCAGGTGTGTGTCTTCCTCAGAAGGCAACACTTCTAAGGGAACTGGGCTTGTTTCTCTGTGCCTTCAGTACCTAGCCAGGATCTGGCACAGAGGGAAAACCAGGATGGGTTTGTTTCCTCTCTACCCACCCCACCCCCTCGGAGGCAGGACATGTGGTGGGAGACATTACAGGACCTTAAATGCCAGTTAAGGAGAGAGGTTTGGTCAGATTTTCATTGCTGAATGATCCTAGTGGCTGGGACGCCTCTCATTTAGGGTAAGAAGAGTAATTTTTCAATTTGGCCCTCTCTCAGCCCAGAAAACAGGGGGCTAGTTCTCAGAAGGAACATGAAAGCTGGGCCTGTGCCTGGGGTCATCACTCCCCATTTCCCTGGATCCCCTTTACCTTTCTGCATTCACACTTAACTCCTGAAGTCTCTCCCCAAAGGCCTGGGGTCTAGGACCCACTCCCACTACTCAAGGGCCAAGTCCAAACCTCAATCCCCTGTTATGTAAGTGAATTATCCTCTGTTCCCAACCAGTGCCAGCCAGATCTCCTCCTCCTAATTGATTTAATCTTCTCATACCAGAGAGTTGGGCGGGGTTGGGGAGGCAGCATTGATCAGAAGCCAACACGTCAGTGACGTAGGCTCATTAATTACAGGGAATCTAGGTCATGGATTGGCTCTGTGTGGCTCTGATTCTCCCCCTTCCCAGTCATTTGGGTCTCTGAAGGGACATTTTCACCTCCTCCTCATTTCTCAAATCCTAGTCCTACAGGGAGAGAAAGTTGAGGGTCCCATAAACCCTACTTTTCTCTCAAATCTCCCCAAACCCTCAGCTCTGGACAGTTATTCCCTGCATTCCAATCTGAGCACAGGGCATAGCTAAACATAATTTATTGAGAGATGAACAGATGATATAATTTGGGGGTGGGAAGAGACCTTGGCATTGTCTTTATTTACTTTCTATACCAAGCAAATCTTCACTTTGCAGCTTCTCTGATAGAGGATGTCCAGATCTTATTTGTGTACCCCCTGAGATGGGGGGCTCACTCCCCTAAAATAGTCCTTCCCTTGTATGATGGCCTTTCTCACATGGGGCCGAAACATCAGCCTTGTGACTTCTGGGACCCAGCTTTGCCTCTGGGGCCACGGGACATGCCCCAGAACAGGCAGCCAGACCCTGAGACATGGTGATTGCTCTTATTCAGGCTGAACACTCCTGGCTTTTTCACCAGTTATGTGGTAGACTTTACATATTACTCCCCACTGTGTCTCTTCTGTGGGCAAGCCATGGAGATCTTCATCTCCCCAGATGCACAGGGCAGAACAGAGACTCCAGGACAGTGTGAACATGTCAGGGCAGGACTGTCACCTTTTCTGATCTTGATATTAGAATTCCACTGACACAGCCCAAAATTGCCTGAGATCTTCTGAGGCTTTGTAGCACACTTTTGACTCAGTTTACACACAGAGTCAGCAAATCCCCATCATCATTTTTTTTCCTGACATTAGCAATGGAAAGTCTCCATGAGAATGATCTTTGTGATATTAGGAACATCTCCATGTTTCTTCCCCATAATTCTTTCCATCCACCCTGACATTTCTCATATAATCATGCAGTTATCCATCTACCCATTCACCCACACTATCTAACTATATATTCATTGTCCATTCACCAACCTCACCGTCTGCCTACATACTGTTCTACTCAGCTGCCCATAGACTCATTCATGCACTCATTTACCTGTCCATCCACCTACCTACCAACCAGCCCATTTACCCATTTATACATTTCTGTCCACCTATCTGATCATGTACTTAACTGTTCATCCATTCACCCACCATCTACCAGTATAAACCACCTATTCATCCACACATCCATCCCTTCATCTACTCCCTGTCCCAGTCACCCATACATCCATATTCATCATCTGTCCATCCATCCAGTACTTGCTGGGATTCTATTACATTTCAAATCTGTGTTGAGTATTCTGAGTGATTCAAAACTGAGTATATAATACAGGCACTCACTCTTTGGGAGCAATTAAAGCAGATGATGCCGAGTACTGTAAAGCAGGAACAATGAAAATGCTTTGGGATTCAGAGGAGTGAGAAGTGGTATCTGGATAAGGTTATGGATATCTTCCCGCCAGGGTAAACTTTTGGTTTGGGCCTTAGTAGAACAACAGTATCTGGACATACACAAATGCTTTGGAAGTAATTCTAAGTAAAAGAAGTAGCATATCAAAGATACAGAGAACAGAATTCATGTCTTATTCTTTATACCCCCACTAAATTACCAAATATAGAGCTGGGCACACTTTAGTCACCTAATACATATGCGATGATTAATATTGTTCCTTCTTTGACAGAGATACCCCCCCAAATACTTAATTAGCACAAGAGTTTAGTCTTTCTCTTGAAGAAGATTCTACAGTTGCCTTGCTGGATGGCCTTGGAGAAGTAACAAAACCTCTCTGGGGTTCTCTGAGTTTGGGGTTGAATTTCTGTCTCTATTAGGTGGTTCTTTCCCCCTAATTTTAATTATTTCTACTATGTTCTCTGCTCTCATCAGAGACATCAGCATTTCCACATCTTAAATTTTATTTTCTTTTGTTGTCACCAATAATCTGAATCCTACCCATCTTCAGCTTCCTTGGCCACATCCCCAGGCAAGAAATTCTGTAATATGGAGGAAGGGAGAAGCTCTGTGCAAGGGAAATAGCACTGAAGTAGAAGCCAGGAGTCATGAATTCAAAACCAGCTTTGTCACAAGCTTGCTATGTGACCTTAGGCAAGTCTCTTTCCCTCTGTTTTAACCTTTCCCATAGAATCTAAGCACTGAACACAGCATTTGAGATCCTCTCGTCCAATAGCCTCATTTTATAAATAGAAAAACAGGCTCATAAAGGGCATATGACTTGTTCTAGATCATATCTGGATTAGTGGCAAAGGCAGAACAAACTTCAGATTTCCTGACTTTCGGCTCAAGGTTTTCTTTACCCAACCACCATTTTTCAGTCTCCAGTCACAGCCCCTGTATATCTCAGGAAGAGCTTCCTCTCCCACTTCCATTCCCCAGGAAGGACTGTGTATCTTCCAAATGTTTTGACTGTGTATTACTGATGCATGCCTGGTTGGGGGCTGGGCAGGCACTATTTAAGAGCAAGTATTCCCAGCCTGACGGAGTTAATTATGTTCATTAGGAAGAGAGAAGAGAAAGGAACAATGCGCTCTGGTTATCTACTGGGCTTTAATCAAATTGAGAAACGAGGAAATCCATCACCCAGAGGCTAAGGGAGTTCAGAGCTTGGCTTCAGCTGGCTCCGAGGACTGTAATGGGTTGGGCGCTGTCCAAGGTGCTGACATCTTCACTTACTGCTCTGAGTTGCTGGGAGAGGCAGAGGGACAGCAGCTTTTAGAAGATGGCCCAGGACAGAGTAAGAAAAGGTCTAGACGTGTTGGGGAGAGGCTTGGGTTCCTACTCTATCTTCTGAATCTTCCCTTTTCCATTTATTTGTTTATCTTATTTAGGGAAAATATCCCTTATGGCCAGAGCCCTCAGCTGGGATTGAACAAATAGGAAGAGAGGGAAGAGCCCTAGACCCTTTGCTGTCAGGGAGATGGACCCCAATATGAGGGTGGAAGCCCTTTCTTGGCCTTGGGGACTTCTCCATATTAAAGGGAGATGTGAGTTCTGCTTTCATAAAATCCTCAGTCCAATGATAGTTATGAACTGCCTTTGAGAATTTGTTAATCTGGTGGAGGAACATCACTGTATCTTTAACTTTAACTTAAGTATAATATAAGGGAGGCATGGCCCATGTCTACATGGAGCTTCCAGTCTGATGATGAATACCTGGTCTTCCTCTGGAAAAATATCAGTCTGGCTGAGGAGACATGCTCTTGATTTAGAGGGGAAACTTCAGTTATAATCAGGGAGACAGGATGGACAGAGAAGTTAGAATGTGCACAATAACCAACCAAAGAACTCAGATATTCACACTTGTGATTGAGGTTACTGGTGCTAGATATTTTGTGTGAATGATGGAAAATTTTCTGGTAGAGGCAAGCTTGAACTGAGCTTAAAGGACAGCAAGAGACTTGGGTCCCTAAATCTTAGGCCTTCTGGGAGTCATGGCCATGCCTTCTCATTCCCTTATATCCCCTTTAAAGTAAGCACAAGTCTGAGCACAGAGCAGATCCTTGTTCAATGAATAATTGCCAACAGAGAGACAGGGAATGTACCTCCTCAGTGTTTGGGGAGATAGCAGAGTGAGGATGGTATAGATATCGGAGGAGCGTTGGTTGGAGTGAAGAGCCTGAGGCCAGGTGGGGGGATAGCCTTGGAGAGGTACGATGGACAGAGGGAGTAGCCCAATGTGTGTCCAGGTCACTGAAGTACAGCATTTGAAACAACTTCATATTTCTGGAGCTGCTGAGAGACACTTTATTGAATCTTGGATTGTTAAAGCTAGAGCATATTAAGGTACAAAATCATAGACTGCTCAATTTCTAGACCCACACAACCATGGATAGTTGGAATATTAAAACCATACCAACTTAGCAGGGCAGAACACAGTGTGTTGAAGTTATAGAACTGTAGAATACTAGAGTCAAAGAGCCAAAAGTCCATATTAGAGAATCTTAAAAGAATCTCAGTGTCAAAAGGGAAAAGAAACCTGTCTATTGACTCCCACTGTTTGTATCAGTTATGGTGCTGAGAGTATTCTAGTATATTTTCCCATTTAATCTCTACTATAAGGTTTAAGCCATTTGTTTATTCCCATACCTACTCAACAGAGTGCTTCTGTCAAAGGTCTATCAAACATATGCTTGCATAAGTTTCATGACAGGGGGGTCATTATCTCTGTGCATACCTCTACTCCCTGCTGAATGGCAGATAGTTCTTTCTTATGTAAGCTGCACTCTCTTCCTGTAGTGTCCCCACACTGGTCCAGTTCATGTCCTCTGAGCTACACTGAGAAAGTCTAATCTCCCACTCACATGACAGCTTTTCAGATGGCTAAAGACAGTCTTTATTTCTTTCTTTTCTAGGATAAGCTGGTTTGTTCATCATGTAGCTAGAAATGGGACAGCAAATCAAAGAATATTTGAGCTGGAAAGGCCCTTAGAGGTCATTTTGTCCAGAGACTTCCTTTTACTGCTGGGCAGTACAGCATTATGGTCAGAGCCTGGGCTTTAGAGAGAGATGAGCCTGAATTCAGAATCCAGAGATCCAGCACTAATTTTGTGTGTAACCTTGGGAAAATTACCTAATGTATCTGGGCCTCAGTCTCCTTATCCATAAAATAAAGAGAATAATAATATTGACACACTATAGTTGATGTGAGCATTGAATGAGATAATGCAAGGGAAGCTCTTAGCAGAGTGCTTGGCACACAGTAAACGGTCAATAAATATTAGCTATAATTATTGGAGGTCCAGAGGGGCGGGGACTTGCTCAAGATCACAGGCCAACTCAGAGGCAGACCTGGGGTTAGACCAAGGACTCCTGCCTCCAAAGCCAAGTCACTTTCCTGTTTACATTTCCACTCTATCTTCCTTGGGAAAAGGAAATAAGCCCAGAGGGAATTGGAATACTTTGCTCACTGAATCAGTTAGAATGCAAGTAAGAGAATACCTGATTTAGAGGCTTAAACCTTTTGTTTCCTTAACAAGGAGAGGGAAGGAAGGTAGGTCCAGGTTTGTCTGGTGACTCAACCATGTTTAATGACCTGGGCTTCTCCAATTCTAAGCTCTGAGAGGGGCTCCTCTTGTGATCACAAAATGGCTGATGTGGCACCAAGCACCTTGCCCTCCCAAGCAGGAAGAAAGGGCATGGGAGTATAAAGGGTCTTCTTCTCTCATGCCTGTGTCATCCAGGAGGGGATCTTTTCAAGGAGACCATCCCTTCACATCTCATTGACTAAAGTGAGGTCACATGTACACTCCTAGACTACTCACTAGTGAAGAGGAAGGCATTTCCATGAATGGTTTGGATTATCCCTGTGGCTAGGTACCTTGCTACTAGAACAAGGAAGAGGGAATTGGCTGTAGGAAGGCAACCAATAGTGCCTGCCATACTTAACTCTGACTCCTCTCTGGATTGGCCTCTCCTGTCCTCCTCACCTCCACCAGGGAGCCTGCCCTGGTTTCCACCCTTGTCCAGCACACCCTTTTCTACCATGTAATTGAGCATCACCCAATTCAAGTCTACTTTGACAAGCTCTCTATCTTTTCATGTTCAAATCTTGTCATCCCATGCAGTGTGTGAGCATTGGGAAAATAATAGCAGCTACTAATGAATAATTGTGTGCCAGACACTCCTCTGGCCACTTGTAACCAGCTTCCAATGTCTGGTTCCAATGCTCCATATCTCCTGGTGTTCACAACCTTTCGTGTTCCCCTCCCACATTGTACCAGGATTAAGCTGTGTGGCCAGTAGAATATACAAAAGTTATGGCATATCACTTTCAAGACTGTATTCTAAAACACACCATGCCTTCCATCTTGGTAGCACACATTCTCTTGGATCATTCATTCCAGGGGAAGTTAGCCACCACGTCAAGAGTACCCTTATGGAGAGGCTCACATAAAACCTAAAGCATTTGACCAACTGCCAGCAAAAAATGGAGGCCTGACCACAACCACAGAGTGAGCCTGGAAGTGGATCCCCGTTAAGCCTTCTGATAACTGCAGCCCTCTCTGACACTTGACTGCAACCTCATGAGAGATCCTGAGCCACAACCTCTCAGTCAGTCCGCTTCTGGGTTCTCCAATCTTCAGAAATTGTGTGAGATAATAAATATGTGTTATTTTAAGCTGCTAAGTTTTGGGGTAGTTTGTTACTCAGCAGTAGTTAATTGCTATAGTGCTATATCGTCACGTTTCATCCTCACAATAACCCTGATAGGTGGAGTTTGTGTCTTGCATGCATGCATGCGTGTGTGTGTGTGTGTGTGTGTGTGTGTGTTTGAGAGAGAGGGAGAGAGAGAGAGAGCACATGCATGCACACACACAGGGAGAGTGAGAGAGAATCATAAGCAGGCTCCATACCAGCACAGAGCCCAAAGCAGGGCTCCATCACACAACTGCAAGATCATGACCTGAGCCAAAATCAAGAGTTGGACACTTAACCGACTGAGTCACCGAGATGCCCCATTCCTTCCATTTTTAAGATGAGAAAACCAATGATGAGTGCAGTGACCTCTCAACCTGGAAAGCAGCACAGCTGGGATTTGCCCTCATGGTTATTGGATTCCAGAGCAGAGGAGAACCTGTTTCTGTTTTCTCAGCTGGAATGTCTGCAGGGTGAAGGTTGAGGAACAGAAGAAGAGGAGGAGGTCTCCTTCTCTGACATGTTTCCTCTCACTTTTTAATTCCATACATCTAGAGTGTATATGTGATTCTGGGGCAAGAAGTTTTATTAGAAAAAACAGTGGAGTTTTGAGAGGCTCTTGAGTAACCCTGGACAAATTTTTGTGCTTTTCTAGGCCTTAGTTTCTTTGTCTGCTACATGGGGAAGATAACCCTGGTCCCACATGGCTCACCAGGAAACCGTGAAGATCAAGTGTGAAAGGATTTTGTAAAATGTGAAGTATTGTGAGTATGGAAAGTTCTGCCTTGAGTACGGAGCACCCCTGACCCAGGGCCCTCCCAGTCCCACACAGCTACCTCTGCACAGGTAGCCAGTGCTCCCCCTCTTCTCTCCCACCTGAATTTAGCTTCAAGAGACAAAATATTGAGAGAAGTTTAAGGCCCCGACTCACTTCTTTAGCCTCATCCCTCACCATGACCCCTGATTTAGGCCACACTGAAGCCATGCTGAACTAGCGGAAATTCCCCAAGCCTGCCAGGAGCTTTCTGTATGCTGAGACTTTATCTGTGCCATTTCTTCTCCCTGGACACTGTTCCCAACTCCCTGGACACTGTTCCCAACTTCTCCACCTGGTGTGTTCCTACTCATCTTTCAAGACTCAGCTTAGATGTCCCCACTTCTAGGATGCCTCTCTTGACCTGGTTCAGGGCCTCCTACTTCTCCCCTTGATTAGCGCACCAGCCTCCTGCCTGAGCTCTTGGCCTCCAGCTTCCCTTTTCCACTCAAAGCCCCCATGGTGCAGCCAGAAGCCTTTCTAAAACACAAATCTTGTCATGTCACTCCCTGCTTAAAATAACCAGTCAATGGAATAATCCATCAATCAGTGCTTCAAGGGCTTCTCCTTGCCCTCAGGAAGATATCCAAAGCCTTCTGCTGGAACTCAAGGCTTAGTCCCCAGTGGTGTCTCCAGACCCAGCTCTCCTGTCTCTCCTGATCGCCCTGCCCAGCACAGCACACCCCTGCCACATTGCTCTTGTATCCTATCTCAGACATACCTTGCTCTCTCATGTCTCCCTATCTTTGCACATCCCATTGTTTCTCATGCCCATTCCCTTCATCTCCACCTGGGGACTTCCTGCGTAATCTTCTAAGCCAGCCCTGATCTAACCTGTTCTGGAAGCCTTTCCTGATGGCCCCAGGAAGAGTTTGTGGCTTCCTTTTTTTTATTCCCTATATTCCCTATTCTTTATTATTATTATTATTATTACTATTATTCTTTATTCCCTACTCATGCTTTTGTCACTGTGTGTCAGCTTGTCTGCTTACACTAGGAGTTTGCTGTATCTGACACATGACTGTGTCCCCAGCAGTGCCAGCACAGGGGCATAGAGCAGCCATGCAGGATTTGTCGGTTGGGTGTGTGGTGGAACGAATGAATGAATGGATGGTGAATGAATCCATCCTTGAACCATCACTTCTTGGTCAGCTCCAGAACTGCTATTTCCCAGGATAAGCCCATTTTATAGCAAAAGGGGAAGCAGGGGAAGGGACTGCTCTAGAAGGGAGAAAGAAAATCAATAAAAATGTAAATCTAGTTGAGAAAAGCTGTCCCAGGCTGGCTGTGGGGAGAGATAAGGCTGGGCAGGCTGAGCCCTGGCTGACAGTGGAAGAGAGATTAGGGGACAAGCAGAGCTGCAGCCAGGGCAGTGTGTCTCCCTCTGTGATGCCTCCTCCCTCTGTCTTCACCCCCATCCTGCCCCCATGTTCAGTGTGTTCCTTAAATTCTCTCAGGGACAGGGGAAGCAAATGTACAAATATTAGTCATCGGGTACACTGCCCGTATATTGTTATTTGGTCTTCACAACTTTGGGGAGACAGGAGAGAGGAAGGATCAGCCTCACCTTCAAAGTGAAGAAACAGATGCAGAGAAGTTAACTCATTTGTTCAGGGTCACACTGTGAGTAAATGGCAGTCAGGATTTGAACCCAAATCTCACGGACTCTAAAACTCTTTTCTTTTCACTCCACTCCGCCGGAGGTCTACAGTCAGACTTCAGATGGTCCCCAACCTCAGAAATCAGATGCACAAGTGTTTATATGACTGTGCAGTTTTAATGGAGATACATCTTTTGATCAGATTCTCTAAGGTGGTTGTCATCCACCCTCCATTATCTATACCATGAGGTCTCCCTAGAGGTGGTGGCCTTTGAGTTGAGTCTGGAAGATTGGGTAGGACTTTAGGAGGTGGGATGGAGAGCCAAGCCATGGGGTGGGGATGAAGAAGGCCTACTAGGTAGTGGGAAGTGCACATGTTGGGGCATGTTAGGGAGAGAGTAGTCAGCATGGCCAAAGAATGGCGAAGGTGCTGTGGGTTCTTGCTCTTCATTTATTTGCACTCGTCATGGCTCCTGGCTCCCAGCTCCAGGCCAAAGGGCCTCTGGGAAAGGCATCGAGATGTTCATTCTGGTCCCAGGAGAAACTGCTAGATTTTACCACCGGTCGACACTAGCATGGAGACTGAATCCTCCCAGCTTCCAGAGGCAGGGTGAGAAGAAAGTGAGCTCACAGATGCAATTGCTGTGGCTCCTCATTGGCCAGAGGCCATAAGAGCATGGCTCCCTGGAATCCATCAGTCCCTGGGAACCCCTCCAGCCCTGACTTGCTCCATCCCTGGCTCTCAGCCCCATGTCTCTCTTGCGATGACTCCTGGAGCCTCCTTACCCTGACCAGCCTGGGAGATTTTAAACACAAGGACCTCATTTTCTCCTTCAAAGCTCAGCTTGACCCAGAGGTGGATTCAGCATGAAGCTAATGCTGCTTGAGTATCTGGGTCTCTCCCCAGGCCCAGGAAGGGGCCTCTGCAATGTGTTCAGGTTGTCATATCCTTGGGAAATTTGCAAAAGTAAGATGCTTTAGCCATAAGCAGTTAAGATTGCTGGTTCTTTCTATTCCTACTACTTGTGTCCCAGTTTTTCTTTATGTGAGGTGGTTGGAGGGGCCATGGGCATTTCTGGGATCTGGCTAAGGGGCAGTTGGATGGGGATCAACTTAATTTGGGTTCACTGGGATATATTTATGTGATTCTTCGTCACCTCTGTATATAGATAAATCATTGCTAGCTACCTCTGTGTAGAGAATGGTGTCTAGGAATCTTCCTACTCACTGTCTGACTCATTCAGCATTGTGACATCAAGGTGTCATATCCAGAGGTCATCTCGTGACATGAATGTGTTTTATGCTGCCTGGCCCTGGAAGTACATGGGCACCCAAGGAGAAACAGGTTTGCAATGACAGAACCAGAAGCGAGACTGCAGAAAATCCTTCCAATCGTCAGGGGGAAAAATGTATTTTAGAGGTGCGCACAAGAGTTAGTAAAAAAAATATGCTATTTTCCTGAATTGTGTGATGTATTTTTTTATTTCTTTTTCTCATTATAGGTAAATATTTTCTTTCTTACCAATTTTGTTCTTTTTCTTTTAAAGAGGGCTCCCCAAAGATTATAAGCTTCAATTCCCACAAAACCCTGTCTTCACTACTTATGTTCTGTCTGATCTTGGGCAAGTAGTTGCCTATATTTTCTGAACTGTTTCCTCTTCTGTAAAACTTGAATGGCGATTTGGACAGGTGAAGACTCAGAAACTTCATGACCCGATTCCATTTCTCAAACCATTACTAGAGGAAGTAACCCAGTCAAATGAACATTAGACCAGAATATACAGACAGGAAAAGATGTCATATATAAGAAATAATAGTGAATAATGAATCCAGTAAAACTTAAATCCAAATAGCCAGAAATAATGTGGTGGTTGCAAACTCTAATGCAGTTTGTAAGAAAGGAATTTTGTAATATAAGAGACATTATGCAAGAACAAATTTAATAATAAGCTGTATCTATAACTCCAGATTATTTCTGCAAAACCTCAGAAAAGGAATATAAACATATGAACAGCCTCCTCTTATTGGAGAAGACTTTGAAATTCTTGGCATTGGTAAATACAGGCTCAGATATATGTTAAACATTTAAAGATATCAACCAATAGAGTCAAAATGGGAGTTAGAACTTCTGTACATTCCTCTTCCTCTTCTTTCACGTGGGAGAGCCTCAAAGCCCTGCCACAGGGAGCTGCTCAGAGGCCCAGAGCTGCATGGCTCTCCTGCCCGACTCCTGCCCCACTCCTGCCCCCAGCTTCTCCCCTGCCTCCAGCACAGGGCTCAGGAAGCTGCTGCTGACAGATCTGTCTCTAGCCTCCCAAGCAGCAGGTCCCAGCCAGGTCAGGTGTTTGCTGGCAACAGAATGGGCTGGAGTAGATCTGGGAAACTCTCTTTCCTTCTCAGGGAGATAACCAGGCCAGATAAGATTGGCCATAAAACAAGGCAAGGCCACTGAAGATAAGGACTAGTGGATCAGAGCAAGCGTTCCACAGACCCACTCATTTCATAGAGCCCGACATTAACAAATCCCAGCATTACAGGCCTAGGTCTTACAAAGAACACGTCCTTACACCAACTCAGGCATCACAGAGAACCAGATATTACCCCTAAAACATGCTTATCACAGAACCAGACATCTACATAGCCCCAGGCCACACAGAGTCAGACACCAGGAAGGAAATGGTGAAATTAGGCTCTAGTCACAAAAGTAACAGTGAGTTTGGTGGGCCCTGGTCAGAGGTGTGAAATCTTGGCAATGCAAAAGTACCGGTGAATGTGTGCAGAGTGCGTTTGGTCTTTGAAGTCAGAAAATGCCCAAGTGTGGGACCTGAGTCTCCCTCCCGACTGGAGCCCGAAGGCAGAGACTAGGCCTCACCCAGACTGTAGCTCCCTGAGGGCAAAGGACTGGGACTTCCAGAGTCCAGAGAGTGAGCCTCCCCGTCAGCTAAGCTTCCCAGGGGCCCTCACACAGGGTTGCTGAAGGCCCTGACCAGCCTGGATGTTCTGTGAGGCCAGCTCCCTCCCTAGTGGGTCCCCCTCAGAGCTCACGGCTCTGCCTCCAGGGGGCGCCAAATGGACACTTCTTGACAGAGGCGGTCCTGGCCCCACCTCCAGGCTGAGTGGGGCTGGGGAGGAGGCCTGAGTCCATCCTGATCACACAGATGGTTATAGCTGGAAGGGGCCTGAAAGCTGGCAAGTCCATTTCCACCTGACAGAGACAGTGGCTGAGGCCCAGCGAGGGTGCTCCAGGTGAGAGGCTAGGCTAGGACCAGGTGTGCAGGGCAGCCTGGCCTACTGTTGTCTACTCTATCCTAGGGCTTGGGAGAAAGGTATGCAGTCCTTCCACCAGGAAAGCCTGGTTTCAGGTCAGCCTAAGGCTAGGGGAGGAAGGGGGAAGACCATCTTGCATTAGAAGTGGCCAACACACCAATCCCCTAGACAACTCTTTGGTTCAGATGAGTCACAAGGCCCAGAGAGGGTCAAACTTGCCCAAAGTCACATAGCAAGTTAGCAGAGGAGTCAGAATTGGAAAATGGGGTTCCTGACACCCAATAGTGTGCAAAGAGCCCCGAGGAGGTACCCCCAGTGGCTGCCACACTAGGACCAGCTCAGGCTGTGTATTCCTCAGGCTTCTTTTCTGGCCCTGACACTAACGGCTGCTGCTGCTGTAGGCCAGGGATGGATACCGCGACCTGGGTCCTCTCCTCTTTGTCCTGCTGCCTTAGGATGGCCAAAATCAAGGCGAAGCAGGCCAGGGAGCCTGTCTTAAAGAAGAACTGGAGGCCGACAAACCTGGAAAAGAGCAAAGGATGTGTGAACTCAGGACCTCCCTTGTCCAGGGATTGGATAGCCTTGGGCCGGGGCAGAGTGGGGTCAGCAATCATCACCCATTGTGTGATCAGAGACATTGAGACCTTGAGGGTGGAAGAGAGGCCTCCAGCCCAGGGCAGTGGACCCCATCACCTTGGCCTTGGTTGGGGAGATGGGGAAGCCCCTGGAGTCGACCCCTGTGGGGGTCCTTCCCTGGAAAAGGGAGGGGGAGGCTCTGCAGAAGGAGTCCTGGGCAGGGAGGCAAAAGCCTGGGCATCCTCCCCTGCCCTGTCCCCGGCTGGCTTATAGCCTGGGCCAGCCCTGCCTCTCTGTCTAGTGGCTCAGGGGGCCTGACAGTTGCAACTTTGAATCACCCCACTTGCCAAAAAAGGATTCCCTGTCCACCGTTTGCCTAACTCACCAAAGCTCTCATTTGATCTTTCTTCCTATAGAAAGGGCATTGGTCACTCCCAGCCCTCAGGAGCCATGCCCTCCTCAGAGCTAGAAGTGACCAACTCCCTGCTCCCAGCCCTGTTAGCAAGTCCCCTTCGAACCCCTATCCCATCCCAGCAGCCTCTCTGCCTTCAGATTCCTTTGGGCTCCCCATTGCACAGAAGGGAAGACTGAGATCCAGAAAAGACAGGTCTCCCAATGAGAGAGGAGCTGGGCTGGATCCCAGGCCTCCTGTGTCCTAGATAGGCCTTCTCCCAACCCTGCCTCAACTCCCTCTCTTTCTCACAGCTGGGCTGCTCCCCTGATTGTCCCCACGGTCAGCCATGATGACACATGTTCCTGCACAGACCATAGTTAGATCATTTGGGTTCGAGGCTCAGCTTTGCCTGTTATCAGCTGTGTGACTTTGGGCTGCTTTAATGTCACTTTCCTCATCCAGAAGAGTGGGGGACAGTGGCTAGCTTGCAGGACTGGTGAGCTCGCTACCGGCTATAGCACCTGCTGCCTAGCAGGGGGGATATGAATGGGCCTCTCGTCCCTGCTGCTGTCCTGCCTGAGACCCAAGAGTATTTCCAGCAGCCTTCCCACGGGGCCCCTGGCAGCCCCCACCCCAGGTCTCACCGGTTTCGGAGCAGGTCGTGGTCATAGTAGCGACAAACGGCCCGGCGCCCACAGCTCTGGGCCCAGTACACACAGGTGGTGTCGATGGCGCTGCCGTGGAGCACTGGGCTGGGCATCCAGGCTGGAGGAGGAGATGCTCAGGGGACAACAGGGCCTGGCATCCTGCATTACCCAACCCCCTACTCCCTGGCATATGCAACCCCCCAGAGCCACTGGGGCCTCTTGTTCCATAAGTCTTTGGCCCTCAAGCCCACCCCTCACCCTGGTGTGAGATGCTGCCTCCCTGGAGGGCTCTCTAGCTGCTTGCACACCCACCTCCAGGGCACCAGGTCTAGTTTGCCTGATGGACCTGTGAACCCTAAGGTCAGGAACTGGGTGCCATTCATCCCTGTGCCCCCAGGCCCAGCACACGGTGGGTGTCTGATCTAAGAGTCCCAGGAAGGTTCTTTACCCAAAACTCTCAGGAGCATGAACTGGATCCCCACAGCCAGCGTCTTGTCTTCTTTCTTCACTCCCCTAGTAAGCAGAAACACGGTGACGTGAGGATTGAGAGGGTCTCGGCCCTCAAGGGGCTCTCACCATTCCCTGCTCTCTCACCACCCAGGGCCAGCCTTCCCCCATCTGAAGGTCCGTGGGTTTGGGGTTGGGGTATGCTCAGGCTCCACACTCCATTTTCCTTCAACCTGTGGAGCCCAGCCCCCACATTCCAGGCCCCCCCACTGGCCATCAGGGTCCTGTGCTGGCCTCCCTGTGTTCCTGGTCACAGACACCTCCCCTCTCTCCCTACCTCTGGGTCCACCAAATTCCCTCCTCCTACACTTGGCAAAACCTAAAGTTGGCAGCCAGACATGGCTTTCAACTTCTCCAAGTGCTGTGAAGTCCCAGCCTGGTTTGCCCGGGGAAATCACTGGCTCCTCCTCCGTAGTAATACCAGCAGCTGGTGTTTTGGGAGTGCTTACTATGAGCTCAGTCATTCTGCACTGCAACCCACGCATCACCCCCATGAGGCCGTTTATAGCATTAGCCCCATTTTACAGATAAGGAGACTGATGAATGTTTAGGCAGGTTAAGTGATTTGGCCAAGATCCCACAGCTGGTGGGTGTCAAGAGTCAGCATCCGTGAGCACACTGCCTGCAGTAACTCCTCTTGAACGGGCTGCCTGCCGGGGCATCTTATTCCTCTACCTTCTCTCTTTGGGCCAGCCTGTTTTACAGATCTACACGTCTTCTCGTGTTTATGAGGGTCTCCATCCCCCTTCTAATTTTCTAGAAAACAGACAGGGAACAAAAATAATCCCAGCATAATGAAAACTTAGAATTATCCTGCTCTGAGGTCCCCTTATTCCAGCCTCCACCCTGGGAATGCTGACTTTGGCCTCAGGTAACAACTTGTCATCCCAGAAGGCACCCTCAGGACGATGGCCAGAAAGATCTTGGACCGAGAGGCCTTGCTCTGCGAAGGCTGGGCCCACAGTGGACCTACAAGTGCTTATTGACTTGAAGGGTCAAGAACCACAACTGATAGGACTTGGTTTTCTGGATGTACCTCCTGTGGCCCACCCACTACAGGTAGGGTGGGGGCGGGCAGTCAGGTGACACTCCACTTTCTCCTGCTGTGACTGGGAGGCCTGGGCAGGGCCTTAGGTGTGGCCTCCCGTCCCCTGAGGCAAGTGAGGACCTGGGCTCGGGGCGTTGACACCAGCACTATTCCACCCAACACCTGCGGCAAGACCTGGGGCTAACTTCTGACTTTCTCTGGGCCTCAGTTTTCTTATCTGTAAATGGGGAGGAAACTTCACTTTAGCAGGTTGCATGAGGACAAAGACAGAGCAGTGAGAGCCTGGTCTGTTTCGGGGGCCCAGCACACCCGAGTGGCCTCCTTGGAACCCTGCCCTCAGGATTCCTTATCCTGCCTGGGGTTAAGGACTTCTTGGTATCCACCAGGTGTGGCCCCGCCCCTGCTCTTACCTTAGGATGAGCATGAAGGAGGGTGTGTGGGTGAGACTGGCCAGTGCCGCACCCAGGCTGACCAGGAACATGAAGGGCAGCACCAGGTGGCTGCAGGCGGAGTCACAGGAGCCCGCAGGCACAGGGCCTCCTCCTGGCACGCAGCTGCAGTTGGTGTAGAAAACCTAGGTTGGGGAGGGGGCAGAGAAAAGCCTTCAGGAGCCTCCAAGGGCAAGCAGCTGGCCCAGGGCCTGAGGCCCCAGAAGGCCCCAGAAGGCCCCAAGGGCACGAGCCATGGGGGGTGGGGGGGTGGAACTGGCTGGAGGCTGGGATTTCTGACCCCTGCAGCCAGGCACGGACCTGGACACGCATGGTTCACGCACACATGGGCTGAGGCTGCGGGGAGAGCGAAGTGGTGAACAGAAAAGAGAGAGGGGCCTGGAAGAACATCACCCCCACCACACCACACTCACACATTCACACACACACTCACACACACCCACACTCCCCCAATCATACTCACACATACACACCACACAATCACTCTCTCTCACATACACCGCAGTCCCATGTATACACTCACACACCCACCCACACACATACATCCACACTCACACAGTCACATACACACACATGCACATGTGCACACACATTCTCTCCTTCTTTCACCTGGTGATGCCAGAGTTTCCAAATTCCCGACTGTCTGCGCAAGGAATCAGAGGAACCGAGAATGTTTTGGGGAAGGAACTCAGATTTTCCGGCTCAGGGCCCCTCTTCCAGGACACTGGGTTCCAGACTAGACTCTCAAGGGGAGATTCAAGCACAGGATGGAGAGTTGCAGACAGCACAGTGGGCACCCTGGCTCAGCACCTGAGGGGCAAGGAAGGCTTCTTGAAAGAGGGGCGTTGGATTTGGGTCTTGATGAATGAATAGGAGTTTTCCAAGAGAAAAACTGAAATGAGTAGAGGGAAGGTCAAATGTAAGGTCACATGAAAGTGGCAGGAAAGAACCCGGCAAATCTTTCGCTGTGCCTGGAGCAGAGAGTGCGGCAGGAGAGGGCAGAGGGGAGGTGCTCCAGGGCTGCGCTGGGAAGACATGGTGAACAGCTTGAGACACAAAAGGGAAAGCTGGACTACTGTTTCCAGAAACACGGTGTACCAGCGCCCTGCCAATCATACTGCTGACAACAACTTAAAATGCTGGATGAAGTATTGCAAACATTGTCCTGAGTGCATCCATGAGCTGGCAGAAAGTGAAAAATACACGGGTTTGTACTAAGAGCCTGGAACCCAGAGAGGTGAGTGGAATCCAGAAATAAGCTTTGGCCGCAATATGTTTGAGGAACTTGTATTAGGGAGTACAGCTTTCTGAGCCTGGGGGCTCCAGGGCCAGAGGACAAATCCTAGCCCTCCCTCCTTCCAGGGTGAAGTCTACTAGGAGACCCCCGGAAAACTGGGACCCCTCCAGAGGCTGAGGTATGAGTAAAAGCTGACCGCTTTCCAAACTGCAAGGAATGGCCCCCGGGAGCCCAGGGGTGTGTCTGACTGCAGCCCAAATTCCCACCCGCTATGTGGCCTGGAAAGCTGCCAGCCTAGGATTCTTTCAGAAGTGGTCTAGACTGCCGGTGCCCTCAGGCGCCTCATAGGAGCAAAGCAAGCCAGGAAGCCTAGGCTTTTCTTCCCCACAGATCAGTTTCTGACCAGTGTGCCCCAGGGACCCTCGGCCTCTGCTGGGAGACAGGTGTGCAGGAATGGGTCCCATCAGCCCTCGACGGGGTCTGGTCGGCCTGGGGCAGCCTCTCACCTCCAGCCCAGGCGGCCTTAGATGCTTCCCATTGTGAAAAGGGTTGGGAGGCCCTGAGCTGGACTCTGGGAGCGTTGGGAAGATTTTAAGCATGGAAGGGACAAGACCTGACAGTACAAAAGCAGCTCTGGCCCCTGTGAGAGGGTGGGCTGGGACAGCGGGCAGGAGGGAGGCAGGCCAAGATGCCCAATGTGGAGAGTGGTCGGGAGGTGGGGGGAAGGGGAGGAGGATGCAGAAAAGGGTTTTGATTTGAGAGAGATTTAAGGGTTTTGATTTGAGAGATATTTTAGAGGTAGAATTAGGACAAGGCGAGAGAGAGAGAGAGAGAGAGAGAGGAGAGAGGAAGACATGGGATTCAGGCTTGGGTACCTAGGTGCTCTTTTCATTGCCCTGCAGAGCACCTGTTCATGCTAAGGCTGAGCACACACCATTTGGACCTTTGCCCACAGGCTGAGCAACCCACTGGGTTGGCGATTCATTGGAGGAATAGGTAAGGGGAGAAATATGTGAAGGCCAGCTTGCTGGAAGAGAAATCACCTGCCCCCATGCCTTTTCTGGGTAGCAGAAGATTGCAGGGATGGACCCAAAGGGAGAGGCCTTGCTCTTGGGTTTTTCCCAGCCCTCATTCACATTCATCTAATTCTGGCAGAAAGTTCTTCCAATGGATGACTTCAGTCTCTCCAGCTGCCTCTGATTCTCACTCCCCCGGGGGATTCAGCCTCACCCACTGAGCCCCAGATCCCGTCACCACCCACCTCTTTCCATCTTTCCCCTGGTCATTTACGCATTCATAAATGGTTACGATTACTGAGCATGGCCATGCTGGACGCTGAGTGACCCAGCCCTGAGCCCACAAATTCACCATCGACCTGACAGGCAGGCTGGCTGAAAGACTATTCCAGGCCGGAGAGACAGTTCCTGAGTGCTGACCAGGGCCCAGCTGCACCCTCCCCCAAATACTATATCCAGACACAACTTCTGAGGATGATCTGGGGAGGGGGCTGGGCTGGGAGGCCAGAACCCTGGCTTCTAATCCCAGCTCTGGCATTAAGACTTTGGGCAATGCCTAATCCTTCCCTGGGCCTCCATTTAGCACAGTGGCTAGTATATAGTAGGTACTCAATAGGATCACCTCCATTTTTATAGACCAGGAAACCGAGGCACAGATTAAATAATTTGCCTAAGGTAACAGAACCAGTTATAGGCAGAACAGGGATTCAAACTGGGTGGCCTGGCGTCAGTACTCAGGGGCCTATATCTACAAATGTGTATACTGTTCTCTTGGGGATCTTGCCTCAGCTGACAGGGCCTGGGGTCCTCTGGAAGGGTCTTAGGGAGATCAAACCAGGCAAAGACAGTGAGTGCTAAGGTGGCCCAAAGGCTGGGATTATGACTATTGCAAATACAAACAGTTTGCACAGCCCAGGAGGCACCTGCTGGCTCTGAAGCCCCATCGTCCAGGCGCTTTACTCTGCACTAGCCCCTGGAGTCCAGGTCTCTCTACCTGGAGGAATCTTGGGCTTAGATGCTGATGCCCAGCAGGATGCAAAGGGAGGGGTTCCACATGACAGAGGTGGGGAGCTCTGGAGAGAGGGACATGGTGTCATAATGACCAGCCTGACACCATACCATGCTCTTCTGCAGACTGGGGGCCTGAGGAAGGCAGGTATTATCCTCATTTGTCATTAGGGGGCGCTGAAGAGAAAGGGAGAGGAGTGGCTAGCTTTGGTGACCTTTTAAAGGTTCACACAGAGTGCACTGCTGCTGATTATTCTACCCTCTTTTCCCCTCTGGGAGTCCCTTGAGGCTAGCGCCCCTTGCCTCTGGGTCTCGATCCCCAGCACACGGCCTGGCACAGAGGAAGGATTCTGTGAATGTTTGTTGACTGACTTGTCGACCGACTGGGCTCACAAGGTGCCAGCCTCCCCACCATCCCCCTGTCTCCTCGCCTGCACTCTGCTCACCTTCCTCCACACTGTGGCCTCAAGTATGCTCAAACACAGATCGGACCCTGTCACTTGCCTGCTTAAAACCTATCCAAGGCGGGATCCCTAACACTCTCCCGATACGGTCTCTACTGGTGGCCCGGCATTCAAGGCTCTTCTTTGCCTAGGCCTTGCTTTTGCTCTTTCAAACCTTATGCTTCTGCACCAACAAGTTCTTTGCAGTTTCTTGAAACACTGTGTGCGCGTGTGCATGTGCCATGTGCACGTGCTCGCTTTCAGACTCTGCTTCTGCTCCCCCTGCCTGGAAAGCCCTTTCCTGGTGTGCTCACTCATCCTTGAAGATCCAGCACAAATGCCACTTCCCAGAAAGCCTTCCAGGACTTTTCCAGGCAGGATGTATCTTCTTCTATCCTTGCCTGTACTCGTGGGGACCTTTTTTCCTGCCTATCACCACCTCTAGAATTCCTGACTTGTTTCCTTTTGCCTCTCCCCTGCACAGACAGCTGGAGCCAGATCTGGTTCACCCCTGTGCTGTGGGGCCTGGCTCACAGCTGGGCCCAGACCAGCGATATGGGTTAATTGTGAGAATAATCTTCTACATGAGCCAACAGAAGGAGACAGACTGGCCAACAGATAGACAGATAGATAGACAGATAGACAGAAAAGCCACAGAATGAGAGTGCTCAAAGATGGAGAGCGTGATGGATGCACAAAGACAGGGAGGGACAGAGAGCCCCAGGAAGGCAGAGGGAGCAGTCAGAGGCCGGACCCACCTGGCTTTTGTCCAGAGCCCCCTGGATCACCCGCCTTGTGCAGCCTGCCTGGCAGGGGGTGAGGTACTCCACGTGGGTGCTGGGGTCGCAGACAGGGTTAAAGTCGTCCAATGGACAGGAGCAATGCTCTCTGCAGACTGGAACCAGTTCTGGCCCAGTCAGGTCGCTGGGGAGAGAGAAGTCTGTCAGGGGTAGCCTGGCTTTCCCGTCCCCAGCAGATCTTGAGCCGGGGCCACCTTAGCCCTGCGGCCCCCGCTCCCCACCCTGAGAGCAATGGCCAGAGATTTCAACTCCACACAGAGGTTTTTTACTGTCAGGGCTGCTCCGTGTGGGCTCTTTGCAATGGAGATGTGCAAGTGGGAAGAGGTTAGAAGCTCTAGAAGCTACGGGAGGCCTCCGAATGGGGGAAGCAGGGAGCAGAGTCTGATGGAGGCCTCTGAGACCCCTTCCAGCCCCAACAGCCTACAAGCCTTTGAACTGGCAAACATCTCCACTCCTCAATGGCCCTTCTTTAGGGAACACAAGATAAATTCATCCTAGAATTTAGCCTCAGATGAAAGGTGCCTTTTTCTTGATGAGCTGGATTGCTTCCTCTTCTTAGAAAATTCATGTTATGTGTGTTGGACCGGTCAGGACACCTGCCTAGCTGTGGGATCACTGAGCTGTCCCTGCCTCTCACCGGGCCTCAGTGTCTCTCTCAGCTCAGCCGGAGACTCCCTCCTTTCACCATCCTGCAGTCTCACAACCTCTCAGCTCACATCACCACTCTGTTCACTGTGGCTACTGATGACTTAGTCCCACCATTTCCCTTTGGAGGGCCTGCCCCCAAGTCCCAGGAGTGACTCCACTCTAGTGAGCCGGGGCAAGACGGGGTGGAAAGGGGCAGGAGATCAGAACAGAGGATGAGTCCAAGGGGGTAAGTCACCCTGGGAGGGGTGCAGAGGGGGCCCCTGGGACTCAGAGTGTGACCAGACTTCACGACTAGGAGGGAGAAAACCCTCCCTGGAGGGAGTAGCCAGGCTACAGAGGAGGTCGGAGTGGGCAGCTGAGGGTCCTGTGGGCTTAGGGTGGGTATGAGCAGAGTGGCAGGCATGACCAGCTTAGTGCAAACTCAGTTCCCTGGAAAAGAGGCTCAGCAGGGACTGGGGAGGTGAGTAGGACAACCGTTGAGTCAGCCAGCCTGTGGCCAGAGTTGGGAGTGGGGTGGGAGAGCATCGGGGCAGAGGTGAGTTCCACTCCTATTCCTTCCTTCAGGCGGGGGTCTCCCTCTGACAGTGTCTGTGTGTGTGTGTGTGTGTGTGTGTGTGTGTGTGGTGGGGGAGATCATCTCTCCCTCATTTCGTGCCAGGCAGGAGAAGGAACAGTCTGGCACTGCCAGAGCTGAGGCAGCACCAGGGGACTCCACCCAGGGACAGGCGCTCCTCAGGAAGGCCTAGTGAATGAGAGCTGGGGGCTCTTCCTCGGCCCTTGCTCCTTGGGGAGAGCCCTGGCTTCAGGCTTGGTCCCTCACAGCTGGACAGCCCTGGGTGGGTGACTTCACCTCTCTGAGCCTCACTGTCCTCATCTGTGAACTGGGGATAATGGTAGGGCCCATCTCGGAGATCCTGTGAAGGTTCAACGAGACAGAATATGGGAAGAACTGGGTGGGACGCTGGGTGCGTGGGAGACCCTGGGTTCTTGGCAGCTGTTGGTATCATTAGTTGGGCTGGAAGATGAGAAATTCTCCTTAATTTGCTCAGTATGTCCCAAAAGCCTTCTTCAATGAATTAGAGCCCAGAGATCACATGAGAAAACTGCATGAACAAAGAGGAGAACACAGTGAGATGAGATGTCAGAGTCAAGGTGAGAGGCAGAAGGAAAGGGAAATTGGCATGTGTGCTAGGCCGCCTTTTTTCCATTTCCGTTTTGCAAAAATGGTGCTAAAATATCCATTTGCTCTTTACTCTATAAATCATTTAAAGGCCCTGGCTCCCTCCTCAGACTGGGGACTTCAGGGGGCCTGGCTAAAGCTCCATCAGCCATGCCTAGAACAAGGGCTCTGCAGACAGAGGCAGCAGAGTTGCCTCACTGGGAAAAGAAGGGACACAGAAGGAGTGGAAGGGAAAGGGAGACGGGGGAGAGGTTGTACTGTGGGACCAGAAACAGAGAGAAGAGCTGAGCATTTCTGGGCCCTGGGCTGTGCCGCCCGTAGGTGGCAGAGAGCTGGCATGTGGGTGGATGGAGGAAGTGGCCAGAGAGAGGTGGGCACAGAGACAAATGGGGAATTCTAACTGGATCTTGGGCCAGCCTAAGCCTGGAGCAGTTCCCAGGAAGAGTGAAATCATTCTGGAGAAGAGGCAGCCATGTATCTTCCAACATCCTCTCGAAGACGGACCCCACCAGGAGAGGGCATATGTCTGCGGCAGGGTGGGGAGACGGAGAGATGGAGAAGGGAGATAGGCATGGAGACTTTCCTCCTGGTGCTCCCTCAGATGTGGAAAAAGTACTCTAGAGTTTTAGGGTCATGGAACAACAGAATTTTAGTTGCCAGGCTCTAAAAACCCCCAATCTTTGAGGTCTCTAAGCCAACTTCTTTCTAGAGCTTAAGCCCCTTCTGCAGCGTCCATGATAGATGCCTTCCAGCCCCCTGCTCACCCCCTCTCTTTACACTCCTGCCTCCCGCCCGCCCCCCCCCCCCCAGGGATGGAGAGTGTTGTAGGCTCCCAGGTCTGCTCAGAAACGAAGTCTTCCTCAGGCTGGGCGGGGTCCTGCTCTCTAACGTGGCCTCTATCTCACCTCTGCTTGGCCCACAGGGCTTGGCCACTCTGGAGATGGCATCCCCACAAGTGGCTTTGCCCTGCCTTGGCTTCCGCCTCTCCCCAGAACTGAGCTGTCCTGTCTATGATGTCCCCTGCGCCTTCGAGAGATGCCTGACACCTTCACTGGAGACTCGGAGAGAGAAGTCCCACTACTCTGAAGTCAGGTGGGGAGGGGAGGAGAAGGTGCCGCTGGAAAGTGAGATTTGAGGTAGAAGGGGCCCCTAATTCCCCGGGCCTTGTCTGGGCCCCCTCCCAGACACCTCCCCCCACCTGCTTATGCTCAGGCGCTCTCGCACACACTCACCCAGGCTGGTGGGTGACGCCTGCAATCCGGTGGGTGGGGCAGCCCATGAAGAAGAGGGGCAGGCTGAGAAGTAGGCAGAACAGCGCCCCCAGCAGGCAGAGGACTCCACAGCGCATGGGGCCCAGGTGGAGGCGCTTGACCAGGATGCCCCCGACCACGATGCCAGTGATGGCCGATGGGATGGTGAGGCCGCCGATGAGCAGGTTGGCGTAGGACGCCGTGACGGAAAACTGGCGCTCCAGGAACTTGGGCAGGAAGGTGGCCATGCCTGCCACCATGGATGACGTGCACACCTGGGACAGGACCACCAGCAGGAAGATGGGGTGGCGCAGGGTCCGCAGCAGCACCCTGGGGAACACTGTTGGGGGAGCGGGGAGGTCAGAGTGGGCAGGCCAGCCATTCTTTCCTTTCTGTCCCATCCTGCCCCATTCAAGTTTAGACGGATCTATTCCTTCCATCCCGTCTCACTGAATTCTACTGCATTCAATTCTATCTCATCACAAAGGACTCCTGTCCATTTGATTCTATTCTGCTTTTGAAATTCAGTTTCATTCCATTCCATTGAGTTAGATTGCATACTATTTAATCATGCTTCTTTCCATTCGATTCTAGCCAAAATTTGATTCCAGATATGCTATTGGATTCCAGTTCATTCATCTCATCCTGCCTCATTCCATTTCTACCTATTCATCTTAGTTTACCCACTTAGTCTTTTTTATCCTATCCTGCTCTAGCTCTTTCCAAGCCAGCCCAGCCCTTTGCCTTCCTTCCTGTGTCCCCAGCACGGGACAGAAATAGTTTCTATTTCTCCATAGCACTTCACTAACATATCACATGTTTCATTCACTTAGCCATTTTCTTGTCGCCCCACCAGAATATAAGCTTCATTTAGAGCAGGGATTTTTCTCTGTTATGTTAATTGCTGAATCCCCAGAGCCTGGGGCATAGGCTCTCAATAATATTTATGGAATAAATGCAGGAATGAATAAATGGACGAACAGGCCAATACGTGGTCAACTATCAAAATGTTGGAGCAGGACTAAGACCTCCAGAGAAAGCGAACACTGAGCAGGCTCAGTGCTGGGTGGCTTCTCAAGGCAGGACAGAGGTAGGGCCTGAAGAATGGATCTGAAGGGGAAGGACTCCCTGTAGGGACGCAGCAGGGACAAAGGCACGGAGAAAGGCATAGAAGTGACGGGTCTGGCTTTGACAACCTCCCCGGTCTCCTGTTAGCTCCTAAACTGATGTCTAGTGTACAAGTTTCCTCGCTGCAAATCTGCTAACCCGAAGGGCATGTAACATGGGGTAAGTCTGAAAGAGCTTCAGGGCCTTCATCAGCTGGGGCAGCCAGGGTGACAGCCAAGAATGCTTCCTGTTCTGACATGCGCAACTCTCCACTAACACCAAAAGAGAAAGACGTGTTTCTGCCTGCAAGAGGTGAGGTGGAAGTTCACTGGAGGTGTGGGGGAGAAAGGAGGAAAGGCTTTCCAAGATCAGAGGAGCAAACAACCTGGCAGTCGGGACTGCTGGGGAATGATGGCCATGGGGCTCCTCTGGGCCAAATGGGGGGGGGGTCCCTTTTGTTCCTGCAGTAGCAGGACCAGGGCCTCTGTCACTTGAGATCTCTATCTGTCCTTAGAGCATGGCCAGAGCCCAGTCAGCTGGCCTTCTGGCCCCCTGGGCCAGGCCAGGAACTGTTTCTTTAGGCACCAGAAAATAAAGACAAATAGTCTGGGCAGGGTGAGTAGGAGCTGGGGCTATGGAATTCCCCTTCCTTTATGTCCCAGGCCTGCCTCCTGTCCTGAGTCCCTTGCCACGCAGCGCATTCAGCCAGCACTTGCAGTGAGAAGGTATCGCATGTGGCCTTCATCCCAGGTAGCTGTTCCAGCCTCCCTCCCTCCCATGAGCTGCCCAGGCCAGGATTGGCCCAGGCTGTACAGGTGCCCTCATTGTTCAGGTGGGGACCATAGGAGGGCAGGAACTCACCCAGGTTCACCTAGATAGGCCAGGCATGGCCAGGAGTTGCTAGAGGTTTCCTAACTCTGAGTGTAAATGTCATTTGGTATACTATTACCTCCCCTGCCTCACCCACATTCCTGCGCCCCTCTGGCTGCCTGACTCCAGAGGGCTTGATCTCCTTGTTTCTATCCCATTCTCCTTTGTGAATCATTGCACTTTGTACCCATCCTCTATCTCTCTTCAGCATCTGCAGCCTATCCCTAGAACAGATGGAAAATTCCTAGAGGGCAGGGCTATGACTTTCACTTAGATAGGGATACCTGAAGGGGAACTCCAGGGGCACCGCCATCAGGCAGCTGCTTCCCTTAGCTTAGCACTGTGTCTCCTCCATCAGGCAAGCTAGGGCTTCTCCCCATTCAGAGACCGTGTCTCCCTTATCAGACAGGAGCCTTCACAGCTCAGAGGCTAGGTCTTTCCTCACTTTAGGGACTGTGTTTCTTCCATTTGTCAGGGGCCTCCCTTAACTCAAGGATAATATCTCCCCCAACAGACAGGGGCTTCCTCCAGCACAGAAGCCAGCTCTCCTCCATTAGACAAGGCATGTTTTCCCTCCATTTAGGGTCTATGTATCCTCCTTCAGACAAGGTCCTCCTCCCAGCACAGAGATTGTGTCTCTCTCACTGAACAGGACCTCTCCCAGCTCAGGGACTATGGTTCCCCCATCAGACAAGGACCTTCTTTAACTCAGGGACTGTTTTCCTCTAAGAGTTTAGGCCTCCTCCAGCTGAGGGCCATGATTCCTACTCTGTCTGACTCCCCCATGGTCCCATGTGGTCAAGGCCAAACCTCAGATCACACCGATCCCTCCAGAACTCAGCAGAAAGCTCAGAAACCAGGCTTGCTGACCAACTTCAGGGCCTATGGCTAGCCCTGCCTCAGTCTCCTCTAGGCTCACGGAGAAGCTCAAACAGCCAGAGACAATCTGCCCAAGACACCCGCTCCAGGATCCAATTTCAGTGATTGGCCTCAGCTTCCCTCTGGGCAGAAGCCAAAGCAGTGATTAATAAACTCCCCTATGGAGCAGTGTGCTGGGGCCTTCCAGCAGCTGTGGGTGATCTGAGGTTAGGAAGTCAAAGCCCCTCCTAACTCTAGGCCCAGCCCCATGGCATCCAGCCCCCCCCCCCCGCACCCCTTCTTCTGTCCCTGGGGATACTTAAGAACTGGGGGCTGGATTACTGGCAACCCAACATCAAGTCTTAGGACACACTTCCAAGAATTGGTCCTAATTAACTTCCTGTTTCAAAAGTGCTCAGTGGGGGCAGGGGTGGGTGTTGAAGGAAACCCTGTGGCTGTCACCCTCCTAAGCCATAGGCAGCTCAACTTACTGTCCCGGGACATGGTCAGAATAATTGTAGTAGGACAGGGGTGAAAATAATAATTGCACCTTATATAAGTAGTTTTTTTTTTTAAATATTATACAGAAGGCTTTCCATTCATCACCCCATTTGCTTCCTTCTCCTAATAGTCCTTGAGAGAAGCAGAGCAAGGATTATTGGCCCTGAGGTTTCTGAGAGCTGAGAGGAGGGAGAGCCAGGCTTGCTGGGGGAAGGAGAGGAATAGCACTTGAACTTGACCAAGAGGGACAAGGAAGATTCTGATAGATAGCAATAAAAACTGATGTTCCAGGCAGAGGGGATCATATAAGCAAAGACTTACAGGAGTGTATGGTGCTCATGAGGGACCTGTAGGTGTGAAAAATAAATCAAGAAGGGCAGGAAGGGGCTGGATCCTGTACAGCCTCAGATGCTCCTCTGGTCCCCCTCCCCATATCCTGGCCTGAGCTCTCTTACCTTTGATGAACTGGATCACAGTCAGGTCTGGTGCAATCTGGGCTAGGCCATCCTGCTTCTCTGAGGGAGACTCTTCACCCTGGGAAGACACACAATCCAGGACGGTCAACTGGATGTCAGACATTCTGCCCAGAGATGGCCGTGGGTGGGGAAACACTCTGGGAGAGAAGAGGGTATGGGGCTGTCACCTCATCAGGAGCAACAGGGGCCAGCAGCGTTCCATTTGTTCTTAGCCCCAAATCGGCCAGAATGGATTGATGCTGATGTCTGCTGGGTGGGGGTGAGACCTCTCTGGTGCCTGAACACCTTGTAAGACCTCAGGACCATTGCTCCACCTTGGTGGGGGAACCCTAAGAAGGCTGAAATTGAGTGTCTTGCTGATCCAACAGGATGGGCATTCAGAGTGGAAGGTAAGTTGATTTTCAGAGAAAATAACTATCTTACATATACATGTTCGTCCGAGTCAAACCTCGTTCAGTGTCTCTTCCCTGCTGGGCTCTGAGCTCTGCAAGAGCTCAGGGATCATCTTTAGCTTATTCTCTGTTGAAATCTTGGTGCCTAGCATAGGGCCTGAGGTAAAATAGTGGGCACTATTGGCCAGGGGTGCGGCCAAGGCTGGCCTCTTGGAAGAAAAATGAGATGAACGGGAGATGCTAATGTGATGCAGGCAAGCTCGTACGCTGCTCAGAAGTGGGTTCAGTTTGGTTCAGAACAGGGCAAAGGGTCCACACTGAGTATCCCAGGGGCCTAGCAGAATGGGCATTCCAGGACATGCCAGGCCACCAGTATGTGAGCTCCTGCTCTGTCCTCACTGGGACCTGCAAAAGAGGGAGACTTACATTCCACACCTGAGCAAAGAAGCTGCGAGGTTAGGTAACTTGCTCAACATTGCGCAGAACTATGACCTGAGCTCAAGCTTGCCCCAGTAGAACACTCATGCTTTATCCACTAAACCCTGTGAGTCAGAGGCCCCGCTGCAAGACAGGCAGAATTGGGAGGCACCTTCGTGGTGTGATGTGAAGGGGCCTGAAAGCCCTTACTTTGGGTCTTACCCCTCTGGGTGAGGTACCGGGGGTCTGAGCTGTGCTGTCTGACACAGCAGCCACCAGCCATGTGTGGCTGTTCCAGATTGAGATGTGCCATGAGTATCCAATGCAGGCTGCATTTCCAAGATTTTGCATGAAAAAGATGGGAAAAATAACTCATTAGTAGATTTTTATATTTATGATGTGCTAAAATGAGAATAGTTTAGATATAGTGGGTTAACTTAATTATTAAAATTAATGTCTTACACTTTTGAATGTGCTGCCAGAACATTGAGAATTGCATATGTGGTTCACATAGTATTTCTTTTGGACACACTGCCTTCAAGAGAAGCAGGGAATCTCCTTGTGCCTTTCTTAGTCCTAGCCAGGCTATGGAGAGTGGTGCAGAAAGGGCCAGGGACCCCAGGGAGGGGTGCTAGGCCTGGTTTACTGTCCAGGAACAGAAGGAGGAGGGGCTAAGATAAACTATTAACTTCCCAGCGTTTCTTATCAGGGATGGACGGACAGGCTTGCCCTTTGGACAGGCAGAACCTTGTGAGTTCCTTGTTTTCGTGTAAACAGTAAAGATGACCACAGTGTCTGCGTGTACCACCCTATATGGTCTACCCAGCACTTTCACATCCACTGTGTCATCTGATTCCCGCAGCAGTCTGGTGAAGGGGTTATTACTGCACCTACTTCAGCCTTGGTCTCCTCGTCAGTCAAACAGAGGTATTGGACTAGATTGGTGTTTTGGAAACCGGGTTTTTAGTAGCAAAACCCTTTCCCCAATTGAAACCTCACTCCAAAGACTGGTATAAACCTCACTCCCGCAGCAGTCTGGTGAAGGGGTTATTACTGCACCTATTTTCACCTATTTCACAGGAAAGGAAACTGAGGCCCCAGAAGGGGATGTATCACCCAGGGAGCAATGGGCAGAGCAAGTTCTTGAATGCAGGTCCTAGAGCACCACGCTGTCTCATGCTGTGAAAAAGAGCATGGAGTTTGGAGACAAGGGGGAAGGGGCAGACCTTTAGGAGTCGGGAGGTCAGGGAAGACATCCAGGAGAAGTGAGGTTTGGGATTTGTGGACCAGAAGGGAAAGGTTATTTGAAGCAAGGGCACAGTATAGCAGGAGTGTGGTCAGGGGAAGGGTCTATCAGTGCAGGAAGTGATGGGAAAGCCATCCTGACTATGGCCAAGAGGTGCTGGGGCAGGAGCTGAGCAGTTTGGAGGGCCATACTAAGGGCCTTATCTCGTAGGTACTGGGAGCACTGACCTATGTCCTGTCCTGTGTTCTCCACAGGCTCCTGCCTCTCTCCCCAGATCTGTTTTGAGGACTCCTGACTGAGAGCCGGCTCCCGAAACCGAAAGCCTTGTGGCTCTGCTCAGAGCAGGGCTTGGAGTCGGACACATCTGGCTGTGGTTTGCCCAGGTCAGCAGGCCTGCGCTGAGCGAGCTGGTTAGAACTTCCCCTCTGGGGGCCGTGTGCTGACGGCTGCAAGCCTGTGGGACACTGGACACTGTATGTGGTCCTGCACATGGAAGGGCCCTGTCTGCTGGGCCTCCAGGGATCGGGAGGCCATCCTCAGAGGAAGCTGGGTTCCTGGAAAGCTCTGTGTGGAGCTGTGACCCCCAGCCCCATGGAGCCACGCTGACCCTGGCAGGTGAGGTGGCACTCTCTGCCAGCCCACGGCAAATGGCCACAGGGATGGAGTTATCTGCTAGACTTCCTACCGGCTGCGGGAGGGAGATCGTGTTTCTAGCAGAGTGCCTGGAGATCTGAGCTTCACTGAGGATTGTAACATGCTTCAGGCTTTCTCGTATTGAGATCTTTGCAACCGGCCATGCCTTTCTTTTCCCTTTGGCTACCAGAAAACTCAGAACCATATAAGTGGTTCAGTCATAACAACTGAGTTCATCTTTGTGGTCCATGATCCTATGTTTCTCTCTCTCATTCTGACAAATTTTGCTGCCGTTTCTATTTTCCTGCTTCTTGGTCTTGACTGAGTGATTCAGCCCAAGTCCCGTGATGCTCTTCCTGGGTCTGAATCCCAGCGTCACCATTCACTAGCCATGTGGTTGGGTTACTTAATCTCTCTATGACTCGGCACCTCAGGTGTTAAATGAGGGTAACAGCTGCACCTACTTCGTGGGTGGATTACAAGGATTAAATGAGATAATACATACAAGGGCTTAGACCAATGCATGCTACAGAGTAGGCGATGGATGTTAGCCTAATTCCCCACTCTTTTATTAGTACTATACATGAGTTTGGTGTGAGTTGTAAGAAGAATGTTAGGAAAAAAAGGTAATTTTTTCCATTATTTTTCAAAACTCTAAAGAGCTAGCTGGATCAGAGAAAGATATTAAGAACAAGCATTCCTAGCGGTCAGGCCTTGAACAACCCACTTCACACTTTGCCTTGTTTCATTCTTACAAAAACCCCAAGATGTGGATGTTGTGATTATACCCATTTTATGGATTTCAGAATTATAAGTTCAGAGGCAGGATTTGTACCCAGACTGGTTTGGTATGGACACCACGTGTCTAACTCCTGCTTCTGCTGGCCTCCTAGCCTCCACTCAGACGCCTCAGGCACCAAGGAAACTCTTGGGCTAGATCGGCTTCCAGTCAGCTGCCTTCTTCAGCCTTGGTCTCCTCGTCAGTCAAACAGAGGTACTGGACTAGATCGGTGTTTTGGAAACCGGGTTTTTAGTAGCAAAACCCTTTCCCCAATTGAAACCTCACTCCAAAGACTGGTATAAAACCACATAAAAGTAGAACCTGTTGAAGTGTGTGTGTGTGCGCGCGCGCGCGCGCGCGCGCGCGCGCGCGCATGCAGGGAGGTGGAAGGTCCTTAGTCCTACTGGGGGATACCTCTCTTCAATCTCCCTATGGTGGCACCCTCGGTGTTCTCCCTAAAGTGGCACCTTTGGGGTTCTGTTGAAGCCACTCAAGAAGATAACCCCAAAGGGCCTTCCAGCCCCAGTATTTGAGGAAGCTCTGATCTACATCAGGCCATGAAGTGGGGAGGACTCACTTTAGCCCTTTGGGGCCAAGACGTGGCCTTATACAGACTGGTGCAGGGTGGGGTGGTACTGGCCCAGCTCTGGGCACAAACTTGACCCTCTCTGGGCCCAAATCCATCCATCTAAGATAGACTAGGGGTTGAACTGGATGATCACACAAGACCTTCTGCCTTAGAGAGTTGAGGAGAGATGAGGGTGGAGTCACAAGGCCTGGGTTGCTAGAGACGGGGAAGGACACATGAGCCAGCCTATGCTGGCTGGGAAGGGTCTAGAGGCAGTGACTGCAAGGGAGAGGTACCAGGCACAAGACAGACACAAGTCACCTTGAACCTCACAGGGGCTGCAGAAGGAGCACAAAGTCTAAGGGGAACAGAAGCCTTCTAGCTGGCTGTAAGTCCTGGGCTTTAAGGCCATTGCCACTGCCCACTCCTGTCCCCACCCTTGACCATTCTCCCAGAGAAGCACATCAGGTTAATGATTGGGAGAAAATAGATTTCACAGACTCCTAGACTCATAGGCCCAAATTGTAGCCATGTAGAAACGTGAATTTTGAGAGGCACAGACCATATGAGGCATAGAATCTTCGAATAATAGAACACAAGCACTTGAGAATCTTTACTAGAAACACAGAACTTTAAAACTGTGTAATATTAGAATCCCAGACTCTGAGAGACAACCTAGAATAACAGACATGGAGACTCCCGGGAAATAGGAACCGAGAGAAGGTGACTGAAGCCAATGGTGCTCAGAGGCTGGGCAGGGACAGGGGATCTCGATGGATGAGGCCTTTGTCAGCCCCTGGCCCAGACCCAAGGGTAGGCATTCAGAGGGACCTGAAGGTAAGGAGGGTTTCTGACTGAATGGGGTCCTATGACCAAAAGGACAGATGGGACCAAATGACCTGCCGGGGAACCCCTGAGAGGCCATCTCTACTCCACAGGCTCTAGAGAGCCATCTGCCAGGAGTCCTGGGGCTTGACAGAGCCTTAGAGACTGTCTGATTCCAGACAGGGTCCCTGCGGCTTACAGAGAGGTAAGACCTGCCCTGGTTCACTTCTAGAAGGATGTCTGGTGACCACAGACACACGGGCAGAATCAAAGGCAGGAAAGCAGACTCCTGCCCCTTCATGTCCTGTGTGAGCCCCCCGCTCCATCTACCGTCTTATGGTCTTCTCTGTGGAGACTGTTCATGCTCCCCTCCCTGCAGGGAGAGAACTCTAAGCACCAGCCATGGGGAAACCTGAGCTGTCAGTCAGTCATCCCTCTGTCTGTCTGAGTCTGGTCTTCCTTCATTTCCTGAGACCTTCTTGGGACAGAGGCTATGGGCGGCACCCTTTTCTCCCACAGTGAAAGGGCTCATGTACTGCTCCAGAGACGAGGAGCCATTTAGAGAAGAGATCCTTGAACCTGGCAGACCCTTGCCTGATCTTCTACCCATTTTACAGATAAGGAGACTGCGGTCAGAGACCTTCGCCAGGTCACACAACCCTTATGTTACATACCATCACACCACCATTAAAGACTGCATTTACTTTGAGGAGGGTCTTTAGGGGTCCCATGGGCCTGGGAGAAGTTGCTTGAAGGGAGGTGAGAAGTAGCCTCCCCTTCACTTTCTCCCCCTGCCTGTTCCCACTCTCTGCAGAAGCTACACTTCCCATGTCTGTGGGGCTGGACTTTCTGACTGCCAGTTCTGCCTTACCGGGCCCTTCCTCTTGGTCCATCTACGTCCCCTTCAGTGGCCTGAGTGGCCTGGGCCAGCCTGAGTAACTGAGAGCGGAGCTGGCCAAGGCAGCCTCAAGGAGGCGGGGGAACAATTCCTCCCACATCAATATTTATTGCCTGAGAGCTGCTGGAAGCAGATCATCATGTTCTCAGCCTTCGGTTCTTTTTTAAGAACCTCTCACCCCCTTCCTTCCTCACTCCCCAGCCCCAATGTGCTGACAGAATGAATCCAGACAGCCAGACAGGTTCACAGCCGGGGAGCCAGGGTTTCAAAGCATCACAGAGATGCAGCTCTTAAAACCCAAATCTCTGCATCACAGCGGCTTCAACTCCAAAAACTGTGCCTTCGTAGACTTCGAGGCACACAGACTATCGCTCCAGGAATGCAACCTCAAGAGTCCTACGTGACAGAACAGAATGGGGAAGTGACTGGCTCAAGGTCACACAGCTGACAGATGACCACCGAGCCGGGACATGCCTCACCCTTGCTTCTTCCACTGATTCCACCCCATGGCTCAAGTGGTTGTTCTCCACTCAGATTTCAGGCCCAACTTGGAGACAGCCCACAACCAGAAACCCAGGCTCTTCCCTTTCTCTTCTTCATAGAGAAACTATGACTACCCCTACTTCTAAGAACTCACCTCCAAGTTCTAGGAATTCATACCTCATTCAAATTCTGGCCTGAGCTAGGCAGAACCAGTAAGGGCCATCTGTGGTTTCAAGCTGTCGTCTTCCTGTGAAACTGGCCCCTCTGCAGGGCCTGCCTCCCCCTGCCTCCAAGCCCAGCACCAGGCCAGCCCTGCACCATCCTGGGATGTCCCATAGCAAAGCAGCATCTGGGCCCAAGCAGTCCCCCTCCTGGGAGGCTCCTGGACTCCACCATTTGGCCTGCCTCACTGCCAATGCACCGGTTCCCACCTGGACCACAGCCATGGCTGCTGCATCAGTCTCCCCATGCCCACACTCTTCCTCTGTCCCTTTCTCAGCTTTGAACCTGGTCATAGAGCCATGGGACTCCTCTCAAGGCTACCTGCTGCTCTTGAAGCTGGCAGGCAAAGCCTTTCCTGTTCTGGCCCCTACTGGCTGTTCTAACATCAATTTTCGTTGGTCCCCCATATGTATGTCCTCTGCTCCAATGGGGCTGGGGGTCCTGGTGGGGGGCAAAGGGAGATGGGTAGTGAGGTTCATAGAGCAGCCATGTTTGGGGTCGGACAGACTTGGGCTCAAATTCTAGCTTTTCTCAAATTCTAGCTTTGCCTAGCTCAAATTCTAGGCAAAGATATTTCCAGCCCTCTCTCCAAGACCCAACCTTTCTTGCTCACATCACAGCAAGCATATTCAAATGAACCAATCTGCCTCATTAAATAGAATTATTCTTGCTGCAAAATATTCAACAGTCTTTTTTTACAAATCATCCCTTTGAAATTAGAACTACTTAGCGACAAATAATTTATGATTGTGATTTCTCCCCAATTACTAAATAATAAGAAACATATAAACATAAATAAATAAGCATATATATATATATATATATATATATATATATATATAAATTCTTGACACAGAGCTCCTAAAATTCTTGTAAATAAGAGTGCTTAGGGGAATCTTCTAATATTTAGTCTTTGACCCCAGTTCCTGACACCAGTTCCTGACATGGAGCTCCTAAGATCTGTATAATTTCCTAAGTGCTAGGAGCATCTGACACCAAGCTCCTAAATCCCTTGGAATTTCCTGGATGAGAGGAACATTTTTGTTCTAATGGGATGACTCTCAGTGGGCTCTTGGATGGGAAGTGGTCATCAGAAAGACCAAACCATGATTACAAGCTTAGAACTTTCAGTCCTCCACCCCCACCCCCAGTTCTCCAGAGAGGGGACAGGGGCTGGTAATGGAGTTAAGGATCGATCATGTCTATATGGAAAAAGCCCCCACAAAATCCTAATAGTATGGGGTTCGAGGTTGGTGAACACATCCACGTGCCAGGAGCGTGACACACCCCAACTCCACAGGGGACAGAAGCTTCTGCTTTGGGGACCCTCCTAGACCCCACTCTATGTAATCTCATCTGGCTGTTCAGCAATGCCCTTTATCATGTCCCTTGTTACATAATTAGCTGGTAAACGTAAGTAAGTCCTTCCTGAGTTCTGTGAGCTGTTCTAGAAAATAATGGAATCCAAGAAGGGGGCTGTGGGAACTTATAATTTGCAGCCAAGTAGGACAGAAGTTGCGGGTAGCCAGGGGGCGGGTCTATTCTCTTCAAATGAAGTGGGACTTCAACTGTCGGGCTGAGCTCTAACCTGTGGGATCAGATGCTACCTCCAGGTAGACAGGGTCAGGGTGGAGTGGGACACCCTGTGGGTTTGGCCAAGAATTGGTCGGCATGAAGAACTGCACACATTTGGTCACAGAAATGGTGTGTGTGTGAGGACTTGGGAAACAAGAAAATCGAATGTACAGATTTTCAGAATGTCGTGAAATGTATGTATTAAAGAAACCTTGATAAAGTCGACATTAATGGTATATTGAACTTTTATGAAACGTTTCTATTTTGTCATTTTCTTTTGTACTTTGGAGCCAATGTATTGTTTTTAAGCCCTCATGTGTTGGTGAGTCTGTGGAAAACTGGGAGGCCCCACCGACCAGTCATCTGGCCTGCCCAATGGGTCTCCCCTGAGAAAAGACTATCAGCCCCGTAGCTGAGCAGGGGTTTCAGCAAGACGTCCTCCAGCACATCATGGCTTGTTACTTATCTATGAATCTTTGTCCCCACTAGGCTGAGCCTGTTTTAAGGGTAGAGGCCATGTGCTGAGCTCCAGTGTCAGTCTGGCCTAGAGGACACACTCAATGCGTCTTTGTCCCCTCACTGCTCCTGAAAAGGCCAGATTCATTTCTATAGCCGAACCTTTGCCCATGCTGGGTCCACACCTAGAATGACCTTCTCTAGGCTCCCGGCATCCTTCAAAGCCCAGCTCAATTCCCACCCCTTCAGAGAAGTCTTCTCGGACCCTCCCACCCATTCTCCACCTACCCCTAGCTCTCAATATTGCTCTGGCACGGCACGGTTAGAACTCACAAAAACCATGAAGTGACGAGCAGAGAGGTAGAAAGTGTGATGTTTAAAGAGAGGGCATGGGCTCAGAGAGGCTGGGGTTCTCATCCCAACGATGCCCTCACTGGCCCTGTGACCTTGGGGAGGTCACTTCCTCCTCTGGCCCCTGATCTCTTCAGCTGTGGAAGGGGCAGGACATACTCACTCTGTGGGGCTATAGGGGGGTGCTGTGGAGCCTGGACAGGAATGGATTTGCAAGTTGTGAAGTGTAGAGCCAGGAAGGGATGAAGTTTAAGGTTACAAAGGAGAACAAGTGGGTATGGGCTGGAGCCTGGACTCGGGTGGGGATGTGGAGGGGGCTTACTTTGCTGACAAGTGAGTCTGAGACCGCCAAGACCTTTCGTCGAATGCGAAGCTCGTGCTTCTCCTTGGGCATCTCCCTGGGGAAGAAGAAGTAGGGGACAGCAGCCAGGGCCACTGCACCAGCAGAAATGAGGAAGCCCAGCCACCAGGCACCCACCCATCGGGGGTCTTTTGAGGTCAGGCTGATACCACCTAGAAGAGAAGACCATAGTAAGTTTAGGATCAGGATCCCACCACCATGGGACTGGCTTCTGAGACATGAATGACGTGGACCAGGAGTCAGGAGACTTGGGCTTCAGTTGTGGCTTTGCCAGTTATGTCCCATCTGACCTTGACCCTTCGTGGACCTCAGCTTTTTCAATTACTCAGGCATTGTGTGTAGTGGTCAATGTTACGGACTTTGGAAATGGACTGTTGAGTCCAAATTCCTATTACTAACATAACAGCCTTGGGCAAATTACTTAACATCTTTGTGCCTCAGTCTCTTCCTCTATAAAATACAGACAGTTATAGTACCTATGTCACAGGTGATGAATCATAGAAACTGACACATGCAAAGCATTTAAAATAATGCCAGCACAGAGTGTGTGCTGTATAGGAGTTTGTTCTTCCTCATCTTACTGTTACTGTTGTGATGATGATGATGATGATGATGGTGAGGTTTACATTGATGGTCAGGGTTACTCTTGTGCTTCTCCGACCTGCATCATTAAAATCACCCAGAGTGCTTGTCAAAACTACCCAAGACCAACACAAAACTACCATGGGGTGTGGTGGGAAGGTGACCAAGGAGTCTTACCTTTAACAAGTTCCCCAGGTGTAATTAGGACTAGATTATTCCAAATGTGCCTCCTGGCTGGAATGCCTACATCCCCCATCCAAGCCTTGACCTCAAGGCTGAGTCAGATACCTCCTTATTCAATTGCTATAGCGTCCACAAACACTTTATAAAGACACAGATGCCTAACAACACCAACCCCATGAGCAGGGCTGGTTCCCAGGTGATTGGTCCTGAGCTCACCTGGCCAGGGGCCAGAGTACACAACTGGCACTCAGCAAATGTATCTGTAAAGCTGGGGATGAAGTTGGCTTTTGCACTAAATCTCTCCTCTACCTATTATCTCCCCTGCTTCTGCGCCAGCCTGGCAAGCACCAGCACACATATCTCCCTGACTCCTCTGCTTCTCACACACCCATCTGCCCCTGCAGCAGACACACCCCGCCCACCCTGTGAAATCCCCCACAGAGAAAGCGTAGGGAGATCAGTCCACAGGAACACCACATCTGCCAGGATAATGTCAACAGAGCCAGAAAACACCACCACCACCACCTCCCCCCCCCCCCCAGAGTTGGGACACATCTGGGAAACCTAAGGAAGATCACCGGAGCTCATACTTGGCTCCTGGGCCTAGCTTTCTAGAAGGGAGGAAGGTGGGGCAGGGTTATCCCTAGCGAGACTTGTTCAGAGCTGCCCAGACCTGTCCTGGAGGCACGCTTGTGCATAAATCAGAGAACGAGAAGCAGAATCTGTGTGTCCAACCATTCATACATGTGTGACTCTGAGCTTGCTGAAAATCTCCAGGTGAGGGATGGGACTTCTGAGCAGCAGGAAGTAGAAGGCATAGGTGAGGGCTTAGAGCTGCTTAGATGTTACAACCAGGCAGCTGAGATGTTGCAATGACCTGTTCTAAGAGGACTCCTCTCCTACTCCTTGTAGGGTGTCAGAGCTTAGGGACCCCCACCACTGCCCACTCCTGGTGCCTTCAGACCTAGCTTCCATCCCATTCCTTGGCCCACCCCAGCTACTACCTGGAGTAGTGACTGAGGTTCCCTAAATGGTGCCCTCAGCACAAGTTCCCAGACCCTGAGGTGGTCAGAACCGGAAGGGTCCTTAGAGGTCCCCCAATAAGTTTCCATCTGAGGTAGGGCCAAGGTTACTGAGTCCTGCTCTAGAACTCCTCTCCTGGGTGCTTCTCCATTCCCCTGTCTGATGGCGCTTTCCAGCTTATCTTCAGCTTTCGTTGGATTCTGGTTGCTGCTCTGGGAGGTGAACAGGACAGAGAGTATCTCAGAGATGAGGAAGCTGAGGCTCAGAGAGGTTAAGAGGCATATCCAAGGTCAGTGGGATTGCTGGGATTTGAACCTGAGCCCCCTGGATCCTATGAGGCCAGCGATCAGTGAGCTAGCTAGCATCTGTGTGTCCCCGGGGACAACTGTGTGCTCTTGAGGCTCACCTTCTGGCATCCGGTCGATGTCTACATAAAGGCGCAGCATGAGGCCGCCCAGCCCATAGGCCATGCCTGGCCCCATCATGGTTACTGCAAACAGGATCCCTGCAACACGAAGGCTGGGTTAGTCTCCTCTGGCCCTGGCTTCCCTCAGATCAGTGCCTTCCCAGTCTCTAATAGGCAAGAGCTTCTGGTCAAGCCCAGGAAACTCTGGGTCTTCTCTGGACTTTTACTGGCCGCATGGGGCAGAGGTCAGGAACTCATGCCCAGCTCCTACCTCTCTCATCCCACTTCCTCTGAGCCTGGCCCTCCCTCAGAGCCCAGTTCTCACCAAGGTAGAGGGGCGAATTGCTGTTGTGGGCAAAGTCATCGATGTAGGAGATGCCGAAGGGCTGAATGGGCACACTGCCCACGCCAAGCAGGGTCTGTGCCGTGAACATTATCCCCACCATAGCCAAATGTTGGCTCTCCGTGTAGCTTGAGCAGCTGCTGTTGGAGGGTGTTGGGGCTGGGACCAAGGTTTTGGTCTGACACAGAGAAGCCTCGAAATCCTGTGGCATGTCCACTAAGAGATGATAAAAAATATTACGGTGATAGCTAAGATTCTTATAGAGCATGCACAAGATGCAAGGTACCATTTTAAGTGCTGTGTGTATAAATCATTTGATTCCTTTCCCCCAACAAACCTAACGGATGGTTGCTCTCATTATTACCATTGTACAGATGAAGAAACTGACGTTCAGACAACAACTGGCAAAGGCAGAGCTGAGATGGGAACTCGGGCAGCTCAACTTAGAGTCTATGTTCTAAAACCACCCTATTCCACCTTTTTGAGCAGAGGTATATAGAAGTACCAAGGCAACCGTGACTCCTGGGCAGGGCGGGGCTGTCAAAGGAGGTACAGTTCGAACAGGGCCAAGAAGAACAAACAAGATTTTCCAGAAAGAGAAGGTGGGAGGGATGTTTCGGGGAGAGGTCACAGCACATGCCAACCCAGGGGCTTGAGAAAGTCGACATGGCTGGCTCACAGAGGGTGAGGGGCAAGGCCAGGGCTGAGGGCAGGGCTAGGCAGGGACACTGCAGCTGGACTGTGGAGGGCTCCAGTGCCCTTGGCCTTCATTTTGGGTGGGCTCAGTGTCAGCTCAGGACACAGATGCAGAGTTCAGTAAAGGGGGATTTCTTAATTTAGTACCAGACAGTTGTTTCCTGTAGCTCACCAATATTTGGTGAGAAAACTTAAAGAGACCCTCATGCTATTATTATCCCAAATGTGGGTATAGAAGTGGCCTTCTCTCTGTGGCTGGCCCAGCCCTTTCTGGAAGCCAGGACACTGAGAAAAAGCCATGTGAACCAGGGTTGAGGACCCTGACCTTTAACCAAGGTAGCCTGGATTGAAGACTGGGAGACTTTGACAAGAGGCCCTCAGCCCGTCTGGGCCTCAGTTTCCTCATCTCTCAAAAGAGTCTCCTAGAAACGAAGTTCTACAGAAATTCAGAAGCAGAATAATTCAGTGGTTCAGAGCAGGGGCTCTAGGGCCAAGCTACCTGGACATGTCGTGGCTCCACTAGCTGTGGGCCTTGAGGAAATCCCTGCCTCTGAACATCGGTTTCCTTACCTGTAAAGCGGGCTACTGAGAACACCTGCTATAAAGCTGTAAATGTTAAGAGTGGTGAGTGGTGCCCACGCACAGCACCTACTAGACATTAGATGTGATGATTGTCATAAAGCCCTATCTTCTTTGGCCACCCTTATGACCCTAGTGCCTAGCAGGGGGCCTGGCACGTAAGTATTAATGATAAATAAATTAATTAATGTTGGGTGAAGAATGAGTGAATGAAAAGCCTGGAATACCAGAGCAGGATGGGGGCTTGGAGGTCACTGAGCCTAGTCTCCCATTGAAGACTGAGGCTCAGGTGGGGGAAAGGCTTTACTCAGGGTTTCACGGGGTGCCTGTGGCAGAGGGGAGTTGTATGGCAGGGAGGCTGAAGAAGAACATGTATGACCCTGCACAGAAAAAGCTCTGTTAAAGTGGAAATTCTGGACACAGAAATGTATTTTTTTTTTTTCAGCCTTCCAATCAAGCCTCTTGACAGCTCTCCACTCAGGCCTAGATAACGGCTCTGAGCTCTTCATGCACACTTTCTACTTCCTTGCTTCCCCCGTCATTGCCCTTGTGGCTCCTTCCACTCAAAATGCCCGCCTTCCCCCACACCGCAGCCCACTCAGGGCTCTAGGGGCTCCCTCTGGCACTCAGGGCTCTACTGGCTCCCGCTGGCTGACTCCCAAGGAGCTGGACTCTTTCCCAGGGCTGGTGCTACAGAGTGGGAACCCCAGTGTGGGAGCTGATGGGAAGGCAAGGGAGGGAGGGCAGGAGGGTGCTTTCTGAGGCTCTTCTTCCCTGGGAAGCCTTCCATGATGCTAGGTTAGGGCAGGGGCTCCTTGGGTCCCTGTGCTTCCCTCCTTACACAAGTGATACACTGCAGGGTTTTTGTTTGCCTTTGACCCCTGTCCCAGACTGCGAGCTCCCTGGAGGCAATACTGAGTCCCCCGAGAGGGCCTGACACAAAGTCTGCAGCGCTAAGGGTTTGCTGGGTGGGTTGCTGAATGTATGGATGGATGGCTGGCTGACGGATAGATGGATAGATGGAAGGGTGAATGGATGGATGGGTAGATAGATGGGTGGATGGGAGAGGGAAGGAATGAAGCTCAGGCTGCTTAGGTTGCTCTCCAAGGGACAGGCATCTATCTGTCTAGTAGGCCCTCAAAAAAATCTCACTGGGCTAAACAGGGGCTTCACTACTCCTGTCTAAAATTTCTTGCATTTTTAATTTGTTCATTCACTCATTCATTCTTTCATTAATGCCTTGGCTTCTTGTGAGGATTCCATAAATGCATGAATACACAAAAAGTACTCAGAACAGTGTCCAGTACACCAAAAGCGGTATGTGGTGCCATTATTATTATTCCACAAACATTTCGCGAGCACTTGCTATGTGCCAGGCCCTGACGGAGCTTATGTTGTGATTCACCCCATCTCAAAAACACAGTGACATACGAGCAGGCCCTCACTAAGAGAGGCCCAGAGGGTTTCATCCCTCCACCCCAGGACAGCCCCACTCCCCAGGACTGCCAGAAGGACCCGGCCAGGCAGGGACTGAGGGAGTGGGGAGGACCAGCAAGTGCCAATCCTGACCAACGGGCCTGGGGATGGGCCCTGGTGCTCGGTAACACGGCTTCTCAGGTTGGTCTCCAGCCCAGCCCTTCCTGCTCTTACCGGGACTGGCACGGTCGTAGCGGTATGGCTCTGAGATGAAGTGTGGGAGACTCATGAGCAGGCCTGCCAGAGCCACCAGGACAGCCCCATAGCCGATCATTCGGGGCCGGTGGACCCGGCTGCCAAAGTAGCTCACAAACACAATCAGGGCTGTGTTCCCCACCTGCCGAGGGATGAGGGGACCCATTTGAATGGAGCAGAGCTGCTGGAGGCCAGCACCACCCTCACTTCTGTCACCAGTCTGGTGTTCCCATCCGAATAAAGGACTAGCCAGCTGAATGAGAATCATCTGAGCCCTTCTTATGCAGATTCTGGGTCCTCCTAGGAGCACCTCCACTGTCCCATTAGGGGAGAGAAATGAGGGCAGAGTGGACAAGGCTAGCAGTTCAATGTCATTCTGGAAAATGGGTTGGACCCCATGTTAGAACATGGAGGAGGGTGGCCAGCTAAGGAAAGGGTTGTTAAGTTTCTGGGATATCACAATTGAGGCAAACAAATAAAATCTAAAGCCAGAGGACTAAGAATTTCTTGGAATTTCAAGCCTTAGAATAAAATACTTAGGATGTGGGCACTGGAGGGGACTTGAGAGCTTGCAGCAATGGGGCAGGCTTTGTGGCCAGAAGCTGGGGTGTGCTGCCCACTGCTTCTTGGCTGTGATACTCGCCCAAGCCCCAGGCTCCTTGCTCCTGGGGGGAGTGGGGCAGTATCTGCAAGAGAGTTGGTAGGAGGACCAAGTCTGAGAAGGATAGCCACTCTCCATTTTATAGACAGGACAGTGAGGCTCAGAGGGGGGGAGTGGCTTCCCTAAGGTCCCAGAGCTAGGTAATGATGTTTCCTTCCCGCCTCTGACATCTGGTCTGAGAAATATCTGGGGGTGCTATGTAGTCGGCAGGCCTTGGGTTGAGTGTGACACATCACCCCAGGGGGAGACAACAGCACAGAAATCTGCTGTGGGGGAGGGGAGATAGGGTACTCTGGACAGTGGTCCCTCTCTGAGGCGGAAAACGTCTGGTGGAGGTGGGGCTGGGGCACAGCTGGACCCTGATCTCTAAATGCCCCTAAAGCAGCTTGTCCACTCCTCGCCGATCAGCTGTTGACCCCAGACATGGATTTCTGGCAACTCTGAGGAGACATTCAAGCCATGGTATTGCTCCCTTCCCCCCTCCCCGGTCCCACAGTTCTGCCTTTGATCTAATTTAAATCTCTCCTGCTACTATTGAAGTGACTTCCTCTGATTCCTTCTGGGGATAGGCAACAGCCAAGTCCCTGGAAAGGTAAAGGAACCAAAGGGAGAGTGGGTGGACACGAAAATTCTGACTAAAATACCCCCCATGCCCCCTCCCTTGGAGTGCCCCCAAGGGCAAGACTGCTAGTGCGCTGACATTATAGGGAGGCCAGAGGTCAGTTTCTCTACTGGGACGTGAGGAAGGAGCTGGCTAAGGAGAAAATCTTAGGGGCGGAAGCTGTGATGGGGTCGGCTGTGGGCACCAGGAGGGGAAGGAACTATGTCAGGGCGGTGAGAGAGGAGGATGAGGAGGCCCACCCCTGTGGCCGCTCCAGGCCCAGTACCTCGTTGAAGGCAGCCAGCAGCCCTGAGGTCTGACTGGAGAGGCCGAAGCGCTTCTCCACTGTGGAGATGGAGCTCTTGAGGTAGCCGGAGATCATGAGCTGTGCCAGCTGCAGCAGGCTGTGGCACAGGACGAAGAACTGCCGGAGGGGCCAAGGGGGGTAGTGGGGAGGGACAGCCGGCAGGGATGCAGGGAGACAATGGGAATGCAGTCAGAGGGGGTGATGGTTGGGAGACAGAGACAGAGTTGGGGGAAGGGAGGAGCAAGGAATAAAGATGGGGAAATAGAGTCAGAGGAGATAGACACACAGGAGAGAGAAAGGGAGGGAGAGTCAAGAACAAGAGTGGAGAGAAAAAGAGAGAGAGTTATTGGAGTAGCCCATGGCTTCTCACACAGGCCTAAAAACCACACAAGCTGTCCTGCGTGCCACCTCAGACCCACGTGACTGAGAGTAGGGTCTTTATGGGGCCAAGGATGATGGGAGCCACTCTGACCCTCAGAGCTTGCCTTGGCTGGACTGGACCTTCCTCCCTGTTCCACCACCTTGTCCCTTTCTCCGGGAAGCTCTCCCAGATCCCTCCCTACCCACCCCACCCAATCTTCCCTCTGGGAGACTACCTGCACAAACCAAATCCACAAACTGCCCACCCCACACAAACCCACCCCAAACATCTGGCCTCCCTCCTGGTGAACTGGCAGAATTCCCAGAAGTAAAGCTTGCTTCAAAGAAGGGTGTTTATGCCAGAGCTTAAAAACATTCACTCTGTTCCTGAATCTTGGTTTCCTCTTGCCCACAGCAAGGAAACATCCCTGCCACTCAGGGTTTCTGTGAGGACAAAACAAGACAGCACTTGGCACAGGCCCTGGCACCCAGGGGGTACTTGCATGTTTAGGGCTGCCCTTGGTGGAGCCAGAGCTTCCCGACATTCATACAGATTTAGGATCCCTGGGGTCCTTCTCTTTCCTTGCAGGGAAATGGGGAGGCAAGGAGACTGGTCCCCCATTACCCACAGAGCAGCCCTTTTTTTCTTCTCTGGAAGGAGGGAACATGTGCCCAAAACTAAGCTAAATACTTTAGTAGACTGTCCCTTTGATTCTCACAGCCACCCATTCTACAGATGAGGAAACTGAGAAAGGCAGCAGCTTGCTTGGAGTTACACAGCCTTCTCTGCCAGGTCCAGATGCCTCTGCTCCTGGCAGTCCCTGAGAGATACCTTGATGCTATAGAACACACTTCGTCGCAAATCCTGGGGGTTTGGGCTGGCCTTGCCTCCAGGTGTGTCATCTGTGCTCATCATGGCCTTGGTGTCCTTGTCTGGCATCTGGGGCTCCTCATCCATTGGGCCTGTAGGACAGACATCCAGGAGGTGAGGGTGGAGACGGGATCCCAGAGGATGTTCCTGACTCAGGTCACCCAAGGTATTCCAGGCATTGGTGAGAATCGGAGAGTCTGAGCGCCTTCAGCCTCCCTGAGTCCCAGTGATGGGAGGGCCCTTCCTTAGAGGGCATGTGCCCCACGTGCCCATGCTGGCCGGGTCCTAATGGGAACCACCTGTCTCACGCCTTCATTCCATCCCCAGCATAAACCTTCCTTCTAGGGAGACACTGCTGGCCACACTACATACGTTTCAAGCAGGAACTTCAGCAGTAAGAATGTGCAGCCTTAGACCCCATTGGGCCGCTGAGAGACATCGGCACTCATAGAGGTTGAATCTGGCTGTGGGTCTCTCTGGCTCAGTGTGGGATCACAGGTTTGGGGTCAGGTGCAGGGTCAAGGCTTGGTCCATGGTCAGGGCACAAAGACTTTTCCTGGGAGTAGTTCCGAACAGTTACCAACACCCCCACAGGGCACCACCCCGATATGTAATCATAGAGCTAACTAGCCCAGTCTCTACCTCACGCATCAAACCATATTGCTGGTTGGCGTGGAAAAGGCCCTCAGAGGTCATCCCACGTAACCACCCCACTCACCCTGGACAAACTGAACTCTCCAAGAATCGTGATGACTCAGGAGGCAGAGCTATGGTTAGAACCTGGACCCTTGGCCCCATCAGGCGTGTCTGGATTTCTCCATGGAAACCACGTAACCATGTCAGCATCTTACTCACTGGAGTGAAAGGAAAGCTAAACCTCCACGGGGGCATCTCCTGGGGTCTCCTGACATTCTTTTTCTGTTATTGCTGTTTTTAATTTTTTTAACGTTTGTTTATTTTTTGAGAGAGAGAGACAGAGCTCAAACAGGGGAGGGGCAGAGAGAGAGGGAGACACAGAACCTGAAGCAGGTTCCAGCCTCTTAGCTGTCAGCACAGAGCCCGATGTGGGGCCTGAACCCATGTACCGTGAGATCACGACCTGAGCCGAAGTCGGACGCTTAACAGACTGAGCCACCCAGGCGCCCCACCTGATGTTTAATCTCGGTGAGGAGCTCGAAGTCCGGCCTTGGGAGACTCCACCCCTCCACCTACATGGAAACCCCCACCTCTTTGGCCTTCACCCTTTCCTGGGGCCCCACTTCCTGCGGAAGCCTCCTCCATTGTTTCATGTTTTTCAACCTGGCAGGAGTTTCCCCTCATTCAACAAGCTCCTTCTGGGGCCTGGAAATGGACTCAGGACACCTCTGACCCAGGTAGGGGGATAGGGACTCTCCATCTCAAGACGCAGAAGGCAGACTCAGGGAGGGGCTACAGAGGCCTGGAACCACCACAAACAAGGGTTTGTGCTCCTCACACAAGGTACCTGCGGGACTGAGGAATTTCTTTTCAACTGGGATATAACTCACATACCATAAACCTCACCCTTTTAAAGTACACAATTCAGTGCTTTTTGGTATATTCATCACCACTAATTCCAGAACATTTTAATCATCTCAATAAGAAACCCTATACCCGTTAGCAGTCCTCCTTCCCCCCAGCTCTTGGCAACCACTAATCTGGCTCTCTGGGTTTGCCTATTCTGGATATTTCATATAAAATCATATAAACAAAATTGTACAATGTGTCATTTTTTTGTGCCTCGCTGCTTTCACATAGCATGATGTTTAAAGTGCCTCCATATTGTAGCACGTATCAGCACCTCCTTTCTTTTTATGGCTGGATAACAGTCCCTTGTGTGGACATAAGTCACATTGTGTTTATCCGTTCATCTGTTGAAGGACATCTGGATTGTTTCAGGTGTTGTGAACATTCATATATTGTACACAGACATGTGTTCTCAGTTCCCCTGGGTATGTAGCCAGGAGCGGAATTCCTGGGTCACGTGGCAACTCCGTTCAACATTTTAAGAAACTGCCAAACTGTTTTCCGAAGTGGCTGCGCTGTTTTATACTCCCGCCCTCAGCGTATGATGGTTCTAATTTCTCCACATCCTTGCTAATACTTATTACCGTGTCTCTTTGATGATAGCCATCCTAGCGGGCATGAAGTGATATCTCGTGTGGTTTTGATTAGCATTTCCCTAATGACTAACGATGCTGAGCGTCTTTTCACGTACTTCTTGGCCATTTGTATATCTTCTTTGGAGAAATGTCTATTCAGATAGCTTGAGGAATTTGAGGAAATGGAAAGCTGTGTGGCTGGGGAGGAGTCCTTTTGGGGGCATAAGTATTCAGAGGAAACAAGGAGATATTGAAACAAAAGTGACACCTGACAGGGAGGAGATAAAGGGTTGGCCCAACGAAGTAGGGGTGGGATGGGCTCTGTGGAAGTCACTTAGGAGAAAAGGAGGTGAAGGGGCTCCAAGCGATCTCACCCAGAGGAGTTTGATAGGAATGTTTGTAAGCTCTGGTTTCATTCCCCAGCATAGATGGTCACCTACTACAGAATAGATTCTGGGCTACACACTTTACATGCAACTCAGCCTTCATGTGTGCACAAAGCCTCTCTACAGCTCTATGCCTTTGGTGCTCTCGTGAGGACAGAGGCTCAGAGGTAACTATCTCTGCTGGTTAATGTTGGTGCAGAGACTCAAGCCCAAGAGTTAACCTCAACATCACTCCATGTTCCTTGCACAGGATGATGAGAGGAAGACGCTCTTCTCTGTCTCAGCCCAACCAAACCTAACCAGGCCACCTGAAAGGGGCCAGTGCCCTCCCACCAAGGGGCCAGGCCAACCAGATGATGAGGCTGGAGCTGAGTCTGGGAGGGCAGAAGTCACTGACCAGGAGCTCCAGCTCTGAAAGAAGTCCAGGATATGGATGAGGGAGGGGGACAGAAGATCAGTGGACCAGCTTAGAACATTCCACCTTCCCGTGGACCTGGGATCTGAAAGCAGCCACCAGTTAGTGCACTGGGTGGTCGGTTGATCACTGAACATTGAACGGGGCTGGTCAGGCAGGTAGTCAGGCCTCTTCAAGCTCTTCCTAGGGGCTGAGGCCTCTGAGTGGGTTGGCAGCAAACACTCTGACTCTGTGAATAAGGACAAGGCTCCCCTCGACAGGAAGATCCTAAGACCAGGAAAGTACGTCCTCCTCATGTGACATCTCTGATGGCCTTCCCTTCCTGTGAAGATTTTGTCAGGGGTCACCCCTGACTGGAGAGGGGGCAGCGTGGGTGGCCTGTGGGAATGAGGGGAGAGGCAGGGAGTCAGGCCCCAGGAAAACATCCAAACCTATTTCTCTCCCAGGTGGGCAACAAGGTTTGGAGGCTCCAGGTAGGCCAGGTAGTTCCCAGGGCTAGAGCCCATGTCCCCAGAGCTGCCAGGCAAGGGGTCTGTGTGCGTGTCAGTTGGTTAGTCATGCACACAGGCCCACTCATGTCCATCAACTGGTAAGTCACTGGTCTGGCTGTCTCTTGGGAGACTTGTCTATTCGGACATGCTGAACTAGCTAGCTAGCTAGTCAGACAGTCATCATGAACACCTGTCAGCCCGAAGCCTTCAATTCACTCAGAAACTCTGAACATCTGCAAGGTGGAGGCAGAGCCTCTGGGTTTTAACCTGGGGTCTAGCTTCCCCCCTCCATGATGAGAGTCAGCCTTCTTCACACCAGCTGGATCCATGGTGATGGGGATCAAGGTTTCAGAAGTAGCCTGACAGAGAGTGCTACTTTTCTCTGCCTATTCTTTGCTGGAAAGGCTCAAAGTCCTGCCTCCTCCAGCCACCTCCCAGCAGCAAAAAGAAAATTCCAGGTGGGTGTGGGGCTGAGTGTAGGTTTCAAAGTCCTCAGACCTGGGCCTGAACCCCAGCTCTGCCACAGGCAGCTGTGTGAGCCTGGTCATGCCCTTTCATTTTTCCAAGCCCTTTCCTCATCTGAGGTGAGGCATCTAGGGGGGCTGGCCCAGGCCTGGGACACAGTAGGCCCCACTGAGGACGATTGCCCTCCCCTCTCCTGATAACTTTTAAGCACTTCCGAGGCCACAAGGTCAAACTGAACCCATTCCCTTCCACATGCACCTGACCCCTCCAAGTTAACACCTCCTTCTTCCATCCCTAGATTGTCTCTCCCTTTCATCCAAGCCCCAATTTGCCACAGGACCTGAGGACCTGGACCCCTTCCCTCCATGCACACTGACTGGCTTTAGAAGCAATTGCCCAGGTTTCAAACCCCAACGGCTGCAATCCTGCTGTGTGGCCTTAGACCAGTGGCCCCTTTGCTTCTTCATCTGCGATGCAGGGACTGATATCCCTACATCCCAGGACAGAAAGCACCCACCAAAAATCAGATCCTTCCACCTTACGTTCAGCCTGGACACTGAAAGTCTGAAACCACATCTTACGGTGTACGTTAAGTTGACCTTGCAATTCCACTGTCTTTATTAGCGTTTCTTCTTCTTAACTCTTCCCAGACTGACCAGCTCAAGCAAATGGCTTGATTGTTCATTACAGGACGGCTCGACTCTTCAAGGGAAACCATCAACAGAGTGTGTGTCTGATTCTTTGAATCTCTGTGCACAAAATCCTCACCTTGCTGTCTCCACCAGCAAACTGTTGTATCATGATTCCTACCCAGTCCCAGTCAAGCCTCCCTCCTCCACCTCCCTCCCCATACGAAAGGACCTGCCTTAAAACAAACTTTCAATTCTCAACAAATATTGACCTCACTTCCCCACTCTGAATCACTGACCAAGTTTTGAGGAGTGGTATTATCCCCCATCACGGTAAACTTGGTCTTACCAACAGGTTGTGTCAGTAATATGTGGGGAGCCAGCATGGACATAATACATAGCAGATGTTAAGTAAATGTTATTTTATTCCCCATAAGAGCCAGTCTTTCTGTTATCTATCTGTCCAACCATAAATGCCCCACAGGCCTCCATACTTGTATGCTGACTGCAAGGAACATTTCCACATCTGGAATTTGAGAATTCAGAGAAAATTCAACCCCAGAAGCCTGGGAATTTGGGAGGCTGGGAGACTCTGCTCTCTGGCTCACCCTAATCCCCTACAAGAAGTGATTTAGAGGAGCTTGTCTGATGGGGCTACCACAGACCAAGCAACACTATGTGCTGTGCTGGGCTAGGCTGAGCTCACTCACCAATCCTCCTACCAACCCTTTGAGACAGTGCTGTGACTCCATGATATAGAGGAGGAAATTGAGGCACAGAGGGGAAGCAATTTACCCAGAGTCCTGAGGCTGGTAAATGGGAAAGCCTGGATTGGAACCCAGATCTATGTGACTACTGAGCCCCCCCCCCCCAGCAACCGTAAGAAGGCTGGCTGCAAAGATGGCCTTAGAACACATGAAAAATGATCCCCATGTAGCCATTTCTTATTACAATCTGGCTTCTGGCCTGTGGATTGGGAACAGTTTTCCATTCTACCAGCTGATTCTTTAGCTAGTCAGTCATTCACTGTAAGTCAACAGCTTCTTCTGATGACCTCAGAGAGTGCTGTCAGGGTAAGGCTGGAGAAAGAAATGAGGTGAGGGGGACATATGGGATCTGAGTTCCATACCCCGGGGGACCTGAGTATGGGGGTAGTTTAGGACTCATAACCAAGGCCCAGATTTGAACTTTCAGGAGTGATCTGCTGAGAAATGCCAAGAGAGCCTGTGAGAGTTCCCACATCCTGAAAACCAAAGGGGAACAAGGCAATGACTCTTTCTCTCCAGAAAGTCCCAGCCTGTCTCCAGCAGAGAGAGAAAGATCAAAGATCACTTGACCCAGTATGGCCTTGGGCCAGCAAGTAGACTTCCCTGAGCCTCTGCAAGATAGGAAAACTAAACCTTACTCTGAAGCCTGTGTGAGGGTCACACAGGATAACGTCCTTTGTCAACATCAGGATGTCCCACAAGTGGCATTTTCATCTGCCTCTGCCCCAAACTCACTAGGGAATCTATTTCCAGGTCTGGCCACCAGGCCCCAGAATAACTTGTACTCCTTCCTGTGGGAGACTCAGCCCTGGTATCAGTCTCTCACCTCCTGCTGATCCCTGAAGCAATACAGACCCCTCTGGATGCCTCCCTCTGCCATTTCTTGTCCTCTCCTCAATCCATTCCACCAGCTGCATTCCAAGGTCTTTTTTTTTTTTCCTAATAACTTCCCTGTGCAAGAGAACGAAAGGTCTCTCCTCCACACTCTTTGCCAAGGCCACCAAAGCAACTAGCAGAGATAGAGTATAGGGCAGAGGTTACAGCGGCGAGGCCCTGGCCAAAGGCCCATGTGCAGTTGTGTGGGCTGTGCACCACTGAGTGTGCTCTCTGGAGTGGTGTGGCACATGGCGGTCCTGCCTGGGGGGCACATCTGACTTCTAGACATTTGGGGGGGCTTGCACAATGCTTGCATTCTGAGTGTTTTTAGGCTGGTTGCCAGCATTTAAAAACAGGAAACTTCACATAAAACTCCAGATTTTTTTGCTGCTTCTTGAAAGATTAGCAGATCTGGCAACACTGGGCCCACATTCTCCTATGCCAACACTCAGCTGGTCCAAGCTGCTAGGCCTGCACGTGGCAATTTGCCCTGCTGGAGTCTCTTTTGGGGGAACGCCTGCCTGGCCTGTTTCATGGACCCTCTTCACCCACCTGTGACTCCACAGCAACACTGGGCCTGGGGAGTCTGCAAGACCGGAAGCCAGGGCTTCTGTTAACCCTTTGAGGGGCGAGGAAACAGGACCGGAGAGGACCATGACTTGCCCAGGGTCACCCCATGTGGGAAGAACTGGTCTCTGCTGGTTCTAGAAGTCACGATGAAGATTTATTCTACACTCCCTGACAGCTCCCTGAGGCAGGCCTCTGGGGACCCAGAGGCCAGCAGCCCCAGTTCCTGCCCTCAGGGAGCTCCCAGTGTCTGTATGGGGGGTGAGAGGCAGACATCTAACACAGAATCACAGTGAAATGTGCTCACTGATGTGATACAAGGAGTTTCAAGCCTACAGAAACAGAGCAGAGGCTCGAGCCTAGACTGCAAGTTTCCGGAAGGCTTCCTAAAGGAAGAAACATCAGAGAAAAGGGCAGAAGTATCAAAGCACAAAGAATGCTCAGGGAACAAATGGTCTGACAAAGCTGGAGCCCTGGAGCCAAGGTGAGGGGGTGAGGCTGGAAGAGCCAGACTTGACAAGCCTTGAATGGCAGACTGAAAGGCTGGGCTTTGTTCTGAGCCCAGGGATGAGCTCTGATTTGGCCTCCTGGGAAGACCTCCATGCCTGTGCCTGTGCGGGGAGAGTAGAGGAGTCAGGCGGTGGGCAGGGATTAGGAGAAGGCAGGGGTGGGGTCCAGAGCAGCAAGGGACTCTGGGGCCTGGGCCAGTAGTGGCAGTGGGAATGGAGAATAACAAGCCGAGATACTACAGCAGGAGGTAGGAAGGGCAGGACTTGATGGGAAATCAGCTGTGGGGGGTGCAGGAGGCTGAGGAATCCTGGGGACAGGGGTGGAGAGGGGAGAAGCACAGCTCTGCATTTGGGCATGCCAGCATTGAAGGCCAGGATTACAGAGTGGTGATGAGTTCAGACTTGGCCATGGTGAGTTTGGGGTGGCCACGGGGCACCAAGGGAGAGATGCCTAGGAGGCCGTGGGCTCCAAGAGAGCCCATGAGAGGATATGGGCCGGAGCCAGATCTCTGGTTGTCTGGAGACACGAGTGGAGAAAAGGTAACAGAAGCCACAAGTGGGCAACTTGCCCAGTGAGAGTGAGACGCCTCTGCTGTGTGCCCCATCTGAAGAGAACAGAGCGAAAGAGAAACCCGCCCTGGAACTGTGTTCAGGTGCCAAGGTCAGGAGAGGGGACAGTGTCACAAAGGTGCCAAGATGTTTTTGGAAAATCCACCGGCCTCCAGCACTAACGCACGCACAGCCCCCACAGCCCGAGCCTAGGAAGAGAAATAGTTCCAGCAGCAAGAACTGGGCAATCTGTCCCTCATAACAAAGGCAGATAGCTCTCTCTGGAGGTGCTGGGGGTAGAAGGAGGGAGTGTGGCCAACCCCCGTGTCAAGCCCTTCTTACCTCCTTGCTCTGTATTCCCTCGGCTCTCCGGTCCTTCCTGCCTAGCTCCTGCGGCCAATACCAGCTATGTTTCCTTCCAGAAAACCCCTTCCTGGGCCAGTTCCCTAAGCCCTCGCTCTGGACTGGAGGGCTGGTCAGTCCCCTGCCCTACTTATGTCCCCTTCATGAAGCAGTGAACTCCCTGGGGCAGAGCCTGTCCCATCCTGTGTTCCGATGGACCAGGTCAAGTCCCTGCTTAAACGCCCTGGGTCAGAAGACTTTGGATTCAAATATTTGCTTTGCTACATTGTAGCTGTGTGACCTCAGGCAGCTTATGTAGCCCGTGTAAGCCTCAGTTTCCTTCTCTGGAAGCGAGCAAAGAGTGCCTGTCTCATGGCGTATTTGTGGGATTGAAGGAAAATGCCGTGCCGGGTATGCTGGAGTCCTCAGTAATAGTTAGCCACCTCCTCCCTTCCCACCCCATCCACATGTGAGTATAGACACTTCAGCCTCAAGAGGTCAAGGCCCCTGGGAACTGTTACTGCCTCATCTACCCACCCCTACCAAACATTCTCTGGCCCTGTAGATGCTCGCCATCCCCCAAATTCATCCTGTTTTTTTCACTCCTCAGCCTTTGCACGTCCTGTACACTCAGACTGGAGTGTCCTTCCTCCCCAGCAAACCACTTCTTATCTTTCAAGACCTGGCTCAGCTTAAAAACATGATTGTTGAATTGAGCTAAGCTGAGTGAGGGAGAAGAGAGGGCCAGAGCATGGGGAAGTGGGAGGAGGGGCCCAGGTTGGGGTCGGGGTGGAGTGGGCCCCCTGAATGCTCCACTTCCCAGCATAGCCTGGTGGGCTCCTGGAGGAGGAAGAGTCAAAGCCAAGAACGGCTGGCTGTCATCTTTGGGAAATTCCTGCTGGCAGGACTTTGGGTGGTCTTTTGGGAGAACAATAGCATGCTTGAGGTCCAGCTACTACAGGCCTTCCAGCTGTTGCTTCTTGAGGGAGATCCCTGTGCAGGGTGGGGGAGGAGGCCAAGCACTTTCTGGTAGTTTCCAAGCTGGGTCAGGCACTCTGCGCTGGGACTTTCTGTCTCCAGTTCTGGCCCTGGTTATCCTATCTGAACCTAAGATGACCTTAAAAATCGTGAGGAGGGCCTTGGGGGGAGGGGGAGCCCTGAGCCCATAAGGAATTAGGTCAGTCTCCTTCAGCCTAAAACATGGAGTCTGAGGCTCAGAGATAGGTAGTCATTGGCTTTGGCCAAGCTCCCTCCCCCAACTGTGAATCCCAGCTCATTTCTCCATGCTTCCATTTTACTCCTTGGAGCCCTATCCTACCCAACCTCATCCCATATCATGAGTCTCCTGTCCTCAACGAGAGTAGGATTTCACAACAGGTTGGAGGGAAGGAAGGAATGTCATGGGGGGGAGGCATGGAGTGAGGGGAGGACAGCCTAGGTACTGAGACTTTCCCAGTGCCCCGCCTCTGCCCAGCCTGTGCTGAGATCTAGGGCCTCAAGAATGGATCAAATCTGGCCCCACCTCCAGGGAGCCCCCAGTCTGGTGAGGACGGCATTGTTCTCCATTGTTTCAAGCATTAGTGCTTAGGGCTTTGGGCTGTAGCATCTGAGGGGTGGCTGGAACCAAGTTTATGTCTTTACTTCTTCTTGACTCCCAGGGTGCGGCTGAAGCTCAGGTTGGCACCTGGAAAAAGCCAGGCTCCCCTAACACTGATGGGGAGATCTCTTCCCCTACAGAGAGGCCCTTGCTGCGCTGCTTCTTCCAGAGACAGAAGATTGAGCTTCTCAGTACAGGAAGAGACCAAACGACCACCTTGGCCAACCCTCTCCATCTACTGCACAGAGAAGGTGAGTCTCAGAAAGCAGACTGGGCATTGAATGCCTGGCACCCAATTGTAGGGTCTAGGCAAGCTTGCAGTCTGGTTCACAGCTGCCTGAGATCTGGCCCAGTAGGCAAGGCCTAGCCCAAGATGAAATAACGATCCTCAACCCTGCCCACTCCCCAGTCACTAGCACATAGAATAGTTTGCTTTGTCTGGAACCCGTGGAGAAATGCCCAAGTGGGTGGAGTCTCACTAGTGCAGGATCTGTGGAAGGGAGGAGGGAGCCTCTGCCTAAGGGCAGAGAGAGGAAAGAGCTTTGGCGTCAGGACAACCTGGGTTCTGGCCCCCACTCTGCTGCTCCTTTGGTGGGTGACCTTGGGTGAGTCACTTGCCCTCTCTGAGCATCTGTTTCCTCAACTATTAAAAAGGGTGAGAGATTGCCACTTCATTCTCATAAAGCCAGTGATACAGAGTTCAAATTTTAATCCAGGACTGCTGGTTCTTTCCATTGCCCTACTGTCTGCCTTAGATTGGCTCACTCTGAACCCAGGGGGGCTCGGAAGCAACACAAACAACATTAGGAACAAGAAAAGATGAACCTCGAAAAAGAGAAGTCAAACAGCATGTGTGAGAGAGGTTACTTCCAGCTGGGAGAATCAGTGTGGAAGCCTTCCTGGAGGAGTTGGCATTTGGAGGAGTTGGCAAATTTGGAGGAGGAAAATGACACATTTCACCAGAATGGGGGAAGAAAAATGGGCAGATACCTTCCTGGTGGAGGTAAAAGCTATGAGCCAAGGGGCAGAAGTAGGAAAGTGTCTTCTCTGAAACCACAAAATAGGAATGGCCTCGGGAGATCTTCTCCAACTCCTCCCCCACCTACTGGGAAGCTCTGTTACTTGCCTAAGGACACATGGTGAGTTGGTGGTGGGACTGGGCTGAGAGCCAGATCTGACCCTGACTCCTCTTTGTGGTGTCAGCCCCTGGCTGGGACAGCTGCCCCCCTCCCTCAGGAAAGCTGGTCCCTTCTCTTTTCCCAAGATCCAGGCTCTGTACCCAGCCCCACCTGAATTCCCACATCCCTGAGTGCCCTCAGACCAGAAAGAGAGCCTGGGGAAAGACAAGCCTCTCAGCTCAAGTTGGAGCTCAGGAAGCAAGGTTTCTGGTGGCCCAGTGGGTAGATGCTGGGGCCTGCCTCCTGTATGTGTGGGAGGTGGGGGCAGCTAGAGAATATTCCAGAGCTGAGACCTGCGGGGGTCAGAGTAACAGTGGGGCAGGTTTCAGGGGGCAAGTACAGTACAGCCAAAGTCTCTAGTTTCTTCCCATACCTATAAGATCACCAACCCTCCAATCCTGCCATGAGCTAAGGCTGACAAGGAATTTGGTTTGTCAGGGGCCCATCTCCAAACCAACCCGTCCAAATCTGATCTCATTGTCGTCTCTCCTGTGAGGCCCCCAGAGGAAGCATCCACCCCACACTTCCTGCCATTCCAGGGTCCCCAGCTGCGTCAGCCTGCCCACAAAGCCCTCACTGCCGCGTGCACGAGACGGGGAGCAAGTTCAGTCTTGCCTGAGTGGGGGTGAGGCTAACACAGCTGAAGGAGGACAGACAGCTGGAAAGAGGCCAGAGGTGATCACTGCAGGGCAGCCGGGCCGGAGGGCCACCCTGTCTGAAGACCCTTGGTTTCCTCCACCTCCCTCGCCTGCCCAAGACATACTCAACTGGGTGCTCCCTTCCCAGAACCGCCACCGTCTCCACGTGGTGCTTCAGTCACACTCCAGGCTTGGCCCTGCCGGTCTCTCGCTGAATGTTTCTCTTCTGTGCTGATCTTTCAGATTCTTTGTGGCAGGTCTGCCTTTCTCTCTCCTGTCTCTGTCTCTGGTTCTCTCTCCCACACGATCCTTGCTTCTCTTCATTTCTCCCTGTCTCTTCTGTAGCCGGCTCTCTGGGGCTGACCTCCCTCCCTTTCCCTGCATGCTCCTGCAGACACCTGCTGGTCTTTGTCTTCTCCTCTGTCCTGTCGCCCTTCTGTCCCAGCCTTTGTCTGACTGCATATCTCTGGACTTGCTCTGTCTCTGCCTACACTTTTATCTGTGTTTTTCTCTGCTTTGTCTGTATCTCTGCCTACTTCAGAGAAAGAACAGGGCTCAGCTCGGTGAGGGGCTCAGTGGCCTGACTTTCTATCACCCTTGCAGTGTCCCTGTCTCATCAGGGAGGATAGGCTGGGTTTCCTGCCTCCAGCTGAGCAAACAGTATCCCTTCCTGCGCCTTTGGTTATTCACTCATTCATTCAACACAGCTTCACTAGATCTGGCCTTATGTTGGCTCTGCATGGGGAACTGTGAGCCCCCCACACACCCCAGTACACCCATTTTGTCTCTACAGCCTCCTCACCCTCCACACTGGGAACGTAGCCCCCAGACATCCTCCCCACGCCCCTTCCTTATGTCATCCAGACTTACCTATCCTGGGTCCCATGATTTTTGGGGTGCAGTGAGTTCCAGCCCCTATTGCAATTTCAAGAATGGAGCTGAGCAGAAGAGAGGGAGTGAGACCTTATCAGGGGGGGCCCCTGGAGACAGCAGTCGAGAGCCACAGAAGGGAGGCGCTTCTGTGGAGATTCCAGGCACCAGGCCGAGATTCCAGGCACCAGGCTGATGCCGCCTGGGCCACACTGGATGGCAGCCACCTCTTCCAAGATGGGTTAGGAATTCCTGCAAAACTTGACCCCACTCTCCAAGTGCCTGCCTCATTCAGCCACTTGTTCCTTCTGTCTCTGTTTCTCTGAATTCCTCTGATTCCTGGCTGGGACAGCCCAGGGCCAGAGTTCTGTGGGAGGCTGGGTTTGTTTAGATCCAGCCCTGCTGGTGGGAGGAGGCTGCTGTGTCACCTCCCCTCAGCCTCTTGCCTCAGCATTCTGCTGGATATTTTCTCTTCCTCTGTTAGCAGGAGAGAGATGGCAGGCAGAGGGAATGTCAGTGGTCCCCAAGCCCTGGGATCATTCAGTCCCGATTCTCCACTCTCCTCTTTTGCTCCCATTCTCAGTCTGTCCCGGACCAAGCCTTTGTCCCTCCTCACAGAAATTTTGTCACCCTCCATGAGCCCCATCTAGGGCCCCTGTTTCTCCCACTGTCCCCCTTCCTGGAATCCCTGTCTTCCTCAAGATCGCATCCCCTCTCACTAAACCTCCATCTCCTCTCTGAGCTCTGAGGATCCAGAGCAAGGAGGAAGTCTGTTCACCAGAAATTACAATGGCCAGCCTGCTTTGGAAAACTCATGGTAGCAGCTCCATAAAGCACAGGCATCTTAGTGGAGGGGGTTGGGAGCAGAAGGGCAAATATGACATTTCCAGAGCTTTCTGGACTGAAGGCTGAGGATGGAGGCCTTGGGGGCAGAGAGACCTGAGCCTCTTCTCAGTCCTGCCATTTACTGGCCATGTGGCCTCAGGCAGGTTTCTGTACCTCTCTGAGTGTCATTTCCCTCATCCATAAAGAAGGGACAGCTGGCCCCTCACTTGTAGGGCTGCTGTGCAAGTTCAGTGAGTGAGAAAAAAGACCTGAAGGTCTGGAGCTCAGAGAAGGGAGCCCGAGCTCAGAACAGGACAGCAAGAGAAAACACACCTGTTTGCCTTTTCCAGCTAGCTCAGCACTCCCACACATGAGGCCCCTTTGGGTTCTCCTATCGAGCTCATAGGCCAAGCATTTATGCTCTCATTTTACAGATGAGGCATTGAATCTCAGTAACTGCCCAGACATCACCCTGCTAGTAGGTGGTGGGACCATGCCTTGAAACTCTGATGCTAGAACCAGGCTTTTTCCTCAACCCAGGTGGCATTTTCTGAGGCAGACCTCTGGGTTTCCCCAAATCCAAGATATAGAAGTGAACTTGAACCAGTTCCAGGCATAGAGTCTTTGCATGAAATGGGGATGTAAGTTTGGAATCCAACTTTTAGGGTGCAATAATAGAGAACTAGACATCAGCCCCACTTGGCTCCAGGGGCTATATGAAGGAGCTAGTGGGAAGTGGGGAGTGTTTGAAATAATGTGCATCCTGATGCATAGTGGCGCTCAATAGGTACTTGTTGCATGACGGAGTCTTTGAGAAACCGGAAATGTGATGCATGACCACTATACTGGGAAAGGTCAATAGTTGGCTTGGATTGTTATGTAGACCAGTCCCCGTTCCTGCTTGAGAAAACCAAATTGGGTCTATTTCTCTAAGTCCTTCAGACTGAAGTCAGCCCTGTGAGTCCTCACAGAGACTGGCAGAGGTGCCACCTTCAGACTTCAAACTACAGGTGCATGGTTAAGAAAGAGAAGGTCCCTTTAGACTTTCCGGAAACTCAGGTGCCTCCATCTTGGCTTCAGAGGTTGAAAAAGTTCTATACATGGATTGGTCTGGGAATATGCTGGGACCAGCTTGGCTGGGTACGTTCATGTCATCAATCTTTGAGTGGGACAATGCACGACACACAGCACGCCACCGGGCGTGGAACATACAGGAACCTCAGACATGAGTGTTCTTCATTCATCACCTCAGCCTCCACAGGCTGACACAGGCTGGTCCAAGAATAGTCCTGAACTCAGCTATGGAATTGGATCAAGGGTCAGGTACCCAGGAGCTTCTGGGCATTAGGCTAACAGGTCTTCAGATGGCTCTTGGGCTAACCCTGCAGTGAGGTCCCATTGTGGGTAGTCCCATCTTGGCAAGCCAGCCTGCTTGGCACCCCAGCTTTACTACTTGCCAGCATGGTGTTTGCTGAGCCCTGTGCATTTTACAGAACCCCATGGCGTGTGGAGATGGCAACACCATCTGTGGATTCCCACAGTTTGCAAAACTTGCTGCCTTTTTTAGAGCCCCATGCTGTTGGCATAGCCCAGCACGGTTTGCAGAGCTCTGAGGCTTCAGGGGCCCCATGATGTGTGCACAGTCCTGTGTCTCATGCCAAGCCTGATGGCCGTTCATAAAACCCTGCGCTGTTTGCAGAACCCAGGCCTTTCCCTTCTTTAAGTCAACCCATGTAGGAGGTTTGCAAACCAAGAAGAATAGGACACACTTCATTTTATAGAACTATCTGACTTTGGGTGTAAGGGAGCAGTCCTGAGTTCTGGACTGAAGACCTCAGTTCCAGTCCCAGCTCTGTCACTAACTAGCTATAGGACTTAAAGCCAGTTCTTTCCCCTTTGTGGGTCTCAGTCTTCTCATCTGTTAAATGCAGATCATGACATCCAACCATCCCCCTTTGGGACTGTTATGAGTATCAGTGTGAGAATGCCCAGAAGATGGGGGGCAGGGGTGGGAAGGGGAAGGGTAGCCAGCACCTCCTTCCTGAAAAAGGCTTCAAACTGCTATTTCAGCACCTCTGCTCCCACTTCCCTTCTGGCCTGGCAGCCAGGGAGCGGATGTCTATAAATGAGCCCTTGGCTGGGCAGACAAGTGAGGACCTCAGTCAGAGTCTCAGCCTTTCCTGCCCCTAGACGCTGCCTGGAGTCAGAACCCAAGCTACGCAGACATGCTGCCATGCATGGCTCATTTAATCTGCCCAGGGAAGGCTGTGTCATACGTATCTCACCATGAGGACTCTGACACTCAGAGAGTCCACGTGATTTGCCCAGAGCTACAAGTGAAATATACAGCCTGGGCTGGGATCAGAGCCAAGGACGGCAAGGATGGACGCATGGTACTTAGAAGGTCAGAGTGGGAAGAAACTAGGAGCACATTTAATTCATCCCTTTCCTTTGTCAGACTGGGAGACTGAGGCCCGGAGAGATGACGGGGAAGTCAGTCTCCTTAGGCCTCAGTTTCTCTTTCTGGTGGATGAGAAACAGACCCCTCCCTGCCAAGCGTTCAGGATCTTATCCCTCTTTGTTGGTACAGCTCTTGGATCAAAACACAGGAAATTCCCCAATCATATGAGGAGAAGGATAGGCCTGCAGGCAGGTGGGTGCTTGGCCTGGCGACGCAGCCCCACCGGCCCTGGCTCAGCACAGCCAGCTTTGCACAGGCCATGCCGTGGGCTCTCTACAGCTTACACCACCCTGGAGGGTCGTCCCTGGGAAGACTTCTTGCCCCAACAGCAGCCTTCCCTGGGTCTAATTGCGTCTACCTCCCACCAGGTTCCCCCTCTGGCCTGGAGAGAATATGCACTATGCTAGAAACCCTGCATCCCTCCCTGAAAGCGGCAGCCCCAGGCCCCAGAAAGAGCATGTGCTTGGGCATCGGACAGTTCAATCCTGACCCAGTAAGAAGATCTCAGGGACTCAGTGTCCTCATCTGAGGTAACAGGAAACCTCCGGGAAAACCTGCAATAAACCTGACCATCTCGCCCTATCTTCAACTTGGTATGTACATGGCTTCCCTATTCCAGGAGACTGGAAACTCTCCCAAGGCCTGGCTGGGTGATCTGAGCTAGTCACTTGCCCTCTCTGATCCTCAGTGCCCTTCTCTGTGAAATACCTTCCCAGGGCTGTCACAAGGCTCAGATGAGCTAATGGATGGATTAGCGCTTGCTAAATTCTAAGAGCTGAGCAGACGCGAGCCGTTATTAATACGGTGACGATGGTAATGGGATACCTCTTGTAATTCTGGAAACAGAGGAGGAGGAAGAAGTAAATCATGGCAGATGCATGCCAGGTCAGTCTGACCTGACTGACAAACCCCATGGGAATAGAACATTGAGAAGCCCCCCCTGAGGTGGGAGGGAACTTCAGGGCAAAACTGGGGCTCAGGCAGGCAGGCTGGGAGGCCATTGTTAGCAGCTGTCATTCTATGGGCACCCCAGGGCTGTGCCTTCTCACAGAGTCTAGACCAGACACTGGCTGGCCCGTGGCTCCCAGCCCTGGTTCTGCCACTAACACGCTGCCATTGATCAGATCCCAGTTCCTGCCTGGTCTCCAGTTTCCTTAGTATAAAATGGTAGTGGAGGGATAAAAGGAAGGGTCTCACTCCATTCCACCCCTGTCTTTGGGGAAGAACCACATGAGCTTATCCACATATCACTGTTGTTGTAAAGTGTCAAGTGTGGGACATGTGGGATTACGGTTATTAATAATTTGGGTCCTGGGAGCGAGGACATGGGGAAGGGTGCAGCCAAGGCAGGGAGAAGAGACAGAGGGGAGCCAGCATCCGCCCCTGACTGCAGGTAGTTTGAAGCAAGGGCCAACTCTCAGAAAGCTTTGCAACACTGCCCCCTGGGGGCCAGAGAGGAGGCTGTGCCCTGGGCTTTTCCTCCCAGAGACTCCAGTCAGGGAAAGGGGGTGGAAGGACCACTGTCAGAGGAGGCTGAAGTGGACAAGCCAGGAGGAGCCCAGTGAGAGCAGTCACAGCTTGCCCTGCTTCTCTCCCTCCCCTCACACCTGTCTATTCGCTTCACAAGTCTTTCACACTGGCCTACTTCTTCCCATCCCAAGGTCCCCACCCTGGTCCAGACCACTCGCTTGGCTCTCGGCTGGGCCCTGCCCCAGCCTCCTCCTCACCTCCAGCCTCTCCTCCTAAAAGCCTGAGGAAACTCCAATCCTTAAATCTGACGCTGCTCCTTCCCGCTTAGAACCCTGCCCTGCTCTGCTCTCCCCGGAGGCCCTCGGGATAAACCCATCTATCCTAGCCTGATAGCAAGTGCCCCAGTCTCTCTGTAGTCTTCAGCCAGATCAATACCTCCACTTGCAGATGGGACAAAATAGTAGACGTTCAAGAACAAGGCTTTGGGGCAGGACTGCAGGGTGTGACTCCTGGCTTCTCCACTTGGTAGTTGTGTTACTTAATTCTTGGCTTGTTTGTAAGTTGTTTTGTATCGTGGTAAAATATACATAGCATAAGATCTACCATTGTGACCTTTGTAAGTGTGCAATCCAGTGGCATTAAGTACAATCGCATTCGGGGGCAACCACCACCACCACCCATCTCCACAACGTTTTCATCTCCCTGAACTGAAACTGCATATCCTTGGGTCACTTAATTCTTTATGCCTCTGTTTTCTCATCTGTAGGATGGGGCTAATAAGTGGACATCTTCGCACAGTGCCTGGGGGTGGGGTGGGTAATAGGTGCTCAGTCAACACTCTTGTTATTTTATCTTCTTGAGGAAACTGCTCTGGAAAGTACCTGCAGCGGCACCGCATGGGTTATCTACAAAAACCCGAGAGCCCATTACTCCCCGGGATTCGTTTCTGTGACTCGGGCAGAGTTTACGCCAGCTGCTGGGGAAGCATGCGGCATGCTTCGTCTAGGAAGATGAGTCACTTCCTCCCCGATGGGGTTGTGAGCCTGCAGATGGGGAAGGCAGGAAGCAGAGCAGCACAGGCAGCTGATCTCCGCCAGGCTGGCCCTCTGCAGATGCTCCAGTGAGAATTGCTGGGGCAAAGAGAATTCTGTCTGGCGTTCGGGCCCAGTCTGGGCCAGGGCAGGACTCACAACTTGCCTCTGTTCTAACTCTCAGGAGCGGCTGGAACAGGCTAACTAGTTCCATCGGTGCTGTTTATTTGGAGCATTGTCAGTTTGCGTTTTGTTCGATTCTCTCCTTCTCACGTTCCACCCCAAACACACCTACTTCCCCCACTCGGCGTACACTCTTCCTAGATTCACTCGCTTTCACTGTTCTGGCACTCATGCCTAGAACAGTCTCACTAGCAAAGCGGCGCTGTCCTTATTTACAGGCCTGCCCTTTTTTTGTCCTCTGGGTGAAACACACATGAGTCTTCCTGGAAGAAGGGAGAGACCCGTCCCAAACGGAGCAGACCTGGTCTCTGGCAAGGGCAGGGGTGAATCTCTCCAGCAAATCTGAGCAGTGCCCAGAATCAGAGCCCAGGACCACAGAATCTCTTCCTCAAGGGTCCTGAGGCTGGGAACTCCTGTCCCTTGAGTTAAAAACACCAACCTTCTTCCAGAAATAGCCACAAGGGAAGGAAGTTCAGTATAAGCAAACCAATCCAGTCTTTGGAGCCATGTAGGCCTGAGCTCTGCCAACAGCTAGCTATGTGGTCCTGGGTGGCTACTTCATTTTTCTAAGCCTCAGTTTCCTCAACTGTACAACTGATATAATAAATATGACTGGCATTCATTACATGCCAAACACTGTTCTAAGTTCTTTACGTGCATTGACTCAGTTAATGTTCCCAACCACCCATTATAACGCCCACTTTACAGATGAGGAAGCTGAGGCAACGAGATGTTAGAGACCCGCCCACAGTTACACAGCTGCTAAGGGGCAGAACCAGTATCTAACCTAGACATCCTGGCCCCAGATTTTGTGTTCTGAATCATGGCACTTAACTGTGTCAAAGGGCTATCCCGAGGACTGAATCATCTGTCCACCTGTCCTTAAGCCGTGGAGTTGAATAGAGTTGGGGACTGAGTTAAGCACCTTTGACAGGGGTCCAGGCCTGTTCTACTGATGACCATCTGAATGAGCTTGGGTGTGTTACTTTCTTCCCCAAATCTCAGGTTTCCCTTCCACAGCAGAAAGGGCTTGAACTCCAGCAGGTGATTTCTTGATTTTGTTCTTCCTCCTGATGTCCACCTGTTTCTGGGCTCCCCCAGGCACCTCCAGCTTAGCAAGAGTTCATCATTGGCTTGGAGACTTGCCACTGGCTGCCCCTGTTGAGTCCCCACTCTCACTGGAGTCAGGCCCATCCCTGACTCCCTCCCTCCCTCCCCACAGCCCTGGCAACTCTCTGCCCTCACATTCCTGTCTCCTCCTCCCCACTCCCCTTAGCTGACTCCACTCCTAGTTCCTCCAGACTCTTGCAGTCCCTTTGCTCTTCTGTGACTCCAGTTTCTCTGTTCTAATTCATCCCCTGACCCCCCACTGCGTTCTCCCAGAGTCATCTTTCCAAACCCCAATCTCATGGCACCCAGCCCTGCTCCTCTGAGCCAAGTTTATTTTTTAGCCTAAAATTGATGTTTGTTATCTCATACCTACAACCTACCTTACCAGCCCTCCCACCTGCAATGGTCCCCTGCCCAGAGTGTACCAGACACACTTACGTCTTAGTATCTATACATGTGCAGTGCCCCCCCCAAATGCCCTCCTTCCCTTTATCACAGGATTAGCACTCACCCTTCAAGGACCACTGCCAACCACCTCCCGACCCCAAGTGTTACTGACTCTTCCAGGAAGAAAATGGACGAGGTCAGGATCACATCCTAGTTCTCTACATGACCTTGGTCTGTGCCATACCCTCAGGCAGCTTTCCTCCACCAGTTCCTCTGCCTCCAGCCTTCCAGGGTGAGAAACCTTAGAAGAGAAGATATCCAGGGGGTGGCCTCTCTGTGGCTGTCGTGGTGACAGCAATAGAAAACGTCCTCACAGCCCTTCACAGTTTACAAAATACTCTCACCTAGAGTATCTCGCTAGACTTTCACTGCAGCCGCTCCACTCGGGAGACAGAGGCAGAGAGACGTGAAGTCATTTGCCCAAGTGGAGTGGTAAGTGAGAGAGCTAGGATTTGAACCCCCAAAACTGGTGCCACACTGCCTCCTGGTGGCGAGAAGGATGGCAACAGGGATGAGAACGCTGGAGGCCCCACCCAGGTGGGCCCGGATTCTGGACTCTCTTCCCTGGAGCTCCATGGCCTCCTGCCCACAGCTGGGAAGGCAGCCTAGGCTCTCCCTGACTGTATTTATAACTTCTCTTTCCTCCTTGGCACCTTCCTTTTCCAGCCTCTCGAGTCTGTCAGAGCGTTGCGCCGGTGAGGGTGAGGAGCAGTAAGGGTGAGACAGAGACAGAGCGTCATGGACTTTCCAGGGCGAGGCAGCGCAGGCAGCTGGCCTCTTCTTGGGTGGGAATTTCAGAGGGCCAGGTTGTTTTTTGAACTCAGAAAAGTTCCAGAGATGCACAGGCTCCTGAAGACACATCTGGACCTCCCCCGTTTCTAAGGAGCGAGAGGCCTGGACTGTGAGGGTTACCGGCCTCCCCATGGCCCCAGACAAGAGACCAGGCGAGAGGGACAGGGCTTGTGCAGTCTGGGCGGGAAATGCTTGTGACACCAGCTCACGCCACTCACCTCTTCTCAACCTGCACTGCATGAACACAGAGCTTGCACTCAAGAGATACTTGCCAGTGAACAAACCCCCATTTTACACAAAAGGAAACTCAGTCTCAGGAAGCTAAATGCCAGGCTTGAACCCGATCAGTCTGGCGCCGAGATCTGAGCACGTTCGGCTACAAGAGGCTCCAGGTCCCATTGGGTAGAGAACAAATCCCCACAGCCCCCACGGCTTCAAGAAATTCTCCCACCACTCTTGTCTGAAATCAGACTTACCCCCTACCGGCACTCCTAAATCTGCAAACTGGCTTTTATCCCTTCCTTTTTTTAACCCCCCCCCTCCCTGCACCTGACTCACCAGGAGTCCAGACTTTGGGTCCTGAAGCTCCTCTTCTCCTCTGTTGACCATCCTTTCCTGTCCCATTTTTTCCTTCTCTCCCACTCTACTGGCTTATTTCCACCAACAAATGCTGGGAAATCTGCTCAAATGTCTCCAATTAAAAACTACAACAAAATCTTCCCTGACCCCTCATTGCCCTCCAACCACACGCCTCCCTTCACAGCCAAACATCTTGAAAATGCTGCCTATTCCTTTCTACACTTAGCCGCCAGACCTCCACACCCACAGTTCCCCTGGGCCTGTTCACTCCAATGTCGCCCGCAGCCTTTTCCTTGCTGGGCCCCCTGGACAGTCCCCACTTCTCATCCTTTGTCGCATTAGCAGCTTTACTGCTGTTGGCCACGCTTGCCCTTTGGAGCTCCTCTGTGATATCTTTGTGGCTTCAGGCTCTCTGGGCATTTTTTTCTCAGCAACTTTTATAGACTTTTCTTGTTCTTCTGCGGCTGGCTCAGGCTGGTTTCCTCCAAGGTTCTGTCCCCTCACTCCACACTCTCTCCTTAGTTCCATAAAACAAACCCCAAGGACCCCAAGTCCTTGTCTGCAACTCCGCTCTCTCCTGGGCTCCAGACTTACACCCTCGAATATCTGCTGGACATCCCCACTTGGATGTCTCTCTAGCTCTTCAAATGCAACATGTCCAAAACCAAACTCATCATCTTGCTCCAAAAACATCTTCCCACCTGCACTGTCCACCGCCCACCACCATGTCCTGTGTCTCAGTCAACATCACCTCCATCTGCCTTGTCACCCAAGCCAGAATGCTTGGACTCTTCCATATGCAGTTACCAAATTTTGGCCATTCTGTCCCCTGAAGATTTTTCTAATCCTTAGAGATGGATAGAATCTAACAGTGACTCACTGTCAGCCCAGAGGAGGGACCAAAGCAGGCTTAGTTCCTTAACCTTTATGAGCTTCCTCATCTATAAAGCCAGGGTAATGAAAAACAACACTCGGATGAACTGCGATGAAGCATGTGACCCCTCGGGCACATCATTAGCTCAAGTAAGCACTCAGGAAAGGCAGCGGTTTCTGCCATCAGGAATGCTGTTGCTTCTCTCTATTCCTTTTCTCACCAACCAGCTCCCAAGCCGGCCTCCCTGCCTCTAGCCACTCTAGACAGCTAGAATCTGCTCTCCACCGGGGCAGTGGGGGTGGTCTTTCTGGAACAGGCAGCGGACTGGTAGTCCCCTGCCTGAAGACTGGGCCTGGCCCTCCAGCCTCTCATGCTGAGTTCTTATTCTGTAGTCTGGAATTCGAGCCCCTTCTCTCTCTGGCCCCTGCCAACTTCTGTCTTCACTTTTTGAGACGCCCAGTCTCTGCCTCCATACTGCATCCCAAACTCTCTTCTATTTGCCCATCAAGCACACCTCCTGCTTTTTCAGTCCTTTCCTGACTTTGTCCCTGCCATATTGGCCTAAAGGGCTCTCTTCATTTGCTTATAATTCACAACTAACCCAAAAGATGTGTTTCATGATGCAAGGCTGCTTTGTTCCCTCCTCTGAGTCTTCAACTCTACAGTAGTACACATCACACTGAATGTGATCGCTGGTCAGTGCTGGCATTGACTACCCCCACTGGACTGTCGATTCACTGTGATCAGGCAGCCAGCACACAGCCAGCTTCATTCGATATGGAATGAATGGTGAGCCTCAGTTCCCTTAATTTTTATTTAAAACTTTTTAATGTTTATTTATTTCTGAGAGAGACAGAGCATGAGCAGGGGAGGGGCAGAGAGAGAGGGAGACACAGAATCTGAAGCAGGCTCCAGGCTCTGAGCTGTCAGCACAGAGCCGGATGCGGGGCTCGAACTCACGAACCGCGAGATCATGACCTGAGCTGAAGTTGGACACTTAACCAATTGAGCTACCCAGGTGCCTCAGTTCTCTTAATTTTTAAAATTATCAGCATAGATATCCAGGCCTGGTTAATCCAGAGGAAAGATGAGAGCTGGGGGCTGGAGGAAGATGAAATCACAGAGGGCTTCCTGGAGGAGGTTGGACTGAGTTATAAGGTGTCTGCCAAAGAGCAAGAATGAGCAAGAGAGGGCAGGTGAGTGTGAAAGAGTGAAGATCTGGGAAACTGAGTGGCTCCCTGCTCTGTCACACTTGTTCCTCTAGCTTCAAAACATTCAAGGCCCCACCCCCACCCCTGGCCACTAGCACAGGACTGGTTTCATATTTACATAGAGAATTTTCACAAACTTTTCCTCATTTGTGCCGTTGGTTGGCTCAGAGGCTAGCCTGAGAGTTAGCAAATGTGAGACCTCAGATTCCCCCTTTGCCCTTGGCTTGCTGTGTGATTTGAGCAATCCCTTTCACCTCTGAGCCCCAGTTTCCTCATCTTTCACATGGGGACATGAGTTGTTGGTGAATAGCTGGGAAAACATCCACAGGCCACAGAGTTCTGAGCCCCAGTGAGGACAGTTACTCTTGTTGTTCTCATATCAGCAAAGCCCAGTGGTGACTGCTAATCAGCCACTTGGGAGTCCCCAGAAAAACGTTACTCAGGGCCCCAGAAGAATGGGATCTCCAGGGGGAGAGCCCCCAGAAGGCTCGTGATGGGCAGGGCTGGGAGGTTTAATGGGACCAGGCTCCGCCCCAGCCGGTTCTCCCCATGGAGGCAGCGCTGGCCTGGGGAGAGAAGGGGGCTGCTGAAGTGGCCTGGGTTGCAGGAGAGCCAGGCCACCCTGCAGAGGTCTCAGGTATGAAGGCCACAAAGGAAGAGTCCAGAGCTGGTCAGAGCCCAAGGTGGGACAAGGTTTTAAAAGGACAGGCTTTAGGCGGGCAGGCAGGTAGAGACTCTCACCCCATTATGAGAAGGGCTCTAAGAGAAGGGAGACAGGCTGAAATCTTCCTGCCCCGATTTATAGCATTCTGGGTGGGCTGGCTCTGCTGCTGATTTGCTAACTGTGTGATTTTAGCCAGGTCATAGCCTCTCTCTGGGCCTCTCCCTCGCTATCAGCAACAATAAGAGAGGGGGACCAGATGGTCTCCATAAAGCCAAGTGTTGTCTGACTCTGCAGGAATGCTGGAGAGAAAGCCCTGAGGTTGTGGGGACAGCCATGCTCCAGTGACTGTCTGTGGAAACAGCGGGAAGCAAGATGGGTCCCACTGAGAGGCTGGTTTTGTAGGAGAAGAGTCAGAGCCAATCTCCAGCCCCAGGGAACCCCCAGGCCAATGAGGAAAACACGAATGACAATTCTGGGAATGATCTGGGCAGGGAAACTTCAGTGCCTCTCCCCAAGTGGAGAGGTAAGGGGGCCCCTGGGTGGTTCAGTCAGCTAAGCATCCAACTCTTGGTTTTGGCTCAGGTAATGATCTCACGGTTTGTGAGTTCGAGGCCCGCATCATGCTCCACACTGACAGTGCAGAGCCTGCTTGAGATTCTCTCTCTCCCTTTCTTTCTGCCCCTCTCCTGCTCACTCTCTCGGTGTCTCTCTCAAAATAAATAAATAAACTTAAAAAAAAAAAAGATACAAAGTGGAGAGGCGAGGAGCCAGGAATGTGGCTTCTAGTACAGCTCCGCCCTCATCCCCTGTATGACCTTGAGCAAGTCACTCCTTTTTATTTGAAAAATGGGGAGAAATGAGGATTGGACTATATTGCTTGCTTTTAAAGACACTTCTGGCTCTGATGTTCTGTGATTGCTCAGCAAACCTTGCATGACCAGCTTACATGGGCCCAGTCAGTGGAGGGGATAGCCTCTCAGAATTGCAGCAACTTTGAGGGAAATGTGGTTTGTATCAATCTAAATGCTAAAATAAAAAAAATAGAAAACCCTGTGGACTAGTCCATTATGAGAAAAAGTGGAGTTTAACTCAGGTTAACCCTTTCATTCATTAATTAATTTATTAAAAATTTTGTTTTGGGTGCCTGGGTGGCTCAGTCAGTGAAGCGTTCGACTCTTGATCTCAGCTCACATCACAATCTCCTGGTCCATGAGTTCAAGCCCTCATCAGGCTCTGTGCTGACAGTTCGGAGCCTGCTTGGGATTCTCTTCCTCTCCCTCTCTCTCTGCCCCTACCCTGCTTATGCTCTCTCTCTCTGTCTCTCAAAATAAATAAACTTAAAAAAATATTTGTTGAGTATTTCTGATGAGTTGGTTTTACCAAGCACAGGGTGTATAACTTTTCTGCTCAGGACACGGGGCTTGGCTGAACATGACCTTTTCCATGCAGATGTGCCCAGTCCATCTCTTCCTTAAATCATGTCTTGAAAAGAGCATTTTTCTAGCCATGTAGAGCCTCTGTTTGGTAACCAGTCCATCTGAAACCGTTAGAAAATGCCGTCAGAAGAAAATAGAAATTTAGAGCTGTCTCTGACATCAGCCTAAGAAATGGAGAGAAGAAAAATAAAACGTTTAGCCTGATTTTGCCCTAGGTGGAAAGCAGAGTTTCCCAATTCTCCGGCTGTCCTGACTTGCTGGGCCACGTCCAAGGCCAGAGCCAGAAGGCACGGACCTACTGTCGACCTGGGGCTGCTTCCCATCCCCACCCCAAAACAATTCTTTGTTTGTGAAGAAAGGATCAGGGACTCACCTACCTTACAGGGCCATTTCTACTGTTAAGTATTCTGTGACCTCAGAAGCGTTTTGTTAAGAGAGAAAGAAGCTGGAGGCGGTCTGGGAAAACCAAGTGGAACTGCTCAAGCGGTGGCTGGGGTGAAGAGGCTATGATCTGAATGTCGGCGTAATCTGGCCCTGGATCATTTAATCAAGGTAAAGAGAGAGCCAGCACTTCCCTCAGCTCAGTTCTGGGGTTTGCAAAGTCTCACTTGGGTCTTGGGTGGCCAGGGTTGCATGGTGACCTTTGTCAGCAGCCTCCAGATAGCAGTCACTCTGCAGAGCGCTGGCTCGGCCACCTCTCCTCTCTGGGTTCTGAGTCTTCTTAATTCTCTGCAGTGCCCTCTGCACTGGGGCCAAGAAAGGAAGGCTTGGGTTATTTTGATAGGGATTGCATTGAATGTGTAGATTGTTTGGGGTAGTATAAACATTTTATCAATATATGTTCTTCCAATCCATGAACATGGAATGTTTTTGATTTTTTTGTGTCTTCTTCAATTTCTTTCGTAAGATTTCTATAGTTTTCAGCAACATCTTTTACGTTTCTGATTAGGTTTATTCCTAGGTATTTTATGGGTTTTGGTGCAGTTGTAAATGGGATCGATTCTTTGATATCTCTTTCTGTTGCTTCATTATTGGTGTATAGAAATGCAAACGATTTCTGTACATTGATTTTATATCCTGCAACTTTGCTGAATTCATGTATCCATTCTAGCAGATTTTTGGTGGCGTCTTTTGGGTTTTCCATGTAGAGCATTATGTTATCTGTGAAGAGTGAGAGTTTGATTTCTTCTTTGCCAGTTTGGATGCCTTTTATTTGATTTTATTGTCTGACTGCTGAAGCTGGGACTTCCAACATTATGTTGAACAACAGTTGTAAGAGTGGACATCCCTGTTACATTCCTGATCTTAGGGGGAATGCTCTCAGTTTTTCCCCACTGAGGATGATATTAGCTGTGGGCTATTATCCTTCTTTCTTGACTTTCTTGAGGTTTTTTTTTTTTAATCAAGAAAGATGCTGTATTTTATCAAATGCTTTTTCTGTATCTATTGACAGGATCATATGGTCCTTATCTTTTCTTCTATTAATGTGGTGTATCACATTGATTGATTTGTGAATATTGAAACAACCCTGCAGCCCAAGAATGAATCCCACTCGATCACGGTAAATAATTCTTTTTTTTTCTTTTTTTTTAAGTGTTTATTTATTTTTGAGAAAGAGAGAGAGAGACAGAGCACTAGTGGGAGAGGTGTAGAGAGAGAGGGAGATACAGAATCTAAAGCAGGCTCCAGGCTCTGAGCTGTCAGCACAGAGCCTGACATGGGGCTCAAACTCATGAGCCGTGAAATCATGACCTGAGCCAAAGTCAGACGCTTAACCGACTGAGCCACCCAGGTGCTCCTGAATAATTATTTTAATGTACTGTTGAATTCAATTTGCTAGTATCTTGTTGAGAATTTTCGCCTTCAGACTCATCAGGGATATTTTCCTGTAATTCTCCTTTATAGTGGGGTCTTTATCTGCAATAAAATATCTTTATTTTGCAATCAGGTAATGCTAGCTTCATAGAATGAATTTGGAAGCTTTCTTTCCATTCCCATCAAAATAACACCAGCATTCTTCACAGAGCTAGAACAAACAATTCTAAAATTTGTATGGAATCACAAAAGACCCTGAGTAGCCACAATAATGTTGAAAAAGAACACCAAACCTGGAGGCATCACAGTCCTGGACTTTAACCTGTATTACAAAGCTGTAATCAGACACATAGATCAGTGGAACAGAATAGAGAACCCAGAAATGGACCCACAAATATATGGCCAACTAATTTTCAACAAACAGGAAAGAGGATCCAATGGAAAAAAGACAGTCTCTTTAGCAAATGGTGCTGGGAAAACTGGACAGCAACATGCAGAAGAATGAACCTGGACCACTTTATTACACCATACACAAAAATAAATTCAAAATGGATAAAATACCTAAATGTGAGACAAAAAGCCATCAAAATTCTACAGGAGAAAACAGGCAGCAACCTCTTTGACTTTGGCCACAGCAACTTCATACTTGACATGTCTCCAGAGGCAAGGGAAATAAAAGCAAAAATAAACTATTGGGACCTAATCAAGATAAAAACCTTTTGCACAGCGAAGGAAACAATCAACAAAACTAAAAGGCAAAATGGCTGGAATTGGAGAAGATATTTGCAAATGACATATTGGATACAGTGTTAGTATCCAAAATCTATAAAGAACTTAAACTCAACACCAAAGAAACAAATAATTCAGTGAAGAAATGGTAGACACTTTTCCAAAGAAGACATCCAGATAGCTAACAGACACATGATAGTTGCTCAACATTACTCATCATCAGGGAAATACAAATAAAACCACAATGAGATACCACCTCACATCAGTCAGAATGGCTAAAATCAACAACTCAGGAAAGAACGGTTGTTGGCGAGGATGTGGAGAAAGGGGAACTCTTTTGCACTGTTGGTGGGAATGCAAACTGGTGCAACTGCTCTGGAAAACAATATGGACATTCCTCAAAAAATTAAAAATAGAACTACCTTATGACCCAGCAATTGCACTACTAGGTATTTATCCAAGGGATACAGGTATGCTGTTTTGAAGGGGTACATGCAACCCAATGTTTATAGCAGTTGATATGGCTATCAACAATAGCCAAATTATGGAAAGAGCCCAAATGTCCATCAACTGATGAATATACAATGGAATATTACTCAGCAATCAAAAAGAATGAAATCTTACCTGTTCCAACAATGTGGGTGAAACTAGAGTGTATTATGCTAAGCAAAAGAAGTCAGAGAAAGACAAATATCATATGATTTCACTCATATGTGGAATTTAAGAAACAAAACAGATGAATATAGGGAAAGGGAAGGAAAAGTAAGACAAAAACAGAGAGTGAGGCAAGCCATAAAAGCCTCTTAAATACAGAGGACAAACTGAGGGCTGCTGGAGGGGGGCAATGGGGGTGGGTTAAATGGGTGACAGGCATTAAGGCAGACACTTTTTGGGATGAGAACTGGGTGTCGTATGTAAGAGATGAATCTCTGGGTTCTACACCTGAAGCCAAGACAACACTGTATGTTAACTAACTTGAAAATAAATTAATAAAAAATAAGTAAATAAATAAAAAAATAAAATTTTGTAACTTCAAAAAAAAAAAAAGAAAAGAAAAGAAGTCTTGGGGTTACTGGGCATAAAATGCTTAAAGAGTAAGAACACCTGCCAAGCTACAGCAGCTCGGAAGGGGGAAGACATACAGAAGTTCCCTGGAATCCGTTTTTTTCCCACTAGGGGGATCCGTCTTCAACCCAGATTCCTTTTGGGAAATGACTCCTTCTACCAAAGGCACATACAGTACCTCTACCCTTATGGGGTAACCAACATTTGGGTTTGCTGGGGACGGAGCTATTTCCTGGGACATGGATTTTTCAGTGCTAAAACCAGGCAGTTCTGGGAAAATCAGTCTGGTTGCTCCATGGATATGACAAAGAGCCAGGATACGAAGACAGGTCACAAGTACCCAGGTTAGACAGAGGCCCACAGCCCCAGCTACATAGAAAGGGTGACTGTTCTTGGGTTAGGCAGACAGCAGTCTAGTGCTCCTTGGAGCAATCAGCTCTCCCAACGATATCACAGTAAGATATCACAGAAAGGGAGTCGTCAAGCAAATGGAAATGTAGATACAAGGGACACTGATTCAAGAGACACAACGCCCCAACCCAGATGGTATGAGATGAGAATGGAGTGGGGCTTGGGGGCATAGAAGAGGAATTGAATCCAGAGCTATATAGAAATGTTTCTTTCAGTGTCCCTGAAGAAGGCTTCCCACCAGTCCCGTAGAGCTCATGAGTTGGAAGCCTTTATCAGAAGCCACTGACAACCCTTAGGCTCAGAGGTATGTAATAGGGTGAAGGGAACCTTAGAGCAAGGTATGTAGACTTTAGCTTCGTCATTCTCTCTCTCTTCTTTATGTTTTATTTTACTTTTGAGAGAGAGAGAGAGAGAGCGTGAGCAGGGGAGGCGCAGAGAGTGACAGGGGACAGAGGATCCCAAGCGGGCTCCACACTAAGAGCAGAGAGCCCAATGCAGGACTCGAACTCACCAACCATGAGATCATGACCTGAGCCGAAGTCAGATGCTCAAGTGACCGAGCCACCCAGGCACCTGCTTCGTCATTCTCAACCAGTGATCCCATGGTCCCTACAAGGTCTCAGGTTAAAGAACTCCACCAGGAATTGCTATGTAGAGATCTCCGGACTGGATGGGCTTGTGCCAAATGACTGTACTCAAGGTTCTAGTGCTGACAGTAGGCAAAATCCAGTGAGGGGCTCATCCACAGTACCATACTCAGAATGTTCCTTCACTCGTGGAGGCAGGAGGTAGGCTACCACACGAGACAGCCTTAAAGGAGCTACTGAACTAACAAAGTAGCTACTTGATTTTTAATTGACATTTGAACTGAAATGAATGCTTCTCAAGACTTATTCTCTCAGAAGAAATAAGTCTGCCCACTAAACTCTACATTCTGATTGATGTGATCCATTTATGTCATTTTTTTTTAAAGAACCAATGGATCTAGGGTTAAAGGGCTGCATAAAGGTTTTGTAATCTAGCACTTACCCAAATATTAAAACCTTTTTGGCATTTCAGCCAAAAAGCCTCCAACCTGCATACCTCTAGTTATATGGAATCTACTAATTTTCAGGCCAATTCTGTGCTTAATGGGATAGTTCTAACTGTACAAAACTTATTCCATGTGTGGAGCTGAACTCTGGGCTCATGGAACTACTAGGACTGGCTCTAGTTCTTTATAAACAGGCTGCCCTTTGACAGCCCTTCAGGTGCTTGTGTCCACTTCTCTTCCCCATCAGACAGAATCAGCTCTTTCAAGCATTGCTCATTAGACACCTCACCATTCTGGGCATTGTAGTTGTGAAGTGAAATTTTAGACACAAAGAAACTGCTGGTATTGAAATCTCTGGTTGAAAAGAGAAACATGAATGTTCCAGTTAATGTTTCCCTGATTGTTCTGGTTTCCAGATATGTGCTGATGTCTATCTGTACGTCTAGCCCTGACCCACGATGGCAGCCATCTGTAATGGATCAGAGAACTACTCACCCCTCTTCTACCTGGTGGGCATCCCGTCTCTGCATGAATCCTTCTTCCTCCCT
>CM053575.1:54154572-54183791 GCA_028646485.1 Cryptoprocta ferox | reverse complement strand
TCATGACCCCCCAGACCAACGCTGCACTGGCAGCCTGTGCCTGGCTCACTGCCCTCCTCCTGCCCATCCCAGCGGTGGTGCAGACTTCCCACATGGCTTTTGAAAACACTGCTCACATCTACCACTGCTTCTGTGACCACCTGGCTGTGATCCAGGCCTCCTTCTCAGACCCCACGCCTCAGACCTTCATGGGCTTCTGCATCGCCATGGTGGTATCCTTCCTGCCCCTTGTCCTGGTGCTTCTCTCCTATGCCCACATCCTGGCCTCGGTGCTTCACATCAGCTCCCCAGAAGGACGCTCAAAATCCTTCTCCACCTGTAGCTCCCACCTCCTGGTGGTTGACACCTACTACTCATCCATTGTCATAGCCTATGTGGCCTACAGGGCTGACCTGCCGCTCGACTTCCACATCATGGGTAACGTGGTATTCGCCATCCTCACACCTGTCCTCAACCCTCTCATCTACACATTGAGGAACAAGGATGTCAAAGAAACCATCACCAGAATGACATGTCTCCAGAACCCAGGCCATTCTGGGAACCCTTGATTCTTAGACACAAATAAAATAGATCCCTGGACACCAATGACAATGCCTAGCATAGAATAGAAACATAATAAATATTTTTAAATGAACTTCAGCAGTCTAAATTAGCTTCATTCCATTGAGCAGACAGCTAGAACTTGGCCCTCAAATACTGGATCCAGAATGCTTCCCTCTGGTGCTATAGAATAATTGTAGTTTTCACAATTTTTATCAATCATTAATGTGATGAATACAATTATCCAATCATTCAGGAGAAGTTTTACTAGATGCCAGAGACAGAAATGAACCAGACACAGTTGCTGTTCTCAAGATACCCATAATCTAGTGGGGGGGGGGTCATACCCAGAGAATAACATAAGGTGATAGGACAGAGAGAAACGAAAGGAGGTGTGAGCCAAGAAGTTTGGATTTAATTCACTGTTAAGTGTTTTTCCTATTAGGTTCTTATATTTTTGGCAATGGTGTCACTTGTTTGTTAGCAAGTAATTGTGTGTCAGTGGTATAGTTGAAGGCAGTTGAGGGTGGGTGGGAGGCTTGAAATAATTGCATAAGAAAACCCCTAGCTGCTCCAATCAGAGAGTGTTAATGGAGTCTATGTTCCTGTCCAAAGGGAAGGATCCATTTTCAGCTTGGACACCCATTAAAAACTGATACTTCCTGCCAAAAACCGGTGGGCAGATGGTAGAGAAGTTCCACTCACTATCACCCACAGTGACCCATGATGGGGAATCTGTGTTTCCAGTCCTTAGCTTCTGTGGATTAAATGGTACTGATTCTACAGGGGCACAGTAAACCTCACTAAAGTTACAGCTACGACAGCTGCCTTGTCATTTTAAGCCCACTGTGCAAGTACATCAGCAATCAAAAAAGGGGTTACCATACTTACAAAGGTAATTGACTCTGATCTTCAGGAGGGAATAAGACTGCTCACACAGAACGGGGGCTGGGGGGATTGGCACTCAGGCATAGGAGCATTTCTTGTTTTTTCTACAACCAACTTTAACTGTAAATGGGCAATGAAAGCAATCATGGCCTGATGAGGCACAGTACCAGGGCTCAGAACTGTCAGGGATGAGGGTCTGGGTCATGCTAGAAGAGTTGAATGTGAAGGAAAAGGAGAAGGGAATCAAGAATGGATGGTAGAGGAGAGAAATGGGGAGTATCACTCGTAGCCATGGGGCTGGCTGCGGCAGTAGGGGCGGTAGTTAATCTCACTAATCCTTCTCTTAGAAATTTCCCCTTAAATTGCGACTAAACAGAATCCTGGAAACCCTAGGTCCAAAGGGAATGAACCTCTTGTGACAAGTGAATGAATCTGAGAGGTTTGAGTGGTAGACTGTAGTTGACACTGTTGGGGGCCTGCCCTCTAATAGCTGAGCGTTGGCTGCTAACAGTCACACTCATACATCTTAAGGTATGGGTATAATGCCCTGACCCTGACGGATTCCCTTTTTGGGAGGCAGGGAGCAAGAGAGTAGCTTAACGAGCAGAACAAACTGACTACTAGATACTAAGCAGCCGAGGTTAGATGCCAGCTATGGACTGTAGTTCCTGGGAAAGCCATCTGGCATTCTAGGACTCTCATAACCCATAAGAGCTGCATCTTCTCCTACAGGAAATGGATACCACCAGTCCCCTGGAAAATTGAATATATGCAGACAGCCTCTCCCCTGGATATTGCCAGGTAGGACACAGAAAACTCCTGGAGTAATTTTCAGATAATCACGTTTCATGCCAAACACCCAATATCCCTTATCTCATTAAATCCTCTCAAAAACTCATGAGATAGGTAATACTATGTTCAACTTTACAGCTAGAAAAACTCAGACTCAGAGAGGTTAAGGAACTTGTCTAAGGTGACATGGCTAAAATATATTAGAACTGATAGTGAAACCCAGGACTTCCTCACTTTAGACCCTCTGCCCTTACCCACAATGGGATAGTGGAGAGCACAGGCCTAGAAATGAAGTCCTAGGTCTGACTTGCAGCTCTGGTGCTAAACAGCAGCATAAGCCGTAGTAAGTCATTTGGTTTCTCTGGACCTTAATTTCCACCTCTTGAGCTGCCTGTCTCCCTTGGCTCTTCTAAAGACCTGAAGGAATAATGTCAATAAAGCTGTGCTATTGGTTGTAAAGTTCTGGAACCCATGAGGACTGTTACAAAGCTGCTCTCGTTGTCAACAAAATCCCAGAAGCAAGTCCCCTCCCAACACATGCTCTGGGAGGGGCAAAAAGTTGATCCTGGGTGATAGGAGGGCACAGTGCTCCAAAGGAGCCCTGTATTGAGGGAGAGAACCCCAGTGGGCCTGGCTGAAGGAGGGGCCACAGCTCAGCATCTGCTTGGTGCTTCCCTGCCAGGCTAGGTTAGAAGACACAAAGGGGAAACCACAGAAGACATCAGAGTGGCGGGGCTTGGCAGGTGAGGGGGTCAGTGTCAGGTAGTGAGGACTGCCAATCCCCCCACCATATTCTTGCCCCTCTCTCCACTCTAACGAGTGGAGAGAGGGGCAAGAATATGGTGGGGGGATATAGAACTTGCCCAGGTATCAGAAGGACAGATTGGGTGCGCAAGACGCAGGCAACCAGGATCCAGATTGTCTGTACATATGTGAGCTGTGGGATCTTGGACTCAGCCTTGGCAGATCTGGACAAGGGGGTGCACTTAATGGGTGGGATTCAAATCATCTTGGAAGGCTTTCCCACAGGAAAGCAAGGCTGATGACAGCAGTCACCAATGGACACACTAGCAAGTCCTGAGCCCTATGCATTTCAGGCTCTTCTGTGAATGATGTCTCTCTATAAGCATCACAACAACCCAGAAGGTCACAGATGAGGGAAATGGGCTCCAGGAGGGGGAAATGACTTGCCCAAGGTCACACCACTACAAGTAGGAGCTGGGATTGGAATCAGGTCCTTTCTGACTCACAAGTCCACACACTGACCACTAAGGTCCACGTAACAAGATGAAGGACCTGGATGGCAGCAGGTGCCCACGAGGCAGGAGAGTCCTCGCCCTTTCCCTCTGGGGCATGGGCCATTGTGCCATCTGATTGGCCAACCACACAGGGGACCCTCAGAAGAGGGCTCATTGAATTGGAAACCCTCCAGAGATATTTTCCTCCAAAGCCCTCACTGTCCAGATGAGAAAACCAAGGCTCAGGGGTCCAAAGTCACAGCAGGCGGGTGGCAGAGCTGGTCCAGGAGCCAGCACTCTTGGTTGCCAGGCGGGACTCAGTCCTTTGTAGCAGGCTGGCTCCAGAACACCCTCTTGCTCTCATCCTCCCCAGCCGTGGCTTTGGACGGACTCTCAGATTCTCACTGGCTGAAGGGCATAACCTGGCAGACTTGGATGACAAGAGGAGAGGATGTATGTGAGTGAGTGTGGCATCAGGTTGTGCGTCCCAGTGCCTGGTTTTTCTGTCCTTCTCTGTAACTGGCTGATGAACAATGCGGACAGGGAGCACCTACTGGGGCAAGTTCTGTGACCCTGGGAAACAGCGCCCTTTGGGCCCTGAGCACAGGACTGCATCACTCAGATGTACCGTGCACTTCAGAGTAAAACAAAGACCCTAACTTGTAACTTAAGTGTGAGAAGGTCTAGCCAAACTGGGATATTTCCTAGGATGGGCTAATTGAATGATGCTTTGAAATATCAAATGTGACATTCTTTCAGAAATGAGTTTTGGTGTCCCTGCTTCACTGGTGGCCCAGCACCTGCCTAGTGTTACTGTGCCTGTTGGACAGTCCAGCTCAACCTGGCAATGAGAAGCCATGGGCCACCTGTCCCCCAGGTCATAGCGTCTGTGCTTCCATCTGCAAAGCAGTGGAGCAGAGGAGGGAAGAGAAAACAGCTGGACTTGATGGCCACTTAGAACCCCTCTGGCCTTGGCTCTCTGTGTTTCTGCCTCTCAGATGCCCTACTCTGCTTCACCTGGGACTGTCAGCCACAGCTGCCTCTCTGAGGACAAAGGTGCCCAGGGCAGTGCAGTTTACATCCTTTTGGGTGTGAGGGGAGAAAAAGGTGACTGGAGTTGTCAGATGGGATTTTGATCAACTGAGGTTAACCCTTTAAAATGGAAATCATCAGGGGCTCCTGGGGGGCTCAGTCAGTTAAGTGTCCAACTCTTGATTTTAGCTCAGGTCATGATCTCACAGTTCGTGAACCCCACATCAAGCCCCACATTGGGATCTGTGACGACTGCATGGACCCTGATTGGGATTCTCTCTCTCTCTCTCTCTCTCTCTCTCTCTCTCTCCCCCTCTCTCTGCCCCTCCCCAGCTCACGTGTGAGTGCTCTCTCTCTCTCTCTTTCCCTCTCTCAAAAATAAATAAATAAACTTTAAAATAAATAAAATGGAGATAATCAGATTCATTCTCTTGCCCAGTTATGGGGGTGACTTCTGAGGCTCTCTTTCAAGGTGCACACACATAGAAGAGTTGTCTCTCCCATGCTTGTTATTTTTAGAACAGTTTTTATTTTTTAAAAATATTTTTAATGTTTATTTTTGAGAGGGAGAGATAGAGCGGGGGACGGACAGAGAGAGAGAGGGGCACAGAGGATCTGAAGTGGGCTCTGTGCTGACAGCAGCGAGCCCCATGAGGGGCTTGAACTCACAAACTGTGAGATCATGACCTGAGCCAAAGCCGGACTCTTAACTGACTGAGCCTTCCAGGTGGTCCCATGCCTTTTTAGATAAAGTATTTGCGAGTCACCATTTCCAAATCTAGAAGCCAGGCAGTGTAATCCAGATCAATCACAGAGCTAATCAGGAAAAACGTAAAAGGTGGTGAGGAAAACGGGGTGGGAGGGGAGTCGGATTAAAATTGAAGGTTAAAAAAATCTTTTTCCAGTCTGATATTCTATGATTCTAAGACATGAGAGGTGTTTTCAGTTTGTTTTACATTTGTTTCAGAAAAAAAAAAAAAGAAGGTAGATGTAGTTCCAAGGAATTCAAAGGGAAACTGCTTGTGGAAGCCCTGTGGTCAGATAGCAGAGATACAGTTGTAAACATGAAGCTGCCTGGACGGCTAAGCAGAGGCTCATCCTGAAAGACCAATGAGCCAGTTTTGCCTGAGCGGTCCCTTTGTCGACCCCAGCACACATTTAGTGAACAACCTCTAACAATGTTCTTTTGTCTTTGGGCAGCCACGGCATTTAGTTCTCCTGATCTTTTCCAGATACGATGGCTCTCATGACGGTTCTTGCGGTTTCTTCTGCATTCGTACTAGAGGAGCCATTGGCAAAAAGGGGATTAAAGAAGCAAAAAATGCACTGGGCTGCAGCAGTCGAGAGGAAGATAATAGACCCAGGATGTGCCCTGAGGGGTGGGAGATCTGCCCTCAGCTTGGGCTCCGCTGGGAAGAGAATCCCACAGAAGGCCCTTGCTCTTCCCAATACCAGGAATGCACCCAGAGAACCCAGGAGACGTGGCAGGAACATGAGAGAGAAGCCATTTCCTGGGTAATGAGTAGACTGAGCAGGCAGTGTGTTGCAGAAAACTTGCAGGAGAAATCAGCCTTTCCTAGTGATGTGGTGACGGTGATATCATTTAAGAGAACTGTAAGCAAGAGCAAATGAAAATACAATAGTATAGGGATCCAGGAGCCCATCTGAGATAAGATGTCCAAAAGAGAGGGTGGGGCATGGAGTAGAAAAGTGACAGAAGCTCTTCCAGTGTACTTATCACAGTTGTAACCAGATGATTAACTGTGTGATTGCCTTTTACATATACCACTCTGGGGCTAGAACTTAAGTAAGCCCTGTGAAGGCCGGGGCTTTGAGTGCCTTGTTCACCTTCTCACAGCCTTGCACACTGCAGGTACTTATTAAATGCTTGATGGAAGATGGAAGGAGTGAATTGTGGGTTAAGATGGAAGAAGTAATATTGGATGGTCCCACCAGTCCTCTAAACTTGGTCAGAAATCATTGGGATTGCAATAATTGTACAGTGAGCTGTACAGAATTCTTATTCCAAACTCCTGGTTTCCAGATGCTTTGGCTGCCTGTCACCCTGTCATGCAGCTCTGTCTCACCATGGATGCCACAGCTTGTAATGGATCAAAAGACTTTACACCGATCTTCTACCTGGTGGGCATCCCATCTCTACAGGAGTTCCTCTTCCTCCCGGTCTTCTTCATCTTCCTGTTCTTCTATCTCCTCATCCTGGTGGGGAACACCCTGATTTTGGTGGCTGTGGTGATAGAACCCAGACTCCACAAGCCCATGTACTTCTTCCTGGTCAACCTCTCAGCCTTGGACATCCTTTTCACCACAACCACCGTCCCCAAGATGCTGTCCCTCCTCTTACTCGGGGACCGCTTCCTCAGCTTCCCTGCCTGCTTCCTGCAGATGTACCTCTTCCACAGCTTCTCCTGTTCAGAAGCCTTCATCCTGGTGGTCATGGCCTATGACCGCTATGTGGCTATCTGCCGCCCACTGCACTACCCTGTCCTCATGACCCCCCAGACCAATGCTGCACTGGCAGCCTGTGCCTGGCTCACTGCCCTCCTCCTGCCCATCCCAGGGGTGGTGCAGACTTCCCACATGGCTTTTGAAAACACTGCTCACATCTACCACTGCTTCTGTGACCACCTGGCTGTGATCCAGGCCTCCTGCTCAGACCCCACGCCTCAGACCTTCATGGGCTTCTGCATCGCCATGGCGGTATCCTTCCTGCCCCTTGTCCTGGTGCTTTTCTCCTATGCCCACATCCTGGCCTCGGTGCTTCGCATCAGCTCCCGAGAAGGACGCTCAAAAGCCTTCTCCACCTGCAGCTCCCACCTCCTGGTGGTTGGCACCTACTACTCATCCATTGTCATAGCCTATGTGGCCTACAGGGCTGACCTGCCGCTCGACTTCCACATCATGGGCAGCGTGGTATATGCTATTCTCACACCTGTCTTCAACCCTCTCATCTACACGCTGAGGAACAAGGATGTCAAAGAAGCCATCACCAGAATGGCATGTCCCTGGGACCCAGGGCATTCTCGGGATGCTTGATCCTTAGATGTAGTTAATTCTGTTCCCAGGATACCAGTATGCTAAAAATAATGTCATCCAAAAAGTTTTTTGAAGGGAAAAGTGCCTTAGAGCAGGGCACAAAATATACCATTGAGACTTCCATTTCCATTAATAATAGACTCGGCTGTGAAATCAACCATCTGTGGAAAGAAAAATCTCAGATAAAATAGAAAAAGTATCTTCTTAGAATATCAAAATTATCACCTTCTTAACACACTGGGCAGTGGGTCAGTCTCATAACAGTATCAAATAGATGTTTTAATATAATATTGCTAAACTAGTAATAAAGATGAGAACACAGAAAGGTTAGTTATTAAGACATGGGTAGATATGGAGATCAATGGAATAGAGAGCCCAGATCAGAACCTTAAATATATGAACAAATGACACAGCAGAGCAGTGTGAAAGATTGACATATAATAAATGGTATTAATACCATCAGGTATCCAAATGAAATTTGTCCCTTACCTCAAGCAAACATTAAATAATCATTAAATATCTAAATACGATGGGCTCTGTGCTGACAGCTCAGAGCCTGGAACCTACTTCGGATTCTGTGTCTCCCTCCCTCTCAGCCCCTCCCCGGCTCACGTTCTGTCTCTCTCTGTCTCTGAAAAATAAATAAATATTTTAAAAATATAAATATGGAAGGCAAAACAGTAAAACTATATAGAAGACTATAGCCCTTATATTGGGATGGAGAGGTATTTCTCTTTTTTAACGTTTTTATTTCTATTTTTATTATTTTTGAGAGAGACACACACACACACACACACACACACACACACACAGTGTGAGCAGAGGAGTGGCAGAGAGAGAGGGAGACAGAATACCAAGCAGGGTCCAGGCTCCGAGCTGTCAGCACAGAGCCCAATGCAGGGTTTGAACTCATGAACTGCGAGATCATGACCTGAGCCAAAGTCAGACACTTAACTGACTAATCCACCCAGCCACGCCAGGAAGGTGTTTCTAAAGCAAGATTTTTCAAAAGCTCTAAACCTAGAAAAAAAAAAGGATAAATTTGACTGCTTTAAAATGTAGAAATTCCGTTCATCAAAAGACACCAAAAAGAGAAGTGGAATGCCAAGCTACAGAACAGAAAAGTTTATTTGCAATGCATATCACCAACTAAAGGACCCAGGATTCATCGAGAATATAGAGAGAATTAATTCAGGTCAAAATCCTTAGAAAAATTAGCAAGATGCTTCACAAACAGATGACCAATAAATCTAAGAAAGCACACACAATCTAGTAGTAACAGGAGAAGCGCAAATTACAACAAATAGTTACCACTAGAAACCAAACAGACTGGCTCAAATGTCCAACTCTGACAATACCCAAGTTGGCAAGAGTGTGGGTTGATGGAGCCCTCACACTCTGATAGTGGCAGTGTTCATTAGTACAACTGCTTTGGAAAACATGTCATCACTGTCTTATAATGTTGAAGATCCACATACTCTATTATCTGGCACAGCAAGATTTCGCTAACTTGTAAAATTTTCATATGATATAATGTTGGATGCCAATAAAATATGGCATACGTATGAATTACATATATGTACAACATGAGGAATCTCACAAAGTGTTGAGCAAATTATGACTCAAAAGGATATATATAGTGTGACTCCAGTTAAATAAAGTTTAAAGACAGGCAAAGTTAAACTACATTTTTTATAAATGCATACACTGTGAAGAGAATGTGCTTCATTTTCTTATAAAAATGAAAATCGGGGTTATCTCTTTTTTAAAAAATTCTTTTATTTATTTTTTAAGTGTATTTATTTTGTGAGAGAGCATGCGAGAGCATGGGAGGGGCAGAGAGAGGATCCCAACCAGGCTCCTTGCTGCCAGCACAAAGCCTGACATAGCCCAGAGCCCGATGCAGGGCTCAAACTCACAAACCACGAGATCATGACCTGAGCTGAAACCAAGAGTCAGACACTTAACCAAATGAGCCACTCAGGTGCACCAGGGTTATTTCTGTAAGACTTGGAGAGGGTTGTAATCAAGGAGGAGCACCTAGGCCTTAGGAGGTGTTGCCAATGTTTCATTCTCCCCTGGTGGTGATGACATGGTGTTTACTTTATAATTAAACTTTGTATTTAGACTTTATACATGTTTGCTCTATGTGGATACTGTATTTCATAATACAGGCTGCAATAGTGTTCACTTCAAGTCTTTCCATGGTATGATGGCTTGAGGTGGTTTTCACATTCATAGTAAGCATCAAGCTGCTGAACATAATTTTCCCCGTTTGTCCATTCACTTAAGAAAACTTTAATTAGCCTATGGAAGGTGGTAGACCATGCAGTAGAAGCTAGAGACACAGAGAGAAATTGGGACAGTTTCTGCCCTCAATTTGCTTACAATCTAGTAAGGAAGACAGACAAGGTCAGAAGTAGCAGAGCATGGTAGGTGCCATTTCAGAAGGAAGCACGGGGAATGGTGGGAGCATGGAGGATGGTATTTAATCCAAGGCAAGGATGTCTCTCATAAATATTTTTAACCAATGACACCTGCTACTACTGTTTTGGGAGTCTTCATGGAGTTAACGACGTGGTGAATGTGGACTGATTGAACGGAAGCCCTGAGTCGCTCCCATCGGAATAAAAAGAGGTTTCATTCTAGAGCTGACCAGGAGGCTGTTTGGCATACCTGTCACTACCTGTCATGGGGTGCTGATTTTTAGCTTGGACTCCCCTCAGTCAAGAAATGGAGTTCACATATGAGGACTTTAAGACACAGGACAGATGAACATAAGGGAAGGGAAGCAAACATAAAATAAAAACAGGGAGGGGGACAAAACATAAGAGACCCTTAAATGTGGAGAACAGAGGGTTACTGGAGGGATTGTGGGAGGGGGGATGGGCTAATAAGGGGCATTAAGGAATCTACTCCTGAAATCATTGTTGCGCCATCTGCTAACTTGGATGTAAATTAAAATAATAAATTAAGAAAATAATTTTTAAAAATAAAAAAAATAGAAATGGAGTTCACAATGAAACCCAAAAGACTTTGCCACTCAGTTTTCTTCAGGAATCACACAGGTCAAAAAGGCCCTGGGATGGGCAGAACTATAGCGCCCCCCAAAAAGGCAGGAAGGAAAACCACTCTCAGAAAAGTGAGTGGCACAGGCAGTGACATTTTTGTTGCATATGTTAAAGAGAAGAAAACCTTCGTTAGAAAATTGTGATAAAGATGTAGCAGGTGATTTAAGCAAGGGCATTAGCAGAAAGTGAGAATTTCAGTAAATAGCAAAAAGAGTCTTTTAAAGTCACAATGATAACAATTTTAAGTCAAAATTATGAAACAAGGCATTTTTAGTGAATTCTCCCCTCCATTTCTGCTCCCTCCACCTGTTGCGTGCCCTTTACAGAAACTGTTTTTATTCATATTTTTGTTTTTCTTTCTCATTTTAATAGAGGCAAATCCATATGCTTACACGCATATGTATAACATATAAATATGGCTATATTACCTCTTTCTTAAAGAAATAGCGGCATTAGCATACTATAAGACTGTTCTGCACTTTGATTTTGAAACTGTAATCAGCAGTTTGTAGAGATCAAGTTTTTGTTCAAGGTGGACCAAAAAATGGGTGGTGAGAGAGGGAGGGGGCATTGCTGGAGTGACCGGCTTTAGGTAGGAGCACGAAGAAGGATTGGTCCATGGGAAGTGGTGGGAAGACAGACTGCGGGCATGGATGCTGGTGGGTGGGCAGGTATGCAAAGGGACTCTGTGCACTTTTTTCCTGTTTGGCTGGAGTGACAACGGGAAGAGGTATTGTGTATCAAGGAGAAAAGAGAAGGTGTGAAAAATTCCTCTAGAAGAGGAGAGGAGGGAACAAACCAGGGACATATTGAATGACTTGTCAGCATCAAGGTCTGTGGAGCCCTCTTACGTTAAGCTCAGATAAGATACACCTACATCAAGAAAATACTTTCTTAAAATCCATCTCACTTTTTCCTAAAGGTGCAGGACTCATCCTGAGTCAGGGTATGTATGACTGATATCCCAATGTTATGGATTCTTCCCAGTGCAGGTTTTTGTGTTGTTGTTTTTTTTTAACCAAGCGTTAGGGTAATTACATAGGCCAACTTGTTTTACAGGCAGCAGTGATTTGATTTTGTAAAAATCTGATCATTTATCTATCTTCACCAATGGCAACCTATGCTTCTTGTCAAGAAAATAAAATCTGTCAGCTAAAAGACATAAGATCATTTATATAGTAACTATATGTATCATGAGCCTACTATGTGCTATATTGTATATCTCAACGTTACTGGGAGGAGAAGGAAGAGAAAACACTAAAAAGTGAATTCTAAGATCTCAAAAGCTAGTTTAAATCACTTCTAAACTCAATTACAACGTTAAGCTCTAAAGCTGGCTCCATGTGGCTTTCACTTACATGTAGTGAAAATAATTAGGTAGTCATGAGATTATGACTCCATTATAAGAATGATATTTATGGTAATACCATTTCCTCCGCATTAATTCCATATATCCTTGATGGTAAGTAAAATGTTTCTAGTCTGCTAAATTCTTATTTTTGGCTTTCTGTTTATATTTCTAAAAGCGTGGTTCAGTTTAATCTCTTTTATCTTCCTCTTATGTGTTCTTCAAATGTATTCGGAGAATCATCTGTGCTACCTTGTCTAGTTTCACCTTCGAAGTCATCATTATTTCTACACTAGATTTTTTGGTTCCAAGCCCTATGTGTTTTAAATAACCTGCTCATTTTTTCTGTGCTATCTTTAAATTAATAAACTCTATCACTGAATGCTACTTCCACAAATATGTGGAAATTAAAGAGCACACCCCTGAATAACCAATGGGTCAAGAAAGAAATCACAAGGGAAATTGGAAAATATCTTGAGCTAAATGAAAATGAAAACACAGCATACAAAAATCACAGGATGCAGTTAAAACAAGTGCTTTGAGGGAAATGTAGAACTGGAAATGCTTATTAGAAAAAAGAATAAAAATCTCTAATTATAACCTATTTTTTCAAGTTTTTATTTTAATTCCAGTTAGTTAACATATAGTGTAGTATTAGTTTCGAGAGTAGAATATAGTGATTCATCACTTACATACAACACTCGGTGCTCATGCCAACAAGTGCCCTCCTTAATCTCTATCACCCATTTCAACCAATAGTTAATAGCTTTCTTTAATAGCTTTCTTATAAAAGAAAGGCAAACTAAATTCAAAGCAAGCAGTAAGCAGGAAATAGCAATATAGATTAGAGTGGAAATAAATGAAAAGAAAATGGAAAGAACTGACAAAACTAAAACTGGTTCTTTGAATGCATCAACAAAATTGACACACATTAGGTAGAGTGACTAAGAAAAAAGAGAGAAGATCCCCAATTACCAAAATAAAAAATGAGAGAGGGAACATTACTACCAACCAAAGAGAAATAATTACAGGGGCATCTGGGTGGCTCAGTCGGTTGGGCGTCCGACTTCGGCTCAGGTCATGATCTCACGGTTTGTGGGTTCGAGCCCTGCATCGGGCTCTGTGCTGACAGCTCAGAGCCTGGAGCCTGCAGCCTGCTTCAGATTCTGTCTCTCTCTCTCTCTCTCTCTCTCTCTCTCTCTCTGCCCTTCTGATCACACTGTCTCTCTCTGTCTCTCAAAAATTAATAAAATGTTAAAAAAAAAAAACCAAAGAGAAATAATTACAAAATGTTAAAGGAAGAGACCACCACACCAACCGTGAAACAAAAGGCTAAACTTAATCACTTGCTTAAGGATGCAAATGCTATTATTTATGACACAGTCTGGTTCAGAGTGACACAGGGAGCTGATCTTACACAGGGCTGTAGACAACATGGAGATGAGGGGTTGGTGGACCTTCGAGGGTGCCAGCATCAAGGGAATGGTTTGCTTGTAGTGGTGGAAGTGTGGTTTGCTGGAGTGGAGCGGTTGCTGGGTGGCTGACTTTGACTGGCTGGCTCACAGCAGCATGCGTACTGGTAGGAAGCAGTCATTGAACTGTACAACAGGTTTAAAACAAGTTCTGAGGACTACGTGTTACCATGGCTATAGAACAGCCAGTCATTTCCTAGAAGCCTGAGAACACTTTTCTTCTCAGAGGTAATGAAATAAATCATAGTTTATCCCGTAATGTTGTAACTAGTAAGTCTTAAAATGTTGACTTTTTACAAAGAAATCCCAGCCAACAGTTTAGCTCTCCTGTTCTAGGCTCACTTTTGTAAGTAAAACAAAATGAAATTAGAAACCTAAAAGGAAGATAAGTCTTGGTTTTTGTTTGTTGTCTCCCACCTACTGCAATTCTACTGACCATTGGGCTCCATGTGACCTCTTTCCTCCAAGTAACCACGCCCCTTTGTTACTTTCATCCAGGACATCCTGGAAATCCCTTAGTCCTTCTCATGCTGCCAAAATCTTGCTCTGGGTGGTTTTTTGTTTTTGTTTTTATGTACAAACCCAGTTTTTTAAAAAATTTTTTTAAAGTATAGTTGACACACAATGTTACAACATAGTGATTTGGCAAAGTCTATGCATCATGCTATGCTCACAAGTGCAGCTACCATCTGTCACCATACACTACTGTGGTTCTGGGTGTTTATTAAGAAGCTATGTAGTTTCTGAAAAACAGAAAACAGAACAAAAGAATCCACCTAACAGTCGGGTGTTTCTGCAGGATTCTTCGCCTTTAACTTAAGAGGGGTTAGATCTCCTCCAGAAAAACCTTCAGCATTTACCTTTATGCCACTGAAGCAAAGATTCACATATACAGATTTATCCCAAACCAAAATTCCTCTCTTCAGTCAGAAGGAGAACATCTGGAGAGGACAAGGTGGCACAAAAAGTTCTGGTTTGTCATTCAAAGAAATTTCCAAAACCATCTTCAGTCCCACTGTGATGTTCGTTAGATCAGAAGGGGCTGCAGCCTCTGCTGTATCATTCTTTTGGTTTCAATCAAGCTGTCAATGGCTTAGTAATATTGCGCCCTGCAGTTGTACATCTACAGTCAGTTGACATCTATTAATATGCAGGTCCTTTCTATGGGCTGAAATGAATCGCTCGTACATGGTCTTCCTCTGGTTCTGGGCAGCAGCAGCAGGCGCAGCAAGGTCATCTAAGTCATTGCTGGGGTTCGTGTTCTCGAAGCCTCTACCTTTGAAATTGGAATGGTCCCTGCACGTGCGCACCCTATTCTATTTTAAAATGTGCTTGCTGCTCAGTCCAGAAATTCTACTTCTAAGGATCTGAGAAAAATATCTGGGTGCCCATCCTCCAAAATTCATATTAAAAGGACATTAATACTAATATTGTTTATGATAGCAATAATTGTGTAAATCTTAGATGTTCATTGGCAGGGAAATTATGGAACAGTCTATGTCATATCCATACTAATGTCAGATAAATACCAAATGTCAGATAAAAAAAATGAAGTATGTCAGACGGAAAGGTGGCAAGCCTTAGTAAGTTGGAATATAAGTGATGTAATAAGAGCAAAATGATTCTATTTATGTTAAAAGAAAAACAGAACAGCCCCCTCCCCCCTCAAAACCAAAACAACTCCCTCCCCCCACATGCTTAGAAAATATTTGAAAGGAACATTTCAAACCAAATCATTACCTTTGGGGAGGGAAGGGGAGAGGAAATATGAGGAAGGGCTGGTATGAAGAAAACATTCACTTTTTACTACACAAATAAATCTCCATATTGATTAAGGTATTTTACAATAGGATCGATTAATTACTTGTGAAATTTTGAAAAACTGTTTAAATTTTATACAGATTAGTAAAAGAGTGACAAGAGTCAGAAACTGAGAGCAATGGAGCCAAAGGAAGGAATCTGAAAGACTGAGGTACGAAGGGTTGGCCTGGGCACTGCCTGGGGCTGGGGTATAGACCCCACCCCACATTCTTCCCACAGAACCCCCAAGATCCTCATTGCACCCCAGGAGTACTGTGCCCCAATCATGCAACAGGGTTTGACTATTTTTTTGTTGATCAAAATTACAGCTCTCACTTATTGAAGGTTTATTGTGTGGTAGGCACTGAGCTAAGTACCTAAAGCTTCCCAGGAACCTGTGGGATAGGCAGCATTGTTATATACCCTTTTCACAGGCAAGGAAGTAAAGGCCCAGTGAGGCTAAGGGATTTGTTCAAGGTGACATCACTGGAAAGAACTCGGGTCTCAGCTATTAGTCAAAGTGCTGCTGAGCCGCTCAACTGGAATTGGGTCCAAATCCCAGTTCTGCCAGCAGTCACTCCTGTGACCTTGGGCTACTAAGTCACTTCACTTCTCTAGATCTGTTTCCTCAAATGTCCAATAATAGGGACAATCCTGGCTCTGCCTGTCTTCCCTGACTGTTGTGAGGCCAGATGGAAAAAGAATCAAACTGTTCCATTGGTGATAAAGTTCTGGGACCCATGAGGGTTGTTAATGATGCTGTTTCCGTTACCTGCAAAGCCCAGGGCCAAGTCCCATGCTCCACCTAGGAAGTTGTTCCCAGCTGGCAGATGTGGGGTCCCTTAGGGGGACCCAACTTGAGGGAGGGGGCCCCAGCAGGCTCTGACTCCAGGGTTTAATGGGCCATGTGTGGCCCAGCTCCTACCTGGCTCTTCCCCCAGAGCCAAGTGTGGTGACTCCATAGAAGACACAAGGTGGATCAGGCTTGCAGGTGAGCTGAGTCGGCGATGGAGTGGCTAGAAGCAGGCAAAGGCTGGGGTGAACAAACAGGCTCAGAGAGGCCAGGGATATGCACAGCCATAGTGAGGAGCCCACGGACATGTACTGATGGGTGAACATCAGGGTCCCAGTGTGCACACGTGCTCTGTGTGGCCCCGGGTTAGACATCCTGATGGGACAAGCAGCGTTGTGCAATCACAAGCAAGAGGCTGATGATCTCGTAAGAGAGCTTCTCACAGAGCGGCACGGTTGATGACAGTGAAAGAAATGGAAATATTTAGTGAGGCATCTGTAACACTGTGAGTCACAGAGGAGGGAATTACAGTGCAGAGAGGGGAAGTGGAAAGTGCTGAGGTTAGAATGGAAACCCAGGCCTTTATAACTCCAGTTAGAATGCAAACTCTATCATGCACACATATCCTGCTCCTTGGCCATGGGAACAGTGGATACTGGAAATATTGTGAGAGGATGGCATGGTTTGGGGGGGAGTTGTTGTGAAGCACAATGACACAATGGCTATAAGGATCAAGCATGCCACAGGGCCCTTGCTTTCCCTCCTTAGAGGCTGGGGGGAAGAGACGGCCATTCTGACCCCTCACGGGGCCAAACACAGAGGCACACTCCAAAATGAAAGCTCTTCTAAAGCCCTCCTTTTACAGGGGGGAAAACTGAGGCTCGGGGTTCCAAAGTCACAGCGGGCAGTGGCAGAGCGGGTCCAGGAGCCAGCACTCTTGGTTTCCACGCAGGGCTCAGTCCTTTGCAGCAGGCTGGCTCCGGAACACCCTCTGCTCTCATCCTCACCAGCCCTGACCTCGGACTGATCCTCAGTTTCTCCTTTGTTCAAGGGGCATAACCACTCCCTGGCAGGCTTGGATGATGAGAGAAGAAGGTGTACGTAAAGTGCAGCATCAGGTTGGACGTTCCAGTAGTAGGTTTTTCTGTCCTTTTCTGTCCCCTGCCAGCACTGCAACTCATGGCTCACAGATAAACCTGACCAAGGAAATGTCCCCTAACAATACCTTTGCTGTCCTTAAGCACTGAAAACACCCCTGTGATATATATTCAAAATAAGTCCCTCAATCTAAACCACAAAATAAAAGTAAGGAAGTCCAGAAAGTTCTGATTATTACCATGATGCTACATCAGTGTTTTTGAAAAATATCAAATACTGAATACTTTCAAAAACCTTTTTCAGTGCTCCTATCTAGCTGGCCCCTAAGCACATGCTTTATCTGTTGCATGGATGCACTCTGACAAAATGGAAGTTTAGGGAAGTGCTTCAGTGCCTTTGGGGTAAGCAAATAAATCAGATTGGTTGGTCTGTCCTGTGGCCCCAGTCTGGAGGGCAGGCAGAGTTTTGCTGAGGCTCCAGGTGATAATCCGCCCCCCTCACCCCCCCTCATAGTCTAGTTCTGGTTCTGCCACCCACTTACTGTGTGGTCTTGGGCAAGTCACAGCCCATTTCTGACTCTCCCTTTTGTGTGCCCTATGTGTGTAAGAAAAGGGTTAAAGTAAAACTATTGAATTGCTAATGATCCCTTCTTTCTGGTTGTCCGATTCAGCAGCAACTCCAGGCCTACTGGGAAAGCTGCATTCTGGCTCCTGTCTCTGGAGCACTGAGCTCCTGGTAAGGGTGAGGCTCACTTTCCAATAGAAACTATCTGGCTCCATGACAGCCCTGCCAGTGTTCCCGGTCTGATGGAGCCATGGATACACAAATAGAGAGACAACCCCGTTTGATCGTAGCGATGACAAAGGAAAGCCCAGGAACTGTGAAAGCCCAGAAAAGAGGGCCCCAGCCAGCCAAGACCAGCCAAGCCTCTTGGAAGAGGGAATATTTGAGCTAAATTAGGCAGAAGAACAAGGCAAGAAGAGCAAGAGTTGCCATTTGACCAGAGTAAGAAAAAATAAGCCTGCAAGAATATAGACTTTGGGTGGCAGGTGAGGGACTCATCTTCTCTCATGAAAAATCCTTATGAACACTGGATAGGAGCCAGAAAACGGGGTTCAAAACCCATCTTTGCTGTGTACTTGTTGGTTGACCTTGAGAAGACACTTTGTTATTGGACTTCAGGCTTCAAATTCGTCCTTCCAACCCCCACCCACATTGTTGAATAGAAATGAGACAGAGGAGGAATAACAGGGGTACAAATAGACTTACGCTCTGAATGTGAGCACCTCAAACCCCAATTCAGTTTAACTCAGTGACAATCAATCCAAAGTCAATTCCTCTGAGCTAATAACATCATGTAGGAAAATGCAGTTGGCATCAATTTGGGTATGAGGAAAACCTGGTGAGTGGCTTAGACAGGTTTTGTCTGGTAGTCTGGTCAGCTGAGAATTAACTCTTTTTAGTTGGGGGCAGCAGGTTTGCTTTCCTGCCTGGGTACTGGGGCACTGACCTCAGCACACTTTTTTTTTTTTCTTTCAAGGAAGCATTCACAATGGAGTGGTCTGTTCCATGCGTCTTTCAGAAAGACATTGGATCAGGCTTCCCTCCCTAATGAGGAACCACGCCATCATGCTTAAGAGACTAAAGAACAAACTGAAATTTCTGATTGTTGCTGACAATTTCAGCTTAGAAATGGAGAAGAAAAGAGAAAACCTTTTTCCCAATCTCTTCCCACATGAACATTTAAGCTTCCAGATGATATAGAGAAAGAGCCCTCGTCTGGGAGTCAGAGGCCTTCTGGTCCTATGGCTGACTAACCCCATGTGATCTTGGGTAAGCCCTTGCCCTTCTGGTCTATAAAGAAGAAAGCTGGCTGGACATTTCCAGGTTTGGTATTTTTATGATTTAATGACATGAGAGAGGTTTTTGTCACAAGTAAGAGAAACAGGACAGTTTTGGAAAAATCAGGGAGGAAGTAATTTTAGAATCATCAGAGTTGATGAGGCAATGATATAAATGTGACCATGGATTTGCTCCTGGGTCATTTATTCAGAGGGACATCCCAACGTATGAGAGGAATCATTAGACCCCCTCAGTTGAAGACCTCTAGTTCTGTGGGTGCTTGGAAGCACACATCCCCCCTTGTTTGATGAAGGGAGCCTCTGGGGTAGGGACTTCTGCCTTTGGCACTGTCACAAGAATACTGTGTTCTTCTCTGCAACAGTGGCTCCTAAGACCCCTAAGTTTCCAGTTTACTGTAATACCTCCTTAGCTGAGGCTAGGGAAGCTTACCAGCTAGTGGACACGAAGTGGCTCATCAGGAACATCTGCTCTGCAGCAGTAGCAACTAGGAAGGCGGGAAAAAATCATATTACACAGGAATGCCTTCCAATCTCTGTTTCTGCCATTGGGTAGATTATACCTTTAACTTTGACTCCTATCAGGAAGTGACTACAACAAAGGCATCCTCTGCCATTCCTATCATTGAAGGAGGACAAAAAGCCATACACGGAGAGGCAAGATTTAAGATCCTCAGTTGTTTTTGTTTGTTTGCTTGTTTGCTTGCTTGTTTATTTAAGGTATAACTCAGGTATAATCTATCTATAAATATATAGATATAGACATCTACATCTATGTAGAAACAGATACCGATATTGATATAGATACAAATATAGATATATAGGTATAGGTAGATCAGCTAAAGTCATGGCACATTTACAGCACCCCAGAAGACTCTCTTGTGCCCAGCCCAGTCAAGTAAATCCCTCCACAGAATTTAGTCACTGTTAGGACTTATATCACCATAGATTAATTTATTTTCTATTTTTGTTCTTCAGCTAAATACAGTATGTAGTCTTTGGGATATGGTCTCTCTCACTTGAAATTAGACTGCGAGCTTCATACATCTTGGTGCATGTAACAGTAGTTCACCCTTTTTCATTGCTATGCAATATGGATGAATTATACCATAATTTGTCCATTCTACTGATAATGGACATTTGGGTTATTTCCATTTGGGGACTATAAGTAAAAGCTGTAATGAACATTTTTTTTATTGAAGTGGAATTCACAAATCTTAAAATTCATGATTCAAGTGTGCAATTCAATGGCTTTTCATGCATTTACAGTGTTGTTCAACAATTACCACCATCTAACTCCAGTACCTTTTCATCGCTCCTCAAATAAACCCCATATCCATTAAGCAGTTACTTTCCATTCTCTCCTTCCCTAGTCCCTGGCGATCACTCATCTTTCTGCCTCCATAGATTTGCCTACTCTGGACATTTCACACAAATGGAATCATACAATATGTGGTTTTTTATCTGGCTTCTTTCACTTAACATATTTTCAGGGATCACTCACGTTGTAGCATGGATTGGTATTCCATTCTTTTTTATGCCTGAATAATATTCCATTGTATGAATATGCTGCATTGTGTTTATCCATTCATCAGCTAATGGGCATGTAGGTTGTTCTACTTTTTGACTATTATAAATAATGCTGCTATGGACACTCGTACACGTTTTTGTGTGACATATGTTCTCAATTCTTTTGGATTTATAATTAGGGCAATGAACATTTTTATACACGTATCTTGTGGACACAAGCACTCCTATCTTTTGGCTATGTGTTCATATGTGTAATTTCTGGGTCACAAGTTTTAGAAGATTTACCAAACAGTTATCCAAAGTGGCTGTACCATCTATATACTCGTAAGCAATGTATTGGAGTACCCCTTGCTCTGTATCTCACCAACATTTGGCAGTCCTTTTCATTTTAGCCTTTCTGGGTATGTAATGGTATCATTTTGTTTTAATTTACATTTCTATGATGACAAATAATGTTGAGCACTCTTTATATACTTCTCGGTCATTTGAATATTCTCTTTTGTGAAATATCTATTCAAGTCTTTTGTCCCTTTTTCTGAGGGGTAATCTATCTTTTTTTCTTGATTTGTGGCAAGTTTTTATATGGATATATGCTGGATACACATTCTTTGATATATGTATTGAAAATATGAAAACATCTTCTCCAAGTCTGTGTCTCACCTTCTCATCTCTTTATGTTGTATTTTTGAAATCAATAGAGATATAGATAATAAAATTTACACAGAAGGTCATGCACAGATCTTAAATGTATGATTCAATGTGTTTTTATGAATGTAAACATCCACGTACCCACCACTCCACTCACTATACAGAACATTTCCTCACCACAGGAAGCATACTCTTGCCTATTTTTTACCAATCTCCACTTCCGTAGACAACCACTGTTTTGATTTATAGCACTATAAATTAGTTTCACTTGTCCATAAATTTAATATTAATTAAATCATATAGCATATAATCTTTTATCTTTCTCTGGGCTTTTCTTTTGATATTTTCTATTGATCTATTTTCCAAGTTTCTAATTCTATCTTATTCTGTTTCTTCTTGATTGTCACACTTTCTTACCTTTTTGCATGTCTAATAATTTTTTATTGTGGGATGAACATGTTTATAATAGGTTAATAGAGGCCCTCGATGATATCTTTCACCAGATCAATTTTTCCCTTGCTTTTGTTAATTTTTTATTTATTTTTAATTTTTTTAATGTTCATTTTCTGAAAAAGACAGAGTGTGAGCAATGGAAGGGTAGAGAGAGAGAGGGAGACACAGAATCTGAACCAAGCTCCAGGCTCTAAGCTGTCAGCACAGAGCCTGACACGGGGCTTGAACTCACAAACCGTGAGATCATGACCTGAGCCAAAGTCAGATGCTTAACCGACTGAGCCACCCAGACACCCCTCTCCCTTTATTAGGAAACAGCATAAGGGCTGATCACCTTAAGTTAATCAAGGCTTGAATTAGGCTTGCTTTTAGTTTTCATAAAATTTAGTCTAATTTGGCTCTCCTGAGCCTTGGATTGATAGCTTGGCTGGTCTCTGTCTCCTCAGCCCTTAAAGATTCTGGAAGATCTGCTTCTACCCTTTGGAGGTGTTGAATTTAGGTCTTTAGCAAGCATACTACCCACCCTCTCAACACACACACACACACACACACACACACACACACACACAGCTTCAAAAGTTTTGAAAATGTTTTAAGGGTAAGATTATTGTGTATTTGAGGCAGAGTCTTTCCCTCTAACCTCTTAATCATCGTGAGATTTGTCTTTTACAAGCCTTTAGTATAGCTTCCTAGCCTCTTTTGCATAGCCCCCAAATTCAGAAGCTGTCCCATGGGGAAAACTTGTTATGCATTCATAGTGCCTTAAATTTCCAATATGTTTTGCAAACCCTTTTTGATTGCCAAAAAGTATTGCCAAGTTTTCTTTCTCTCATCTGTGTTCCTCTGCCTGGGCCAAGTCCCAGCCACACAATGGTCTCCAGATCAAATATTCCCAGAGAAGAAAAGAGCTGGTGATTTACAGTTCACTTTGGAGGGTCCCTCCTCCCTGGAGTTCCAATTCCTCTCATCCTTATTGTAGCCCTGTTTCTCTAATTTGTTTTTTTAAAAAGTGTGATTTGTGTAATTTATCCAGGTTTTCCTAATTGTTGCAACACATGTGTTGGGCTATCATGACCTATTATATCCTACAGAGGATAGAAGTACAGACACATAGCTAAAGAGGTATATGAAAGAACCACTGGTCAAGGCATACAAGCAAGAAATAGGTTTAATAAGTATGTGAGCAGCAGCATGTTGCAGAAACCTTGGAGAAAGCAGCCCTTACAAAGCAAGATGGTAGAACTTTGAGTGAATGCATAAGTAGAAACACAAGCTTAAGGACTTGATTTGGGAGATCTGACATCCCAAACCAGACAATGAGGAACCTAAGATGAAGGCCAGAAGAAATCTTTCCAAGTACTTTTCACAATTATAATTCAATAATCAACTGTTTAGATCTGACTTTCCCAGTAAAATGTAAACTCTAAGAAGGTAGGTATTTTGCCTGCCTTCTATACTTTCACCATTATATCACCTGAACATAGCATAATTATTTCCATTTGGTAGGTTATTAGTTAAGTAGTAATTAATATTTGCCAAAAGAATAAATGTAGGAATTTTAGGTTCACATGGTAGAAATCAATATCACAGCCATCAGTCTTTTAGAGTTGGTTGTAAATAATTATGATTATATTAACTATATATAGATTAACATTTATATTAACATTATAAAATCTCATTCCAGAATCTTTTGTTTCTATGGTTCCCAGATATTCCCAGGATCCAGGTGTTCCAGCTGCATATCTCCCAGAAATCTAGGTCTGCCTTGCTATGGAGTCCACAACCTGTAATGGATCAGCAGATGGATCACCAGTCTTCTACCTGGTGGGAATCCCCTCTCTGCCAGAGACCTTCTTCCTCCCTATGTTTTTTATTTTCCTCCTCTTCTATCTTCTCATCCTTATGGGAAATGCCCTGATCCTGGTGGCTGTGGTGGCAGAGCCCAGCCTCCACAAGCCCATGTACTTTTTCCTGATCAACCTCTCTACTCTGGACATTCTCTTCACCACAACCACTGTCCCCAAGATGCTGTCCTTATTCCTACTTGGAGACCACTTCCTCAGCTTCCCTGCCTGCCTATTGCAAATGTACCTCTTCCAAAGCTTCACATGTTCAGAAGCATTCATCTTGGTGGTCATGGCCTATGACCGCTATGTGGCTATCTGCCGCCCACTGCATTACTCTGTCCACATGACCCCACAGACCAATGCTTCACTGGCAGCCTGTGCCTGGTTCACTGCCCTCCTCCTCCCCATCCCAGCAGTGGTCAAGACCTCTCAGATGGCATATAACAACATTGCTCATATCTACCATTGTTTCTGTGATCATTTAGCTCTGGTTCAGGCCTCCTGCTCTGACACCATGCCCCAGACCCTCATGGGCTTCTGTATTGCTATGGTGGTATCCTTCCTGCCCCTTCTCCTGGTGCTTCTCTCCTATGCCCACATCCTGGCCTCGGTGCTTCGCATCAGTTCCCAAGAAGGACGCTCAAAAGCCTTCTCCACCTGCAGCTCCCACCTCCTGGTGGTTGGCACCTACTACTCATCCATCGCCATAGCCTATGTGGCCTACAGGGCTGACCTGCCGCTCGACTTCCACATCATGGGCAATGTAGCATATGCTATTCTCACACCAATTCTCAACCCTCTAATTTACACTCTAAGGAACAAGGATGTCAAAGCAGCCATTACCAAAATCACATGTCTCAAGACCCAGTCTGGGATAAGAGCCCTTGAGCTTTAGATGCAGCTAATTCTGCCCTCAGGACACCAAATAACAGTGACCAGGACAAATTAGGAACTCAGTAAATATGCTGAATAAATAAATTAATGAATACAGAATAGTAAAAGAGAATTCAACTGAACAGGCACTTCTAACAGGCAAAGTCAGGTAGACAAGATGATCCATCCATGGATTTCAGTCAAACTTCTAATGAAAATAAAGTCTACACCATTGGAATAAAGTGCTGAACCCTTGAGGACTGTTAATCATGCTCTTCTCATTATCAGCAAAGTCTAGGAACAAATCCTACCCTCCCCCATATGTTGTAAGAGATGCCAGGGAAATGATCTCTGAGGGATGGTGGGTGCAGTGCCAATGGGAGTACCATCTTGAGGGAAGGACCCCAGGAGACCTGCCTAGAAGGAGAGGGCTGAGGGTTTAATGGACCATGGCTCAGCTCCCAACAAGGTCTTGTATGGAGACACCACAGGAGACACCAGTGTGGACCAGGTTTAACAGGTAAGTAAGGCTAGGGATAAAGTGTTGCAAGACAGACAGAGAATGCTGGGGTAGGGAAAAAGGGCAGGTAGTCCAGAGCCTATAAATGAAGACCAGGGATCTAGGAGACACTAGGCAGGCAACCAGAATCCAGGTTGGCTGTGCATGTGTAGGCTGTGGAAACTTGGACCACATATCCTGGCAGAGTTGGGCAAGGGGCTGCACTTAATGGGTGGGATTCAAATCATCTTGGCCAAGGCTTTCCCGTTTCCCACAGGAAAGCAAGGCTGATAACAGCAGTCACCAGTGGACACACTAGCAAGCCCTGAGCCCTACATGTTTCAGGCTCTTCTGTGAATGATGTCTGAGCATTCTCTCTATAAGCATCACAACAACCCAGAAGGTCACAGATGAGGGAAATGGGCTCCAGGAGAGGGAAATGACTTGTCCAAGGTCACATGGCTACAAGTAGGAGCTGGGATTGGAATCAGGTCCCTTCTGACTCACAAGTCCACACACTGACCACTAAGGTCCACATAACAAGATGAAGGGAAAGAATCTGGTTGGCAGTAGATGCCTATGAGGCAGGAGAGTCCTTGCCTTCTCCTTTGGGGCATGGGCCATTGTGCCATCTGATCGGCCATAGAGGGGACCCTCAGAAGAGGGCTCACTGAATTGGAAATCCCCCAGAGATATATTCCTCCAAAGCCCTTACTGTCCAGATGAGAAGACCAAGGCTCAGGGGTCCAAAGTCACAGCAGGCGGGTGGCAGAGCTGGTCCAGGAGCCAGCACTCTTGGTTGCCAGGCGGGACTCAGTCCTTTGTAGCAGGCTGGCTCCAGAATACCCTCTTGCTCTCATCTTCCCCAGCCATGGCTTTGGATGGACTCTCAGATTCTCACTGGCTGAAGGGCATAACCACTTCCTGGCAGGCTTGGGTGACAAGAGGAGAGGATGTATGTGAGTGAGTGTGGCATCAGGTTGTGCGTCCCAGTGCCTGGTTTTTCTGTCCTTCTCTATAACTGGCTGGTGGACAATGCAGACCAGGAGCAACTACTGGGGCAAGTTCTGTACCCTGGGAAACAGCGCCCTTTGGGCCCTGAGCACAGGACTGCATCACTCAGATGTACTGTGCACTTCAGAGTAAAACAAAGACCCTAACCTGTAACTTAAGTGTGAGAAGTTCTAGCCAAACTTGGATATTTCCTAAGATGGGCTAGTTGAATGATGCTTTGAAATATCAAATGTGACATTCTTTCAGAAATGATTTTTAGTGTCCCTGCTTTTCTGGTGGCCCAGCACCTGCCTAGTGTGCCTGTTGGACAGTCCAGCTCGACCTGGCAATGAGAAGCCATGGGCCACCTGTCCCCCAGGTCATAGCATCTGTGCTTCCATCTGTAAAGCAGTGGAGCAGAGGAGGGAAGAGAAAGCAGCTGGACTTGATGGCCACGTAGAACCCCTCTGGCCTTGGCTCTCTGTATTTATGCCTCTCAAATGTCTTACTCGGCCTCACCTGGGACTGTCAGCCACAGCTGCCTCTCTGAGGACAAAGGTGCCCAGGGCAGTGCAGTTTGGGTCTGAGAAAATCCCAGTGGTCCAACATCTCTGGATGTGGTTAGATATCAAGGGATAACCCTCTCAATTTGGGATGAAGAATTTTCACTCTTTTGCTAGATCCTTGGGTCTGACTTCTGGACATTTCAAAGGAAGTTTTGAATTGGCAGATACATTCTTGATTTAGCGCTCACCATATAGAACTCAGATAAAAATATGAAATATAGGGTGCCTTGTTGGCTCAGTTGGTTAAGCCTCTGACTTTGGCTCAGTTCATGGGTTTGAGCCCTGCATCAGGCTCTCTGATGTCAGCATGGGTGCCTGCTTCAGTTCCTCTGTCCCCCTGTCTCTGCCTCTCCCTCACTTGCACACCCTTTCTTTCTTTCTCTCTCAAAAATAAAATAAACATTTAAAAAATATTAAATATAGATTTGTCTGCTGTCAATAACAAAAGACAAAGGGAAATAGAAAACCTTAGTCCTAGTATTTTTCTCCCGCTGAAAACTTGAACTTCTGGATCTCTAGGAAACAGGCATAGAAGAAAGAGTGAGAAACAAAGGCCTGAGCTCTGGTGGGGGCTCTGCAACTCACCTGTGGCACCTGGGAAAGCCTCTGCCCTTTCTGTGCTCACTCTCTGGCCTTTGGGGAAAAGTGGTGGGACTTGAAAATAAAAGCATTTTTTCCAGGTTTTACATTGGTGGTCTTATGCATACAAGGTGTTTTAAGAAGAAGGGCACCTGGATGGCTCAGTGGGTTAAGCGTCTGACTTCGGCTCAGGTCATGATCTTACTGTTCGTGAGTTCGAGCCCTGCGTCGGGCTCTGTGCTGACAGCTCGGAGCCTGGAGCCTGCTTCGGATTCTGTGTCTCCCTCTCTCTCTGCCGTTCCTCCACTCATGCTCTGTCTTTCTCTGTCCCTCAAAAATAAATAAACGTTAAAGAGGTGTTTTAAGAAGAGAGAGAATTTAGAGGTGACTCCAGAAAAATCATGGGGACACTGCTCATGGAGTCACCAGGATCAAACAGGCAGGAATACCAGTTATCAACATGGATTTCTTAGGGTCACTTAGTCCAAAGTGGAGGGTGAATCAGTATTTCCTTCAGCTCAACCCCGCCCCCCGCCCCCAGATCTGTGGTTTGAAAACATTCCCTTCTGATTCCTCTGGGAGGAGTTCTTTTGCCTTTGAGCTGCTACTGCAAGCCAGTTTCTCTTTATGGACAATGCCTCCCAGGTCACATGACAACTTCTGCCCAGGCACCAGTCAGCCAGCTGGGGGTGGGGAGGGCATGCAAGGGTTAAACAGGAGCACCTGCTGAGCTGAGGCAGCCAGTAGGAAGGTAAGTTCAATGGAGTCACATGGATATTGTCTTGGATTCTGTGTTGCTGCCCAATTGTGGCAGAATCCACTATTAGTTCTGACTCAGGAATGATTCTTCCGATCAAGAGCATTTTCAGTGTTGCTCCCTCCACTGTAACCTAACAAAGAGCCCCACACCCAGAGACAGGATATGGAGACAGGCAGAACCACTGCACCAAGTGGAAGAGAGAGAAAGGAGCAATTCCCTGGTTAGTAATTATGGTGGGAAGACAGCATGTGGCTATAAACCTTGGAGAAATCAGTTCTTTCTAGAAACTTGGTAACAAAGATGTGAGTTTTTATTTTTATTTAATTAATTAATTTATTTAAAAGTTTATTTATTTGCAGGAGAGAGGAAGAGAGAGATAGAGAAAGCAAGCAGGGGAGGGGAATGGCAGAGAGAGAGAGAGAGAGAGAATCTCAAGCAGGCTCAGCATAGAGCCTGATGCAGGACTCAATCCCACGAACCATGAGATCATGACCAGAGCTGAAATCACAAGTCAGACGCTCAGCTAACTGATTCATGCAGGCGCCCCAAAGATGTCACTATTTAAAAACTTAAAGCAAATGCCAAAAGAAAAAGGAGCTTAGGGGCATGGTTTAAGAGATCTGTTATCCCCAAAAAGGATGATATGGGGCATGGGAAAGTGTTCTTCCATAACACTTAACACAACTACAATTAAAAATTATGTGATTCAGGAGTGCCTGGGTGGCTCAGTGGGTTAAGCGTCCGACTTCAGCTCAGGTCATGATCTCACAGTCTGTGAGTTCCAGCCCCGCATCAGGCACTGTGCTGACAGCTCAAAGCCTGGAGCCTGCTTCAGATTCTGTGTCTCCCTCGCTCTCTGCCCCTCCCCTGCTTATTCTCTCTCTCTCTCTCTCTCTCTCTCTCTCAGAAAAAAGTAAACATTAAATAATTATGTGATTCATTGTTTAATGTCTCTCCCTACCACTAGAATTAGCTCTATGAAGTTAGAGCTAGCTCTAACAGAGCTAGAGACTGTCTCTGTCTTATTCAACTGTCTACTATATACTCAGCATATAACAGTTTTTTGTATGTTATAGATACTTTTTCCATACTTTACAATAAAAGAAAAGAGGGTTTCCTTAATTATATAGTTATCATCACATAATTATCATTCCAGAATCACTGATTGTTCTGGTTTCCAGATGTGCCTGGTTCCCAGATGTTTCCACCACCGACTTCCTGGGCATCCAGATTAACCCACCATGGAGACTGCAGCCTGTAATGGATCAGAGGACTCCTCAACCATCTTCTACCTGGTGGGCATCCTGTCTCTGCATGAATCCTTCTTCCTCCCTGTCTTCTTGATTTTCCTCTTAATCTACTTGATCATCCTGCTGGGAAATGCCCTGATCCTGGTGGCTGTGGTGGCAGAGCCCAGACTCCACAAGCCCATGTACTTCTTCCTGGTCAACCTCTCAGCCTTGGACATCCTCTCTACTACAACCAC
>CM053575.1:54132164-54154072 GCA_028646485.1 Cryptoprocta ferox | reverse complement strand
CATGGCCTATGACCGCTATGTGGCTATCTGCCGCCCACTGCACTACCCTGTCTTCATGACCCCCCAGACCAACGCTGCACTGGCAGCCTGTGCCTGGCTCACTGCCCTCCTCCTGCCCATCCCAGCGGTGGTGCAGACTTCCCACATGGCTTTTGAAAACACTGCTCACATCTACCACTGCTTCTGTGACCACCTGGCTATGGTCCAGGCCTCCTTCTCAGACACCATGCCTCAGACCTTCATGGGCTTCTGCATCGCCATGGTGGTATCCTTCCTGCCCCTTGTCCTGGTGCTTCTCTCCTATGCCCACATCCTGGCCTTGGTGCTTCGCATCAGTTCCCGAGAAGGACGCTCAAAAGCCTTCTCCACCTGCAGCTCCCACTTCCTGGTGGTTGGCACCTACTACTCATCCATTGTCATAGCCTATGTGGCCTACAGGGCTGACCTGCCGCTCAACTTCCACATCATGGGTAACGTGGTATTCGCCATCCTTACACCTGTCCTCAACCCTCTCATCTACACATTGAGGAACAAGGATGTCAAAGCAGCCATCACCAGAATGGCATGTCCCCAGGACCCAAAGAATGCTGGAGAACCCTGATTCATAGGTGTAACTCAATCTACTCACAAATGCCAATAACAATAGAGGGAAAAATAGACAATTCACATAGCCAGACAGAACAATAATTCTCAAAATACAGTCCTAGTTGTTCCTCTTCCGTTGTAATAATATAATGATTTTCTTTCCTTAATTCACAGATAAAATGTATAGGCTTTTTCTATTCAATTAAAATTTTTTTAATGTTTATTTTTGAGAAAGAGAGAGAGAGAGAGAGAGAGAGAGAGAGAGAATGAGCAGGGGAGAGGCAGAGAGAGAGAGACACACAGAATCTGAAGGAGGCTCCAGGCTCTGAGCTGTCAGCACAGAGCCCAATTCCGGGCTTGAACCCATGAACCATGAGATCATGACCTGAGCCAAAGTTGGACGCTTAACTGACTGAGCCACCCAAGCGACCCTAGAATTTTCTATTCAATTTTTATGTTCTGAATCCCAAATCTCACAAGACTGTGAAGATAATTGTGGTAGCATTTCCACTAGTTTAAACAATTTGGAATCTCAGACAGTTTAAGCACTTGACTAGCAAGAACTTCAGTCTTCCCCTTGTATCTCTTCTTCCTTTATTTCTATCTGTCCCTGGGATTGCTGAAAGATGGTGTGAATCAGCCTTGCCCTCTCTGCTGTGGTAGCAACTTATCCCCTTCAAGGAGAAAGTCTGAACCTGCTACCACCCCAATGCTTGTTGCCTGAAAGTTCACTGGGGCTACAAATATTTTAACACGAATCACACAGGAAGTTTACCTCTGGTATCTAGACATTCCTGTCAGAAAAGCTGAGCATGTCCTTCCTCTAGTTAATGCTAAGGCAAGGGGTATTTCTTCCCAGACCTGTGTGGGCATCAAAACAGGACAGTCCTTTTATTTCTCAGCTATTCCATGACAATGGGGAGCTAAGTAGAGAAATGTGCCCTTATTGTTACTATGCTGTGTCTACGACCTTTACTCTTTCTCAAAATACAGTGCCATGTCTTCCTCTTTCTGGCTTTAGCAGCCAGTCTAGGCTCCTTATTCCCTTCCCCTGTGCCAAATAGTCTCTTGAAGACCTGCCAGGCTTGTCCAGCCAGGGTACATGCAGATCATACAGTGACAGTGTCTGGGGGACCCAGGTGACAGATATCCGTATCTATGGCTCATCACAGATATTCTCATTCCAGTTTCCAGGATTCAAGTTTCTGACACTCATGGCACCAAACTTAACCATTTTCCTGTTGCATAAAACCCAGTGTAGGTGGGAATTCAATTAGTAATGCAGGTCAGCAAAGGGTATGGTTTATTCCTGGACTCTACATTTGGCAGTCTCGGAGAGTCCACTACAGTCAGAAGAGTTTTCAGCCTCCTTGCTTCCTGGCCCTAGGCAACTGGAATTGGGAGTCATGTTCTTCTACCGAAACTATATTCAATCTGGAGTGCCGTTTTCCCTCAATCCTTGAATTTGGTGTCCAGACTTCCTTGGGATCACCTTCCTCAAGGTCTAAAAAAGACAACTTAATAAGTTGCCTTGCCTCTGAGTTCCGTAAGCTCTTAGAATTTAACCTAAGGACACGGAAAGGATTTTTTCCCCTCCTTACTCCACTACCACCTGGTAAACAAGCCCACAAGTATCACCACAACACTACTGAAGTTCTATCTTGTGTGACTGCTGTTCTCGTACCAAATGCAGTTTAAGTTCAGGGCTTCGGTTTCCTGTGTTCTTGGAGGAGACCTCATGACATTTTGTCATCTGCAGTTCCTCTCCTAGATGGAACAATGAATGAATCACACAGAGAGTGGGTCATGAGGTTACGGAATCCCAGGCTAGTTCCACCCCGTTCACTCTGTCTCTGTGGCTCCTTCTAAACATTTTTCAGGAGTAGACATGAAACAACAACAACAACAACAACAATGCTAATATTTTCCACCTGTAGCCTCACCTGCCACATGGTGCAATCTCTGTATCTCCCAATTAAAACAACAGTTTCAACTTTTGTGCAACAAAGGGAACTATCAAGAAAGAGGAAAGACAACGCCCAGAATGGGAGAAAAGATGTGCAAAGCATATATCTGAGAAGGGAGTAGTATCCAGAATATATAAAGAACTCCTACAACTTAACAATAACAAAAATGAACAGCACAATTCAAAAATGGACGAAGGAATTAAATAGGCATTTCTTCAAGAAGATATATAAATAGCAAAGAAGCACACGGAAAGACACTCAACATCACTAGTTATTAGGGGAACTGCAAATCAAAACCAAAATAAGAAACCACTTCACACAAATTAGGTTGGGTATTATTTACACAAACACACACACACACACACACACACACACACACAAAGTGGCAAGTATTTGTGAGGATGTGGAAAAATCGGAACCTGTGTACATTGCTGGTGGCTCATGAATATAAAAGCCTAGCCTAGGGCCCGGCCCCTGTGAGTGCTCAGTGTAGAACAGTACTACAGGGGCGAGGGGGATTTCTGCGACGATGACAATGCACTTCATACAGTGCAACACTCAAGTGCGGTTCTTAGATGCTGAGAACTGTTCTGTGATTATCCTTGCACTTGTACTTTTCCTGTAAGTGGACAGGGTGCTCCTGAGACCTGCTCTCCCCCAGAGGGACCCAGCCCAGCACAGGATGGATGGGCCTCCCTCTAGTACATATACACATACCTACCTTTCCTCTCCCAACCTTCCAGATGCCCTAATTGGCCTCCAGAGGGGAAACGGATATCATTGCAGGGCCCTAATTAATCCCTAGGAATTCAGTTCCCCACATTCTCCTCTTGCTCCACTCCAACTCCCCAATTACTTGTTCCAGACAGAAAAGGAACTTTGCAGACTCCCTGAGGAAAGAGAGGCCTTGGGAGGTGATCACATGTGTGGTCTGTACTGACTATCATAATAAGGCCCTAGGAGACCCTGCCTTATCAAAGCAGATCCTGAACTTGGAAAGTGAATGCTAAAGACCTCTTCTCAGCCCCTGCTCTGGATGCATGCCCACACCCACTTTGCCCCATGTTAAAGGCATCGGTGTTCTCACCAGGCTCCCCATGGACATCTCTGCTCATACAGCTTTTTCCGTCCCACTGTTCTGGAGGTAAGGTCTGCCTGTCAGGTTGTCACTGCTAGAGGTCTTGTCCTGACAAGATCTACTTCCATCACACACTTCTTTTCATCCTTCAAGGCCCAGAGCAAATGCTCTTCAGTGAAGTTTTAGCCTAGTGCCAGGCCACTTCGCCCTCCCTGAGGCATCCATGGTTTGTGGCTCCTGGCAGAGCTCTTAGGGCTCAGAGCCTGGAGCAGAGCTGGAGTGTGCTTCTGACCGCAGCCCCAGGTCCCTAAGCAAGTAGACACTGCATCTGAGGCAGAGGAGGCCTCCATCTTAGTTCTGTTCTACCATCATCTTTAGTCCAAAGCAGACGCTTGGCATTGTGTTCATCGCTGTTAGTTACAAATGGCTTCTGTAGTCAACTAAAATGAGGCAACAAGACATAAAGATTTCTTTAACTGCAAGACTCCTCAGAGCCTTTACTATGTTCATATCCACTGTGAATCTCTGAGAAGGTTATGAAGATGCAGCATTTCCTACACTTTTTTGACTACAGATCTTGTTGACTCCTGAGCACCTGATGGGACTGGTATTCTGTTGAATCACTCGTGAAGATTCTGACATCGATTACAATTCACATTAGAGGAAAATCATTTCAGAGCCTCACCCTGTACCATATGCCAAAATAAACCCTAGGTGAGTTAAAGAATTGAATGCAAAAATGAAACCATATAAACTAAAGGAAATGCAGGCAGGGGCTGTGGATTCCCAGAGGCTGGTACAGAGCCTCCCCCACAGCACTCTGTGATTATCTGTGGAGTGAACTCGGGGTTTATGATGTCACTGACAGACATGCTATGGAGGTAACCAGCAATTTTTGGTCTTAAATAGGCTGCTTCAGTTGCTAGATTGATGAGGATTCATTTTGGCTCCTCCTACAAAATTACATCTAGGAAACTAATAACCTCACACTTGGAAAAGCTCCCTTATGGCACCACTTAATGTGACCATCACATCGAGCCTGCATTAAATAGATTTTCATCCAAAGCAGGGACTTCAGCCCTGAGACAATGGTCCCCTGAAATATGGAGAGGGACCTGGAGAGACTCTCCCAGCCCTTCCTCTAGTAAAGCCAGTCTTACCCATCAGGACTCATTCCTTAGAAGGGCCCTGTGGGTCTGAGAAACAACCCAATAGTATGTGTATCCTAAGCTCAGGTCTGGCCACCATCACCCATAGGCAGTAGGATCCTGGACACCACATGTCCTCTTGCTAATTCTACCTCTCTGGCATCCTCCCCTCCATCCCCTCCTCCCCACTGCAATGATTTAGCCTCATCTTCTCTCCCCTCAAGGGTGGCTGTCTCCCATCTCCAGGCCTGTGAGCGGCAAGGGCAAGGACCAAGTGTCCCCGACATCCAGCCAAGGAGTTCGTTTTACTGAATGGGCGGCTACAGCTGGTAGGAAAAGTCTTAACCAGAGATGGACATGGTGTTGGAACAGCTGGGGCAGGAAGCTGAGCCCCTTCCAGCGTCCAGGCGCTCACCACCCCATTGTGGGAATGGTACGCTGGGTGGTTGCCTGGGGCTTGGATTCTGGTATCAGGCCCGGTCCTAACATTCTGGTACAACTGGGCAAATACTATTCTACCCTGTGCCTCAGCCAGGTAAAGCACTGAGACCTGCAACACCTGAGGTGACAGAACCAGCAGGGGGCCTGGTGAGGAACTCAGTCAAGAGACGCCTCCTCCATCCCTGATACTCTCCTGCTGAGCTCACCCCAACCACTAGGGGAGAGGTGGGGTGGCCAGGATGTCCCTTTTGTCCAATCCCCCAGAGTGTTCTATCTCTTTCTCAGTTCTGCTCCAGTCCTATGTCCCCACCCCAGACGGCAGGCCCTGGAGGAGCCCCAGGCCTGGCTCTACACTGACTTGCTATGTGGCCACTGCCCTTCTCTGGGCCTCCATTTCTCCATCTATACAATGGGGGATTATAGGAGGTCACCTCTGGGCCCCCTGTGGCTCAGACATTCTCTGGTCATCAGCAGCAGGAGGGAGAAGTGGCAGCGTCATTCACACCTCAGGCTGTGGGGACTCCATGTAACAGGTCACCTGTGGTGCTCAGAACTCTAGAAGCTTCTGGAAAGGCTGGAGCAGGGGCACGTTGGGGAAGACCTTGTGTCAGAGCTGAAGAGAGAGTAAGGGAAAGGTCTGGGAGAATAGTTTGAGCAAAGGCAACGAAGAGGCAAGTGAGGAGGCCAGCCTTAAAGGCGCAGATAGGTGGGGGACAGGAGGACAAGATGGGGCCAGGCCATGCAGGATCTCAAATGTCAAGGAAGCTGAAGAAGGGTTTGGCACAGGGTTAGATATGTGCTCTAGAAGGGTCACTCTGACCAGAGTATGGAGGAGGGTGGGCAGGGGCTGGGACACCAGCAAAGAGACTCCTGTATTGATCCAGGAGAAAAAGGCAGGTACTTTTTCTTACTTATTTACTCTTTTTCTTACTATGAGGTGAGGTAGTAGCCATAATAGGGGAGGGAGGGGTGGATTGGGACACTTAGAGGGAGAGATGACAGAACTTAGTCACTGACTGGCCCTGGACTCAGAGACCTTAATTACCTCATAGATCACATACAGAAATCTTACAGACAGGAAAAACGAGACCTGAGGCTGGTCAAAGCCCTGCTGAAAGTCAAACAGCAAGATAGTGGTGAGACTGGTCTAGAACCCAGGCATCCTGGCCCCCAGCCCCAAACCCTTTCTCCCCAATGGCACCAAAAAAATAGAGGTAGGGCTACACAAGTTTCACAGAGCCTTGAATGCCAAGCCTGGGAATTTGGATCATTCCCACAAGCAATTGCGAGCCAGGGCTGATTCTTACCACTTGGCAACATTTCCTGTTTATTTGCCTTCCTACAACAGGGAGCCTTCCAGTGCTGTTGTGAAAATGGATGACTTGATTACTTGTAGGTCACCCCAATCCCCTGAGTCTTCACATGGAAGACAGAGGCATCCCCTTGTCTTTACTAGGAGAAAGCACAAAGCCCAGCAGGTAAAGAGATTCACCTAAAGCCACGCAGCAAGTTAGTAGCCTGGATTTCCCCAAATCCCAGGGCAGCTCTTCCATCCCAGGTAATGAAATGCAGAAGCCTGAAATGACAGAACCAGAGAAGGAAGGGTCTGGCCCAAGGTCATCCCAAGTAGGTGGCAGAAACAGACCCTAGAGCAGGGGTGAGACCCTGGGGGACAGCAGCTAGCTAGCTAGCTAGCAGCCTCCCACTTCTTTGCCCTTCCTTTCACAGCTACAATCCCGTGAGGATGTCTGCGTCCTGACTCCCTCCCTCGGCTAACACTGTGCCCCCATCTGTCTTGCCGGGGGCCAGTGCTGGGACATCTCCAGGCTGCCTTCAATTATGAGCCAATAAATATGAGATGTGCTGTGCGAGGAGCTGCCGCTTGGGCCGCCAGCCCCACCCCCCGCACCTCTGCCAGCCTCTGCGCCAAGGAAGATTGGATTTTGTGCCGTTCATTTTTTATCTCTCGTCCATGTCGGATGGGGAGATACAGGACGTGGGCAGTAGATAATTTTATCCTTCCCCCACTTATCAGGATCGGGTGCAGCACTGAGATGGGGTGTGTGATGTCCTCAGGTCGTCTGCTGCCCTCACATGGGGGCAGGTCCCCCACCCAAGCCACCAGCCCTGGGCTCCTGCTCTCTGCTGGAGCAAAGTGACTGGTATAGTGCAAAGAGTCCTGGGCAGAAAGACAAGGGACCGAGGTTCAAGACTGGGCCCTGCTGCTGACCCACTATGTGACCTTGGGCAAGTGTCTGAAGACATTTTGTGAGGCCTTTCTCTAAGGCAAGCCCTGTGCAGGCAAGCAGGGGCCACAGAGCAGAATCAGACCTGACCCCTGCCTTCCAGGAGCTGGCACTCAACTCCAAGTAAAACAGACATTCCCATGGAGGGGTGGCAGGCACTGGCACTGGGTGTGAAGGGTAAGGATGTGTCAGTCAGGGAGTGAGGGGAGGGGCAGAAGACATTCAAGCAGAGGCAGAAGGAACTAATTGAATAAAGCATGGCTGAAGGGAATGAGTAACCAAGGTGCTCAGAGGCCTGTGAGTGTGATTGGGATAGTATGTAGACAGAATAGGAGACAGAAGAGTTTTAAGCAGGTAAGTGTCATGATCAGATCTGCATTTTAGGAAAATCTCTCTGCTTATTGTCAGAAAAGCAGATTTGGGGGTGGTGATGGGGAATGAAGGCAGGGAGGTCTGTGATGAGGCTGATGATCAGTGGTCCAGAAGAGAGAAGATAAGGCCCTAGCTTAGAGCAATAATGTGAATTCAGAAGTAATCATAATAATCACTACCATCATTATGATGAACGCTGCCAATAAGCGTAACTACAGGATGAGCACAGCGTATTTATATCAATGTTTCTAATCCTCAAAACAACTCTTCAAAGTAGGTTATGATCTCCATTTTGTTGATTAGGAAATTAAGCCTTGGGTAAATTAAGAGAGTTGCCCAAAGTCACGTAGCCAATATGTGGCAGAGGCAGGATTTAACCCAGGTCTGTTCAACCCTGAAGCCCCATACTCTCTCAGCTGTGCTCTACAGTTTCCTGAGAGTCGAAGAGGGAATGGGATCCCTCTGATTTCCACAGTTGCTTGGATGTGGAAAGCAAAGGACAGGACTCACAGGAGGCTATGCATGTTTCTGGCCAGGGAGGTTGGGAGCCCAGGAAGAGGGCCAGGTTTAGGGACAGCAGCAGGGCTTGGTTTTGGCCATGGGATTAGATGGCCGTTCAATATGTGGGTGTGGAGCCCAGACCTAGCCTGAAGACAGAGATTTGGGAGTGGCTGACAAAAGGGTAGTCATAGTTGTGTGAGTGGGTTAGGTCAGTAGAGGGTGTGTATACAGTGAACGGAAGATCAAGGCTGGAACTTAGGAGAATTCCAGTCCTTAGAGGATGAGCAGCAGGAGGACAGATAAGGAATTAGAGTGGTGCAAAATGATGTCAGCCGATGAGAAATGGAATTGCTTCAAGGAGCAAGTGATCGGTAAGATGAAAGCTAAAAACTGGGCTTGGGATCACCAGGCAGCAGTGCAGCTGAGAAGCTCCATGTAGCAGTCATCAGGAACGTTGGCAATGGAATCTTCATGGGCACGTGTTACCGAATGGTTGAGGGATCTATACACATCCTACCCAGGACTCTGAATTTTCTTTCTGCATTTGGCCTGGGGACATCTTCTGAGGCTGGCACACTAGTGACTCCTATCCAAACTTTCACAGAAATAATGAGCAAGACGAGGAAAGGAAAGCATTAGGAAGAGAGACAGAGGGGCACCTGGGTGGCTCAGTCAGTTAAGCGTCTGACTTCTGTTTGGGTCATGATCTCGAGGTTCATGGATTCCAGCCCCGCATCAGGTTCTGTGCTGACAACTCAGAGCCTGGAGCCTACTTTGGATCCTGTGTCTCCCTCTCTCTCTGCCCCTCCCCTGCTCATGCTCTGTCTGTCTCAAAAATAAAATAAACATAAAAATATTTATTTTTTAAAGGTTTGTTTACTTATTTTTGAGAGAGAGAGAGAAAGAGAGAGAGAGAGAGAGAGAGAGAGAGAGTGCTTGAGCAGGGGAGGGGCAGAGAGAGAGAGAGGGAAAGAGAATCCCAAGCAGGCTGCACACAGTTAACACAGAGCCAGACATAGGGCTCAAACTCACAAACCATGAGATCATGACCTGAGCCAAAATCAAGAGTCATATGCTTAACCAACTAAGCCACCCAGGCTCCCCAAAAATTTTTTTAAAAAGGAAGAGAGACAGAGAAGAGATGTGAATGAAAGAAGAAAGATTATAGGAGGAAGAGAGAAAGGCTGAGAAACGACTAAAGACCATTAGGGAGGTATGGTAACTGCAAAACCACCAAGAAGAAAAGGAGACTTATCCTGACACTGTTTTCCAATAATCATACTTACCAAGAAAGAAGCCACATCCTGCCATGGCCAAATGTTAAATGAGCCAAGAAGAGTAACAGCTGCATGTACGCAGTGAAATGGAACAGTGCGAGTATTGGTCTGTTGCCTCTACGCTTGGAAGCCATGTTGGCAGCTCTGACATTATAGCACATGTGGGCAGAGCGCAGAACTCCCGCACGATGGAGAAGACTTGGCCCAAGTGCCATCATCAGATGGGTTTTACCAAAGTCTCCAGTGTTTGCCTTTGCTCCTCTCTTTAATTTTGAAGACAACTTTGTTACAGAAGTACTAGGTAGATCTGTCACACGTTTAAGATTTACATGTTTGACTGATGGGTTTTTTCGGCTATTGATGGGCACACATTTTTTCCTCTGGAAAGGTGAGGGCACCATCTCCCTATGCTTATGGCAGAGTGGGAGGAGTGGAAGTCAATTTGAAGAGGGGTGAGGAAGTGTGGACAGCAAGTGGAGAAACTCTTTCCAGAAAATGGGCTGTGATGGCCAAGAAAGAGAAGTAGCAGAAGAACTGGGATGGGGGAGTTGTTGGCATGGGACAGTTGCAAACATGTTGAGTACTAAGGAGGAGCCAGTGGAGAGAGAGAACTTAAAGGTGTGTGGGGGAGTGGGGGTGGTGATTGATGGAAACTTCTGGAGGAAGTGGGCAGAAAATGGGCTCCAGGTCCTTGAACTGCAGTGGGGGCAGCTCTATGGCCACTATGCTAGAGCACAGGGGTCAAGAGCTTGGGGTCTCCAGTGAGATGGCCTAGCTGTTAAACCTGGCTCCATGACTGTGTTTAAGCTACTTAACATGATGCAGGGGTATCAGTTCCTTGTTTTGAAAACAGGAATACTGACAGAGCCTATCCCATAGAGTTTTAATGAAGATCCAATAAATCGGTATATGCAAAGTGCTTAGAGTAGTGCCTGGCACATATAAAGTGCTTGATAAAAGTTAGCTGTCTAGTAGTTGATGAAAACTAGCTGTTAGCCAACTCATCTTGTAAGGCCAAAAAGAAGGTGGGAAATACCAGGCAACCTGTGGAAATGCCACTTGGAAGGGATTAACGATGCTGAGCTCACACCAACAGCTTGCCTCATGGCTTCACTTTCTCTCACCATGCCAAACCTGCAGTATTTTCATCTGGACAAAGCGTTGTCCCAAGGCGGACTGTGAAGGGTTCATAACACAAATGGGTAAAACACCAAACACAGGGCCAGGCATGTAGAGGTGCTCACTGAATACTTATAGTTGTCACCTACTCCTTTCCCAGTTACATAGACCTTGGCAGGAGGTCTGGGAAAGAGGGCAGAGCTAGAGTCTGGAACTTTAAGCAGAAGAAGATTTGCTGGGGTGGGGGGCAGGGAGTGCAGGGCACTGCAAAGGGTCTGGATGGGACAATTGCCCCACGTCAAGTCCAGGCCAGGAGAGGAGAGGAGAAGATGTCAAGAAAAGTTGCAGGGGTGAGAGAATCCAAGGCTGGAGGCTTCCATGAGGGTGAAGGCAAAAGGAAGGGGCCAGAAGAAAGGTCTGTGGTGTGAGGGGGATTTCTAAGTTTCATTCAAGCTCTTCCAAGTACGTACCATGTGCCAGGTGCCCTGTGGGGCCTTTTATATGCATCCAACCTCAACTCTTATCTGTCAAGAGTCACGGCAGTCCAGAGGCCTGACCCCCTCACCGATCTATGAGGGCCTTGTGACGTCCTGCTCATGGCCAGATTCCCTCTGTCATGCATATGAATTGGGAAGGGTGGGAGCATCTGATAGTAAGAAGTGAAGACTCCCAGGTGGCCCAGAGGGAGAAACCATGGAGTTGGTTGTAGCCATGAAAGGTCATGTGCAAGCAAAAGTTGGACACAGCTAGCTGGGTGAGTGGCAGAGCTAGAATTAGAATCCAAGGGCATTCTTCCTCAAGAGCCCACTCCTTCTGCCCCAAGTGAACCAGGGCTGCTTCTCTCCATTCCCAGCTCTTACCCTCAGACCCTGTTGCCCCTGAGAGAGGGGGGCGATAAATCCCTTAAAGCTCATCCAGAGTCCTATCAAGTGGGAGCAGAATTGGATGCCTGCAAGAGGCTCTTCTAGCTGCAAAAGGTGGTTGGACACAGGACTGATCCATTCCCCAAACGTGCCTTCCCCTCGAGGCCTCTTGTTGGGATCCCCCAACTCCTAGTCCCTCTTGGGTTTCCCCACCCCAATGGGGACCCTTGATGTTCATGCAGAAAGGGCCCACAGTGGCTGGGCACCAAGGTTTAGGGCTCTGGGGAGGGTAAGAAGGGGAATGCAGAACCCAGACAGGGGGGACAAGGGCCAGTCCTGAGCAGTGAGGGTGAGGATAAAAGCTTCTTCAGAGTGAGTCCCAGGTATACAGAGGGCCCAATAATCTCCTTGGATCCTCACAACTTCCTAGTAAAGTCGGCACTATCCTCCTCATTTTACAGCTGGAGAAACTGAGACTCAAAGATATTGCAACCTTTCCAAGGCTACAAAGCCAGTAAGTGACAAAGTTGGGATTTCTCCTCTGACCTCCTGACTCCAAGCCCAGGCTCCTCCTGCCGGTATAGCTGCTGGTCCTCCCCAGGAATCGGCTTCCTCCCAAGGAGCTCCCACCCCACTCTGGCGTGAAACATGGAATGACTGTGACTCTGAAGCAGTGGTCTCCCTCTCTGGGTATCAGGTGAGTGAGGAGGGGTCCCCCGGCTTGCTGAGGTCTGGCCACCTGCTTTTGCAGGGGGTTACAGATATTACTGCCAGGCCAGGCACCATCCCAGCCACTCCCTCTCCTCCCTAATAATTAATCTCCAGCCAGCAGTCCCAGCTGCAGTGCTTTCATCATCCAATTACCGGAGCTGCTGGCACAATAAATCTTGGTCACACAAATGCAGGCAAATCTGCAGCTATTTTCATGGCCATTACTGTGCATAGGACATTGGGACTCAGGTCATTTGCCTTTCTGACGTGGAATCCTGCCCTCACTTCTTCCCATCTTCTCCATCTTTGTCATTTCTCATTGGGAGCTACCCCCCCCCCATCCCCTTCTACTGCGGATCCCCTCTAAGTACATATCCTCCCTTCCCCTCCCTTATCTGCAGGCAGTGGGGTCAAGATCAGAAGACTCTGTGTGACCTTGGGCAAGGCAGTTCACCTCTTGGAGCTTCTATTTCTTCACCTGTAAAACCAGAAATAACATTACTGGTTATTTCACAAAATAATGTTATTTCACTGGTTTTGTGAAAGATGAACACCCCAAGTTTGGTACACACCTCACTGGTGGCACATAGGGTGTTTGTCAGTGGTTTCTGCTGTTTTTAATAGCTACATATTTATTTTAGTGTGTATTAGGAAAAAATAAAACTAATATATCAAATCTATGATTTCATGAGTACTATTACTTTGGAGATAGTGAAATTAGACATATACACAAAATATGCTAAAGAAAAATATTAAGAATACATGGATTTAGCAAAAATCACGGAGGAGGCATGAGAATGAGAGAAGCATGGAAACCCTGAAGTCACAGCTGTGCGGTGTTGCCTTCATAAATCTTTGTTCTGTTCTCCATCCTCCCACTTCCTGCAGGGGGCAATGTGAGGACTACAGAGGGAGGGGGCGCATCCTGCTCTGGGAGGTGACCCAACCTAATACGGGGTGGAGCATCACCTCAGGGCCCCTCACTCACAGGAGAAACCTGCCCCCAGGCCTGCTTCACACAGCCCCAGTGATGGGTGCTGACAACACAGAACTCAAATGGCAGGTCCCTGCCTTCGTGCAGCCCTCAGTCTCTCTCACTTCAAAACCAACCCCTTTCAGTGTCCACAAAGGTAGCTGCTGTGACCTTTCCTTGACAGGATGTAGAACAGGGCTTCCCCTGAGGTCTCAGGCTTGTGGGATTGCAGAGGAAGCCCCCAGCTGAAGACAGGAGGCTCTAAGACCACACTCCGTAGAAACACTGTAAAGAGACAGACAGAGGACTTTGGAGGGAAAATGGGGGGACATCAGTGTAGCCCTGTGAGGAATGCTCTGTTCCTGTGGAGAAATTGCTGCCATGATGGAGAATGGGGACTATTTCAGAGCTCCTCAGAGTAACTGGGCCTGCCTGCCAGAGGGGAGAACAGGCAGAAAGCTTGCTAAGCTGGGAACCCACAGGCCCACCTTGGGACTGCCACCGAGCAGCACAGAGACTGGGACGAAGTTTCTGGTAGAGTGATCCTGTGGCAGGAATCCCACTGAGTGGGGGCTGTTTCAGCCAGCAGCGATGAAAGGAATGTGTGAGGTGTTCCAGGAAGGATTCAGAGGACCCCCTCTTAGTTCTTTCTGGTTGTAGGGAGGCATGGAAGAAGATCACAGACGTTCCCATGGTCCACACAAAGAGCACACAGGTTGGAATAGGGCATGGATATGTTGGGCTGGACAGATGGCCTCAAACCAGGTAAGGGTGACTCCACCCACAGAAGAGGCTGGGCCTTGGACCTCTGACAGAGTCAAAGGACAACTCAATTGCCACCACTGAGCAGGGCCTTGACAACACAGGGGGCAGACAAGTGCCAAGGAAATCAAGGTCACCATCTCTCAGCTAACAACAGGTCATCAGGTTCATCAGTCTCAAATGGAACGGGACTGAGGCAGATCCTGTGCTCAGGCACACACACAGGACGTCCTTCTCTGGAAAGGCACGGCCCCTCTCAGGGCATCAGTTTCCCCTTGGGAACAACAGTTACTAAGTGGTGCTTCAGAGCAGTTTTGAAAGAGCAGGCAGAGACTGCTGGGATCGCCAACCACAGGCACCGCCATCTGAATCCAGGTTGCCTGTAGCCCACAGCAAGTTGGGGGAAGATTGCCACCTGGTGGACAATGTTGGCAGTGCCACGGGGCCACGGGTGAAACCCTGGCCTGAGAGCACTCAGGCTGAGGTAAGCCTGACTTTGTCTGACCTTGGGCAAATCACTGCCACTCCCTGAGCCTCACTTTTCTCATCTAAATGTGGGATAGCGATGCCAGTCTCACAGGGTCATGGGGAGCATTAAACTAAACAATTTCACTGACGTACCTGTCTTGGGCAGGGCCTCAGTAAAGGTTTGAGTCACCTGGATCTTGTTCCAGCAGGACCCGGAGCAAGGCTCAGGCCCAGGAGACCAAGAGAAGGTGAGGCAAACTCCCAGAGATCCCTGATCCTCAGCTTTCTCTCTTGGCCCCCACCCAGGACTGTCATTCTGTATGTGGGGAACTATTCTCAACCCAAACCTGGATAGTTCCTGGGGTTACCAAAGTGCAAGAAAAGTGGACTGCCGACTCCAGAGAGTCTCTGGACCAGGAAACCTGGTTCTGGCCTCAGTTCCATCACTTGCTGTGTGACCTTCAACAGGGTACCTGGGAAAGTCTAAGCTTCTATTTCTTCTTTTATACAAAGCAGGTAATCACTCCCACCCCAGGGGAGTGGTGAGGACTGACTGGGCCACCTGACAGGACATGGTGGGGGCTACTGCCTTCATCAGCACCAACCCTCCCGATTGCCAGTAGCCAGGCTTCCTCCATGGGTCACCGTGGTTCCCTCAATACAAGAGGGAGCCCTTACGGCTCCAGACTCTCTGGCAAACTGCCTCAGGCCCACTGGCACCACTGGGAGATGCAAACAAGAGGGGAACAAGGCAGGGATGGAGAGGACAAACTTCCCCATCCCTGTCCCATTGCATCACATAGACACACTGAATTCTCTCAACAACCTGAGGTTCATGTTATTGTGCCCACTTTACAGAAAGGAAATGCAGGCTCAGTAAGTGTAATGCAAGGTCTCACACAGCTTGTTTAAACAAAACAAAAAGAAGGAAGGAAGAAAGGAAGGAAGGGGGAAGGACTGAGAGCTAAAAAAAGAAAGAGGACTAAGAGCCTTTACTGCTGCTCCAAGCTTCCTCTTGATTCCTGGCATAACCCTAATTTCCTATCATTCTGCTCTGTTCCATAAGGTTCTATTCAAATGAATTACATTCTCCTAAATGTCATTTAAGCGTTACCCTCTGTCCTGCCAAGTCCTTTCACACAGTCTTTTACTAATCCCTACCCACAGGCCTGAGGTCCCACTGCCAAGTAGACAGGCCCCTTTTGAGAATGGTATGGATACAGGGCAGCCATATTCCAGGCCCAGATCACCCTCTCTCAGAAGACATGGCTAGGAGGAGAGGCAGCTCTTGGTCCCAGGGGCTCCCAGAGATGCCAGGTACGGGGTCCCCAGTCCAGAGATATCAGGAAGTCTTTCTTAGCCTCATCTCAGACACCCAAACCCAGGGCTTTTCATGGTCTACCCAGTACTAAAAAGAAAAAAGGCATTTGCTGCCTTATAGGTACATGGCTTGGGGAGCTCCATGCTGGTGGATTTGGGGTCCCACTTGCCTTCTGGCCAGGCACTTTTGTATGATACATGAAAAGCAGTAGCCCTCCCCAAACACATCACCTACCTGAGCTCCCAAACCTGGAACTTGTCTGTCCCTAGCTGGTGGGATCAGCCTAAACTCCTGAGCAAGTATAAGTGTGTCTGTAGCTGTGAACCTTTGTCAGGCTTCGTTAGGTTCAGGGTGCTCTGATGAGGGAGGATCAGCCCTACCTTCTGACTTTGGACTTAATATGAGGACTGTCTCCTCCATTCACAATTTTGGAAGCACTGGGATACTCACTGGCTTGTAAAGCAAACATGGAACCCTACCCTTGAGCCCCACCCCTATCCTCCTGAGTGTTATAAAGAAACTTACTTTCCAGCAAGGGGAGACCTTCACATGAGAGGTGGAAGGCAGTTGCCATAGCAGATTCTGGTTTCAAGATTCAACTTCCGCTTTAGGTCTTCTCTCACTGATTCCTGCTACCATCACGCTGGCCTTGGGAGGGAGCCTCACTCTCAATTTTCAAGGCTCCAGGCCAAGTGTGCTCACCCAAGCATCCCTCAATGCTTGACAACACAGCAGATGACAGTGTTCAGATCAGGCTCTAGGAAAGGTTTTCCAGTAACAACACAGACTGTGGAACAAACCTGGATTACTGGAATGACAAAGAAAGTGTTCCTCAGTCCCATCCTGGGATCTCATTAATAGCACCTCCTTCAATCCAGGGTTCACTTTAACTTAGGCTACCAGGGACCATCTTCTAGGTCATTTACATGCCATCAAGTCTCAAACCAAAGGGATGGGGTCAGGAAAGGCGAAAATGTCCTCTCCTGACTAATATCCACCTTTGAGTTCCCAATTTTGGAGGATTCAGTGTGGAATGGCCATTAATTCATTCATTTCTTATTGGGTACTATGCCAGGGGATGGAATAATACCAACAAATGGACATGGTACCCTCCCCTCGAAGCTCATACCTGCCCATAGGACTTGGCCTTAACCCAAACTCCATGGCCTGTAACCATATTTCAATTTCAATACAGAAACCTCAGCTTCAAATCAGGCACACAGAGTAGCAAAAAGGGCACTAGAACTTCCTGACCATTTTCCAGTGTCTTGATCCAAAGAGATCTGGGACTGAGGCCCTTGAGGGGAAGGAGCCTAAGGGGAGGGTTATCAGGAGACAGTAAGGAGGATCTTTGCCTATTGTCACACACAGCATGGTCACCTAGGGCAGAAAATGACAGTCTAAACCACACATAGGGTCATTACTGTCTGGCTGATGGGTACCATGTAGCCCCATTCCCTCCACCCCCTGAATTTCACATTGGACCCCCACACTAATAGAGTTCAGCAATCTCTAGCTTGGCAACTCTCCAGGCTTAGTCACTATCTGTGTGACCCTCACTTTCCCCTCTGCAGGTATAACAAGTCCCTCTTTATAGAGCTGAGTCCTCAGCCACCCAACTAACCCAAAGCCTCTTTTCTACTGCTTCCCGAGTACTTGGCTGAGTACAGAAGTCGTGAAAATCTGCTTTACAGATGGAAAAAGCATCCTGTGCCCGCAGGCCTAGGTCTGTGCCCAAGCTGTGGTGTCACCTTTAATCTCCATGAGACTTGGCAAGACAATCAATAGGAATCCCAGGAAATTATCATGCCATGGGAAAGCTAACTTTCTGACCCAGGAAAAATACAGCTCACTGGCAGTCTAAAGAACCAAGTTAGACACCTATCTGGGGAATAAAAGTTGGCTCCACATGGACATTAGTAGCATTCTATGTTCCTCCTACATCATGGAGCTGGGAAGGGTGTGAGTAGGAGGCAGGTGGGGCAATGGATGGAGAGGGGAGTACTGAAACAGGTTATCAAAGAGTAGTCTGTGGACCTGAAGCATTAGCATTACTTGGGAGCTTATTATAAATGCAAATTTTCAGGGGCACCTGGGTGGCTCAGTCAGTTGAGCAGCCAACTTCAGCTCAGGTCATGATCTCACGGTTCGTGGGTTCAGGCCCCGCATTGGGCTCTGTGCTGACAGACAGCTCAGAGCCTGGAACCTGTCTTCAGATTCTGTGTCTCCCTCTCTCTGACCCTCCCCTGCTCACGCTGTCTCTCTCTGTCTCTCAAAAATAAATTAAAAAACATAAAAATGATTTTTTTAAAAATGCGAATTTTCAGGCCCCATCCCAGACCTACCAAATTAGACTCTTGGGGTGGGAATAGGAACCTGTCTTTTCTAACTTCTCCAGGTGATCCACATGCACACATAAGCTTGAAAAGTACTGCTACCACACTATGCACACTGGATGGGCTAATATGATTACTACAGGGAAAAATCATATCACGACAGATCCCATTTTTTGAATATCTACTATGTGCCAGGCACTTTTTAATTTTTATCTAAGTTTAAATACATTTTCTCACTTAACCCTCACAACAACCCTATGAGATACTTTTATTATCCTAGTTTTTACAGAGGAAATTACAGTTAAGATACTTGCCCAATCATTTAACCTTTCCAAGGCTCAGTTTCCTTGTCTGTAGGCTGGGGACAATAATGTCTTGCTTCCCTGGTTGTTGTGAGGATTAGAGACAATGTATGAAGGACCATCTACAATGCATGATGTGCTCAGACCTGGCCACTGGGTACGGCTCCAGGGACTGGCCCACAGTGGAGAAAGGCAGAGGTAGAGTTGCTATCTCCAACTTGTGGCTCAATTAGAGACCTTCCCGGTGCCTGCTGGCCCTGACCGTCTCACTCAGCACTAAGTCAGCTTCACCTGCTATCAAGTTCTATGTTTACCCCTCAAGAGAATCCACACTCTCCCTGTGATTCTATTCCTAGTTGATGACAGCACAATCTATGTTTAGGATGACTCTGGGTCGTGGGAGGCAGCTGTTCTACTGAAGTTTGGAGGTCCTGGAAAATAATCTCCAGCTAAATCTGGGCTTCCAAGCCAAGAAACTAATGCATTTCTCTTGGGTGAAATAAAAGACCTTTGGTCTGAGAGGCGACTTTAGTGCAACTGTGAGATGCGTTATTATTACAGGAGTCATCATCACCAACCTGTTTCCAGCTGCTGAATGCCCACCATGTTCCAAGGAATTAAGAGGCACCATCTCTACCTCACATCAACCTGTGAGGTAAGCATCACCCACAGTTCTGCCTCTTATTTGCCATAGACAAAAACACAGGTTTGGAATCAGATCTGACTTCATCACTTATAGGTGCGTGACACTGGAACACATCATTGAACCTTGTTGAGTCTCAACATTTCCATCTCTAAAATGGGTTGTTGAATTAAATGAGAGAATGTATGTATAACTCAACCCACACTAGGCACTTTATAAATGGTATTCCCCTTGCACACTTTTCCTATAGTCTGCCATGGCTGGCACTTTAGTGGGCACAGAAAACAAAGATGACTCAGCCCAAGTCCCTTCCTACTTGGGGTGAGATTTCCCTCTTCTATACATAGGCTGGGTCATTCCTCATAGAAAGGGAACAAAAGGTCTGGGGAAAAATCACAAGGTTGGGCAAAATCATGGGCCTAGAGTTTGCTAAGGACATGAGAGAGGTGAGGCAAGATGGCTGTCCAGCCTTGAAGCACCCTCCTCAGTGGGCCCTGCCTTCTTCTCCATCCTTCCATCCATCACCTTCATTTTCAGCATTTGACTTTCAAATGTTGCCAGTGCTGATGGATAAGGGAGATCAATGGGTGAACAGTAACTTATCCTCTATTTACATGACATGGCATTGGTTCCTAAACCCTTTTTGAAGATTCACTAGCTCATCAGACCCACATAACTCTCAGTGAGTGCTAGGGCAAGAATTATGCTCCTGCTATAGCTGAATAAATGGATTCCCAGAGAGGGCCAGTGGCTGGCACAAAGTTTCCCACCAGGTCAGTGGCAAGCTCTAGGACAAAGACTCTGGACTCTTGACCCCTCCTAGTCTGGTCCATCCTCCGTTCTATCCCAAGGTCTCTCCTGGTAATGTACCCTTTAGGTAATGCTGTTAACTTGAGTAGACTGCAGTGAAAGTTGATGTAGTTCTGCTCCAGGTAGTGGCTAACAGGTTGTGGTACCAAGTAATTCAATTTTCTGTGAGGATGGGTATTCATATTCTTTCACTTGCAAGCTGTATACACTCAAGTCAAACTAGCTTCAGAGACAAATAAAATAAAAATTAAAAAATGTTGGGGGGTTATTAGGTCCCATAACAGGGAGACGCCTAATAGATATCATTAGGACTGTTTCTGCCTGGCTCCATTCTTTCAGGCTTCTCCAGCATTCAGGTATTCTCCACCCACTGAGGAGAAGCCATGTCTGTGGTTCCAGGCCTCCAACCTCCCATATAAATGCTCCCAATAAAACGGTACTTGTCTGAAATGGTACTCTTTTCCCTTTGGGTATGCTATTACTAAATAGCTAGGAAGGTGTGTCGGGGGTGAGGAAGGGACCTGATGAAGTCATTACAACTCTGGAGAAGTTTAAAAATTAGAACTACCCAAAGGTGTAATGAGAATAAGAACTAAGTTAAATCTATCGCATCGGCTCTTCTGTACTCCATTTTGGGATAAGGGTATATTTTATAATCATTTGACTTATTTATATTTTATATACAATTTATGGTGCTTGAAAGGTTTAAAAGTTAGCTATACCAAATTTGTCACTGGTATTTCTGTTGCAGGCAGTTTAATCAAATTCATTATTGTTTAAATATTCAAGAGGTGTTCAATGTTTTACTGAATAGGAGTTTGAAAAATTGAGCACTGAAGTTTATGGAGTAGTGCATATTCCTCTCAAGCCCAAAAGTCCCCAGACATGAAACAATCTAACAAAACACACAAAAATAAAATATATCATTGAATTCTTTAAATGATCAATAACTATTATAAAACTATTTTTAAGAGGTAAATTAGCAGTTGTCTACATTTATTCTTTCATCATTATAGGACTCTTTGTGTTATGGTGAAAGAGATGCCCATATAAACCTTTTTCAATGGTATATTTAAGAAAGCAGAATACAAAGTTAAGTACAAGTCATGAGTTAAGGCTATCACCTCACTTCACTGAGGTATTTGTGGCCTCCCCAGCTATAATTTGGTATTAATCTCAGGGGTTTTTGCAAAAAGACGTAAGATGTGCAGTGACCAGCACTGGAGCTGGTGACAGATGGGGTGATTCTGTGTATCTCAGCTCCCCCACTTAATCACTTAATAGGTAGTATGTAATACACAATCTAACGAGTCATGGTAATAATCTCTGCCCTGTTTCCCTCAATAGGCAAGTAACTATGTTCCAATCACAATGTGTAAAAGTACAAAGTTTTTTTGTATTTTTTAAGGTTTTATTTATTTATTTTTGAGAGAGAGAGGGTGAGCAGAGGTGGGGTAGAGAGAGAGAGAGAGAGAGAGAGAGAATCCCAAGCAGGGTCTGCACTGCCAGCTTAGAGCCCGATGCAGGGCTTGAACCCACAAAACTGTGAGATCATGACATGAGCTGAAACCAGGAGTCGGACGCTTAACCGACTGAGCCACCCAGGTGCCCCCAGTACAAAGATTATTAGTAAAGCTTTCTGAAAGTTAAAGTCCTTAGGAAAAGCATGAAAAGTCCTTAGTACAAGTCAAATCCATATTTTTGAAGGAAGTTGGGTACAAACTAGACAGAAGTATTAGGATGATATCATCTCACTGCTCAACAACAACAAAACAAACAGCAGTCATTGGAATTAAGCTCTTTATTCATTTTCCTTGTTTCAGAGTCCTGGTAGTTTCTGTGGTACAGAGGGCACTTCTGGCACTTCGTATTACAGAGCCAAGACATGCTCAGACCACACTGAACCACGGCACCTCCCTTTGGGTCCTGGAGGACGGGCAGTTATAGAAACTTCAATCAGGGACAGAGGGGAAATACCACGGAGA
>CM053575.1:54102729-54131664 GCA_028646485.1 Cryptoprocta ferox | reverse complement strand
TTTTTTTTTTTTTTTTTGATGAGGTCCCAGTAGTTCATTTTTGCTTTTGTTTCCTTTGCCTCTGGAGATATGTCGAGTAAGAAGTTGCTGCAGCCAAGGTCAAAGAGGTTTTTGCCTGCTTTCTCAAGGATTTTGATGGCTTCCTGTCTTACATTTAGGTCTTTCATCCATTTTGAATTTATTTTTGTGTATGGTGTAAGAAAGTGGTCCAGGTTCATTTTTCTGCATGTCACTGTCCAGTTTTCCCAGGACCACTTGCTGAAGAGACCGTCTTTATTCCATTGGGTATTCTTTCCTGCTTTGTCAAAGATGAGTTGGCCATATGTTTGTGGGTCCATTTCTGTGTTCTCTATTCTGTTCCATTGATCTGAGTGTCTGTTTTTATACCAGTACCATACTGTCTTTGATGATTACAGCTTTGTAATACAGCTTGCGATCTGGGATTGTGATGCCTCCAGCTTTGATTTTCTTTTTCAAGATTGCCTTGGCTATTCGGGGTCTTTTGTGGTTCCATACACATTTAAGATTGTTTGTTCTAGCTCTGTGAAGAATGCTGGACTTATTTTGATAGGGATTGCATTGAATAAGTAGATTGCTTTGAGTAGTATTGACATTTTAACAATTTGTTCTTCCTATCCAGGAGCATAGAATATTTTTCCTTTGTGTGTGTGTGTCTTCTTCAGTTTCTTTCATGAGCTTTCTATAGTTTTCAGTGTATAGATTTTTCATCTCTTTGGTTAGATTTATTCCTAGGTATTTTATGGTTTTAGATGCAATTGTAAATGGGATTGATCCCTTGATTTCTCTTTCTGTTGCTTCATTGTTGGTGTATAGGAATGCAACCGATATCTGTGCATTGATTTTATATCCTGCCACTTTGCTGAATTCATGGATCAGTTCTAGCAGTTTTTTTGGTGGAATCTTTTGGGTTTTCCACATAGAGTATCATGTCATCTGCGAAGAGTGAAAGTTTGACCTCCTCCTGGCCAATTTGGATGCCTTTTAGTTCTTTGTGTTGTCTGATTGCTGAGGCTAAGACTTCCAATACTGTGTTGAATAACAGTGGCCAGAGTGGACATCCCTGTCTTGTTTCTGACCTTAGGGGGAAATCTCTCCGTTTTTCCCCACTGAGGATGATATTAGCTTTGGGTCTTTCATATATGGCTTTTATGATCTCAAGGTATGATCCTTCTATCCCTACTTTCTTGAGGGTTTTTATCAAGAAAGGATGCTGTCATTTGTCAAATGCTTTCTCTGCATCTATTGAGAGGATTATATGGTTCTTGTCCTTTCTTTTATTGTTGTGATGGATCACATTGATTGTTTTGTGGATATTGAACCAGCCCTGCATCCCAGGTATAGATCCCACTTGGTCGTGGTTAATAATTGTTTTGATGTATTGTTGGATCCGGTTGGCTAATGTCTTGTTGAGGATTTTTGCATCTATGTTCATCAGGGAAATTGGTATATAGTTCTCCTTTTTAGTGGGGTCTTTGTCTAGTTTTGGGGTCAAGGTAATGCTGACTTCATAGAAAGAGTTTGGAAGTTATCCTTCCCTTTCTACTTTTTGAAAAGGCTTCAAGAGAGTAGGTGTTAACTCTTTAAATGTTTCGTAGAAGTCCCCTGGAAAGCCATCTGGCCCTGGACTCTTGTTTTTTTTGGGAAATTTTTGATTACTAATTCAATTTGTTTACTGGTTACGGGTCTGTTCAAATTTTCTATTTCTTCCTGTTTCTGTTTAAGTAGTTTATATGTTTCTAGGAATTTGTCCATTTCTTCCAGATTGCCCATTTTATTGGCATATAACTGCTTATAATATTCTCTTATTGTTTTTTTTTTTTTCTGCTGTGTCAGTTGTGATCTCTTCTCTTTCATTCTTGATTCTATTTATTTGGGTCCTTTTTTCTCTTGATTAAACTGGCTAGGGGTTTATCAATTTTGTTAATTTTTTCAAAGAATCAGTTTCTTCTTTCATTGATCTGGTTGTTTTTTTTTTGTTTGTTTGTTTGTTTTTTGGTTTCGATAGCATTGATTTCTGCTCTAATCTTTATTATTTCCTGTCTTCTCGTTCGGGGTTTTATTTGCTGTTCTTTTTCCAACTCTTTGAGATGTAAGGCTAGGTTGTGTAACTGAGACCTTTCTTCCTTCTTTAGGAAGGCCTGGATTGCCATCTTATGGCCGCCTTTGCTGTTTCTCAGAGGTTTTGTGCTGTGGCATCATTTTAATTGGCTTTCATGTGCTTTTTAATTTCCTCTTTAACTTCTTGGTTAGTCATTTCATTGTTTAGTAGGATGATCTTTAGTCTCCAAGTATTTGTTATCTTTCCACATTTTTTCTTGTGGTTGATTTCGAGTTTCATAGCATTGTGGTCTGAAAATATGCACGGTATGATCTTGATCTTTTTGTATTTGTTGAGGGCTGATTTGTGTCCTCGTATGTGATCTATTCTGGAGAACGTTCCATGTGCACTGGAGAAGAATGTGTATTCCGCTGCTTTAGGATGAAATGTTCTGAATATATCTGTTAAGTCCATCTGGACCAGTGTGTCATTCAAAGCCATTGTTTCCTTGTCGATTTTCTGATTAGACCATCTGTCCACTGCTGGAAATGGGGTGTTGAACTCCCCTACTATTATGGTATTATTATCAATGAGTTTAGTTGATTTGTATATTTGGGTGCTCTCACATTTGGAGCATAAATGTTTACAATTGTTAGGTCCTCTTTGTGAATAGACCCCTTAATTATGATATAATGCCCTTCTTCATCTCTTGTCACAGTTTTTATTCTAAAGTCTAGATTGTCTAAGTATGGCTACTCTGGCTTTCTTTTGTCAACCATCAGCATGATAGATGGTACTCCATCCCCTTCCTTTCAATCTGAAGACATCTTTAGATCTAAAGTGGGTCTCTTGTAAACAGCATATAGATGGATCTTGCTTTCTTATCCATTCTGTTACCCTGTGTCTTTTAATTGGAGCATTTAGCCCATTGATGTTTAGAGTGAGTACCGAAAGATATGAATTTATTGCCATTATGTTTCTTGTAGAGTTGGAGTGTCTGGTGGTATTCTTGGTCCTTTCTAGTCTTTGTTGCTTTTGGTCTTTTTTTTCCCCTGTCTTTTCTCCCCTCAGAGAGTCCCCCTGAAAATTTCTTGCAGGGCTGGTTTAGTGGTCACGAACTCCTTTAACTTTTGTCTGGGAAACTTTTAATCTCTCCTATTTTGAATATTTGAATATCTCCTATTTTGAACCTTGCTGAACAAAGAATTCTTGGATGCATATTTTTCTGTTTCAGCACATTGAATATATCCTGCCACTCCTTTCTGGCCTGCCAAATTACTGTGGATAGGTCTGCTGCAAACCTAATCTGTCTTCCCTTGTAGGTTAAGGACTTTTTTCTTTTGCTGCTTTCATGATTCTTTCCTTGCCTGAGTATTTTGTGAATTTGACTATGATATGCCTTATTGATGATCCGTTTTTGTTGAATCTAATGGGAGTCCTCTGTGCTTCCCGGATTTTGATGTCTGTGTCTTTCCACAGATTAGGAAAGTTTTCCGCTATGATTTGCTCACATAACCCTTCTACCCCTTTTTCTCTCTCTTCATCTTGTGGGATCCCTATGATTCTAATGTTCCTTTTTAATGAGTCACTGATTTCTCTAATTCTTAAATTGTGCTTTTTGCCTCAGTCTCCCTCTTTTTTTCTGCTTCATTATTCTCCATAAGTTTGTCCTCTATATTGCTGGCTCGCTGCTCTGCCTCACCCATCCTTGCCACCCTGACATCCCTTTGAGATTGCAGCTCTGTTATAGCATTTTTTATTTCATCCTGACTAGCTTTTACTTCTTTTTTTTTTAATTTTTTAAATGTTTTTTATTTATTTTTGAGAGAGAGACAGCATGAGCAGGGGAGGGTCAGAGAGAGAGAGAGAGAGAGAGAGGGAGACACAGAACCCGAAGACAGGCTCCAGGCTCTGAGCTAGCTGTCAGCACAGAGCCCGACGCGGGACTCGAACCCATGAACCGCGAGATCATGACCTGAGGCGAAGCTGGACGCTCAACCGACTGAGCCACCCAGGTGCCCCTAGCTTTCACTTCTTTTATCTCCGCAGAAGGGGATTCTAATCTATTTTCAACCCCAGCTAGTATTCTTTATTTTTTTTATTATTTTTTTACGTTTATTATTGAGACAAACAGCATGAGTGGGGGAGGGGCAGAGAGAGAGGGAGACACAGAATCTGAAGCAGGCTCCAGGCTCCGAGCTGTCAGCACAGAGCCCGATGCGGGGCTCAAACCCATGAACCGTGAGGTCATGACCTGAGCCGAAGTCGGATGCTTAACTGACTGAGCCACCCAGGCGCCCCTCAGCTAGGATTCTTATTATCACAATTCTAAATTCTGGTTCAAACATCTTGCTTGTATCTGTTGGTTAAGTCCCTGGCTTAAGTTGTTTCTTCCTGCTCTTTCTTTTGGGGTGAATTCCTCGTTTCATCATTTTGAAGGAAAAAAAGGAATTGAGGAGGTTAAAAAAAGTAAACAAAAAAATTAAAATTAAAAAATTAAAAACAACACACATACAATAAAAAATCAAATGAATGATGCTAGATCCTAGTTTTGGTCTGGGTGTTGAAAGAGGCTTGATAGATTAGAGAAAAAAGAGGAAAAAGGAAAACGTTTGAAAATTTGAAAAAATGAATAAAATGAGATGATGGAAGTAAAATAGAACTTAAAAAATTTACAAAACAGTAAAGAATATAGTAGAAGAATTTAACGAAAAATATTTTAATAAAAATTAAAAATAAAAATTAAATTTCTCTTTATTCAAGAAAAAGAAAAACAAAAAAAAATTGAATAGATGGACCAGCGAACAGACCGAAATATGATTGAAATCACATCATTTTTCCCCTGAAAGTCAAACTATGAAGCACTTTATTGCCTGTATACTAAGCAGACAGACTTGTGTTCCTGAAGAGGGAGGTTGGTCTAGTTGGGGGGGCTTAGTGTAACAGCTCGGTTCTCCACTAGATGGCGCTGATGATCTTACTGGGGTGGATTGTTGTGGAGCTCGTAGGTGTGTATGCACAAGCGTGTGAGGGGTGAAAATGGCGTCACCCAGCTAGTCAGTATCTACATTGCAACTCTGTTCTCCCTGATCAGCAATTGTGCACCCGTCCTTTGTCTACAGTTTCCGTCCACTTCCTGCTTTTACTCTGTCTGTGACCAAGACAGGTGGCACCTCCCTCCTGAGTTTTATCTCAGATGCCGCTTTTTTTCCCAACCCCTTACTTCTGGGGGACTGTGGCTTTGACCTGTTCTGCGCCTCTGCTGGAGGGTCTCCACGAGCAACGGGTGGGTGCTGGCCACACCCAGGAACATTTGCGGCACTGTGCTGCTGCCGATGCCCAGAGACTGCAGCTGGGTGGCAGCCCGCCCCAGAAAAAGTTAACGGGATCGTGTAGCAGCAGAATTTCAGGGATTATGGAAAACCACAATGCACCTCTAGCACCAGGCTTCACCCTTAAGGACTTTGTTCCAGCACCAGCGAATGTGGTTGTTCTCCAGGATCCCCTGGGACCTTTGCCTGTGGGGAGTCCTCCCAGCAGGGGAACCGCCTCTCCCTGTGTGGCCCAAGGACTCCTGGACTTCACTCTGCTCCTAGGGATTCGCCCTTCTCACCAGAGCAGTGCCAGGTATCGAGCTGTGGAATTTCAGACTCTGTGCTCCACCTGTTTATAGATTCTTTATTGAATTTAAATCCTCTCCTTTCTCCTTCTCCCTTTTTAGTTCAGTCCTTGGGTCTGTTTCCACTTATCCATTTTCTCTCCAGCTGCTTTTTGGATGCGTGTTTTTCCCTTACTCTCTCTGAAATCAAAAACAGCTCCCTCCCCTCTGGGGTTTCTCTGTCCCCCAGTTAACCTCATCGCGCCGCATACCTGCTGAGTTCTGTGGTTCAGGTTGTGCAGATTGTTGTTCATCCTCAAATCAGTTTTCTAGGTGTGCAGAATGGTTTAGTGTTGATCTGGCTGTATTTCATGGATGCGAGACACACAAAAACTTCTATGCTGTTCTGCCATCTTGGCCCCTTTGGAAATCCATAAATACATTTAAATACATTATTGTCTGTTAGAAATATGAGGAGGATTGGAGAGACTGTTGCAAGCTCTCCGTACTGGGGAAGTAGGTTCAGAGGCAGATAGTTGCTCAGAAGGTGCCCTGGTTGTTGCTTACTTTCCAGTTGGCTAATACCACCATTAGTGGACTTCCTCACTAATCTGGTAGCCTGAGCTCTCCAGCCTGTTGTAACTACTGACACTAATATTCATCGTGAGTGGGCAGCAGGTTCCTTCTTCTTTCAGACAGCAGTTGCAGAGACACATCTACAGGAGCATGAAAAGAGGGAAATTCCCTACTTGTGTGGGCAGAAACCAGCTGAATTTTCAGAACTTTAGCTGGTTTGCTTGGGAGAGAAGGGATTCAGGTACGGAATGCTTAAGGAAGAATGACCACTGTTGAGTTGTCTTACAGCCAAACCCCTCCTGCAATCTATCAGGCCAACCTTAGATCTGTTCAGAGACCACAGTAAAGGACTGGGAACTTTTTGCAGTGGGTCTTGGCTGCTGTGAGGGAGCTTTGGCCCTTTGGGAGAGAGTTCCTTGTGACAAACCTTGTGACAGTGGGAAACCATTGATGAGTACTGAATAGTATTTAAGCTCTTAGTTCCTTGGATTTGGTTTATAATGCGGTTGAAGGTGACCCACTGGAGAATGAAAACCTGTTAGGAGAGGCAGTCTACCATGAGCCCTGAGCACCCCTGCATGTTCTCACTTCATGTGAATGTAAGACCCTGACCGCTTCCTGGGGCATGTCTTAGTGTTCTTCTAGCAATAAGCAATCTTGAGGATTGAAGTCATGACTCTTCCCTACTTTGCAATATAAAAATGTTGAATCACCCAAGCTCAGGCTTCTTTTCCTGTGGCACATCTCCCTGAATGTGTAGGCATCCACATTTGTCTTTGGTCTGCGAGTCTCATGTCTTCTACCAGTATCCATGATAAATTAGTAGGCTAACCTGTTAGTTGCAAGTAGGATAAAATTGTAACCCTTTCATAGACTACTCTGACAGTTTGGGTAACAAGGACAGGATCCAGGTAGACCTGGCTTTCTTAAAGAGAAAGGACATGGGTTAGGTGAGAAAATAACCTGGGGTCTGGTAGTAAATGCTGCTGAGCGAGTAGGTAAGGATCCCTCACTGTCCCACCTGTTAATGAATATTTTGAGGCTAAACAGAAAGAGGTAGGATTGAAACACATTGCCCAAATTGTACTTAGGTTGTTGTTGACTCTTTTCTGGGCAGGAGGAGTAAAGGATGTTTTGACAACAAGGCAGCAAGCCTGTCAGCTGAAGGCTCTCTGGTTGTTCTGATGAGTAGAGGGTTCCCCGAAGGTGAAATAAGTGGTGTCAGCAATAAAGATACAGAGTTTGAATGGACCAAATATATTAGGAGTTTGTTGTGTCCAAGCAGGTAGCTATTTGAAGTAAAAGTAAATACATGACCTTGTTTACTGGCATAAAGCCAATCTCCCTCTATAACCCCTGATCCTTTTCTCCCTCTGTTTTAAAGAAGCTACTTATGCTGGGGATCTTTGAGGGGGAGAGGGACTCCCTTTTTACAGCTCTATTGAATATAAGCATCTAAGTCACCATTCTGCTTGGTCCCCTGGGCACAGGAAGCCCCAGGCACAGGGATGGTCAGAAGTACCAAGGACTCTGGGGCAGATCCATCGTAGTATGCAAGGTGGGCAAACAAAACAAAAATAGCAGCCCCTGAACCCTAGGTGCTCGTCAGAGCCAAGAGGTACACAAGGGAAGAAGCAGCACTGACCCTGGAGCAGGAGTCAGAGAAGAGACCATCCCGCAGACCCACCTGCCCTCTACTGTGACGTCCTCAAACTCTTGGCTGGGATGGAGCATGATCTCTTGGTGGCTGTGGCTATGCTTTCCAATATCGGTCTTCGATTGCTTGGTCTGAGTGCCCATAGTTGTGGGGGTGGGGCATGGGGAGGGAAGTACCTGAATTCACCTGGCAGGGTTTGGGCAAAGTCTGTAGTAGGAAAAGAAAATTAAAATAACTGTAGGGCAACCTCTAAACTGGTTCGGTGTTACTGTTGTATGGCTTTCACAGTAACGTGTCATTGACAGCAATTATACATTCAATTGAAGTGTGAAAGCTTGTAAGTCTCCCATTCAGGGAATACTGCATATAGAGAAGCGATTCCTGTTTCGTCTTGAGTAGTATAACGAAATCCTAAGAGATGAGAAAGGAAAATCAACAGCTTTACGTGAGAACTTGGTGACTGCTGGAGTCCTGGGCCCATTTCCTAGTACAGCAGTGCCACGTATCCTTTGCAGGCACCAAGTACACCCTTTAAAAAATTGGACAGCCGGGAGGCTACTACTGAGCTATTTATTATTGAAACAGCGTTGGAAACCACTCAACAGAGGGCTGATAATCAAGGTATTTGATTGACTTTCCACTCCTCCATCCACAGGCATTGACTATTGTTGAATGTTGGGACAGCCTACTCAAAAAACAGCCTATAGTCAAAAGATTTCCGACTACTTCACTTACCTTGTCCTGGTCAATACACCTTTGTAAAGCAGTTTGGCCAGTGAATGTGGCTGTCCCCAGAAAGCGGTCACTTACTCTTTACTGCAGTATTAAGATTCTACAGAAAAGAAGAACCAATATGTTCGTGAATATATAAAGAGATATACTATAAAAAAAATGGGTCATATGGTTATGGAGGCTGAAAAGTTCCGTAATCTGCTGTCTGCAAGCTGGAGACCCGGGAGAGCCAGTGGTGTAGTGCCAATCTGAATCCAAAGGCCTAAGGACCCAAAGAACTGATACCATAAGTTCCAGTTCAGGAGCAGGAAAAGACCCATGTCCTGGCTTGAAGACAGGCAGACAGAGTGAATTCTCCTTTATCCCAACTTTTGTCCTATTCAGGATGAAACCCACCTGTTTTTGACAGGGAAGTTTGCTTCACTGAGTCAAATAGTAATCTGATCAAGGAGCACCCTCAGACATACCCAGAATAATGCTTAATCAAATATCTGGGGACTCTGCGTCCCAGTCAAATCGACACATAAAATTAACTCTCGTTGCTGCTTATGGTGTAGTGATCAAAATGAGAGGGATTGGAGAGTGTCATGTAGATTTATTCTGAAAATTCTGTATTCAGCCCTGACCATTGTTAGGCTGGTGTTATCTTTGCCCTAACAGCATCCCCAGGCCAACCTGGTTGCTACAACTTCCAGGTGGCAGCCTAGCCACACTGAATTCTGGTTCTCATTGAATTCTGTTTCAGGCACTTGGATTCTCCCATTGGTTTGACATGGTCCTAGATCATGACATTTGGAAAAAGAGTCACCCCTGGAGCCTTTCAATGGGAAATGGCCTGGTATAATTCTACCAAGCTATTGCAAACTCCTTAAACTTGACTGACTACTGGGTTTGACATCCCGCACTAGATGGCTCTGACCACAATTTGATAGACTTCTCTAGTTTAAAGGGAATGACTATCAGAAACATCAGGTGCACTTGCAGCTCCTATTCCTCTCTATAAAACCCACAACCTCTACATGTCTCCTTCACCCCCATTCTTGTAGCTATTGCTCTGTTTTCTAATGGGGTGGACAAATGCCACCTCACTGTTGGTGTGGACATCTGGGACAGTTTGGGCCAACTGCCATCATACTGTCTTTCCAAAAATAAGGAACTAGTTTCAATCATACTAAGTGGATGGGGACTCTGAAGCCTACCAGGTACCAGGAGGCCTCATTCGTGACTCTGTTGACCTGTGTCCCCTGAATGATAGAGGTCCCATTTAGGAGATCCCAACATTTGTAAACAGGGGTATCACATATGCCCTCAGGACTGTACTTTCTATGTGGAAGTCAGGCATTAACTTGCCGCCCCCCCCCCAAAAAAACATGGTGCCTTGTACTATAGGGAGGGTCGTAAGCAACCTTCAAGTGTTTAAGGAAGCACCACCATTAGATCATGTAGCCCTCAGATGACTGTAGAGATTCCTCCAAGACGAAGCTGCCTTTGGTTACATAGGGGAGCTTCCTGGAGGGTTGGCTGATTTATTTATGCACGTTCTGCAAGAAGTTATCCCTATCTCGAGAGTCATCCTATTTGAAATGTTGATATGAAATTCATCCCTGACTTTAGCCGAAGACAGCAATGATACCACCTCAGCCCTAGAAGGCATTCAGGTGAGCTCAGCTCACTGGCCAATGTGGTTATGGATGATAGAATTGCTCTCGACTTCCTTGTGGACCCAGATAGAGTCTCCAAACACTAATACATCCTCTGTTCCCAGATTAATGCCTCAGGCTTGTTTTAAAGTCAGTACAGAAATTAGAGAATGCCACCCAGCTTTCTAAGGCAGACCTTGATGGCTTATTATTGGTTGTTTGTTTTGTTTGGGGTCTTTTTTTTTTTTTTTTGATGTTGTTTGTTTATCAGCTAGTTGAGTCCTGGCACTTGGGTATGGTTAAAGTCAGTTCTGCAGGTTGGTCTCATTCTGTTGCTTGGAGTTTTGTTGATAATATCCTATTAGAATGGATTAGGTCCCATTTCTGTCAGATTAATCAGAGTGGCCAATGGAGTGGCACACAAAATTCATCAGAAGTCATCTGTAAAGTGCTATGAAGGCTGGAAGAGGAGTAACTATTTTAGCATGGAGGCCTAGGAGGTTACAGGAAGTGAAACCTGTTTCATCTGAGCCATGACTGAGGATTAGTGCCAAGTGTGCCCATTTTAAAAATGAGGAAACTGAGGCACAAATAACTTGCCAAGGTCACTGAGCTAGGGAGTGGGAAGTCCGGATTTGAGCCAAGATCTTTTCACCTCCAAGTACAGAGATTGCAACTCACTGCCTCAGGCATAAGACTAAGACCACCAGTCAAAGAAGAATTGAGAAATTTGGCATTAGCTTTAGATATTTTTCTAAAATTGACTTAGTGATTGATCTACAGAAATGGTGATTGTGAGTTTGGAGAAGTCTGGGTGAAGAACCCTAGGACTTTGTATAAGCCAATCTTTAAAAACTATTTTAGACAAATAATAAGGTTTACAAAATAATAAAAATGAACCACCTTAAAAAATTACCAATACAATTGAAGTCCCTTAGGTATCTTTAATTATGTCCTACTCCAGGCACTCTCAGAAGTAACTACGCCCCTGAATTTAGTATTTATTATTGCTACGCATTTTCTTCATACGTACATGTCCGTTAACAATATATAGTATTGTTTTATAAGTTTTAAAACTATATGGTATTTGGTTAAGGACTCCCAAGACCACTCCTAGTTTCATAGATTCACTAGAAGGACTCACGGGACTCAGCATTATAGTTGCACTCACAGCTAAATTTTATTATGTGTAGTAAGGACACATTGGATCATAAGAGAAAAAGACACAAGTGGAGTCTGAAGGAATCCATGTGTATTTCATATGCTCTCTCTTCGTGAGGTATTGCACTAAGTACACTTTACCCCAGCAAGGAAAATACAATATTTGTACCATGTTTCTGCCTAGGGAATCCATTGGAGACTCAGCATTCAGTTTTATTGGTATGTGGGCACCCTCTGCCTGGCATGTACCAAAATTCCAGACTCACAGAAGAAAAGCAGGTGTTCAGAATAAGCTATATTGTGTTCACGCCATCTGAACACAGTCCACATTTATTAATTGGAATTCTATAGAGTTGTCCTCTCTCATTTATTATATCGATATGAACTCATGGGTTTTTATTCAGTGGATTATACTATTATTTTCTCAATATTATAATCACGTACACACGTACAAAATAACGTAATTTTTATTTTTTTAAGGGGGAGGGGCTCGTTTCTCTGGTCCTGGATCTCTGGTCCTTTTTGTGAATTCTCTCTTGCAGGCCGGAACCTTTGCTGGACTCTCAGGCTGTTCGGGGAAATTTTAGGCGGTGGTACCTATGAGCGGACAGGCAACCAATAGATACGAGCGTGGGTCTAGGGGGCTGAGGGTAGGGAGGAAGGGGGAGGAAATGGAAGTGGGGGGCGAAGCCAGGTTGCTGCGCAGCCCATGGGAGCCGAGGTAAGTCCAGAGCCTGAGTTGGAGCTGGTGGCGGTCGGGGAGAGCAAGGGGTAGGTGCACGCGGTGTCTGAGACGCGGCTGGGTGCGCGAGAAAGGACGGACTGCGGAGGCGGGGCGGCAGGGGGGCGGGGCCTCGACTGCGCCCGTCCCATGGGGCGGGGTCTACTCTGGGCAGCGTCCAACTGCGGGTCAACCGCTGGCCGGCTGCCGGTTCCGCGCGGGCCCCCGCCTTGGCTCCCCGGCGGGGAGGTCTGGGCGTCCGGGGTCTGTCGGTCTTCCCGCCTGTCCGTGGCTGTGTCGCCCTTTTTCTTCAATTTTCGTGGCTTGCTTCCGTGTCCTCCACAGTCTCTCTCTCTCTCTCTCCCCCCTCCGTGGCTCATTCTCCCACGCTTCGGTGTCCGAGACCTGAGAGCTGCCCGGCGCCCAGCTCTGCTCCGAGAGGGATGGAGGAGCCGGGGTCCCGCGAAGGTGAGCGGGGCTGCGACACTGCAGATGTCCCCGAAAAGTGGGGCACTGTGAGTGTGGGGACAGGTTCGGCGGCACCGTCTGGGCTTAGAAAATCCAGTCTGAGGGGAATAGTGCGTTAGAGCCCTCCAGTTGGCCAGGAATTCGGACATGGCCAGAGAGTATTCTTGGCTAGTCTATTTCTGTTTTCCTTCCAACGAAGCCAAACCTAAACCATAGAATTACCATTTTAGAGATGAAAGGGAACAGGGGCAGGGGCAGCCCTTACTAGAAAGGGCTGTATGGGTCCTAGAGAGTCCCGAGCTGGAGCTTAGGAGACCTGAATCTAGGTCCAGGTTTGCTGCTACTGACTTAAGTGGCCTAATTAAAGCTTATACCCCTCCGTGGGCCTGAGTTTTCCCTTGTGTACAATGAGAGGGGTTTGGATCTCCAAAGTCCTAACAAAGGATCGGTGCTCTTTATATATTAGTTGTTAAGAATAAATAAATGAGTTAGGGAGGCCTCCTTCTGGGGTTCACTGGAGGCAGCCTGCTGCACTGAATTAATTGGAGTCTTTGGAATTACGTTATTCTTTTATGCTGAGAAATAGGTGACATTATCCTCATTACAAGTGAGAAAACAGAGACTCAGAGATAAAGTGACTTGCTAGTAACTGTCAAAGCACATCACACTTCAAAGTCCAGGCTACACTATACTCTCTTCCAGTTAGAGAGCAGGGAGGATTATATGGAGTAACAATTAATAAATTAAGTTCTCTGCTAAAATGAACAACTCCAAAGCAGAACTGTATCTAATTCTTCTCTATCCTTAGTTCCCAGTATATGGTTTGTGTGAAACAGTTTGGGTTTCAATGCCAGAGTCATCATCTATGCTACTTACCCCTGCCATCACTTTGATCAATATAACCAGAATTAACAAAAAGTAGTGGTAGTGACTCTAATTGTTATAGTGACAACAAAGCCATAAGTGAAATTGTAAAAACATCAAAAGTTAAACTACTTTTACTTATATAGTGCTTTAAAGTTTATAAAGCACTTTTGGGTAGTTCTCCATATTGGTCATCTTATATAGATATTATCCACATTTTACAAGCATAGGAGTCCCAAGACCTAAAGAGATTAAGTGACTAGCACAGGGTCCCATGGAAGTATATAGGTGGGACATGAATCAAGCCCCATATGAGAAGCTGTGCTTCCGCTTTGGTGCACTCCCCGCTTCCTCTCCCTCTCCTTTTTCCTAGTTGCTCCTCCCCACTCCATGCCTATCCTGTGCTTTATTATTATCACCCAGAGAATTCCTGGGTGTTAACTAATAATCATGTGTTGACTAATCATTAATAGTGTGGTATTCACTCATAATTAATGTGTGGGCTTATGAGAGTTTAAATATGATCTTTCCCAGAGGCGTACAAAGATTTAAATACTTTTAAGAAAGAGAGTTGTAACTATTATCATCATTATCATCACCATACACAGGTTTCAAGGAATAAAACTACCCTTGGCCCTTGAACAACACGGGTTTGAATTGCACAGTTTCACTTATACAAGAATTTTTTTCAATAAATACAATACAGTACTATAAACGTATTTTCTCTACCTTGTGATTTTCTTAACATTTTCTTTTCTCTAACATTATTGTAAGAATACAGTATATAATACATATATACATACAAAATATGTGTTAATTATTTATGTTATTGGTAAGGCTTCCATCAACAGTAGGCTATTCGTAGTTAAGTTTTTGGGGGAGTCAAAAGTGATACATGAAATTTTGACTGCCAGAGTGGGGGGGTCAGCGCCCCTAATCCCTGGGTTGTCCAAGGGTCAACTGTAGAATATGAAGTGATTGACAGTCTAAAACAATAACTGTCATATATTGAGCTCATACTATGGCATAGGCTCTATAATATCCACTTTAACTTTTTAGCTGAATTCTCTCAACAACTCTACTGAATTTTATATATGAGATCCTGAAACATTAAGAAAGTTAAATAACATGGCCAAGGTCATATAGTCCTAGTGGGGTCCAAATCCTATGTTGTTACCCATCACACCAGCTTGGCTCAGGGACAGATCTTTACTTAAGAAAGCCTGATCCTCCCTGGAAGGAGGCCTGAGTTGAGGAGAGAGAGGTGTGCTCTAGTACTGTGTGAAGAAGACAATTCCCACTTGCTTTTCAATTCTGCTGCTGAGAGCACAGAATTGGAGTGAGAGGAGGCTTTTCTTTTGGACTCCGGAGCCAACTCCTCATGCCCCTCATGATAGCCATGGTTCTTCTTTAAGTTACAAACAAGTGACGAAGTGAATCATTGATACGCCTTTGGATAAGTTTGTCTCAACTGACACTAGGCGGCTGTGGTCAAAAGCAGTGCAACTTTTTCTTTCAGTTTATTGCCCACAGGCTACCTGGGAGATTGGTCTAAAATGCATAATTGATCATGCCATTCCTCTGCCAAAAACTCTTGAGTGGCTCCCTCTCTGTGGGATAAACACCTTAATAAGGTAGCAAAGCCTCCCAGGACCTGGATTCTGCTGACCCCTTCAGTCCCACTTTTGCACTCTGTTCTAGTCATGCTGCACTACCAACAGTCCCCGCAGCTCACTGTTTTCTGTCCTTTGTAGGCTTTTCACATTCACCCCCTCTTCCCTTTTCACCCTTCAATTGGCTGACTCACTGTTCATCCTTTAAGATACAGCTCACTCATTCATTCAGTCATTCAGCAGATAATTTGTCAAGTGCCTAACAATTACCAGGCATGGTTCTAGGTATAATGGTGTAGCGGTGAATAGAAAAGACATATCCCTGCCCTTTATGGAGCTTCTGTTCTGTAGAATATATTAAACAAGTATAATCTGGATGTAAGTGGCATGGACAAGAGAGCAGAGAGAGGGGAAAGGTGGGGCAGGGGAGTTGTCAGGGAAGGCCTCATAGATTACATGACATTGGAACAGGGCTAAAGGAGTTTAGGGAGTGAACTCTGTGGTTATATGAAAGAAGAACGTTCTAGGCACAGAGCATAAGGATATGAGGCAGGAGTTCACTTGACTCAGTTATATCCCCTCCAGAAATCCTCTGCTGCTCTGATCTAGACAGATCCTTTTTCTGTCTCTCTACATGCTCTCAGGTTGATCTCTAATGTGACACATTGCATGATATTGTAATTGTCCATATGTGTCTGTCTCCCTCACTTGGATGTGAGTTTCTTGAAGGCAGGGACTACTGATTCCTTTCTGTAGCCTCAGCACCTATCTTACAGCCTGACTTGGAGTGGGCACCCAGAAATATTTACTAAATAAATGAATAGGCCTTCTGGGCCTCGTTTTTATAGTCTGATGATTTTTAAAATGTTTTTTTAAAATTTTTTCTTATTTTTTTATTACTATTTATTATTGAGACAGAGAGAAACAGAGCATGAGTAGGAGAGGGGCAGAGAGAGAGAGGGAGACACAGAATCTGAAGCAGGCTCCAGGCTCTGAGCTGTCAGCACAGAGCCCAATGCGGGGCTCGAACCCACGAACCGTGAGATCATGACCTGAGCCGAAGTCGGCTCCTTAACTGACTGAGCCACCCAGGCGCCCCTATAGTCTGATAATTTTTACAAGTGATTTATATGAGAGGGTTTGGAAGACAGATGGTGAAAGACCAAAAACAAAAAAACAAAAAACAAAAAAAAAAAACTCTAAGCCTGGTTCTGGCTAGCTTATTTCCCTTTTCGGTCCTCTGAGAAGTAGAAACACCTGATTTTCTTTGAGAAGTGTACCTGGAGACTTATATTTTCAGCATTATGACAGCTAGTTAACCCGCAGCTTTGTAGATAAAATATAATGAAGTCCTTTATGGCTGAAACTGCAAGAAAGTGAGAGAGATTCCCAGGGGCCTAGAAACCAAGTGTAAACTGAAAACCAGACGAGTTAGCCCCTTAACCTGACCTCACTTGCCCTGGATGTTTGCTGCTCTCACTTACCTAGAAGTTTGGGCTTTAGTAGACCTGCTGTTGCAGTGAATGAAACTATGGGCCCATATGGATTGTACTGTCATTGGAACTGAGATCGCTGCATGAAGCTAGGTGCCTTGAAAGTCTGCACCCTCTGGTGGGGTGGACTAGGCAAAAAGAATTCTCACTGCTGACACACAGAGAAGACAAAGATTCCCTCTTATCCTAGGCTCTAATAGAGGGGAAAAGTTTCCCCAGAGAATCCTTAACCACAGGCATTTCCTCATGGATTTGGATTTATGTTTATATTATCTGAATGGCTTAAAACCTCCACAGAAATTGAAATGGGAAACCATCCAGGCTGGTATTACCCCTGGATGCTTGGCAGCAGTACATGCAGAATCTCTGGAAAGACAGACTTGACACAGGCTGCATAGGGTTTCCTCAGAGTGTGGAGGATAGATTTGTTCACTGAGCATGTGTATTGCTTGTTTTGTACTATTGAGACCAGGATGTTACCTTTGTACAAAAAAAGTAAGCATTTGAGTACATCAGTGTACTCAGTCTCCTGAAATGGAATGATAGAGCAGAACTTGTATACAGGCCAGCATTTGGGTATGGACACACATTTAGCTGCCTCCTATCCTTGCAGAGGTCATGGAAGAAGTGACATCGTGCTCCTTCAACAGTCTTCTGTTCCAGCAGGAAGACAAGAGAGGGATCACCTACCGGATCCCAGCCCTGCTCTACATCCCCCCCACCAACACCTTCCTGGCCTTTGCAGAGAAGCGCTCCACGAGCCGTGATGAGGATGCTCTCCACCTGGTGCTGAGGCGCGGGTTGAGGACTGGGCACTCAGTACAGGTGACTCCTCATCCCAGATCTGGTTCTGAGCCTCAATCTCTCTCCACATTGCTTAGAGCACTTCAAGGTCTGTGCCCTTTCCCATCAGTGCTGGAAGAGCCCTGTGTGGGAGCTGAGGAAGAAGAAAACCAGTAAAAGCAATGGCTCTCACTTACTGAGTACTTCCTGTGTGCTAGGTGCACATTAGATCCTCAATAGCCACTCTGTGACATAGGCACAGTTGTCAGTCACATTTTACAGATGAGGAAACTGAAGCTCTTAGAGGTTGCCACTTGCTCAAGGTCACACAGCTGTAATAAAGCAGCAGAAGCAGGCTTTAAATTCCATCTCTGATTCCAGAGGCCTCCACGATTCATTCACGTTCAGCTAACATGTAGTGTGCTTTTCACTCACATTCTCTCTTGTTCTTATTAGTCACCCAGGGAAGGAAGGAAACATTGTTAGTCCAGTTTTCTGGTCAGGGATCCTGGTATTCCAAGAGGTAGGTAGCTCGTTCAAGATCACAACTAGCAGATGGTGGGGCAAGGATAACCACAGTCCTCCTCCTGCATGTTTTATGTGAGGTGCATACTGTCCCCATTGTACAGGAGGAAAGGGGATTAAAAGTGGTTTGCCTCGGACACACACCTACTACGCAGCAGAGCTGGCGCTGGAACCCTTGCCCCTAAGTAGCACATTTTCACTGCATTTTTAGAGGGCAATAGGGTTATTTCAGATTCCGTTTTTCTTTTCTCTTGCAGAGCTGGTGAAGTGAGGATCAAATGAGACCATGGATTTGAGAGCCGTTTGTAAACAAACAAACATATATATCTTTATAATAGGCACTCTAATCCCTCTAGCCTGCCCTGGTTTTCTACTCTTGGAGATACCACCTTTAAAACATTACGTCTCTAGGGATGCCTTTTTCTCTCTCTTTTTTTGCTACTACAGTGTAAATGCTTTTCTGCTGAATGTGGGACTTGCCAGCAACCCCTGCCTCTGCTCTGGGTGACTTGCTCACATTTCCTTGTGGGAATGATGTTTACTTTGGGGAACTTTCAGTCCCTGTTCTTTCACCCTATCTTGTCATGAGCCTTCCTCACAGCTGCTTCCCAATACCAAACCTCTGCTTGTATTACTCACTGGCCTCCAAAGCAGCCTGGCTTGGAGTTCTAGTTTTTTGTTTCCTTTAGGACAGGCATTGCCTGTGGTCGTATTACCCTGCTTCCTGTTACAAACATTTGGGCTGTTGAGCACTTTTTATCAGACCATGTTTGTTGCATAACCTCAGAACCATTCACAGATGCGTCCATTTGAACTCATTCTCCCTTCTCTGTATTTTATCCCTTCCATTCTCTGATCTGCCTCTCTGTAGAATCTTGAAGTTAGAAGAATCATCAGCCTAGATTCTTTCCCAGTACAGAGATCTTCTGTATTCCCTTGGTAGCTACTAATATCTTAGGGGTTAAGAACATGGCTTTGGAGTCGGAGAAGATCTACCATTTATTGGCCATGTGACCTTGGTTGTTTGACTCTTCTCTGTTTCATCCTCTGTAAAATGTAATTAATAATAGCAATTGCATAGTAGGAATTCAACATTAGTCATCTTCTATAAAGGATCTGCTTACACAACTCCTCAAATGAGGAACTTAATCCTGTGGCAACTGTTAACTTTTGTGTTTGGAGTGAGACAACCTGTACTTTTCTATAATTACTCATTGGTCTTGTTCTGGCTTCTGGGACATCCAATATATGCATAATAGAAAGTCCCTTTTCCAGAGAATGCTCTTTGATATACCTGAAAGCAGTATTCATACCTTCTGAGTCTTCTGATTTGGGCGCTTGCCAGCTTCATTATTTTAGTGGCTTTTAAGACCACAGTCTTGATTTCGTTTCTGGGACCTTGAAAGCTGTGATTACTGTCTTTGGGATTTGATCTGGGATGTCAGGGTCCTTTTTCAAAGAATGGTACTCTGATTTTAGGGCTCCAAGGATAGACTGACCAACTCAGCAATGAGGTGGCTATCCCGTTTTTATCCTTTTAATGCAGTCTAACATAAAATAGCATTTGTTTCTTTGGCAGCTGCATAATACAGTTGACTAATGTTAAGTAGACCATCAGCTAAAACCTCTGAATCTTTTTCACATTTGCTGATTTAAAAAATTTTTATATATATTTTTTAGTTTTTTAAATTTTTAATGTTTATTTAAACATGAACTGTGAGATCAAGACCTGAGCCAAAGTCGGATGCCCAACTGACTGAGCCACCCAGGTGCCCCTAAAATTTTTTTTTTAATTGTAGTAGGATAGGGGCTTCTGGGTGGCTCAGTCATTAAGCGTGCAACTTCGGCTCAGGTCATGATCTCACAGTTTGTGAGTTTGAGCTCCTGTGCTGACAGCTCGGAGCCTGGAGCTTGCGTCGGATTCTGTGTCTCCCTTTGTCTCTCTGCCTCTCCTCCACTCACACTCTGTCTCTCTCCCTCTCAAAAATAAGTAAACATTAAAAAAATTTTTAATTGTAGTAGGATATACCTAAATTTTCCATCTTAACCATTTTAAGTGTACATTGCAGTTTTGTTAACTATATAGGCACATTGTTGTGCAACAGATCTCCAGAACTTTTTCATCTAGATTGATACTTTATACTCTTTGGACAACCCTCATTTGTCCCTGCCCCACCCACTAGCCACCACCATTCTTTTTCGTTTTTAGATATTTTGGATACCTCAAAGTGGAATCATACAGTAGTTATATTTTTTGTGATTGGCTTATTTCACTGAGCATAATGTCCTGAAAGTTCATTTGTGTTGTAGTGTGTGACAAGATTTCCTTCTTTTTAAAGGCTGAATAATATTCCATTGTATGTGTATACCACATTTTGTTTATCCAACCATCTGTTGATGGATACTTGGGTTCTCCCACCTTTTTTTTTTTAGGTTTATTTATTTATTTTGAGAAAGAGAAAGAAAGAGAGCATGAGTGGGAGAGGGGCAGAGAGAGAGAGAGAGAGATGGAGAGAGAGAGAGAGAGAGAGAGAGAGAGAGAGAGAGAGAGAATCCCAAGCAGGCTCCACGCCTGCTGTGCAGAGCCCAGCACAGGGCTCGAACCCATGAACCATGAGATCATGACCTGAGCTGAAATCATGAGTTGGACGCTTAACCAACTGAGCCACTCAGGCTCCCCAGTTCTCCTACCTTTTAGCTATTGTGAGTAATACTGCTGTGAACATGGCTGCAAATATCTCTTCAGGACCTTGCTTTTAATTCTTTTGGATATATACCTAGAAGTGGAATTATTGGATCTTATGGTAATTCCACTTTTATTTTTTCTGAGGAGCCTCCAAACTGTTTGCCACAGTGACTGCACCATTTTATATTCCCTCCAGTAGTGTACAGGGTTCCAATTCCTCCACACTCTTGCGAACACTTATTGTTATTAGTTTGATAGTAATAATAATAATCCATCCAGATTTTTTTTATAGTTTATTGTCAGGTTGGTTTTCATGTAACACCCAGGGCTCATCTCAACAAGCGCCCTCCTCCATGCCCATCACCCATTTTCCCCTCTCCCCCACCCCCATCAACCCTGTTTGTTCTCAGTATTTACGAGTCTCTTATGGTTTGCCTCCCTCCCTCTCCTTAACTATTTTTTCCCCTTCCCCTCCCCTATGGTCCTCTGTTAAGTTTCTCCTGTTCCACATATAAGTGAAAGTATATGGTATCTGTCATTCTCTGCCTGACTTATTTCACTTAGCATAGCACCCTTGAGTTCCATCCACATTGCTGCAAATGGCCAGATTTCATTCTTTCTCATTGCCATGTAATATTCCATTGTATATATAAACCACATCTTCTTGATCCATTCGTCAGTTGTCCATCCAGATTTTTAAGCCCAAGACTTGTTCTATCTCTGTCAAAGCTTCTGCTTGTTTATGTCCCATTCCTCCAGCTGGTTGAGATCATTCAGATTCTGATCCTTTCATGTTTCAGTTACTGTTTCTTCCAGCTTCATGTCAACTTTATATTAGACCTGTCTGGCCCAAATCATTTTCTCCTCTCACCCAATAATAATGATTGAGCTTCTGATTTTACAATGACTAAGTCTTAGCCAATAGATAAGTTGACTTTGGTACCTATGTTTGAAGTGTTTACAGTGCATAAGGCACCCTGGTATAGAATGGGCAGCCCCAGAGATACTGAGTTTCCTGTCCTTTGACTAGTTCAAGAAGAGACTGAATGGCCTTTATCCAAAATTAGAGGAAAATCTTCTGTAGGATGGCATTTAGTTCTAGATCCTCATGACTCTGAGATTTTATGATGTGAGCTTTGCTTAATAATATGTTTTACCCCTTTATGCAGGAATTAAATATTTTTTTTGCATAGTTAATACATTCTTGTAGTATGCATGGTATAAAACAGTATAAAAAGGTGTATACCCATTCTTAGTCTCCTCCTTCCTATGTTATCTGGTTATCACCATTGCATCTTATGTATCCTTCTAGTGCTTCTTCCTACAGAAACAAAGAAATACAAGTATATATTCTTAACACTCCTCTTTAAAACTTTTATTCATTCATTTATTTATTTATTTAAAGTTTTATTTATTTTTGAGAGAGACGGAGCATGAGCAGTGGAGGGGCAGAGAGGGAGACACAGAATTCGAAGCAGGCTCCAAGCTCTGTCTGAGCTGTCAGCACAGAGCGTGACATGGGGCTCAAACTCACAAACCATGAGATCATGACCTGAGTGAAGTTGGACGCTTAACTGACTGAGCCACCCAGCGCCCCGATAGTCCTCTTTAAAATGTTTATAATGTGAATTGATAACACATATGTAGAAAACATAAAATAAATATCAAATGTACAAAACATGAATGTCCGCTCTGTGAACTGACAAAGCCAACACTTGTGGACTCTTCACTAAGGTCAAGAAATAGGATATTACCAGTACCTCAGAGCCTTCTCTTATCCTCCCTCTCTTTCCCAGAAGTAATTACTATCCTTATTTATAGCTCTAGAGTTTAGTTTTGCTTCTTTTTAGTCTTTATTCTTTATGTTTGGCTTCTTTTCAATATTTTTGAGGTTTTTCCAAACTGTTGTGTACAGGCTGCTCTGAATATTCTTGTACATGTTTTTGCTACTATGTGCATGCAATTTTGCTGGGTTTATGCCTAGAAATGTAATTACTGGGTCATAGGGTATGTTTATGTTCTACTTCAGTAGATAATGCCAGCCAGTTTTCTAGAGTGGTGGTCGTAAAGGCCGGGGTACTTCAGTTTCACCCTCGCTCTGCATTTAGCTCTTTAAAGTTCCATTCTTAAAGCATGGGGGTTTCCCAGGGCCCCAGATTTTTGTCTCCTAGCCCCATAAGGCTGTCAGATGAATCATTCAGCTTCTCAGCTTCTCAGTTATCTCTTTGAGAATTAGCAGAGATACCCTTGAGAATTAGCAGAGATACCCTGAGAGGAAATGGGACTTGAAATACCAGGCCAACCTCTCTGAATGAATTTCTCTCAGTTCCTGGCCTATAATTCCTCATTGTCTTGTTTCCTCCCTGGTGCTTTGAGCCAGATGTTTTTCATCTGTCATCTCCAAGTCTCAGTGGAAAGGTTGGTTCAAATTACCTAGTTCGCTGTTATGGGAAGTCCTTTTCCTCCATATTTCTGATGCAAAAAGTAGCATGCTGCATACACTGTTCTTTGCTTTGTTCGTTTAGCAATATGTTAGGGAGATCTTTCCATCTCAAGGTGTAGAGCCCTTCTTTTTTCTTTTTTCATCTCTTGCATTGTGTGTTCATGTAACCAGTCCCCTGTTGATGAATATTTCAGTTCACAATATTTTGCTGTTCCAAGCAATGCCACAGTGAGTAATCTTGTATATACTTAATTTGATGAGTGGATATACCTTAGGATAAATTCCCAGAATTGGGCATGCTGGGAAAGGATGAATGCATCTGGAATTTTGATATACCCTATAAATGTTGAAGCATTTTGCACTTTGGTCTATATAAAAGAGTGCCTATTTCTTCACATTTTTGCCACCAGAATACTGTCAAAGTTTCTGCTGTTGCCAGTTTGTTAGATGAAAGGTTCTACATCAATTTTCATTTTAATTTGCTTTTCCGTTTTATATGTGAGGTTGTACATATTTTCCCTTTTTTTCCCCCTCTTTCTGTGAGTTGTCTGATCTTCCTCTTTGCCCATTTCAGATGGGTTTCTGGAAATATTTTTTACCAATTTATAATACAGTTTTAAAAATATATTCGGGAGTTTAGGACTTTCTTTGTAATATGTCTGATTAGGTATTATCTCCTTTTAGCTTTACAACAACTCCTGTGTGAGCATGTTGTTACATTTTCCACTTAACTGATGAAGAATTTGAGGTGAAGTAAGGTTAAGTAACTTGCCTAAGGTCACACAATAAGTGATGAAGGCTGGTTTGAACTACGTATCTCTGACTCCATGCTTGAGTTCTTAATGCCAGTGTTATGAATTGCCTCCCCAGGATAGTAGAGGAAGGAAAAAAGTCTTTGTTTTAAATTTCCCTTTATTTTCCTAAATTTCGTATTTGTCTGCCTTGCTTTGCTTTTCTTCATTCTTTTTTTTTTCTTTTTTTCTTCTTCCTTCCATTTTTCTTGGTTTTTCTTTCTTTTAAAAAATATTTACTTAGCTCCTATCATGTGGTGGGCACCCCTCAAAAGACTCATAATCTAAGAAGGGAGCCAGTCACATAAAAGAGTATGATTATTGGGGCACCCGGGTGGCTCAGTCGGTTGAGCATCCGACTTCGGCTCAGGTCATGATCACAGTTTGTGACTTCAAGCCCCGCGTCGGGCTCTGTGCTGACAGCTCAGAGCCTGGAGCCTGCTTTGGATTCTGTGTCTCCCTCTCTGCTCCTCCCCCACTCTCTCCCCCCCCCCCAAAAAATAAACAAACATTAAAAAATTTTTTAAAAAGTATGATTGTTATATAATAAGTTGTATAACTTCTGTGTGTACAAGAGGAAGCTACCAGTTGCTTTGGGGAGAGGAAGGGAGAAGAGAGAGTTCATAGCTTTACAAAGGAGGAGATTTTTGAGTTTGGAGGGTGAATTGGACGTCTAGACAAAGTGAGGAAGTGTTCTGGACAGAAGCGACAGCATGTACAAGATCTAGCATTGCCTCTTCCTATCCTTATAACTCATCCTGTAATATTTGAGATTTTAGCAAATACTTGAGCCTTTAGGATTCATAGATTTTAATATCATTTATTTCTTATCACTGAAAAGGACAAATGCTTTTCATGAGCCTCATGTATTCCTATTAGCCTTTCACTCCTGCTCTCTCCCCCTTCCCCTTGTCTAGTGGGGACCCTTGACACCATTGATGGAAGCCACATTACCTGGGCATCGGACCATGAACCCCTGTCCTGTGTGGGAGCGGAAGAGCGGCTGTGTATTCCTATTCTTCATCTGTGTGCGAGGCCATGTCACCGAGTGTCAGCAGGTCATGTCAGGCAGGAATGCAGCCCGCCTCTGCTTCATCTGCAGTCGAGACTCTGGCTGTTCATGGAGCCAGGTGAGGGACCTGACTGAAGAGGTTATCGGTGCAGAGGTGAAGCGTTGGGCCACATTTGCTGTGGGCCCGGGTCATGGCATCCAGCTGGAGTCGGGGAGGCTAGTCATCCCTGCATATGCCTACTACATCCCTTACTGGTTCTTTTGCTTCCGGCTGCCATGTAAAACCAAGCCTCATTCCCTGATGATCTACAGTGATGACCTAGGGGCCACATGGCACCACGGCAGGCTCATTCAGCCCATGGCAACAGTGGAGTGCGAAGTGGCAGAGGTGACTGGGTGGGCTGGCAACCCCGTGCTCTATTGCAGTGCCCGGACACCAAACAGGTGCCGGGCGGAGGCTTTCAGTGATGACCGTGGTGAATGCTTTCAGAGACTAGCCCTGAGCCAACAGCTCTGTGAGCCCCCACATGGCTGCCAAGGCAGTGTGGTGAGTTTCCGGCCCCTGGAGATCCTACGTGGGTGCCAGGACCCTGATGGCAAAGATGCTGCTACCAATCAGCAGAGCCCTCTGCTAGACAGCTCACTAAGGCTAGAGCAGGAAGCTGGATCCCTGTCCAAATCATGGCTCTTGTACTCACACCCAACCTGTAAGAAGCGGAGGGCCAACTTAGGCATCTACCTCAACCAGACCCCCTTGGATGCTGCCTGCTGGTCCCACCCCTGGATCTTGCACTGCGGGCCCTGTGGCTACTCTGATTTGGCTGCTCTGGAAAAGAAGGGCTTGTTTGGGTGTCTGTTTGAATGTGGGACCAAGCGAGAGTGTGAGCAGATTGCCTTCCGCCTGTTTACAGACCGAGAGATCCTGAGCCATGTGCTTGGGGACTTCACCAACCTTGAGCCAACTGAAAGCTAAAAATTGACGTAGGACCCAATTTTCCATAGAAAGGAAACCACAGAAGGCAACCACAGCCAGGATAACAGAGGCCAGGTTAACAGAAGTTATTGAAGTCTACAGAGAATCCAAAAACTTAATATTGTGCTCCCTATTTTTATTTCCTTTTATTTCCTTTTATTGCCTTCTCCTCCAAAGAGCAAAATGAAAATTTTGCCATAGATACTGCAGTGGAAAGAACTATGAGTTGGAAAACCATGATGTGGTCCTGGTTGTGCCACTGGCTTGCTGTGGGGCCTTGGACATATCACCCAAGCTCTCTGGGCCTCAGGTCTCCATCTGTAAAATGAGAGGATTGGTTCTGGGATTTTTCTTCTTCCCATATCTGGCAAAGGCAGAGTGTCTGCGTGTTCCATGATCAGCAAATGCTGACTCCGTAGTGGACTCTGATCTCAAAAGGGAAGTCAGAGGACTCATCTTTTCCAGTGACTCACCACTTATCCAGATGTGAGGCTACTAGCAGGTGTTCTGGCATGAAGGAACATCTGGATGGTTTGTCCTGTCCTTAATAACAACACACACCCTTTTAATCATGTTCAAAACTCTATAGGTTCTCTGCCCTATAGGAAGTGGCAAAAAACAACCCTGGATCATGAGGTCACATACCTTCTCCAGCTTTGCAGCTGTGCCCAGTCTTCCTTCCTCATCCAGAACGCTTATTCCCTAGGGAGAAAATGAGAAGCTCAATGCCAGTGGCCCTTGATAATGGCACTGAATTGTTTCCGATGGCATTACTTTTATGAAAGATGAACCTGAAGTTCATTTACTAGGATGGTTCCTAATGAGAAAAGAATATGGATTAGGACTTTAAAGCATTGGACAAAACTTCCCATGGTCTCTGCCCTCTAGGAGCTCACAGCTAATGGGGCTAGAAGTGGGAGAAAATTCAAGAAGACCAATGCAGCTAGTTTGTAGATGTTGAGCTTTAAGTTGAGGTGATGGTAGCTCTTGATGTCATTGTCTTAGTTGCATCTTCATTGTGCTTGGAGTCATCTGCCCCAGGGCTTGGCCAGGCTGCTGGGTTTCCCCTAGACCTGTTTTTCTCAGAATGTTGTTCTGGCCTAGCCACTTCTCTACCCATGGAGAAGGTCTTTAGGAAGACCATTAGGAAGGTCTCTGGACCTGGGACCTCTGAATCAGGCCTGTTTTGTTGGACCTGCTGCAAATACTATTTGTGAAGTAGGGATGCCTCTTTGTCTGATAGGTTTGGGACTGAACTTTGCCAGTGCTGGATCTCTCAGATGATACCAGACTGGTTGCTCTTATTTTAGATTCTTTCCCCATAGCCTGTTATTGTAACAGAAATTCTATCATGAAATACTTGGTTTTCCTCCCTATTTTAGGAGAAAAATACCTTGTATCACTTTTATCAAATAACTATATTTGGTGCTGAGTAATGGCCCAGAGAGCAAGTCTTAGTCTTGGAGCATAGCCTAGGAGGTTGGGGATTGGCGGTTGCCTCAGTCCTATGGGGGAGAGTCGTGCAGGATGAAAGCAGAGATTAACTTCACCTAGTCCTGCACATGGCTTAAGTCCATGGCTTAGACTGACTTCTTAAAATTCCCTTAGGCTCTCAGCCATTTGTCAAAGTTATTCTCCCAGCACACAGTTATGATCATTCATTCACTCATTTGTACATTTATCTAAATATTCTTGAGGGCCTTGCATAAAGTAAGGTGCTTTCTATTGACATTCCCTGGTTGAAAATCATTTGTGGCTTTGCATTGCCTACTAAAGGGTGTCTACATTTCGTCTGGCACGTAGGGTTGTCAGTTGTTGGGTGAGATAATGAATATTTATCTCTCCTTCTTTGTATGAAGCCCACTGTCAGAGAAGACCTCTGTCGAGTTGGCAGTGGAGGGAGTGGCAGAGCTGCTGGTACAGGGAGGAGCTGGGTAAGGGCAACCCTTTCCTGAGTAGTATAAACTTCCTGTTCTGCAAAGCTTTCCTGAACACCATACCCCAAATAGATAGGAACAGGGGGTTGGCTCCATTCTCCAGCAAGGTCTAAAGGATGGAGAGAATGAAAATATAAAGACTACTGTCGTACCATCCAAGGAGGGAGTCAAGGAAGAGACCTCGGTCACATGCCAGTGTGGACCACAGCTTTCCAGTACCAGCACTCATTAGATGTCTTCTCCAACTCTGAATTGCCCTTCTCCTTCTCCTTCCCCTATGCTTCATTTTTGCTTCTCCTTAGTGATTAGCAGTGAAACTCTTAATAGGCAAAGGGCCTGTGTGCATATTTCAGGAATAGCAAGGGAAGAGGGTTGGGGTAATCCAACCTCTCTCATCCAATTACGGAGGTAATCCAGAATGAGGGTTAGGGAGAGGAACAGAGTGGGTGATGGTGGCTCTAAAGAAAAAGAGCAGCAGGGTAGGAGTCCTGGCGCCTTTAGGAAGAGAGGGAGTGTGGCACAGATAAGAGACAGAGGCTGGAGAGATGGTGTAGGTGGGGGCATCTGTGAAGAAGAAATGATAACAGGCTGGAGCTGTTTCCCAACACATGTGGACAGGGAAAATAAGTTCCTACCCAGCCCTGTAACTTTAAGCTGGCTCAACTCATCCCTGTTCTCCATGACTAACAAAAACAGTTGGAGGCACTCCAGCTCTGTACCAATTACCCAAGCCTTCAAGGCCCTGGGTCCTATACCATGATACTGGTATCCTAACTGAGCCCATTTCCAGCCCTCTCAGGTTGGTAGAATGAAAAAGATTGGGCAGGTGATGGCAGCTGTGAAGAAAAGAGGAAAGCAGACTGGAGGCCTCTAATCTAGAGGTGTGAAGAGAGGACTACAGATGTTCCCACCCTGTCTTGGGACCCTTAGAATGGATCCATCCAGCACACATGGCCCATGCCTGGGAGTGCAGGAAAGCATAGGTAGGGACCTCCTGCTGCTGGTATGAACCCAGATCAGCCTCCCATCCCTTCAACCTGCTGGTCCTGCTCATGCTCCCTAACTCCTGATGCCCTCACTCCTAGGCCACTACTATTTACTTCAGGCCCTCGTTATTTGGATGCTTTATTTGGACCTGTTTCCCCTGATCACCAGTCTCCCCTCATATCCATGGGATATCATGCAACTGCAGCCACAGATAAA
>CM053575.1:53982587-54102229 GCA_028646485.1 Cryptoprocta ferox | reverse complement strand
CCTCACACCTGTCAGAATGGCTAACATTAACAACTCAGGCAATGACAGATGTTGGCGAGGATGCGGAGAAAGAGGATCTCTTTTGTACTGCTGGTGGGAATGCAAACTGGTGCAGCCACTCTGGAAAACAGTATGGAGGTTCCTCAAAAAATTAAAAATAGAACTACCCTATGACCCAGGAATTGCACTCCTAGGTACTTATCCAAGGGATACAGGTGTGCTGTTTCAAAGGGACACATGCCCCCCAATGTTTATAGCAGCACTATCAACAATAGCCAAAGTATAGAAAGAGCCCAAATGTCCATTGATGGATAAATGGATAAAGATGATGTGGTGTATATATATACAATGAGTATTACTTGGCAATCAAAAACAACGAAACCTTGCCATTTGCAACTGTGTGGATGGAACTAGAGGGTATTATGTTAAGCAAAATTAGTCAGAGGAAGACCAGTATCATATGACTTCATTCATATGAGGACTTAAGATACAGAACAGATGAACATAAGGGAAGGGAAGCAAAAATAATATAAAAACAGGGAGGGGGTAAAGCATAAGAGATTCTTAAATACAGAGAACAAACAGGGTTGCCAGAGGGGTTGTGGGAGGGGGGATGGGCTAACTGGGTAAGGGGCATTAAGGAATCTGCTCCTGAAATCACTGTTGTACCATATGCTAACTTAGATCTAAATTGAAAAAATAAATAAGAAATTTGGAAAAAAAGGTTATGAATCCTTGCAATTATCCTTAAAGTAGTTGTGGGTATCAGAAGTCATCTGAGCTGAGCACATGTGCCTTTGGACATGGTTGTTAAGAATATTCTATTCCATGAGGCTGTCAGTAGGGACAGGATGAGTTCTACAAAGAATATTGTGATTTTGCAGTTTTCTTAGATGGTTTCTATCAGGGAGACAAAGTTTGGCGTAGGGAGAGGAGTGTCTAACCAGGGGTGGAGATAAGGTAAACAGCTGGTGAGCGAAAGGGCTCTCAATTGAGGAGGAACCTGGACCCAGAGAAAAATATAACTGGTGTGTATTCAAAGGAACTCTGCATTTTCTGCCATTCTATCAGGTTGTTCTGAAGAAGACTGTTTCTAAAACAAATATATAAAAGCACCAAACATTAAAAACATGTTAGCAGCTGAAATTTACAAATAACATTATATACTGTTCCCCACTCTCCTCACAGTCATTGTATATTTTGGAAGATGCTAATCCATCCTTGGTGCATGTGGGAAGTTGACAGCCAGGAGGAAAATGTGATGGAGCTCGGAGTTTCCTGGTGGGAGGGGTGTTGTAGACCTACTCAAGAGAGAGAAGAGCAGCCAAGAGGCACTCAAAACAGGCTGGGGTGACCACTGGCCGTTGTAGGTGCCGAAAGGCAGTGAGAGGTGCTCTGTAGCCCCACAAACCCATGCTGAGGCTTGAAGTCTGTTCAAGTGACGGGAAACTGTCCTAAAATACCACAAGTGGGGCGGGGGGTGGGAAGAGGGGCTGACCAAGTGCAACACATGGCTGGGCTGCTCACCCACTTCTTTTAGAAAATCATACTGCCTCAAATGGTTTCTGGAGTCAGGGGAAAACCTTAAGAGACCCATGCAGCTTATGAAATCTTAAAGTGGGGTTTATGGGCAGATTTAAGGGATTACAGGACTTGTATCTTCATATTCCTAAGAAGTGTTTTCTATGTGGAAATGTCTGGGGGTAAGGAGCCTAAATCATCTTAAAAGCTACATGATCCAAACTTCTTTGACAGGGTCAGACACTTCTGAGAAGAAATGAGATTTGCTGGAGGTGACAAGTTAGAATAAAGTTGGAAAACAACCCAGGTTTCTGGTCTCTCAACTTGAGGACCTACTTTTCCCCCCCTCTCCCCAAACTCACTCCTCCCTTGGAATAGTGAGAAACTGGAAACAAACGTATCTTCTAATAGGAAAATAGTTAAAATGTTTATACTATGGTAGATTATGCAACTATTAAAAATGAGTTTGACCTGGGGTGGCTGGCTGGCTCAATTGGTAGAGCATATGACTCTTGGTCTTGGGGTCATGAGTTCAAGCCCCATGTTGGGTTTATTTAAAAAAAAAAAAAAAGTTTTTGTTTTTTTCATTAAAAACAAAAATGAGTTTGACTGATATATACTGACAGGGAAAGTACCTAATATTAAGTTAAAAAAAAAAGCTACAGGTGGGGGAAGGGAGCAGGAAAAAACAAAAACTGTAGAACATATTTCAACATAATTCAGTTTTTTTAAAAAAAGAAAAAAAAAGACACATGTTTGTGATGTAAAGAAAAAGGTACACCTTCGGGCACCTGGGTGGCTCAGTTGGTTAAGTGTCCGACTTCATCTCAGGTCATGATCTCAGAGTTTGTGGGTCCGAGTCCTGCGCTGGGCTCTGTACTGACAGCTAGCTCAGAGCCTGGGGCCTGTCTTTGGATTCTGTGTCTCCCTCTTTCTCCCACCCTCCCCTGCTCACACTCTCTCCCTTTCTCTCTCAAAAATAAAAATAATAAAAAGAAAAAGGTACCCCTGGTATGACAGAATTCAAAGGAGTCATCATGGAGAGGGTCATTCCCTAGGCCCACCAGCCCTGGGACCTTTGTGTCTAACAGTAACTCCTTCATTGTAAAAATACGATTATCTAATTATACACTTTCAAAAGCTCCGTAGCTGACACAATAGGACTATCACCTTAAAAAGAAAATTAAAAAAAAGGAAACTAGAAGTTCAGAGAATTACCCGACTTACCCAAGGTTTATACGAGTAAAGAGTAGAGAATCCAAGTCTTCAGTTCCCTATCCAGTCATGTTCTATAATCCCCCACTGTGTGGCATTAGATAGGACAACATTCCCATAGGAAAATGTAATAAGTGTTAATTTCTTATAAACTGAAAAGTTTTAGGTACTAGGCTCAGCTGGAATTGTACTTTTGTAAGCCAGAGGGACAATATTCCTATAGGTCACAGGATTTGGGCAAGTGCTCAGTCTTTCTCTGATCATAGTGGGAAAATCCCAGAAAAGATGCCAGCTCACAACTCTGGAGCCAGACAAACCAGGTTTAAATCCCAATTCTAATACTAGCTGTATGACAAATTATTCAACTTTTGTGCCTCAGTTTAATCATATATAAAATGGGGATAGTAACAGTCCCTATTTCTTAGGACTGCTGCAAGCATTGGTGAATTAATACATGTCAAATACTCGGAACACTGGCTGGGCACAAAGTACTGAGTGTCATTACTGTTATGCCTGGAAAGCTAGCAGTTCCTCACCAACAGGTTTGCACAAGTTTCTGACCAGTAAAACCGCCTAGAAAACAAAAGGAACCTATAGTAGTAAGCCTGTGAACACTTGCTGCTCTGTTCATTCCTTCCATCAAGACTATGACTCCATTTTTTCACATCTTCTTTCCTTTTATTGAAAAAAATTTTAGAAAATGGCAGTTAATAAAGGGCACAAACAAATCAACAGGTATTTACTAATGACAATATAAAACTAAAAATGCCACTGGCTTCTTTAATTGGTTAAAAGCACAAAATGTAACAGGCAGAAGGTCTGTTTTAAACAAATTAAAAAGCTGTGTTTTTTTTTCCCCAATTCTCCCCCATCAGATATATACACACCCACAAAAATGGTGTGTGAAGGAAAGCTGTCATACACAAGAAGTTGTATCCCGAAGTAAGAGAAATAGCTGTTGAAACAGGAATTAACACAATGAAGTCAGCAATAGGTTAACAATTTTAAAAATTGAGTCTTCAAATGCTGCATGGCACAAAGCTATGCGATATAAAGTACTGCTGGGTAGGAAGGAAGTCTGTATGGCTGCTAGCAAAAATGCTTTTCCAGAAAAGCAAATCAAAACAACACAATCAGCAGACCTAGGAGGCTAAGCTAGATATCAGAGCTACAACTTCTCATATCTGAACTAGAAAATCTTATTTATCCAGAATGGACTAAAATTTCAGGACAAAACAGGGACATTTTTAACATATCTTACTTTATCCATTTTAAGTTCTCTGTTTCCTTCTCCCTCACCCCGAAATTCAGCATTATCCACCAGAAAGACGACTGCTTTTAGAATTGGCTATTTTATTTTTCTTTCTGTGGCAAGACTGTCGTGGAGCCTGGATATTTCAGGCTCGTATGCATCCATGACCAGTGTCCCGCTGTGGTCAAAAAACTTAGCAATGGACTTGGTGAACTCGGCCTCTCGCTGCTGCTTTGTTCTTCCACTGATGAAGGTCAGCTTCAGAGTGTATTTGTCATCAAACCTAAGCAAAGATGATAAATCAAAAACCAAACATAGAGATTCAACTAGTAACACTAGAGCATCAACTGTTTTTGAAGAAAGGACTGAGCTGGCTACTGGTGCTGTAGGTCACACACAGGTCTATCTCTAAAAAAAAAAAAAAAAAAAAAATCCAGGGGTTCCTAATTGCCTTCAAGACACAGGTTCTGATTCATTGGTATTGCCATATCTGCCTTGATTTATTTACTGTGCACCTCATTTACCTTATCATAGACTGTTCAGTTATACGGACCATCTCCTCTTACCTCTGGACTTTGTATTATGCTAGAAGGGTCTTCCTAGTAGACATTTCTCTCCCATCTCACCAGACTAGTTCCCATTTGTTAATATTAGGGCATAAAGTTTTCTGGGAAGGCCTTCCCAAACTGGGTCAGATGTCTCACCTTTGTCATACACTGCACCATCAATCGTCAACTCAAATACTAAGCACCTATCAGATGCCAGGTCTAATGATAGTCTCCCATGCAGTCAATGAAATTATGTACGGAAATGATGTTTGTGTATCTGTCTGTGCTCTTCACTAAACTCAGAGATTCTTGAGGACAAGAATTCTGTCTTATTTGTTTTTTATTCTTAGCTTGGCACTTGGTAGACAATCAAATTTTTATGATTAAACGAAGAACTCATGTTTTCACTGATGTTCACCAATTCCAGGCTGCTTGGTGCTTGTTCCCTATAATCAACCTAGTCCCAGGTTCTACCCTTATTCCAGGCCAGAGGATATCTTTTACTACATGAATTCCAGAGATTCCTTCCCTACACCTTAAGGTATCTTGAAGGCCTTTACTATATCCACCCATTCAAAAGTGTTAATAAAAATCAACCTCTGGCAGGCTGATGTTCCTCCCCTGACCATGACCTGTTTATTTCTGTCTCCATTTAATTAGGGCACATTCAGTAGATTGTCAAGCTGTTATTATCTTTAGAGGAAGCAACTGCTTAAGCGTGTTTCTGCATGTTTAAAATTGGAAAACTACCACGTAGTTTTCAAGATCACTGTCATAGTAAAAACAGTACCTATTATTAACCAGTGCTCAAAAAATCATAGCTCAATAAATTATTGTCTAAGAAATAATTTTTGGTAAGGATGTGAAGAAAAAGGAACACATGCAGACTATTGGTGGGAATGTAAATTGGTGTTGCCACTGTGGAAAACAGTATAGAAGCTCCTCAAAAAATTAAAAATAGAATTATCATATGATCTAGTAATTCCACTACTCAGTATTTACACCCCCCAATGAAAACACTAATTTGAAATAGCCCTATATTTATTGCAACATTATTTACAAGACCCAAGATATGGAAGCAGCCCAAGTGTCCATTAATAAATGAATAGATAAGAAAGTCACAAAAAAGGGATGAGATCCTGTCATTTGAGACAGATGATATGGATGGATTTTATGGGTTTTATGCTAACTGGAAAAAAAGACAAATACCACATCATGTCACTTATATGTGGAATCTAAACAAAACAAATGAATAACAAACAAACAAAAAGCAGAATCAGACCTATAAATACAGAGAAAAAAACTGATGGTTGCCAGAGGAGAGGGAGCTGGGGGGATGGGCAAAATAGGCGAATGGTAGTGGGAGGTATAGGATTCCAGTTAAGGAATAAGTAACAGGGACAAAAGGCACAGGAAAGGGAGTATAGTCAATATACTGTGACAGCACTGCATGGGGACAGATGGCAGCTACACTTGTGGTGAGCTACCTACAGAGCTGTTGAATCACTATGCTGTACACCTGAAATTAGTAGAACACCATGTGTTGTCAACCACACTAAAAAAAAAAAAAACAAGCTAGCCAGTTATCCCCAACCTGAATAGCTATGAGTAAAGGTCCTCAAACTACTTTCAACACCTCAAAATTTTTCCTCAAACTCCAGCCAACTGCTGTTAGTTGATTTCACAGTAATTTGGGGACTTTTAGGCCCAGTTCCACAGGCAGTTCCATGGCTTTGATGGTAGGACACGATCTGATGAGTTGTGATCTCATGCCCTTTAGAAATACTCATTAATATTTTATTATATGTTATATAACCTACATATAATTACATAACAATTCTAACATATTTTCAGGAAAATATAAATGTGTTATTATATAATAATTATATAATATTTATTCAGTACCAACCAACTACACGTCAGTTTCAGATGCTAGGGATATACAGCAGTGAACACAACAGACAAAGCTGTGCCTTTTGGGATTTTTACTTTAGCGTATATGAAAGAACCAACAATAAAACAAAAAATATAATGTCTTTTTAAATATAGTAGACAGGAAAAGCAGATATTTAAGCAGAATAATCCAAGCAAGGAAACAGCAAATGCAATAGCCCTAAGGCAAGAACATGCCTGGAATGTCTGAAGAACACAATGGGATGAGAGAGGAGAAGCCACAGGAAATAAGGGTGTGTGTGCATATGTGTGTGGGGTGCAGAGAATAGAGTACAGACTTCTAAGCTGGGCTTAGGAATTTAGATTTTTCTCAGAGTGACAGGGTTGTTTTTTTTTTAAATTTATGGTTTATTGTCAAGTTGGTTTCCATATAACACCCAGTGCTCTTCCCCACAAGTGCCCTCCTCCATGCCCATCACCCCCCTTCCCCTTTCCCCCTCCCCCTTCAGCCCTGTTTGTTTTCAGTATTCGAGTCTCTCATGATTTGCCTCCCTCCCTCTCCCTAACTCTTTTTCCCCCCATGGTCCTCTGTTAAGTTTCTACTGTTAGACCTGAGTGAAAACATATGGTATCTGTCCTTCTCTGCATGACACCTTCGAGTTCCATCCACGTTGCTACAAATGGCCAGATTTCATTCTTTCTCATGGCCATGTAGTATTCCATTGTACAGATAAACCACATCTTCTTGACACATTCATCAGTTGATGGACATTTAGGCTCTTTCCATGATTTGGCTATTGTTGAAAGTGCCGCTATGAACATTGGGATACATGTGCCCTCATGCATCAGCACTTCTGTATCCCTTGGGTAAATCCCCAGCAGTGCTATTGCTGGATCATAGGGGAGTTCTATTGATAGTTTTTTGAGGAACCTCCACATTGTTTTCCAGAGCGGCTGTACCAGTTTACATTCCTAGCAACAGTGTAGGAGGGTGCCCAGCATCTATAGTCTCTTGAGTTGTTCATTTTAGCCACTCTGACTGGCGTGAGGTGGTATCTCAGTGTGGTTTTGATTTGTATTTCCCTGATGATGAGTGATGCTGAACATCGTTTCATGTGTCTGTTAGCCAGCTGGATGAGAGTGACAGGGTTTTGAACAGAGGATTGAGTTGATGTGCCTTATGTTCTAAAAAGATCACTCTGCCTGTTGTATTGGAAATAGACTTTGAGCACGACAGCAGCTGTGGAGGTCCATGAGGATATTATAACAGTGACCTAACTGAGAGATGAGAGTAGCAGTAGAGATGGCAAGTGATCAGACTGAATATATTTAGAAGACAGAGCTGACAGGATTTGCTGACAGACTACTGGAAAGACTGAGAGAGAGGAGTCAAAATGACTGAGTACTGGCCGGAGTAAGTAGGAGGATGGAAGTGCCATTTATTGAGATGGGAAAACTGGGGGTAGAACAGGTTTGGATGAGGGATAGCAGGGTGAGGTTTTGAATATGTTAATTTTGAAATGCTAACTAGGATCCAATGTCAAACAGAAAAGTGGAGTTCAGGATAGAGGTCTATAATAAAAATACAAATTTAGAAATCTTTATCATAAAGATGGTATTTAAAGTCTTGAAAGTCTAGATTATACTTAGTGAATATAGATAGAGAAGAGCTGCTAGGAACAAGCACTAGTGGCATTTCAAATTTAGAGCTGTTCTTCAAATACTGAAGAATCATAAAGGAGACTAAAAAAGCAGACTTTAAGGTAAGAAGAAAATTAGGAGATTATGGTATCCTAGAAACCTAGTTATAAAAACAAGTGTAATAAGGAGAGTGATTCACTGTCAAATGGTGGTTGAAAAAGAGGAGGAAAGAGAAAATAAAGACAGATTCAAGAGATACAGAGAGAAGAAATGGGGAGCAGAGAAATAAGAAGACCATGTGAAGAGAATAAGGAGAACAAAACCAATTTTTTTTTAGTTGGAAGAAATTATAGCATGTTTATATGCCACAGCAGAGAGGGAAACATCAAGTAAATGAGAAAGGAGAGAATCTAGTGGACAAATGGAGAGGAGGCTTTAGATGGAACCCAGGAATAAAGTATGATAGGTACCACAAGCAGATAATGACGAGACTTCTGACTGCTTTGATCTTCTTAGCAACAAAAGAAGAGGAGAGTAAATATGGGAGAGGAGGGTAGGTTTGAAGACAGAAGAGAAGGTATGAAAGATGCTTTAGGACAGTGAGAGTAACTGGACTACAGAAATGCCATGGAATCAAAGATGGGTAAGGAGGAAGTAATACAATGAAGGACAAAAGGGACAGTGAAAAGGTGGGAGGCTTAATGGATTAGAGATGCCAGTGAGGCTGAAGACCCACTGGAACAAAAGAACTGAAAAATAAGAAGCAATGGTCATAGAGTGGGATACTGAAACTGAAAATATTGAAGGTAATTAGTTACCAGTATCAGCAAGGTTTAGGATACATCCAGGAAAATAAGTGTTTAAGACATGGTAGAAAACAAGATGATCAGAGAAGAGGCCAGAAAACAGGAATCATCAACTATGTGGATAATGAAATCACCAAGACTTCTTAGAGTGCCAATGAGCGAGGAGCTATCTTCAAGGAAAGAGAAAAGAGTCTATATTTAAGTGCAGTAAGAAGGAACATAGGTGGCATACTTCCTCACCACAGGAAACAATAATGTAGCAGCTGGTAAAAATCAGCAGAGAACGTGGAAAAAACCAGAACCCTCGTGCACTGTTAGTGGGATTGAAAATGGTGCAGCTGTTACAGAAAACAGTCTGGCAATTCCTCAAGCAATTTAAAGAGTTTCCGTATGACCCAGCAATTCCTCTCCTAGGTATGTTACCTGAGAAATGATAATGTTGTGTCCACACAAAAACTTCTAGGTGGACTGTTTATAGCAACATTATTCACAACAGCCAAAATGTGGAAATGACTCAAATGTCCATCCACTGATAAATGGATAAACAAAATGTGGTAGAGCCATGTAATGGAATATTTGGCATAAAAAGGAATAAAATACTGATATATGCTACACCATGGAAACATCATGCCAAGTGAAAGAAGCTAGTCACAAAAGATCATCACTCACATGAAATATCAGGAACAGAGAAATCTATAGAGACAGAAAGTAGGTTAACGGTGACTGAGGGCTGAAGGAATTTGGGGAGGGGGCGGGAGAGTAGAGAGCTAAAGGGTACAGGGTTTCTTTTTGAGATGATAAAAATGCTCTAAAGTTGGCTGTGGTGATGGTTGCAATATCTGAAAACACACGAGAAACCAATGACCTGTACACTTAAATGTGTGAACTGTATGGTATGTGAACTATATCTCAATAAAGATGTCAAAAAAATACACTATGTATGAATGTATGTATGAATGAAATGAAATGCGTGTACGAAAATAATGAAATCAAGATGCTGCTAGGGTCTAGAATTCTACAACTGTTTTTAGGGGCATGGCACAAGGTACAGATTTATGATGGCTTAGGTCAAAGGGCAGCTGGGAGACCTGCCAGGAGGAGAACTCAGCTGGAACATCAGAAAGACGTTCTGCTCCTCCTCATAGGCACCTCCACAAGTTGGTAATGAGAGGCTGTTTGGTGTTGGTGCTATGCTTATCTTCATATATGTGAATAACTGTACTCGTAATCTGAGAGCCTACTATGTGCTAGGAACTGTCCCATGTGTTTTTAGGATAGTGACTAAGAGCGTGAGTTCTGGGCTCAGATGTGGGCTGGAATACCTGCTAGAATTCACTTTTGGGCTCTAGGAATTAAACACTTTGGGTCTGTGTTCTTACCTATAAAATGGGTGGTTCTAAGATTTAAATGATATAATGCACTTGGCACAATACGCAGTATATGGTTAATGGTCCACCGACATTTGCTATTTTTATACTTGGTATATATACCAGCTGGTATCTTCCCAACAACTCTATGAGTCATTCTCGATCCAATTTTGACTAAAGCTCAAATAGTTTACATGATATACCAAAAGTCATACAGCTAGAAAGAGATGAGCTGGAACTTAAACTCAGCTCTGGATACCTAAAAAGATCTCAGGTGTCAGCTGTACAAAGTTACCGACAGCTGGTCAGAAACACAGAAAGGTGATCCTCTGAGTTGTCCAGAGCACTGCTGCAAAAATTTCTGATTGCACAGACTGCAGTCAAGATCACAGAAGGCATAGAAGCTAATGGGGTTCTTTAAAGATAATTCACTTCACATCTTTGGCCTTCTTAGTTCTACATTCTAATTGGCTGTTTATTGGCCACAAGGAAAGAAACTCATTCTTCATCCTTCAACCAAAGTACTTTCTCCCACAGTGTATCCTCAGAGCACTTCTGTGATAATACAATCTCAGAAGTACAATGCTAGGAAAAACCTTGTAGACCATTCATATCCCTTTCTTCATTTTACATGACTGGCACTATGATCTGCATGGAGTAAGCATACAATAGTTTGTTGTTGAAAATGACTCAATTCCCAGAGAGAATCCAACAGCAGAATTTAAGGGTCTATGAGGATAGTCATACCTTTTGAGACTGGAGGACAGTTGCCAAATATCATCAGGATCCATTCCTGTAGGATCTTTCCTGTGGGCCACAAGAAAGATGCTCTTCTCCTTATATGAGGTATAAATGGTCAGGATCCCCATCATCACAAAATAGGTTCAGATAAGTTAAGGAAAAAACACACAAACACACACACACACACAAAAGACATAACAAACTGACAAGCAAGGGCTATGAAAACTTTCATAATGAATAGTCCTAGAGAAGACAGTTTTATCTTGCTGCAAAAAAAATGAAAATTTAGCTATTTCATTTTCATCCTTATGTTATAATATGTGTGTGTGTGTATTTAGTGTCAAGCAGAATAGTCATTACCATTGTATATATATAGAACTGACATGATTATAAAAATAACAAGATCATGTTTGCTTTAAACACCAACAAATGAAATTTCATCATGGTAACTCTCTTGGGAGGTCATATATCTATAATAATGTTGCTCTCATTGTTTAAACCTCTTCTGAAATTCCTTTGGGGACTGTCTCCAGAACCTACAGCATATCCTCTGGAACCACCTTAATGGTGAAAAAATTCACTCTGGGATGATTTATCTGATTACTGAAAGAAGTCAAGGTGCCAATTCTGGGACTATGATTTGGGATCAATTTGGATAATACCATTTTTAATCAGGGCCTGCTTTATTAAATGTCTTGCCAGAAGAAAAATTCCCAAAGTATATTTCTTATAGAAATATTTCAGGGACGCCTGGGTGGCTTAGTTGGTTAAGCATCCGACTCTTGATTTCGGCTCAGGTCATGATCTCACAGTCATGAGTTCAATCCCCACAGTGGGACTCTGCACTGGGCATGGAGCCTGCTTAAGATTCTCTCTCTCCCTCTCTCACTGCCCCTCTCCAGCTTGTGTGCACACAAGTGCGAGCACTCTCTCTCTCCGGCTTGCATGCATACAAGTGCGAGCTCACTCTCTCTCTCTCAAAAAAAAAAAAAAAATCTTTATGATTCTGAATGTGTATTGCTCATATAGGTAACTGATCAGCATTCAAACAGACTCCAGTAAGTTAAGCTCTTTTTAGCACAAGATCACAAAACTTGCATTTCAAACCTAGGTCCTCCAGCTCCAGAACAGGATTTAATTCCACTGTTATACAAGCCACACCTCTACTCCTGCTCACTAACTCCTAGCCCAGCCCTTCAGCTTCAAGGAAATCTGAATCTCCAAAATCTGATCCTTTCCTAATATCCTGGAATGAGTGTCTTATCTTAAAGCAGACTGGGTCTAATGGGAATGCAGTGGGCTAGAAATCAGAAGAACTTGGTCTCATTATAATGTGTGTTTTGCTATTAGGCACTCACACATGGATTATAATGACCTCTACATTACTAACTAAACAAAATTAAAGATAAAATAACTACATTAAATTTAAAATATCAATGATAATTACCACCTACAATTGCAGATGCCCATAGCTCATAATGTTAAATTCTAACACTAGCAGGCCCCAGAATCAAAATTTGTTTTTTGCAGGGAGCAGGGAGGATGATCAGTAGAGATTTTAATAAACAGTCATTAGAGTACAAACCTGAGCATAAAGGATATGATACCACACATAAAGCCAAAACAGGCTTAGATTCTGGAAAGGGGTGCATATAATCCCAGATCAAAGCCACTATGGCAAAGAAACAGGAGATGGTACAGATGGTGAGGCGACCGTCAATCAGACCAAAATTCTCCACATACTTGTACTTTTCCAGAAGTACCTAGTAAAAAGAACAAGCACACAGAATTGCTTCCTTCCTAGTACCTGTATTTAGTCTTGATTTCCATGTAAAAGTTATGTTAAGGATCATATAAATTACCAAGTAGTTCTCTCCAATCAGGATTTCACCACTCCAAGCAAAAAAAAAAAAAGACTCAAGCTGTTCACAATTACCCCAGAGAAAAAGTTCATTAACTTCTCACACATTTTTTTTTTAATCCTCAACTTTTTTCCTGGGATGAAGGAAAAAGTTTCTCTCCCCTTTTTAAATAGAGAGATGACCAATTGTGAACGAATATCCTATATTCCCCTCAACTCTGTTGGCTCTAGGCTAATTAAACTCAAAAACAATAGACCACCAGCTTTCTGTAATTCAAAAATTACAGAATTTGACAGAAGCTTGAGGTAGCTAACATTTTAACACACATTCCCTGCATATAATGTAAGGATTTTAGAAACTGCTTTATGGCTCAATTCCTACGACTAAAAACTACGGTCATTCCAAGTCGCAGAAGAAAAAGACCGGTAGATGTGCCATAAGCTGTACATATGCTAACAGACCCCCACCTCAAGAAAATACCTTTTTGGGGTGCCTGGGTGGTTCAGTCGGTTAAACATCCGGCTTTGGCTCAGGTCATGATCTCGCAGTCTGTGAGTTCAAGCCCCATGTTGGGTTCTGTGCTGACAGCTCAGAGCCTGGAGCCTACTTTGGATTCTTTGTCTCCCTCTTTCTCTGCCCCTCCCCTACTCGCACTCTGTCTCCCTCTCTCTCAAAAATAAAAACATTGAAAAAAAAAAAAAAAAAAGAAAATACCTTTTTGGCAGAATCATCCAAAGAATTCTTCACAGCTGATCCATCCCATTTGTCAATTTTTACAGGCTTATCATCAATTTTCCACTGTAAAACAGAAAAGTTGTGCATCAAGAGGCATAGCATCTTACTGAAAGTAACATGAACTACTTCCTTAAGTGTTTAAAAAACAACACAGGCCCCAAACAGTGTCACTGCAGTTAAAGACTCAAGTCAGTAAACTAAGACCTAGTACCTAACCTAACTGCAGTTTCAACTCCCCAGAAACATATCCAGTCAACAGAAATTTCCTGGTCAGCACTAGGAAATTTACTGATAGGCCCCTTCCACTCTCTTTAGGGTGAGCCTGCTTAAAACAATGGCTTCTTTGCTAATAATTTCCTTTTTTCCACTCCCTCTCTAGCTTTAAAAATCTTTGTTTTGGTAGCCTTTTGGAGCTTCCCTCTACCCACTAGATGGGATGATGCCCGATTCATGAATCGATTAATAATGCCAATTAGATCTTTAAAATTTATTTGAAGTTTTTATTTAACAGAAACATCTCCAAGTACATGTAACATTTACTTTGTCCTCTGATGTTAGACATCTAAAAAACAAAACACTTAAAAATGAAATTGAAGGAGACTAGGTCACTAGAATCAGGTGGTACTGATATGATGTTGCCAGCCAAACCAGAACACTTACATGGGCTACAGAGACTGCAGTGCGAACTCACATGTCCCATCCCTATTTCACCCCAAATGTGGGAACAGGGAAGAATTCCACTGCTCATCCTTTCATTCTTTGACCAGAAAACTCAGACAATATACATCCATGAACTTTCGGACACTAACAAGATAAGGAAGGTCTCTTTTAATACATCTTTGTCAGCTAATAACTTTTATGTTTTACCAGTATGTCTTAACTGTAGTAAAACAGCAAATCCAGTGTAGTCTTATGGAAAGAACATTTTGAATTAAAAATCAAGTCCTATTATCAGTTAGTTATAGGACTTTGGACAAACCCTATTTCAATTTCTCTCATCTACAGTGGTTTAGAAAGGTTCTCCAATACTGTGCTAGTTAGAAGCAAGGGACTGTCTCACACATTGCTAGTAGAAATTCAAAACGGTTTAACACCTACTAAGGCAATTTAGCACCTTGGATTCCACTTCTGGGAATTAGTCCATATCTGCATACACAGGGAATAATACACAAGGCTACTTATTCACTGCAGAAGCATTTATAACAGCAAAAAGTAACTCAAGTACTCAATTACAGGGGACTGGTTAAACAATATCCTATACTTCCCCCAACTGGTAAAACTACACATTCAGTCCTGTGAGTCCTTCTAGTGAATCACTCTATCAAGTGGACTTAGGGATCCCTGATACAGGCAGTACTGCCAATTAAGATACAGCAATGCTGTAACTTCATACAATTCCTCTTTCCTTCCTGCATAGTACAGATAAAGGTAGACTGGGCCCAGTCAACAATCATTGGCATTGACTTTAAGACCATTGCTATTGTCAATTCCACTCATCTGACACTACTTTTATCTCCTTTTGGCTGATTTTCTTTTAATATTCATCTCTGTATCTCTTTTAAAAAATGTTCACATTCTTATTTCTTAATTTTCAGTTTTGGGCATTAAATCTATTGATTTCTCACAACAAGAGAGGAAACTGAGCCATTTCATCCCCTGCCACACTCACATTAATTTTTCCTGCTCCTCCCTCCCCCATCATCTTTTTAATGCAATCATAGTAGATCACTAGTGATTTGGTCTTAGACCTTAATTTTGGCTAGATCATTATTCGAACTGTACATTATAACCATAAATGCTATTCACAGATGAGTCAGGTATTGTACTAGGATAACTTTTTCTTTCTTGATAGCTTTTTGTTTTCCTTGGCGCTACTGTTGTTTTGGTTGTTGTTTTCAATCAATGTATTTATCACCAATATAGTGATATTTCGAATTTTCTCCCAATTGTTTAAATTTCCTGTCAATATGTGCAAAAGTATTCAGTGTTCTGTGAATTTCATCTTTTTGGAATAATGGGTCTTAGAGCCTTCTGACCAGCTTTGATCTGTGCAGACTGCTTTCCAGGCTTGCTGTATAGCTGTCATCCTGGAATTTCCCTTCACTACCACCCTGGGGGTTCCCATAACCTCCTCTTGGGCTGGGCTCCCTTTTCTTAGATACCGTGTCTTACTCTTTTCTGGGTTTACTATTCCCTTGACCCGGTGAACACGTCCTCTAGTGGCTTCCTTGAAAAATGCACATGGGAAATAAGTTTTGAGACTACATATCTGAAAACATCCTTTTATTCTACCCTCACAATTAAGAGAAATAATTTCTCTTCATAATTTTAAAGTTTTATTCCATTGTCTCAAGAGGTCATGGGACTCCTGAGATTCCTGAAGCCATTCTGATTCCTGATTCTTCATATACAATGTTCTTTCCCTTCTGGTAAAACCTTACAGGAAGTTATTTATGTTGTGTGTCTAAATTTCAGGATGATATCCCTTATGCAGGTCAATTCTCATCCACTGTTAAACTGCTAGTACCACTGATAGGCCTTAAACAGATTCTCAATCTGCAAACCAATGTCCTGCAGATTAGAAAAGTAGAGTTCAGGGATATTAAGCATCACACAGCCAGTAAGTAACAGGCAACTAAATTACTTAGGGCTAACTTACAACTACATGGCTCACCATAAAACTGTCCCATCTTCAGTGATAGAAACTTACTTTTACTTGCCTTAATCTCTGAACTCAACCCCAAGGCATCTCTGAACTCAACCCCAAGGCAGTCTCTGTGGCCTTCTTCTCAAAGACATACTATACTTCAAACCAGAACCTAACTGAATTTAGATTGACTGCAGATGTAGGCAAATACATTCTTTCTTCGCCTAATAAGGTGGCCCTTACTATGCAAAGGAGCACAATATAGTGGTTAAAAGTGGTTAAAAGCGACAGCTTTGGAATCAGACTGCTTGAGTGTTAATTCTCACTTTTCTATTTAATGGATGATATTGGGCAAATAATTAAATCTTTTTTTTAATGTTTATTTTTGTGAGCGTGCATAATTTAATCTTTCTACAGCCTTAGTTTGCTCAATTGTAAAATAAAGACAACAAAAATATCTATTTTACACGTTAGTATGAGGGTACCAACCAAGTACCCTCACTTGGTAACAGGGACTACATGTTTTTACATTCTCAGAGTCAGGGACATAATATAGTGTCAACAGCTACTTCTTGAAAAGATGTCTAAACTCTTATAAAGAAAAAAAGAGAAGGAAAAGATTTCTAAAATGTTAACTTTCAGTTTAAATTTAACAAATGTACACGTGGCTGAAGTAATCTCCCTTGGTTCTTACCCACAGAATTTGAGGGAGGTATAACCAGAGATATTACTGAGTGCACAATGTGTTCTATGTATTGTGCTAAATGTTTTATATACACCATCTCTTTTAATCCCTATGATAACGCTTTTAAGAACAATTACCATCTGCTATGAACAAAAGTTTGTGTCTCCCCCAGAGTTCAGATGTTGAAATTCTAACCCCAATGTGATAGTATTAGGATGTGGGCCTTTGGGAAGTAATTAGGTCATGAGGGTAGAGACTTCATGTGAGGGATTAGTATCTTTACAAAAAGACACAAGGGGCACCGGCACCTAAGTGGCTCAGTCAGTTAAGGGTTCAACTTCGGCTCAGGTCATGATCTCATGGTTCGTGGGTTCGAGCCCCATGTCGGGCTCTGTGCAGACAGCTCAGAGCCTGGAACCTGCTTCAGACTCTGTGTCTCCCTCTCTCCTCTCTGCCCCTCACCTGCTCATAGTCTGTCTAAAATGAATAAATGTTAAAAAAAATTTTTTTTTTAAAGACACCAGGGCTTGCTTCTATTCTCTCTGCTTTCCACCAGGTGAGGATCCGAGAAGGCTGTCCATAAGCAGTAGAAGGGCCTTTATCAGAACCAACCATGCCAGCACCCTGCACTCAGACTTCCCAGCCTCCAGAACCATGATATATAAATTTCAGTTGTTTAAGCTACCTGTTCAATGGCATTTTTGATAAAGCAACTCAAACTGACTAACATCCTTCTTTTACAGATAACAGTAAGGGTTTTAGAAATTTGCCCAAAGTGACAGACAGGAAGTGGTAAAGCCAGACTCAACAGAGTTTTCATGATTTCAAAACCCATTTTCTTTGTCATTATTCTACACTGCTTCCCACAAAGTATAAGGAAAGGAATTATTAGCCATCAAAAACAGAAGAAAAAGACAGAACTCCTGGAAGTGATAGCCGTATAGAGTATCCTGATTCCTATCTAATAAGTCATAGCTAACATAAAATCTAAAATGATTTTAATCTTGAATATGCCAATAAAACCCACAGAATAGATTTTGAATTTTCCATTTCCCTCCATTTAAAACCAACTGCAATTTAACTGAAAATATAGCTCAAAAAGTCCCATTTTAAAGAAATCACTTCCCTGTCAGTACCAACACTAAGAGATAAAACACTTTATGGGACCAGCATACCTATTGCCAGATCTAGACAGCTAAACAGTCCACAGAAAATATGCTTTTAAACTTTTTTAAAAAGTATATTTATGGGGGGGAGGAGCAGAGAAAGAGAATCCCAAGCAGGCTCTGTGCCACCAGCACAGAGCTGGATGTGGGGCCTGAACCCATGAACCACGAGATCATGATCTGAGCTGAAGTAGGACGCTTACCCGACTGTGTCACTCAGGTGTCCCAAAAATATGCATTTGATGGCTTTGACTAAACATTACAAAGACTCATTCCAGTTACAATTCTCTGCTGCAAGTATGAATAAAAAGTTCTACAAAGATATTTCACTGCAGATATGCGATTAAGAACTTCACTTTTCTAAGGACTTCAAAAGGATAGGATATTAAACAGAATCCAGGTCTTGAGAATATGTAAATAGTACAGGAAGGTATTTTTTGATTTAACTGATTTGAGGATTACAGGCTTTTCCTGTTCCTCATGCATCTTCTGGCCTTAAAGGCAAAAAGGAAAAAAAAAAAAAAAGGACAAAATCCTTGGTCATTAAGCGCATGCCCAACAAAGCAAAATTGTCTGGGTATGAAATAACACCATGAACACTTCTATGTTCTTACCTTAATAGCAGTGAAAACAGAAGTTACATAGTGATAACGACCTCAGTGGATTGCTTCATAAAGTTCCTTAGCTTCACAAAGGCCAGTAATGCTCAAAAGATTCCTTGATTCACACTGAAGAGATGAAGGCTACCAGGTGAGTAGTGCCAATAGGACCCTGCTCTGATTTACAAAGAGCTGAGTATGGCTCGAAGAAAAACTAATACTTTTTCTCTTCCTTCTTTGTAAGGTCTCTCCCAGTTTAGAAAGGGGATACAGGCTCCAAAGGAGGAAAAGGAGTAGATGAGACACTTAGAAGAGGTAGTATACCCTAGATAGTCTTGTTTAGTTTACTATGTTAAGGGACTTGGACTTTATTCTGAGACAAACAATCGAGAATATTTTAAGCAGAGGAACAACATAATCAAATTTGTTTTTTAAAATCATTTTCTTAGATATTTATTTTGAGAGGGAGAGACAGAGAGAGAGAGTAAGGAATGGGCAGAGAGGAGAGAATTCCAAACAGGCTCCATGCTGTTAGTACAGAGCCTGTGCAGCTCGAACCTATGAGCCATAAGATCATGGCCTAAGCAGAAATCAAGAGTCAGATGCTTAACCAACTGAGCAACCTAGGGGTCCCTAAAAGCTATTTCTAGTGGCAGCCTGGTAGATGGTCTGGAGGGGAGTAACAACGGAGATAAATATATCAGATTTAGATGACTGATTAAGATGCAGGGCCTAAATAAGAGCAGTAGCAAGGGGATAAAAGAATTCAGGCTTAGATAACTGAGCTAACATGTCATTTTCTAAGACAAGGCACACAGACACAAAGAAGAGAAATACCCATTTGTATATGTTGAGTTTTGAGATGTTTAAATTCTATAGTTATATTGATTTCAGAATTTTCTAAACCAAAATAAGGAGATTATGAAAACTAATGGTAGACTCAAAAGGTGAGATTACTATGAGTTGTAAATATGGACCCCCTACCACCCATATGAACACATTTAGCAAAAGATGAGAAGACAGTAAGTTCAAAATAAGAAAAAAATGTTCAATCTGGGGAGAAAATGATATCTGACTTGAGAATGTGCATTATCATCTAATCTAGATCCCAACTCAGAAATACCATGACATCTCAAAGAGAAAGATTATAGCTCTTGGCAACATATTTAATTTTTAATTTCAATCTATTTTTTATATAAATGATCAAGAAATACTGCAAAGAAAATTACTTAATAGCGAGTGGCTTATTAACAGCTGCATTTATCACTGGAGTTAAGCTGGAAGTTAGAAATTACCATGTGTTAATTACGAGCATGAACATTAGAGAAACTGAAAGTAAGCAGACTGGCTCTGGCTATGCAGTCTAATATGTCTATGAAATGTCCATGTGGAGATGGCAAGTAGGCAGTTGTACACAGAAATCTTGGGCTCAGAGGACAGGTCCAGGTTGAAAATACAAATGTGGAAGTCATCAACTTACAGATGGTGTTTGAGCCATGACACTGGTAACTTCTGGGGATGAGTATAGATAGAGGAGAGGGGTTTGCCAATATTTACAAGTCAGGAAGAAGACAAAACAATGACAATAAAGACAGAAACCAATGAAGGTGGAGGAAAACCAGGGGCAATTAATATTCTAGAAGAGACATTAAAAAAAAGAAAGTTTCAAGAAAAAAGAAAGTTTGATCAATGAGGCAAATACTACTGAACGGTCAAATGATATGAAAAACTATTAGACAAAACAGAGGTCAGAGCAAAGAAACAGTGTAGGCAACTGCCAAAAAAGGGGCCTGGACCGATGGAGACTGTTAACATCTGTGATATCACTCTTCCATAATTGTGAATGACTGGCTAAGAAAATAGTAATAATTTCAAAGCTTTAGAGGATGCTCTATAAACACTGTACAGACAAAAAGAAATGAGTTTTTTAAATTGAGATAGAATTCATATACCATAAAACTCACCATTTAAAAATGTACAATTCCAAAAAATGAACTATTGGGACCTCATCAAGATAAAAAGCTTCTGCACAGCAAGGGAAACAATTAACAAAACTAAAAGTCAACCGATGGAATGGAAGAAGATATCTGCAAATGACAGATCAGTTAAAGGGTTAGTATCCAAAATCTATAAAGAACTTACCAAACTCAACACCCAAAAACAAATAATCCAGTGAAGAAATGGGACACAAATAGACACTTTTCCAAAGACATACAGGTGGCTAACAGACACATAAAAAGATGCTCAACATCACTCATCATCAGAGAAATACAAATGAAAAATACAATGAGATACCAACTCACACTTGTCAGAATGGCTAACACGAATAACTCAGGAAACCACTGATGTTGGCAAGGATGCAGAGAAAGGGGAACCCTTTTGTATCACTGGTGGGAATGCAAACTGGTGTAGCCACTCTGGAAAACAGTATGGAGGTTCCTCAAAAAATTAAAAATAGAACTACCCTATGGCCCAGCAATTGCACTACTATGTATTTATCCAAAGGATACAAAAATGCTGATTCAAAGGGGCATATGCACCCCAATGTTTATAGCAGTGCTGTCAACAATAGCCAAATTATGGAAAGAGCCCAAATACCCACCTACTGATAAAGATGATGTGGTGTGTTTATGTGTATTTGTGTGTGTGTGTGTGTATACACACACACACACACACACACACACACTGAAATATTACCTGGCAATCAAAAAGAATGAAATCTTGCCATTTGCAACAACATGGATGGAACTAGAGGGTATTATACTATGTGAAATAAGTCAGTCAGAGAAAGACAAATATATGATTTCACTCATATGTGGAATTTAAGAAACAAAACAGATGAACATAGGGGAAGGGAAGGAAAAATAAGATAAAAACAGAAAGTGAAGAAAACCATAGTAGACTCTTAAATACACAGAACAACACTGAGGGTTGCTGGAAGGGAGGTGGGTGGGGGTCTGGGCTAAATGGGTGATGGGCATTGAGGAGGGCATTGTAAAGATGGGCACTGTGTGTTATATGAGTGATGAATCACTGGGTTCTGATTCATACACATGCTAACTTGAATTTAACTAAATAAATTTTTTTAAATAAAATGTAAAAAAAAATGACAATGTACAATTCAATGGTTTTTATTATACCCACAAGGTTGTGCAACCATCACCATTAATTCTAGAACCTTTTCATCACCCTAAAAAGAAACCCCATAACTCAAGTAGTCATTCCCTATCCCCTGCCCCTACAACCACTAATCTACTTCCTGGGCACTTCACTTGCTTCTACCTTTTGGTTGTTGTGAATAATGCTGCTATGGTCATTCAGGCGCAAGTTTTTATGCAGACATATATTTTCAAGGCTCTTGAGTTTATACCCAAGAGTGGAATATGCTAAGTCATATGGTAATTCTATGTTTAACTTTCTAAGGAACTGATAAACTGTTTTCCAAGGTGGCTGCATCATTTTACATTCCCACCAGAAAAGTAGAAGGGTTCCAACTTCTCTGCATCCTCATCAACAATGGTTATTTTTCTTCTTCTTTTAAACTATTATAGCCATCCCAGTGGTATCTCACTGTGGTTCTGATTTGCATTTCTCTAATGACAAATAATGCTGAGCATCTTTTCATGTGTTTACTGGTCATCTGTATATCTTCATATGGAGAAAGGTCATTCAAATCCTTTATTCTTTTAAAAATTAGTTTGTCTTTTTGTTATTGAGTTGTAAAATTCTCTACATAGTCTAGATTCTAGATCCTTATAAGAAATATGATTTGTAAATATTTTCTCTCATTCTGTGGACTACCTTTTCACTTTCTTGATAGTGCCCTTTGACACAAACGCATTTTTAATTTTGATGAAGTAAAAAATAATGAGTTTTGAGATGTTATTAAAATTCCATTTGCAGGGCGCCTGGGTGGCTCAGTCAGTTAAGCATCAAACTCTTGGTTTCGTCTCAGGTCATGACCTCATGGTTTGTGGGTTTGAGGTGCCAGCACAGAGCCTGCTTGGGATTCTCTGTCTCCCCCTCTCTCTGCCCCTTCCCTGTGCAAGCTCTCTTTCTTTCTCAAAAAAAAGTAAGCATTTAATTAAAAAATAAAGTTTAGTTTACAAAACAATGTTAAAAAGCCAGCACCTTGTTTCTTTACAGCACACACACACACACACACACTCACACACACAATTAGAGCAATACCATACAACTGTTGATCTTCTTTGTCAGAGGTAGGTCAGGGTCCAGACATGCCACCCAGAAATCTGGCAAGCTAAGATACCATGGAGGACAGCAAAAGGGGATACATGACCTGTCTGAGGACACAGGGTTGATGGGTGACAAAGCCAAGACTTGAGCCTAGGTCTTCCCACCTCAAAACAGATGCTCTTTTCACTACTGCAGTAGTTAGCACATAGCCTGCTGCAGTATGAGAGGCAACATACTAAGAAGTAAGGTAAGAGCACTGGATTAAGAACTGGGAAGCCAGGTTCTGGAACTGTAACCAACTCAATGTGTCAGCTTGGGCAAGTTGCTTTCATTTTCCCCTCTTCAACTGTGTCCATGTCTATAAAATGAGGAGGCTAGCACAGATGAGCTGCAATGTCTCTTCATTATAAACATTTTAGAGAAACCACTATTGACTAAGCAGAACAGCTGGAAACAAAACAAACAAAAAACTCTTAATATATCAGAACCAGAAAGGATTTAAAAAGTAATCTAAGATAGTAGTTCTCAACCTGGAAGTAACTATTAAAATGTAGAGGGGCGCCTGGGTGGCTCAGTAGGTTAAGCCTCCGACTTCAGCTCAGGTCATGATCTCACTGCTAGTCAGTTCAAGCTCTGCGTCGGGCTCTGTGCTGTGACAGCTCAGAGCTTGGAGCCTGTTTCTGATTCTGTGTCTCCCTCTCTCTCTTCTCCTCTCCCGCTTGCTCTCTGTCTCTCTCTCTCTCTCTCTCAAAAAAATAACTAAACATCAAAAAATATTAAAATGTAGAGGAAATAAATAAATAGCTATGTGTAGAAAAATGCAGCTGTCCAGGTCCCGCCTCCAGAGAATCGGATTCAGGTCTTGGATGAGGTCCAGAAACTTGTATTTTTAACCAAAACCCCAATGGAGTCTGAGGTCTTCATATCATGTTAGGAAAATATATGTATCTAAGGAAACTGAAGCCCAGAGTAACCAGCTAGTTAGCAGTAGCTGTATATATAAATATATATATATATTTAAGTGCTTACTATGTGCCAGATATATATAGTGACAGACACCTTTTAAGGTAATAATATTATTATTATTATATAAAATAATATTTAGCAGTAGCTATATAAATATATTTATATATCTTTTTAAGTGCTTACTATGTGTCAGATATATATAGTGCCAGACACCTTTTAAGGTAATAATAATATATTATATATTATTACCTTAAAATTATATATTATTATTTAAGGTAATATTATTATTACCTTAAATAATAATAAAATAATAATAATAAAAGTAATAATAATATTACTGTTATTATTCCCACTTTACAGAGGAGGAAACTGAGACACAAAGAGATTTACTAATTTGCTAAGAACACATATCTGCTAAGTGGCAGAGCTAAGATTCAAAGCCAGATAGACAGCTTGGTTTCAGAGCCTGTGTTCTCAACTACTAAGATAAAAAAGCTGTGCTTTACAATCAGGAAGAACAGTCCAGCCAGGAGACAAAAATCCAGGTATGAAGTTAAAAGGGTCTGAATACGCTTCTAAAAAACACAGTTTAATAGCCAAAACAATTTTAACAGCTTAAACAAATCCAGCCAGGAGACAGAAATCCATGGACAAGGCTAAAAGGATTTGGATATAGTGCTGGAAAGCGTGGTTTAATACCATTTATCAATTTTAATAGCTAAAACAATTAAGCAAGCAATTTTTCTCTATAGCCTGCTATGTAGAATAAAATGCTTTGATGTATTTTGGGCAAAAAAATCTTACTGCAATAATCTAAGTTATTCTGTGATAGAGCCTGAAAAATTATATTTGCAAACCTATTTTTAAGATCAGGAAAGTAGAACTGCTTTGTTCTCAGTTTCATAGAAGCAAAAACTCACATCTGCTTAGAGAAAGCTAGAGGCATATTCGCATCTCTTTATTACATTTCTTTATAGGAAGTGAAACTATAGCTGCAGGAAATAAAAATAAAAACCTTTCAAAAAAAATCAAGACAAATAAAATTAAAGAGGCTGTAAGGTAACAGCCTCTCAATCCCACAGAGCAAAAACTTCTCTATTCAGATCCCGTTCCGCTGACAATAATATTTTTCTCCATGTTTCTCTTCCATAGTACCCTCAGTTTTCAGACAATTATAGGCACCATCTCTAAGGCAGTTTCTGATGATGGAAGGGGCAGATCCGAGGTTTTTTTGTCTGCTAAATTCAATGCTATATTTATTCCATGTTGATCACCTCAGAGAACTAGAAGAACCTTTCATGGGAAACTGGACAAATACAAATTGGTAGAAAAATACAAGACAGTAGGTCATATTAAGTGATAGTTTAATTCCCATGTGCAATAAATGCTAGAGAATTCAGAGGGACAACCTGATATAAAGCTAAAGTTTTCTGAGAAAAAGCACCTAAACAGATCTTGACTTATTTTCCCTCCCATATGTCCCTCATTTCTTGTTTAATTCTGCCAAGTGCTCCTTTGTGAGACCTTTTATCTACTTCTGCTGCTCAGGTTAGGGTTCTCATCACCTGGGCATTCTATTTTTACAGCCATTTACAAAGAACATTTACCAATATTGTACAACTTAACATTAATGACAAGCCTGTAATACATATGAGAATCCACATTGTTTACATAAGGAGATTCAAGTTCAGTGGTACCATATAATTTATACACGGCCATGTGGCTTTTAACATGCTGCACTAGAACTCAAACTTGTCTTTCTTTTTAAATAAACCCTATACGCTAGTAACGTATAAGGCCTTATCAGAAGACTTAATTTCTACTTCATCAAGTTATCTAATTTTCCGAAAACCACTTTATATAGTTTCAAAAACCTTCAACAGCTTCCTAATCTTACTCCAAGCAACCCATTTCCTCTTCAATTAGATTCTACCTTCATGTCACTACAGGTCTTCTAGGGCAGTCCAGTCCACTCACTACCCAAAACATCAGGCACCATCTGCACCACCATTTGCTCAAGGACATTCTTAACCTAGTATGCTGTCCTCTCTCTCAAAATAAGGTCCTAGCTCCACTCTCAGACATGAATGAAGTCTTCCCCTGGGGCCCTCACCCCCTTATTGAGTAGATCTCAGGGATCGTTCTCTCTTGCATTTGAACTTCTGTAAAAAGCACACATCTGAATACACCAAGTACTTTTAATATATTGGGTACCTCCATGTCTTATAGTCAGCTATACTGAGTTACTTTTTTTTTTTTTTTAAGTTTATTTATTTTGAGAGAGAGAGAAAAAGAATCCAGGCTCCACACAGTCAGCACAGAGCCTGATGTGGGGCTCAAACCTACAAACGGTGATATCATAACCTGAATGGAAATCAAGAGTCAGACACTTACCCGACTAAGCCACCCAGACGCCCACTGAGTACTTTGATAGTAAAATTCTTGATTTTTTTCCTTTGCCATTGCATATATTAGAAAATATAGTTCAAAGAGGTTCATGTATATCACCTCATTTGATTCTCCCCAAAACTGTATTATTTCAGATAAAGAAAGGTAAGCTTAGTGAGGTTACCTGACTTGCCAGTCCTCACACAGTGTGAAAGTAACAAAGCTACTTGAAAGCCTAAATCTTATGATCCTCAAATCCAGGTTCTGCCAATAATGCAATGATGCCACATACTTTTCAGTAATCATTACCTTAACAGAACACCCATGTGTAATGTTTGCTAGTGATAATCTAAACAGAGGGAAAACAAGAGCACTCAATGGGACAGGATAAACATAGGCTGTTGAGACGCTCACCAGCAGAAAGGCAAGATTTGTGTATGAAAATGACCATCAATTCCCAACACTCTCACATGTCGTGGCGCAATTTACCATCCAATTCCCAGAACATGTTACCCTCTCTTAAAAATGGTTAAGATTGGGGCGCCTGGGTGGCTCAGTCGGATGAGCGTACCACTTAGGCTCAGGTCACGATCTCAGGTTCGTGAGTTCTAGCCCCATGCTGGGCTCTGCACAGACAGCTCAGAGCCTGGAACCTGCTTGGAACTCTGTGTCTCCCTCTCTCTCTGCTCCTCCCCCACTTGTGCTCTGTCTCTCTAAAGAAAAAAAAACAAACATTAAAAAAAAATTGGTTAAGACTGTGAGAACCATGTGATTCAAAACCAATGACACCAAAAAACAGAAGCAAAAAAAACTGGATCTGAACCCCTCAATATGATCACATATTCATTTGTTAGGCACCTACCATCTGTTAGGCACAAGAAGTCCAACAAAAGCTGCTTTCGATTGATTAAAGCAAGAAATCCTATTTACCATATTAAAAGCTCCATACTTAGTATTTCTCATCAAACTGGCCCAGGGCCCCACAAAGAGAGAACTGGAAGGGACTAACAGTACTTCAGGCTAAGTCCCTCATTTAACAGATAAAGCAACACAGGGAAAACAAACATGAAATATTTCAAGGTCACACAGCTAATTAGAGGCAGAACCGGTACTAGGACCTAGATCTCCTTTCAATTGTTTCTAACAACCCTAACCCTTCTGCAAACGGCAAGAAGGCCCAACCGAGGGGCAGTTTTCCGTTTTTTCTTTTCCTTTAAGCCCTTGTTGCTAGTACCGCAGTTAAACAAAAAACGGATAGGCGGAGAAAAGAGGCAACCTAGAGCATATAGCGAGCTCACGAATCCGACTCGCTGCAACTACTGGCAGGCAGAGTAAAAAGAGGGGGGAGTGTGAAGAAAGCGAGAGAAAAAAAATCTCAAAGGCTTCCTGTCATCCCAATAAGGTAAGTTCAGTAATAGTAGTATCGTGATAAAACACCTAGAAACTAAAGGTCAAGGAGCACTTTCTGCAGCAGCACCCAAGTGTGGTGACAATGATGGGGAGTTTGGGGACTACTGACTTCGAGTAGCTGATTTCATTCCTTCAGGCTTCAGTTTTCCCAGTGAAATGGCACATCAACTATGGCCCCCCGCACCTCTGAGGAAAAGCGATGGTTGCATTGAAATGTGGGAATAATCAAATTATCCCAAGAAGCTGTGGTGGCCAGCGTTAAGGACCAGGCACACTTCCAAGAAGGAAAGAAGACCTGAAGGGAAAGAGCCAAGGTTCGAGTTGTGGAGATCGGGCTACAACGCCCATAGGGTTCCCAGGATGGGCCAGGGGAGGACAACCCGTTGAAAAGCCATAGAAGAAAAGGGGGGCGGGGATAGGAAGGTGGAATCGCTGCTTCCCGGGCCCCCCAGGTCTCGGCTGTCCCCCAAAAGCAGCTACTCACCTTATCCAACAAGCCGCTGCGGCCACTGCCTGACCCGCAGCTGGAACCACCGCCAGCCCCACTACTGCCTCCTCCACCACCAGTCCTCCCGCCCTGTGCAGACGCCGCCGCCATCTTGTCTGCCTTGGCGTCTCCCTCCCCTCCTACTTGTCCGAAGCCGATTGGCTGAAGCTGACGGCGTGTCGCGCCGCCAAGAGCCGGTCGGGATCCGTAGTTCGGGGCTGGCTGACGCGAGGTGGCCAGCGGAAGTGGCCGCGGGGCTTGCCGGGACTTATAGTATTAGAACCTCCGCCCACCGGTTACCGCCTAGCTGGGCTGCCGCAGAAACGCGGTTACTAAGGGTTGTAGAAGGTTGTGGTAGGAGCCACCGTGGAGAGGCTCCGAGATTCCCGGGAGGCTCGCGGGCGCAAAGCCCATCTTATCAGGACGCTGCCTCCGCCGAGGCCTCGGAGGCGGAAACGACGACGGAGGCAGGTGCGGCTGGAAACTTCGTTTGCGTGAGGGGTTAGAGTCTCCTCTGCTCCAGAAGAGTTTCCAGAGGGGCGGCAGGAACTCTTCCTTCGTCCTTCCTGGCCCCGTTACAGCACTTACTGGTTATTCTCTCTGGTGACTGCCCTCTTAGGTGTTAGTAACGTTTCCGTGTTATAGGAAAGTCACATTCGCTGAATGTCTACCGTCTGCCAGGCTCTGTACTGTGTGCATTTATTATATCCGTCCTCTCATGTGAGTCCATTAACAGCCCGGTCAGTTAAGGAAACTGAGAAACTTATCCAAGGCCAAATAGCATGTATCCGAACCTGGTTTAGAAGCCAGGTGTTTTGGACTTCAAAACGCGTTGTATCTTCCTTCTGCCCCTCTACTTTTAATAGTTTTAGGATGTAAGAGTATTCTACATTTTTTTACTAATTTTTATTAAGATTTTTATTCACTTTTTTCCATGAATATTTATTGAGTACCAACATTACTCAGAAATGTACTAAGGGATACTGGAGAATCAAGACAGACCTGTTCCTAACTCTCTTGGAGCATCTACTCTAGTGACCTAGAGTTATCACATAACAGGATTGTATTGTACTACGATCTCTTACATTGCATCACTTGTTTTTGTTTTAATCTCCGTTAATCCATCCTAAGTGTCCAAATAATTAAACAAATGCTTACTGAGTGCTTACTATTTAGTTTTGTTTTCTGGTCACTACATATTAGTTTAACTAATTAGTTTAACAAAAATTAGTTTTGTTTTCTGGTCACTACATATTCCTAAGTAATGGGCAAAATACCTGTCTCGGTGAAGCTAACATGTGATGATAATTATCACTAAATAATATTAGGTGGGATTTCTTCACCTCTGTGAAACAATCCAGTCAGATGCTTCTGTGGCTTTTTACTGTTTCTCTTTACATCTTTTCATTTTTCAAGACCCAGCTGTAATGTCACCTTCTCTGTGAAACCTTTCCTGCTCCTTATTTTTTCCTTCTTTGCAGACAGAATGAAGAACTCCATGGCATTGGGTTTATGGTTCAGTTTAGTTCAGTAAACACTCATTGAACCTCTTCAATGGGCCAGACCCTGTATGAAGTGCTGGGTATAAAGATATAGGTAGGACCTAGGCCTGGCCTTTGAGGGGCTCACAGCCTGGGTTGGGGGTGTGAGGAGTGGGAACAGACGGGTAAGCAGGCCTTTATACTACAGCTTGGCAGAGTGTTTCCATGAAGAGGTGGACTGAGGTGGTAGCACAGAGAAGGGTCAACCTGAGGAGGGGAAATACAATTCAGCTGCATCTATGAGCCAGGCAAAGAGGGAGGGGCAGAGGTGTCACAGGCCAAAGGAATGGAAGGCCACATACATGCAAATGAGCACCATTACTCTGTGTGTATGTTGGAGCTGGGAGGCATTACAATTAGGCTGAGATTAGCTGCTTCAAGTTTGAGATAGAGACCTAAGGTAGCTGAAGCTAACTGCAGGCAGCCTCTAAGTCTGGAATTTGGACTTTCTTTTTTCCACCATCCAGATAAAGCTCGTACTTTAGGGTTACTTTCTAGACAATGTAATGTGGGGATTGTGTGCCTTTCCTGGCCCACTAGTTGTAAATCCACACCTCCTCACCTGGTATTCTTCATAGAGAACTGGAATTTCTAGGATTAGTTTTGTCCAGGTTTGTATGCCCTCCACAAGTCTGAGTCCGATTGATCCTTTGTATGTGTATACCAAATATCTTTTCCCAGACAGTATCTTGTCTTTCAACTCTGTTTTTGCTGTTTTTATTGTGTATAAATTTATTTTGTGTTAGTGATTGTATAAATCCTTCCTGATTCGTGATTTGCACAACTTTTTTAAACACTCTGGCTCCACCCCTTTATCATAAAATTACTCTCGTTTCATTTTCCTATCCATGTTTCTGTCTTTTTGTATTTCTGGAATCTTTGGTTTTGTGGTATTTTTTTAGGCCACAGCTGAGACACATTTTGGAGCAAAGGGTCACATTAAGATGTAATTAATGAGGAAGTACAAGAGCTCTGAATGACAGGCTAAGAACGAGTGTAATATCTATTTTACAGGTGAAGAAACAAAAAAAAAAAGAAGTCAAAGGGTATTTCCCAAGGTCAAAGATCAAGTAAGTACCCTGCATATCAGAAGCAAGGTTCTCCTATTTTGTAAGTTACTAGAGTCTTCTCCCAACAGTCATCATCTTTAACATCTCCCAGCCAGCTATGTACTCATTCATTCACCTATGTAGCAGATAGGTGTAGTTGGTCACAAGAGAGATTTCTGAAAGACAGATTGACTGAATGACTCTTGATCTTTTTCCATCCATCAATCCATTCATCTTCCCAACACATTTTTAGTAAATTCTAGGTTCTATGCCAGGCTCTGGAATTACATAGGTGAATAAGGTATCATAGGCCCCATGGCAGGTGAGAAGTTGGTAAGGGGAGCAAACAATTATAATAAAGTAATAAGCACCATACTAGAAGTATAAGATATTGTGTTAACATATCGGAAGAGCATCCAACCCTTTTTGGGGTGGTAATGGATCAGGAAATTCAGTGCCCTGTATTGAACCAAAGGAGATACCAACAACACTCACTTATTCCACAGATGATTGTGGAATCTATTATGTGCCAGATGCTGTGTTAAGTACTGGGAATAAAGAAATGAACACCATAGGTGCTCTCCTTCCTCTAAAGGAGTTTAGAGTCCTGCTGGGGAGATCAGAAATATGTGTAAAAACTCTTGGGCCTTGGAAGTACATCGTATCCTTCATTTGGCTCACATATATTTATTGGGCATTTCCTATGAGCATTCCAAAGGTGGAAGAGAGACAGTGAATTGGAGATGTTTCCAGACTTGGAGGTTCACAGACCATTTAAGGAACCCCTTCATGATTGTTAGTAACCTTATGAGGTAGAGCTCCCGCCATGAAAGAGAGGAGAAATACTCCAGTGTTTAGTCAAAGCAGCAGCTATTTCCCTCTGTAAGGTTCAATGAAGGCATTGTAGAAAGCGTAGCATCTGGACTGGGTCTAGAAAGAAGCTTTTAAAAAATTTATTACCTCATTTAATTCTTACAATAATTCTCCAAGGCACAGGTTTTTATCTTTAGTTAGACGTGAGAAATTTGACATGCAAAGAGGTAAAGGTATTGCCCAAGGTCACTCAGCTTAGAAACTAAACTCAAATTTAAGCCTCTGATCTCTAAAATTTTTGCCCTTCCTACTGCATCACTCTACCTTGTATTTCACTTCCCAGAAACATTTTTTCAGGACACCTGATCCTATCTCTTCACTCTGCTCCTTCCTTTTACTGAATTTTGTCCCAGACCCTTCATCTCAAGGACCATACCCTTGCCCTAGCCAGGGATGTACAGGTCCCCAAACCTTTGCTACCCCAAGTTATCTGAAGCTGTTCCAAGGCAGATCTGGGAATGACTGGATCTCTATTTTTTTAAGATTTTATTTTTAAGTAATCTCTGTACCCAACATGGGGCTCAAACCTACAACCCTGAGGTCAAGTGTCACATACTCTATTGACTGAGCTAGCCAGGTGCTCCTGGCTGGCTTTCTTTAAAGAAAAATCTCAAATCTCTAAGAGCTCAAGGTTTAAGAAATTTAGGTCTTTGATTAGAGATTTATTCCTAACAGAAGTAGCATTTGAACTGAATCTTAAAGCATGAGATTAACCAGATGAATAAGATGGAGAAGGCTATTTTAGGCCAAAGGAACACAGGTAAGGAAGAATGAATATGTTTGGAGAATAGAAAATGATCCTATGACAAGGGTGATGCTAATGCATATTGTAAGAACTTGTATCTCCTAGAGCTGGACCACCAATTTGATCTTCTCTAGAAATATACTCTTTGAAAGAACTTTTAGCCAAAAATCTTGTTCTCAGAAAAATATAAGTCTCAATGATTGCAATTAGCATCTTATGTCTAAAAAGGCGTCCTCATTTCAAACCATTCATTGGTAAGCTACTGGTAGAGTTTCCAGAAGTGTTAGGTCTCTGGGAAGGGCCTACCTAGAAGAATTCCCTCCCCATAAATGCATCAGGACCACCAGTGATATTTCTTTTTAAATGAAAATATGTTTAATGGCCCATGTATGTTATAAGACAGTTATTTTTGATACAGAAAATAACAAGAAGGTCATGCTCTGTATGGAAAATGCATTAGCTTGAGAATTGGGAGAAATGAGCTTTGGATCTGTCCTGTCCAAATACTAGTTATTGGCTACAATGTGGTACTGAATATCTTCAATGTTGCTGTCCAAAAGGAGGTGTTCTATAAATGTAAAATATGTAAGTGGGTACTAAAAAATTTAAAATCACAAATAAAAAAAAAATGATTCTATGAGCCTGATGGGCAGGGCTAACTGGAACTGGAAAGGTTAGGACATGGGACTCCAGGGGCCTTCAAGAGCAGACTCAGGTTTGCATAATGGGAATCCAGTCTAGAAGACTGTTACATATGGTATCTGTCCTTCTCTGCCTGACTTATTTTGCTTAGCATAGCACCCTTGAGTTCCATCCACGTTGCTACAAATGGCCAGATTTCATTCTTTCTCATTGCCATGTAGTATTCCATTGTATAGATAAACCACATCTTCTTGATCCATTCATCAGTTGATGGACATTCAGGCTCTTTCCATGATTTGGTTATTGTTGAAAGTGCTGCTATGAACATTGGGGTACAAGTGCCCCATGCATCAGCACTCACGTGTCCCTTGGGTAAATTCCTAGTAGTGTTATTGCCGGGTCATAAGCGAGTTCTACTGTTAATTTTTTGAGAAACCTCCACACTGTTTTCCAGAGCGGCTGCACCAGTTTACATTCCCATCAACAGTGGAGGGTGCCCGTTTCTTCACATCCTTGCCAGCATCTATAGTCTCCTGATTTGTTCATTTTAGCCATTCTGACTGGCGTGAAGTGGTATCTCAGTGTGGTTTTGATTTGTATTTCCCTGATGATGAGTGACGCTGAGCATCGTCTCTTGTGTCTGTTGGCCATCTGGATGTCCTCTTTGGAGAAGTGTCTGTTCATGTGTTCTGCCTATTTCATCACTGGATTATTTGTTTTTCGGGTGTGGAGTTTGGTGAGTTCCTTATAGACCAAAGGTGTTCTTTTTAGTGTTCCACTGAATTAGGATTGATTTGAAACAAAAACCTCAAGGCCTTGGTCTCCCTCTCCATTCATAGGACCAGTCCATTTTTCTTAGAAAGGTGGGGGAGGGGTGCCTGGGTGGCTCAGTCAGTTTAGCATCTGACCCTTGATCTCAGGGTCATGAATTGGAGCCCCGCATCAAGCCCTATGTTGGGCTTCATGCTGGGCCTAAAGTCTACTTAAAGAAAAAAAAAAAAAAAAAAAGGACCAGCCCATTACAGGAGACAGGCCTCCTGGGCCTCAGAGATAGAGCATATGTAGGGTATGGTGGTGCTGGTGGGCTCATAAGCTGTGTTCGGTGAGAGAGCTATGTTGCCCCCTCTCACAGTTCTACTTCCTCACTTTCTTTGCTTGACTCTTAGGGAGATGGCCTCCTCAGGAATCTATAAGCTGGATAACGGGAAGCCTTATCTGAACAACTGCTTTCCAGCCAAAAATCTCCTTCGGATGCCCGAAGAAGGTCAGGTGACTTTTCTAATTGATACCTTTGCTTCAATTGATACCTACCTCCTACTTCAGAGTGTCTCACATAGCCACTCCTTTCTCTCCAACCCATTTACTCCTCTCCCCTGCTCTACCCCACCTCATCCCTTCCCTTCCATTTTCCCTCTGAAGCCTCAGGGAGCTTTCCAAAGTGCGCATCTAACCATAGTGTTCCCTTCTGTTCAGTTACTTCTCATTGCTGCCTCCTTTACCGGATATTCTGTATTCAGAGTCTAACCTTCCCTTATCCTCTGCTACAACCCCATTCCTTTACCTATGCCCTATTCTGTAGTGCTTTCTTTACACACAGCTTGTTTTATTTACCCAGAATGTTACAGCTATCATTCTAGTTTTCCAGACTCTTCCCATCCCAGCTCTTCCAATAAGCCGTGTCTGGCTACTCCAGCCCTCCGTGCCCATCCTCTCTTGTGAGCCGTCTTCCTCTCTGTGTTTATTATTTGTTGAGTAATCATATTCTGCCAAGCTCCTAAATAAAACAGCTAAATAAAATGACTCTGCTAAGTAGTTTTTCACACATTCATCTAGTTAAAAACTCCCATGGGGCGGGGATGGCGCAGAGCCCTACGCTCCCATGGGGCGGGGATGGCGCAGATGAAACACTGCTGAGAAGTATGAGTTGACTAGATTGGATTTGTTACTTTGGAAGGGTAGAGTTCCCCCTTGTTTACTCCAGATGAAATGACTTGCCGGTTATTCTGTACGTGGAATACTGGAAGAACTTTCTCCTCCAGTCCGTCCTCCCCACTTCTCTAGAGTGATCTCTTTTTTCATGTAGAGACCTTCTTTGGCCACCTACAAACCCCCCCGTGGAGCTCTCAGTATGAGCTCATAATTCCATACCCACACTCCCTTACACAGAGGGATAGATAGAGAAATAAATATAGCCATGTGCACCTCTGTGTGTTAGTACATGTATGTATATTTCCTAGGCTACTGAGAACAGTGACATCTCAGTCTCAAAGAGCATACGTGGTGCCTAGATCTTGGTTCTGAATGGGATTCTCCAATAAAAAGCAGGCTCCTCAGAGAAAACATTGTTTCCAGGGCTGGGGCCAGAAAAATACAAATTGTACCTGGAATGTTGTATAGTGACAGAAAGTACAGAAATGCTCAGAAAAATGAGGGCATATCAGAAGGATATAGGCACTAACCTGAAGAAGCTCCCAGTGGCCAAAGCTGGGACAACCTAAACAATAAAATAAATAAAGGTAGAATTGGGTTGTAAATAAATATGCATGAGCCCATACTGATGAAAATATTTGAATATGTAAATAACTGTAGAAGGAGGAACAACTCTTCCTACAGTAGAATTTCAGTTAATACATAAAGAAATTAAGGAAATAGAAAATCACTGTTAAAACATCACAATAATACTTTTTACAGGTAAGAAGCTTCTATGGTTGTGTATCAGTCAGGATTCTCCAGAGAACTAGAACCAATAGGATATGTATTTATATCCTACTTATTCTGTTTCCATATACATATGTGTGTACACTTAAGGAATTGGCTTATGAAATTGTACTGGCATAATTATGAATAATATGCTGGCAAGACTGAAATCTGTAGGGCAGATCTGATGCTTCAGTTTTAAGGCAACAGTTTTTCCTCTGGAAAACCCTCAGGTTTTCCTTTTAAGTTTTTTCAACTGATTGGATGAGGCCCATGTATATTATTGAGGATAGTCTCCTTTACTTAAAGTCAACTGATTGCAGATGTTAGCTACATCTACTAAATACCTTCATGGCAACACCTAGATTAGTCTTTGAATAACTGTTTACCGTAGCCTAGCCAAGGTAACATATAATATTAATCATCACAGACGCTAGAATTAGTGGGTCAAAGTATCATGAGAAAAAGGATATTTGCATAGTCTCAAGATATCTTTATTACAAAGGGAGAAAAAACTTCTCAGTAAGTGGGAACCACCACCCTAACCAAGTGATCAAAATTAACATCACCAGTAATCAGACATACTGACATCATCTGCCGTCTGATAGGCGCTGAGAAGGGCACAGCATCACTCTGTGCTAGTTTTGCCAAAGCACAAAGCCTTAATCTAATTACAGGAAAGCATCAAACAAATTCAAACTGAGGGACATTCCATAAAATAATTGACTAGTCCTCTTCAAAAGTGTCAAGATCACATAAGAAAAAAGAAATACTGAAGAACTGTCACAGATTGGGGGATTCTAAGGAGACATGACAGCTAAATGAACTGTGAGATCCCTCAGAAACAGGAGACATTAGTGAGAAAACTGGCAAAATTCAAAGAAGGGGTATGGATTAGTTACTAATATTGTACCAGTTTTAATTTTTGCCTTCGATTATTATGATTGGAGTAAATAAACTGATGTAGGAGGGCACAGATTCTAGAATGTTGTCATGATTTGTTAGGTGAGCTTACTAGTAAACCTCATATTCTTTTTTGCTTACACAAATATTTGAGTTCTTAACACAGGAAATATGTATTGAAGGTTTTTTTAAGTGCCAGCTGTCCTATCATTTTCTTTTGGTGTGCAGCCCACTGCAGGGCTTAAACTCACAACCCTGAGATCAGGGGCTGAGCTGAGATCGAGTCGGACACCTAACTGACTGAGCTATCCAGGCACCCCAGTCCTGTCATTTTTTTTATCCTGAGCTCCTAATACAACCTTTCCCCCATAACAATGGGATCCAAGGTAAAGTCTACCAAAATGGAGCCCGATGAGTTGACACCACTCATTTAGCTTTAGCCAAGAGATGACAAATGGGAGAATAACTAGCCAGTGTAGAAAAGAATAATCAGGACTGCTGAGGAGAGTCAGAGAAGGCTTTGGAAAACAGGAAATACTTGATTTGGGGTCTTGAAAGAAAATTGGCATTTGGAGACAAAACTGTGGAGGAAGGAATTGGGTAATCTGTAAAACTGGGAGAGTAACATGTCTTTCAGTGGGGTTTGGGGCCAATTAAATGAGACGGTATGCAGACCCAACCAGCAGCAGCACAGTATCTGGTGCATATCAGGTAATGAGGAGCTATTTTTGGTTTTGGTATTACAGGTAAATATTCTGTAGCTTTTAGGGGAGTTTGTTCCTTCTCACTGTTCTGATCATCTCAACAGGCCGAGGACACTGGTTAGTGGCTCGGAAATGTAACCTCAAGAAGAAGCCCAAGAATGTGCCTGAGGCACCAGCTGAAGGTCAGGAAAGCCAGAAGAAGGTTTCTTTTGAGGTCAGAGAGAAGAAAGGGTCTCTACGGGAAAAACAAGAGGATGTTCCTGGATACATACTGGACCAGGCTTTTCTGGTGAGAGTAAATATATCCTGGAGTGACTGGCAGCATCAGCTGATGACTGTCTTGGTGGGAAACAAGGACTTGCCCTGTTCTACTCTGGTACAACTACCCCCACCCCACCGCACACTATTAGAGTGATTTTGGCTGAGTACAGTCAGGATGATGAAGAGACCCAAAGCTTTCTTTACATGTAAGCTTTCTTTACATCCACCTTGTGAGATAGGTATTATTGTCCCTATTATGTTGTCGCCATTGTGCACATAGGAAAACCGAGACCCCAAGAGGTAATATGCCTTGGCCACGGTCCCACAGCTAATAATTAGAACTCTGGACTATTCAGGATTAGAGCTACTCAGGATGAGAATTCTGGTCTACTGACTCCAAAGCCTGTGCCTTTATAGTGTATCAGGTAAAAACTCTTAATTGAGTTGGAGAGGCAAAGGAGTAGGTCAGGGGAGCAGTAAATTGAAAATCCCATTCCTGCACCTGGTAGAGGGTAGGGATTCCTGTTCTCCTCTGGGGAGATTTTTCCAGGAATGTGGGGACTGGGGAAATTCCACACTCCACAACCTTTGTCCTTTGGGTTTAGTATCTCACTGAAGTCTAGGGGAACTGATCAGATAGTACCCAGTGCCTAGGACAGGCTTTACAAAGAAGACAGGGGTGGCTGTATTGGAGACCAGCCAGGTAAATCACATCTACTCTGTGCAAAGCCTCAGTGGCTTGGCAAAGAAAGACAAATTTTGTAAATCAATATGAATGTCTAGTCCAGTTTGCCTAACTCCCTGTAAAGAACTCTCCGGCAATCTACTTTGTTCTCAGACTCTACTTATGGTTCTCAACAGGTGGCTTTCTGCACAGATCAGATGTTGAAAGAGAGCTTTGAGGAGGCAGCTTTGAGGTTGCATCTCACCTCAAGTGGGTAGTATAAGCTTTTTGCGGAGTCCTGTGGTATTTCCTTCGTTGCAATGTCCACTTCTCACTGGGGGTGTGGAGGACTGAAACAACAGTACTGAGGAAGGGCAGAAACACTTAACTATAGTAGTCTTCTTTTCCCTTTTGTTTCTCACAACATATATATTCCCACATTAATCGACATGGTTTGTTACCCATGTTCCTCCTTTGTATGGCAGAAGCAATAGGGTGTTTTTTAGAGTAATGGGATACTTACCTACCTGCTGGATAGTTTTACTTGAATGTTTCACTGGCACCTCATATTGAACTACTGTGCCAATCCCCTTACTCCCAAGTCCCAAGACCTACCTCTTTTCTCTTCACTATATTGCCTCAGTAATGGCACCAATCCAGTAACCTGGGGTTAGTTAGCGTCGACACTTGCCTCTCCCTCACCACCCCACTCCTGGCCACTACTAAGCCCTGGCACTTTTATTAAATAGTTGTCAAATCTGCATTCTCCTCATCTCCACTGCCTCTACTCTAATCTGGACCACCATCATTTTTTATTAGACTAATTCAATGATTTCCTAACTAGTTTGAAAAAATTAGGATGCTTTTATTTCACATAAAAAGAAGCCAGGGTCATTGCTATTCCAGGGTAGGTGAATTTACTGTTAAAGGCCCAGATTCCTTCATATTTCTGCTCTTGTTTCCTTAGCATGTTAACTTGTCCTCTTGGGCTGGTTGCCTTCATGATCCCAAGATGGCTGCAGCAAGTCCAGTCATCACATATAAAGAATGACATCCAGAGGTACAAAAGGGATTGTCACTGTCTTATGTCTATTTTCAAAAGTAAGAAAGAGCTCCCCAGAAGCTAGTGTTTGTTTCATTGGCAAGATCTATATCATAGGTCCCAACAGTGATTAGTTGGGGGAACATGACCTTCAAGAAGATTGGATTAGATAGTTAGGACTTATCCTTGGAGCTTGGGCCTAAGGACACATCCACTCAGAGAAGTGTGAATAACTTTGGGATTCTTTAATAAGGAAGTAGTAGAGAACTAGCTCTAGGGAAGGTAATTAACAATATCTGGTGTATTGGTCTCTCCTCATCTTTTCTGTGTGTGTTGAACAAAGCAATTTTTATAAAATTTCTGTGAGCTCTTGCAAAAAAAAAAAAAAAAAAAAAGTCTGTTAGCTTTCTACTGACTGGAACAAAATCCACACTCCTTTACAAAGCCAGTATGGACCCAAATGCTCCAGTGACTGCCTCCCTTCCCTTACTTTTTTTCGTCCTCTCAAAAGCACCTGTGTATTTCTTGCCTTGATAGCTTTCCCAGGCCTGCCACCCACTTTCATGGGACCAACTCCTACATAGCTTTTTGGTCTTACATGAAATATTACTTCTTCAACTAAACATTTTCTCACTTTCATGCTGAGGTTAGGGCCTTCCGCTATTGTCTCCTGTAGCATCTTGAATTTCTCCTTTAAAATATTTATCACATTTAGGGGTGCCTGGCTGGCTCAGTCAGTGAAGCATCTGACTCTTGATCTCCAGGTTGTGAGTTCAAGCCCCATGTTGTGTGAAGAAATTACTTAAAATAAATAAATCTGTAAAAAAAATAGTATCACATTTATAAATATTTGCTACTTGGCTTCCATGCTATTTTAAGTTCTGTGACTAGAGTATTCTAAATGCTTAATTCCATGCCTAAACACAATAGATGCCATAACAAAATTACTAACAGAAAAAAAGAATGAGGTTTTGTTGAACAGAAATAGAAGCTCCAACATCGAGATTTTCTTCGAACTTTTTTACTTATGAGGGGCAACATATGATAGTCAAAAGAGCACAGAGTGAATTCAGATCATCTACCACTTACTAGCTGTGGGACCTTAGGCAAGGCACTTTATCTCTCTTAACCTTATTTCTCTCATTTAAAAAGGAAAATGATCATACTTATGTCAAAGGGTTTAGTTAGGATTAGAAGAACGTGTATTGATGTATTTAGCACAATAGATGGCTCAAAGTAATGCTTAGTAAATTTTTAGTGAATTAAAGAATGAACAAACGAATGACCAAGCAATTATATATATATATATGTATATATATATGTATATATACATGTATATAATACATTATCATACATGTAATGAGATCGGTAAAGCCTCAGAAATACAGATTTTTTTTAAAGAGCCAGGTAGAAAAAGTGGGGCTCAGAAAAGACAGAGAAGGAACAGAGAGGAAGGGATCCTCCTAAGAACGCTATAAAGTCATTGTGACTATCCCCATCTTGCAAATGGGAAAGAGGTGAGGTAGAAGGGCTGAGGTGGCAGCTCTGTTCTGAACAACTCCCAAAGCCTATGCTCTTTGCACTGTACCAGGCCACCTTTCTTAACGGGGAGTCATTTGTTGTTTTGGCCAATTATATAAACTTTGTTGAGACCCTGAGAGCTGACTCTTTGCACTGTGTTCCAGCTGAAGCACCACCGTGTAAGGAAGCCATCAGACCTGTGCAGCATTAACGTGAGCGGCCTGAAATTGTCCAAGGTAGGGCCAGCCAGCTGAGATGGGATTGGGATGAGCCAGACCTGAGGTGGTTCCGGGCTGTTTGTCCACTGTACCACCAGAGTCCCTGGGGACTGGGGGGTGGGGAGGGCCAAAGACTCACTGTGTGGAAACAACATTCAGACACAATCTTTTGCTGTAAGCCATTGGCCCGTGTGAGGTGAATTAAAGGAAGCAGCAGCATGGGAGTTGGTTTGAATTTGTCATAGAATTCTGTTGGGGTGACACTGAGTTCCCATCAGAAGAAATTTCTCTCAAGTTTCAATGCCAGGAATGGTAATGTTTCTCCCAAGATGCTGGTTCTTAACTTACACACACTGTGACTCATGTAATGCATCATGTTTCTTTCTTTAAATTGGCTAATAAGCAGCCCGGAGCCACATTTGTGGCCTCCCATTAGCCAATGTATTTGCAATTATGGCAAATGTTTTTGGTTTGTAGGCCTTCCATGGCATATGAAGAGCGATTGGTGGTATAATATAATACAGCAATTAAAATAAGTAACATGAGTAAATCTCAAAAGATCTATGTGTATCAACACAAGTAAATTAAAATCATAGTGTTGAGTGAAAAAGGCAGGTTGCAGAATGATACCTACAGTATGATTTTCATGTAATATAATGTTTTAAAACATGTACATAATACTATATATGGTTTATGGGTACACATATGTAGAATACAAGTATAAAACAAGTATGAGAATGATAATCACCAGTTCAGGATAGCGATTATCTGTGAGAGAGGGAGAAGAATACAGTTGGGGAAGAATATAGGACTGGAGGGCGTGGTCAACTCTATAGTATTTTATTTCTTTAAGGAAATTTGAAGCAAAGACAGCATAATCTTTTTATTTATTAAAGGTGGATAGTGGTCACATGGGTCTTCAGAGTTTCATTCTCTAAACTTTTCTGTAGATATGAACTATTTCATAATAGAAAAAAAAGACGCAGAAAAGTCATTCTGGCCCTCAGCAAGTGGGTGCTCTTTGCTAAGAATATAGCTTATCCCCATAGGTCTTTGCTCCTTCCAATAGCAATTCCGGAGCTTTGGCAAGGCCTCCAGGCAGGGAACAAATCTTGTGTTCTTTTGAAATGTTTTCCCACAGGCTAAGGAAAAGGATTTCAAGCATTTTCACTCGGTGATTTACATCAATGCCTCAGAAAACCTGCTGCCTTTAGGTAAGCTTTTCTTCCTGAAAAATACCTTCTGCATCTTAGCCAGCACAGCCAGTCGCTCATGTTAGAACTTCCCTGTCAGTCCATCCATGACTGGCTGCTCATCTCTTTTTTGGAGTGTGACAGGCTGGGTTCTGGAGAACCCAGGGGGACTGGGATTTCAGCCGAGAGCTGGCACTACCTACTTAGAGCATTTCTCTGTGAGCTTCTGCCTATCTGTAAATGGAAAATATTTCATTCCTTTCTTCCTCCCCAAGGCAGGATGCCTTGTAGGGTGAGATGAGATAGGTATATAAAAATTTTTTAAGCCTGTAAGAATTTCTGTAGGAGCATAAAGGCTTCTCGTTTAGTCAGCAAGTCCACAGTGACCCCTGCTGGGTGTCAGGACTATGTGAGTGCTTGGCCTTTAGAAATGAATGGATCCAGTTCCTGTTCTGGTGAGCTTATAGTTTGTTGGGGAAAATGGGTTTAGACGCAGAAAAATTATAGCAGGATATGGTAAGTGCAGTGATGGAATCAGAAAATGATATGCAAGCATATTAGCGGGGACATCAACCCAGACCAGAGTGTCCGGAGAAACTTCTGAGGAGGGGGGGCACCTATCAGAGACCTAAGAAATGAACAGGAGCACCTCAGGAATTAGAAGATATTTCAGGCCATTGGAGCAGATGTGGGACACCAGTGCCTGATCAGGACCCTGAAGAGGCTTTGTGTGTTTACGAGGCATGTAAGTAGGGGGAAATGGATTCTAGAAAGGTTGGCAGGGACTAGAATATGAAGAGCCCTGAGTCGTCACTAATCCTGCAGGCAGAAGAGAGCCTTGGAACTCCTGTTAAGTAGAGAGGTTCAGTGGTGGCCATGAGGAAAGTAAATGATAAGATGAGAAGATAGGGACAAGGAAATCTGGGAGATGATTGCACTTTTTCTAGGGGAGGAGCTAGGCAGTAGGGGTGAAGAGGATTGCAAGAGAGATTCAGGAGAAGGTAGAAATAACAGGACTTGGTAGCTAATGGGCACATGGAATGAGGGAAGAACCAAAGGGGTTCACTGAGACAGAACACTAGAGGAGAGGCAAGTTTAGGGAAAAATATGATGAGGTCAATTTTTAACGGTTGAGTTTGAGGGATGTTTTTAAAGAAGCATGTGACACAGTCCCTGCCCTTGAGGAAATAGTGTGTTCTGTCAGGAACATGGGCTTGAAGTACAATGGCCAATAGTATGAAAAGATGTTCAACCTCACTAATAATTAAAGTGAAATAAAAATCCTATCTTTTGCCTATCAAATATTGGCAGAAATGAGAAGGACTGATTGATGACAGCCGGCATTGATGGGGACATGGGTACTCTCGTATTCACTGGCAGAAGTATAATAAATTAGTGCAACATCTTTGGAAGACAGTTTGGCAGTGTCTCTTAAAATAGTCTTTGCCTTTAATCAAGTATTTTCACTTTCAGGAATTTAACCTACAGAAACACATTTGTACAAGGACGTTCATTGGAAACATCTTGAAATACCTACCAAGCAGTCTTTTCCTCAGGCTCTACTGAACATTCTGACTCACACCACCACCACAGGCCCCCACTCTAAGTCACTGCATGTAGTGTACCAACAGCACAGCATCTGCAGGGCTCTTCCGTGCATTTCTCACAGCAGTTCGCATAGCAGTCTGTGCTGCCATTCATGAGCCATTCTCTGCAGCCCCCTGCTCAGGTCCAAGACAATAAGACTCTCATTGGGTAGATATAGGAGCCACTCTGGTTTAGATGCCTCATTCCCCACAAAAGCAAATAGCTATTATAATACTCAATAGACATGACTCCTAGAACTCTTTCAAAGGACATGACTAATTATGGGGGTCACCACACACAGGGAAGCCCTAAGTTATGGTGCCCCCTCAGGTGTTTATAGTTCATTTCCAGTTTCTTCTAGTCCAGATGTGATTTACTACTCTGGCATCATTTTTACCACAATAATATTGCCTAACTATGTTAACATACCATTTGTTTCAGGTTACCAGGGAACAGGGCTAGAAAGTTAACCCAAAGTCCAATTCTCATACAAAAAGGAAAAAGTGTTCTTTCTTTTTGTCCAGATAGTCTGAAGACTATCAATAAGGGAATGGAAAAATAAAGATATGTCTATAATGTAGAACATAACTCAGACACTATGCAGATCTACCTGTTTTGACGTGGAACAATCTTTAAGTCGTATTGTTAGGGGAAAAGGCAAGTCAGTACAGTGTGTATGGTATGATTCTATTTGTGTAACAAGGTGTGTGTGCTTTACTGTACATATGAGAAAAATTCTGGAGTATTATACATGAAACTTTCAATGGTTATCTCTGGGTGTTGAGATTCAAGGGAACTTTTGAAGTGGGCTTTGGAGTTAGATAGACTTAAATTTGATTCTTGGCCCTTTTATTTCCCAGAAACTCCATTTCTAGCAAATCAGTTAGCCTAGCCAAGCTTCAATTTCCTCAGCGGTAGAATGAGAGTAGTAATCCCTGTTGTTCAGGGTTGTGAGAGATTTAAAGGATGTGTGTTCAAAGCCCCTGACTGCAAGCCTGGTCTAACCCAGTGAGAACCCAGTAAATGACCACTGTTAACTCTGTTTCTTAAGTCCTTCACAAGTAGCTGATTCTCTCCTTCTCCTTTCCCTGTAGAGGCATTTCATACATTTCCAGCCTTAAAGGAACTGGAGCTCGCATTTAATGGAATCAAAACCATCTATGTGAAATATGGAGACTTTAAGTTCTTGGAAGTAAGTTGGAAGTAGGGAGTCGTGGTGGTGATGAGGGTAGTGGTAAGTGGCAGCAGTAGAATATAGGTGACACTGTATCACACCTATGGCCCTTGTGCATGGTCCGGGAAAATAAATGCCAAACATCATGCCAAAGGAGTCTGTGCAAAAAAGTGAGTTTAAATAGAGTACTATAGGAAGTCGAGTTTGAGGGGAGATCTGGATCCAGTGGCAGCTGAGGAGCCTTGGAGGTTACATGCTAGACCAGCTGAACTAGAGGCATTCTCAACTGATTCCCAGAGACCAGTCCTGGTCTGAATGAGCCAAATTAGCTCCAGTGGGGTCAGATAAAGGAGGCTAAAGGCCTAGTCCATAGGCCCAGAGGTGACTGTGAAATAAAATGGGAATCCTATGAATTCTACAGCATGTCTTGACATTTATATATCCATAGCTGTTCTCCAAACCGCAGATTCAAAATTACAGAAAAATTAGTTTGCATTCTCGTGTTTTGCCTAAATTAAGTTTCCTGTAGCGCTTTATTTCCTATGCATGTTCTCATACTTCAAGTTAATCACCTCTTCAACTTCCATGAAAACTTTAGAGGCATTTTCCACAAAGAAACAAAGCTTATGGCACTACCTGAGAGTCACTGCATGCATGGAGATTAGAGAACAACAGAGCTGGAGCAAAGTGTGGGGCTGGGTATCTGGCTAGGCTCATTCACTGAATAATGGACTCTTCCCCACATGTTGGCCTTATAGTAGAAGGGTTTCCGATTCAAATCTCAGCAGAATGTCTGTGTGTCATAAACCTTGGGGTTGACCCCAAAGAGTTGATAACTTAAATTATTTAATCTGCCAACATGAAGGGTCAGCCACTCTTCACCTCTCTTAGTCTTGCTAAAGAGAGAGAGAGTCCTTCCACAAGAGTGAATGTTTCAGAATTGATGCCCTTTGTATGCCAAAGTTTTAAAAGCTTTAACTGCTTAGGATGGCAATCTTCCTAAAATGGATTATATGTCCTTCTGTTCTTTTTTTCTTTTTATGTTTTTTATTTATTTTTGAGAGACAGAGCACGAGTCGGGGAGGGGCAGAGAGAGAGGGAGACACAGAATCTGAAGCAGGCTCCAGGCTTCGAGCTGTAAGCACAAAGCCCAATGCTGGGCTCAAACTCACGAACTATGAGATCATGACCTGAGCCAAAGTCAGATGCTCAACCGAATGAGCCACCTGGGCGCCCCTGTCCTTGTGTTCTTAAGACATGTTATACTGAATGTAATGGTACTTTTCCCCCTTGGTTTCAAGTCATATCGAGGATAGCAGTGATTTACTATGATTTGGAACAGGAGTAGTCCTAAGACTTATCCAGGAAGCAGAGCTCTTGAAAGTCCAATAAAACAGAGTGAGTGTAAATTGACAACAACTGGTCTAATTATGTGCTATGTTAAAAGAAAAAAAAAATTGTATACAAGATTTTATTTTATTTTTTATTTTTTTAATTTTTTAATTTTTTAAAAATTCTTTTAATGTTTTCTTTATTTTTGAGAGAGAGAGACAGCGTGAGTAGGGGAGGGTCAGAGAGAGAGGGAGACACAGAATCCGAAGACAGACTCCAGGCTCTGAGCTAGCTGTCAGCACAGAGCCTGACACAGGGCTCAAACCCACGAACTGCAAGATCATGACCTGAGCCGAAGCTGTATGCTCAACTGAATGAGCCACCCAGGCACCCCTACAAGATTTTAGTATAAACAATGGAAAACAGATTCCAGATGTTAGAGATACAGGTAGCCATTTCCGTGACGTACAGACCTAGGAGTTTCTTATGAACTTCCATTTTGGGGGTTATTTTACTTTTTAAAAGGTTTGTTATTTGAGTTCCTGTGTGTCATGCATTGTGCCAGGCATCTTGTCTTCCTCAGGCCTACTATTTCAAACCCCTATTTCAAGTGCCAGTGAGCCATAGGAAGGGGCATGACTATAGGTTCTGACTTCACAGGTGACTAGCTTGGCTCTAATGGTTGATCATGATTGACTCTTAGATGTCCCACTTCATAGTTTGGTAGCTTCTGATAAAGATCATTTAACCAGCAGACCCAGGCTTACCCAAGGGAATTTATTTACATAAGAAAGGAGACCAAAGTCATTATGCCGAGTATAAATGAGAAGAGGAAATCTCTTGGCTAATCATTTGTTTCTGTCTATGATTTGCAAGGTTTCTCTAAGAAAAAGCATAAAGCTGTCAAAAGTCCTGAATTTGCAGTTCACAGTAATGAATATTTTGAAGTGTGATAAAACTTGATGTGACTCAGTAGATGCAGGAGGTTAGGAATCTTCTGTTCTTGTTTGCCAGAAAGGCTCCCACCAGAAGAGTAGAATTCTTCAGCAGTCGATTTAGAAAAACTTAACTTTGCCCTGATTTGGTTTTCTGCATACAGGTCTGAAAAAGGCTCAGCTGGAGCCCTGCCCTGAGAGTCAGGAGACCTTTTTTTCTTGTCTTGATTCAGCCTTGATTACTTGATTGAGTAGTCTGACATAGCTCCTTGGCCAACTCGCTTCCCTTCTCTGGGACTTAAATTTCCCCCTCTGTAAATTCTGGGCCAGCTGTGAAGTTCTGTGACCTGTGATTCTAAGACTATTCATTTCTTTGAGCTGCCCTTAATTCTGTGGAAAGCAGCTTTGGACCCAACATTGAATAGCCAAATCAACTAGGACAGGGGCCAGCAAACTTTTCTGTAAGAGGCCAGACAGTGAATGTTTTAAGGTTTGTGGTCTATATGATCATAACTAGTCACAACTGTCATAATTAGTCAGTTTTGCTGTTATAAAGGAAAGCAGCAATAGATACAATGTAAACAAATGAGCATGGCTGTGCTCCAATAAAACTTTATGATGCTGTGATTTGAATTTTCACACATTAGTCTTTGATCTTTTTTCAACCATTTAAAAGTGTAAAAATTATTCTTAGCTCAGAGGCCCTACAAAACAGGCAACAGGATGGATGTGGTTCAGGAGTGTTTACCAACCCCTGAGCTGCAACACTAATGAAACAGCTCAGTGTGGTTGGAATGGAGAGTGAAGCACAGTAGAGTGTAGTGACAGATGCGCCTGGAGAGGTAGCAGAAGAGAGACCGTGGGAAGCCTTGGAAGCCTTCCTAAGGAGTTTGAAGTATCCAGTAGATGATAGGTAGGATTGCTGCATGATGAATGAGGTGGAGGAATCAAGAATGAGAAATATTAAGGAGATAGAATCCATAGGTTTCACTGACTGCCCACATTAGGGTACAAGGGAGAGGATTTCCCCACCTTTACCTGTGATTATCTGAGCCAGTTTTCCAAGTCTTCCTCCTTGAAAGCTTCTCACTTTGCCCCTGCCAAGTGGAATCACCCCTTTGTGTGAACTCTCAAAACTTGGAATTTGCTGATGGGGGCATGAACTCAGCACTCCTTTGGTGCCTGGCACCTTCCATGGCCTGCCCAGTCTCATCAAGCCCCCTGTTATACCACGGACTCTAGTCATACCCAGACTGTTTGCAGTTCTCAGAACAGGCTAGGCTACCTCTTGCTTCCTGGCTCATGTATTGCATATCTTTCTGCCCTTAACAATTTGGCAACTACCAACTAGTTTCTGAAGATAACTCAAGCGTCACCCCCTCTGTGAAGCCTGCTATATCCTCTGGTAGAGCTGACTCTTCCTTCCTTTGTGCTTCCATTGGTTGTGTTCCGACCTCTGTCTCAGCAGCATTGCTACTTAGTAGATACCTATACATATCTAGCTGCCCAACTAGGTTGTGAGCTAGCAGAGGACAGAGACTGGTACAAAGAAACCTTTAGCATATAGTCCTTGAATGAAGGGATGGTTATGACGACCGCCAACATTAACTAAATTCTTACAATGTGGCAAACTCATGCTAAAGGTTTTATCTACATAATTCCTCATAAGGACTCATTATTAAAGTTTATTTATTTATTTTGAGAGAGAGAGAGAGCAGGGGAGGGGCAGGGAGAGAGGGAGAAAGAGAATCCCAAGCTGTCAGTGCCCAATGTGGGGCTCTAACTTACAAACTGTGAGATCATGACCTGAGTTGAAATCAAGAGTTGGACACTTAATCGACTGAGCCACACAGGCACCCCAAGGACTCATTATTATTTCTACTTTATAGATAAGGAAGCTCAGGTTAAATAGTTTGCCCAAATCACACATTTGGCCAGTACTCAAACTTAGGCCCACAAAGACAATAGATTAATTATTACAGTGAAGTCAGACCAACCCAGTCCTCCTCTGGCAACCTGCACTGTGTTGTTTTTACGTCTGACTGACTGTGTAACACTGATGTTGTTGACCAAAGACCTTGCTCCTTTCACCAGCTGGGTAAGATGCTGAAGTTGCTCCCATATTTTTCAATAGGCTTCAAAGGGTATGTGTGGATGGAGGGGGAGGAGAGGAAGCAGATTTATACATAAGCACTAAAGTGAGTGTCTAGAGAGGCCCAAAAGAGAGAGAACAAAGACTGGTTGATATCATTTATCCCAATTGCCTTTGTCTTTGCACATAGAAACTCAGTTTATTGACTGGCCCCTGACCCAGTCAATTATTTCATAAGTCTAGGTGGCCAGTTAGAAGGTGGTTGATAATGAGGTGAAAGTTTGGGTCATTGCCTTCATAAGCCAGTTCATTTCAGCTGATTTTTTATATGCACCTACTATGTGCCAGGTCCTATGCTAGATTACAAGGATATAGCGATAGAGTAGCATGGTCCTTGACCTGACAGTTTATGGTCTAGTCCACCACTGTATGCCAGGAGTATGATAGGCACATCCATGTACCAATATCCCTATTCCCAAGATGTGTATCCAACTATCAGATACCTGGTTGAGTATGAGAAGTACCCCTAGATAAAGCACTCAAAGTCAAGGGAGAGAGAGATTCCATTTGGCTGGGGAATTAGGAAAGGTTTTATAAGGAGGCAGCTTTTGAGTTGCCCTTTTGGGGCTTGGATTCAGACACATGGAGAAAGGACATTCCTTGTTGAGTGAAAAGTTCAAGCAGTCATCTCTAGGTGGGATGATGCAGGGAATGGGAAAGATGTCACTTTGGTCGGCACCACAGGACAAATAAAGATTTGCAGTGGGAGCTAGAGCTAGAGAATAGGCTGGGAATGGACTGTAGTAGGCCTTGAACGTTAATCCAGAGAGTCAAGAGGGTTTTAGGCTTGTGAGTGATGGGGCTGCCTAGAAGGTTAAAAAAAAAAAGTTAGCTCCTACCTCATATATGAGCATCATTGTAATGCGTAGTGCTTCTATTCTCCCATCTTTTATCTTTGTACCATAGTTCCTGGACCTTTCCTTCAACAGCCTGACTGCAGAGGCCATATGTGATCTGGGGATTCTGCCACACCTCCGTGTCCTGCTCCTCACAGGCAATGGGCTCACCTCCCTGCCACTCAATTTGGCTGTCACAGAACAGTAAGTTCTACATTCTGGGGTCCATGCTGCATGTTCCCTCATGAACCTTTGGGTGCAAATTATGCAAAGAAACAGCCCAGAGCAGCTCAGAAGTGCTATAAAGACAGTCTATAAGTGCTCAAAGCAGGGAAAATGCTACCAACTGAAGTTCCTAGGAAAGACCGTCATGGGAGCAGGGACCCAAAGAATGACTAGGCCTCAGATGGGTGTCCTCACACTCCTCTATTCTATTAGGAGATGCTCAGGTATCTAACACATCCCTTTCCCCGCCTGTGATTGGTCATTGGTAAATTGTGGATATTGCTCTTGCCAGACTGTTCACCTTCACAAACCTACTATGCTTTGTATGTTCCCATTCTGCACCTTTGTTCAGGCTATGCTTTCTAACCAGAATGTACCAGTCCTTTCTCTATTCATAATAATGCCATACTCATAGTGCTTACTATGTGCCAGACATGGTTCTCAGCACATATACATATTAACTCATTTGATCCTCACAACAGTCCTATGAAATAGGTGTCCTATTATTATCCCTCTTTTATAGATGAGGAAATTGAGGCACAGATATGTTAAATAACTGCTAATAAGTGTCTGAGTCAGAATTTAAGCATAGTCCAGAGGCCATGCTTATGACCATTATTTTCTCCTTTTATGTAGATTCTGCGTGTATTCCAAGGGCATGCCCTGACCCTCCTCCTTACCTTACCAGAAGGCTTCCCTGCCTGCTTTAGACCATTCTTCTTCCTCCCTTTTCTAAGCATCTGTTGAATTTAATATTTTCCTTCTTACTTTAGAACTTGGTATATTCTATTATGACTTATGCCTCATAAATATGTGTATATATATGTATAATAGATAAATTGATGATATACATATAGTCTCCCAAATAGATTGTGAGCACTTTGAGGGCTCTGTCTTACTTATCTTTGATCTGAAGCATCTAGATGACGATCTAGTGCTTTTGCACAAGTAGGTATTCAATGGATGTTAACCAGTTCAGAGATAGTGAAGGTGAAAGTCATGGCGATAATGTTTATTGTGATGATGGCAGAGGTGATGAAGATTATAGTGATGAAAGTGGTTGGTTAGTTTTTCAAGGGGTTAGGATAATGATAGTGATCATTATACTAGGGATTTCGTTAGGCTCCTTTTGTTTGCAAGTGACAGAAATCAACTCAAAAGAGTTTTTTAAAAAAAGGGTATTTATTGGCTCATGTACCTGTAAGTCCTAAGGTAAGTGCTGGATTCACTTATGGCTGGAGACAGGTGCGCAGGATGTTGTCAGGACTCCACATGAATCTCAGTGTATTTCTTGGCCATGTGTGTAACCTCTGTCTTGTCTTTCTCTCGCTCACTTTTTCAGGCACATGGACACACACATCTTTTTTCCCTCAGTGTTGGCTTCATCTTAAGCAGGCTTTCTTTATGACCAGACACATATCAGTCAGGAATACAAAAACCACTTGAGGTATTGCAAATGGAGAGGAGCTCATTGTTTTTAGTGGGGAGAGATAATAGGTGGCATTTTATTATGTAGAATTCTAAACACACATAGAAGTAGAGTCAATGGCAAAATGAACCTCCATGTACCCATCACCCAACAATTATTGCCTGACAGTTCTGAGGTCATAGCCAATCATGTTTCACCTCTATCCCCACCATACCCAACCTTAGATTATTCTTAAGAAAAATCTCAAATGTATCTAGCCATAAATGAATACAGCAGATTCATGTAGTTTCATCTGTAAATAATCCAGTGTACACCTCTAAAAGAATAAGGACTCTTGAAAAAATCATAATCAGATTATTACATAATAATAAATGGAGGGAATTGGTTACATAGGTGGTGGAAGGCTGGAAGAGCAAAATGGAGAAGAGAGGTATGGAAAGAGCAAAAAGGGAAAAGGTTGATACTCAGAAATCAGAAGCTGTTCACACTGCTGGACTGGAGACCACAAGCCTATCCCTGCTGCCGGGCTTTTAATTTTTTTTTTCAGTGTTTGTTTATTTTTCAGAGAGACACAGAGTGTGAGCAGGGGAGGGGCAGAGAGAGAGGGAGACACAGAATCCAAAGCAGGCTCCAGGCTCTGAACTGTCAGCACAGAGCCCGACGTGGGGCTCGAACTCAAAAACCGTGAGATCATGACCTGAGCTGAAGTCGGACACTTAACCGACTGAGCCACCCTGGCACCCCATTCTTGATGCTGGGCTTTTAGAGAGGCGTAAAAGTTCTAAAAGTGCTGTAGTTCTAGATCTGCTGCAGACGTGCCACCTCAGTCAGAGCTGGAACCTCTGCCAGCACTGATGCCGGTGTCAGTACCCCCTGTTGCCGTTCTGCCGCTGCCAGCAAGCTGTCAGAAACCAAGTAAGACAGTTGCTGTTCCACTTGTTTTGGCCTTCCAGTCTCACCAATCCCTCCCTTGGCAGTATCTCATTGGAAGCCAGTTGGGAAGGTGACTTGGGAAGTGTAGTTTAAGGGTGACTCTGACCCCTTACAATACATAGAACACAGAGGAAAGGCGTAAATGTCAAGAGCAAATAGATGACTGATGTCACCCACTCCTTGGACACCCAACATCTACTCTCCTGCTTCTGTCCATATTTAGTTTCCATACAACAGTAGCAACCACAGTATATCTTACCATACATGAAGGAACTTTTCCTCTTATGTGAAGACACGTTTACCCTATTCTATAAAAGGATGAGGCAGTTCCAACACTCACTGTATCTATCTCTGGATGATATTACTCGCTCTTCTAAAGCAGTCACAGTGCCACCTGAATATTTTATAAATTAAAAACTAAGCTGCAAAGTCATTCACTAGCAATTTATGCACACACACACACATATGCACACACAGCAAGCAAGAAAGAAAATACACATATTTACTATAATATTCTTTTCTTAATTGGTCAGGAGGCCATAGTACATATTTACGAATTCTTACTCCATCACCTATTTAATGTCCCCTTCTCCCTTACCCAGCATCTTGGCCGTTTGGGCTCTTTAACTGGTATGGTATCCTAAACGTTCATTCCTAAAGGATCAGAGTTATTAATGCTTTTTTATGGGGTTGTAGTCTTCTATTAATGCTTTTTAAAATTGTGGTAACATACACATAACATAAAATTTACCATCTTAACCATTTTCAAATGTACAATGGTGTTCACATAAGTACGTTCACATTGTTGTACTGTACTGTCCCCACCACCATCTGTCTTCAGAACTCTTTTCATCTTGCAAAAATTCCATTTACTTTGATTAATGGAAAGGACACTTCTAAGAGTAACATCTTGTAATTCCCTGGATTCGAATCATATTTCTTTCTGTCCTCAAGGTATAACAGCAGTCATACCTACTTTTGATAATCAGTATCAATCACTCAGCCAATATAGTAAACTCCTCATTTCCTGCCTGTTTAGTGGAAGGAGGAACCCAGGTGACCAGCAGCAGTCTCATCTTCTAGTTAAGAGAAACTGTTCTTTGTGTCCCTGTAAAAGCATTTCCTCCCTAGGCAACTAAGATTCTACTTGCAGGAATGGAGGCAACAATTCTGGAAGTGGATCATTGTAAGAGGATCTGTTCTTATTTCCTTCCATTAATTCCCAGGTCCTATGTTCTGGTTATGAAATGAAAAAAACCAAAAAACAAAAACCAGCATCAGTATTGGTTGCTGGTTTATATGAAACCCCTTCCTGTAAGTCAGAGTGCCCACTTCACAGGCGGTGGTCTCCTAGCTGGTGCGATAAGTTGTTAAAAAAAAAAAAAAGTATTTTACCTTTTTTTTTAGATCAGCTACTTCTATATCATGAGGTACATGGTAAAAAAGTGAATTCCATGTTTATGAGCTCATTATTGTACTTACTTGCTATCAAATGTGTCCCATGGACTTACATTCTGTAAGTCCCCAGATGGTGATGCTGGCAGAATATTGTGGTCAGGGAATGAAAATCCATGTCCAAAGTATGTGTTTATTCCAGTAACCAAAAAAAAAAAAAAAACATCTCTCCTTTTACGAAGGAAGGTGCCCACAGTCATCTTCCCACTAGATAGCTGACTAATTCTTTCAGAAATGGTGCCACGTTAGGGGCTTAACATTGGCTTCTGCTGTTGGCAGTTTAGGTACTCAGCAGAGGTGATGACCAGATCTGCTTTGGTGAGGGGATGTGTCTAGCCTCCATGCCTGTGCTAAGGCTATTTTGCAAGTACTAGGGTATCCAAAGAGAGAAGCCAACTGACTTAATAAAATGGGTCATCTGGCCCACTTGATCATTGAGTCTCCTCTGAGTGGATAGCCTTTGGGAAACATTCACATGGGATACAAGTAATCCTCAGACTCTCTGTCCATTCTGAGAGGTCCATTCACATAATTGCCCCTTAGACCTCCCTGTCAGCAGTTTCACAGTATTTTTTCCAAGCTTATTCAGCTAAACCATCAGCCACTGCTTATGAATCAGCATAAACAAAGCAAATAGATATATTGCCCTAAGTTTTACCTGTTGGAAGGGTTTCTCTTCCCCTGTCTTTCAGAGCCACCCCCCTGTAAAGTTGTAATATTGCAATAGTCTGTCTTTAGTGTCAGAATACCATGCACCATCATTTGTAAACCCAACTGAGGGCTTTCTCCTATATTAACTGCTCATAGAATCTTAGTTGTGGGATGTGATGGAGAGGTAACAGTACAGCGGGAGTAGGCATCATAGGAACCAAAACCATATTCATTCACGCAATTTTTCCAGACTTGCTTGAGCCGGATCTCATAGTACTACTTAACACTTGATGAGGGAATTCTGTGGCACATTCAGTTCATGATGAGCCACCCAGGTCACATGGCCACTTAGTGTTCCTGTGACCAGGTGTTCAGTCTTTACCAACATGGGACAATAAGCCAGAAACTTTTTCAAAAGAAAAATAGTTATCCACAGAATAGGGCATAACTTTGCTCAAAAATGATTCTGCAATTGATGCCTATAAAAGGCTCCATTCATAGAGAGGCCATGTAACTTATCACCCAAACCAGGACATATTTGAGAGGGAAAAGGAACACTATTAATTATTTTGGGATAACAGGTGAAAACTCAAACTGTCCTTGAAAACCAGGATGTATGGTAACCCTGTACTATACATAGCACACCTTTTTGCCTTAGACACTTAGAGCATAGTTGGACCTACTGAGTCATATTGCCCAATGCCATTGGCCAAGGACATAATGCCCAGAGAATAATTCACTGCAGTTGGACCTGTTGCAAAGCCTTGTTTTGCTCCGGGCCTCACACAAAACTGGCATCCTCATAGGATACTCAGTAAATGGGTCAGAATAGCATAGATGCATCACTTCCAAAACCCAAAAAGGTCAACAAAACTTTGTGACTTTTTCATAAGTAACAGGTGGTGCAAGGTGAAGGATTATGTCTTTCACATTGGAGGTATATCCCAACATGCTCCAGATACCTGGACATCAAGAAAATTAATCAAGTTAGTAGTTCCTTGAACTTAGGGGTGGGGTGGGGGAGGAGGGTTCCCTCCATCCTTTGACACACATGCATCTTACTAAACTATCTAGAGTATTTGCAACTTCCTGCCCATCAGGTCCAATCAACATGATATTCTGTGGAATACCAAAATAGATTGGCAATAGATGTAAAAATTATGATAAACTTAAAGAGTTGATGTAGGCCTGGGAGAAGAGGACAAAGATGTACTGTTATCCCTGTCAGGCAAAAGCAGACCGCTTCTGGTGGTTCTTGTTATTTGGTAAGGAGAAAACAATATTTGGTAGGTCCTTAGCTGAATCCCAAGTGCCAGGGGCTATGTTGATGCACTACAGTAAGAAAAGTCCACATGTGGAACAGCAGCTAAAATTGGAGTCACCGCTTGATTAAGCCTGCAGTAATCTATAGTCATTCTTCAAGACCTATCTTCTACACAAGACAAACAAGTTAAACATGAATATCATAAGACTCAGTGTCCTTTTACATTTCTTGTCTTTAGTGATGGCAGTAATATCTGTAGTTACCTCAGGATGTAGAATAACTTTAGGTTTATTCTTCCAGAAGCAAAATTCCTCAGACTTCAATTTGTCCCTGCTTTCTATAATAGCCCTCACTTTGTTGGTCAGTAAACAAATGTGGTTATTCTATTGGTTGCTTAGTATGTCTATTCTAATTATACATTCAAAAAATAATTATACATTCAGGAACTGGGGAGATAACCACAAAGTAGGTTGATGACTTCACTGGGTTCATTCACAGGGTAAATTTCCATTCTTCCACTTGATCTTCGTAATCCCCTACTTGGAATGATAGACCACCATGCCTTCATATCCCCAGACATTAGCACCAATTTGCAGATATTGTCTAGCAATCCTTGAAAGACCTAGTTTAGGACTGTGAGAATTTTCTGCAGTGTTGACAGTGTTCTATATCTGCATTGTTCAATATGGTAGCCACTAGTCATATTGAGCACTTGAAATGTGATCAGTGTGACTGAAAAACTGAATTTTTACTTTTACTTAAGTTTAATTAGTTTTAATTTAAATGTAAATAATCAGGAAACTGTATGAGAGGCCATGACTTTCCCTCTGGGCAACTCAAATCACTTTTTTCTCACCAGCTCTAGACTTTTTTTTTTTTTTTAATTCACACATAATTATTTGAAGCTAGTCGTCAATCTCTGCAAGGACCACACTGTTTCTAGTTCACACTTCCTCCTAGGATTTAGTCCTTCAATGTCCTAACTTAAGGTAGGGGCAGTTTATCAGGGCTCCCCTTCTGTGGCATACCCTGGACTCTAATTTTTGGCCTCTAGACTAGCAAAGTTATTAGAATCTCTGCTCAGCATCTCAGCCTCTCTGCCACTTCTGGAGTCAACAGATAGCCGTAGGGAAAAAAAGACCCCAAAAGTTATAAGATCCCCTTTGAGTTTTCTTCTTTTTCCAAATCTTAGCCTCCTAAATTTTCACAGGTTGTTAGTTTCCAGATGCCTTAAAGAAATTTGTTTTTTTTTTTTTTAAGTAGGCTCCATGCCCAACATGGGTCTTGAACTCACAACCCTGAGATCAAGAGTCACATACTCTATCAACTGAGCCAGCCAGACGTCCCAATTGTTTTTAATATATATATTTTGTCTGGATTTTCTAGTTCATATTCAAGGGATGGTTGGCCTACATGACTTAGTTTGCAATACCGTAAACCTTTCCATTTATTTTGGCCAGGTGCCTAGGAGGATTCAGCATAAAACCATTGTAAACTAAACTAAACTAGCTGGATATTCTCTGAACCACTCTGATGATACAAATTTGGGCTACAATTTTGCAAGAGGACCAGTCTGCCCTCCCCCTTCCTTTCTTTTCACCCCAAGGCAGTTTTCCTCTAGCTGTGGGATGAGGGGCATGGGTTTAGTACTAGTTCCCTCTCTCCTGAGGATGTATCTCTTTAGGATCCTACATTCGTGTGGGGGTCTCCAATTACATGCCCCACCTCTGTTTCAACAACAACAGCACGTGTCCTCAAGGCAAATGTGGCTTCTTGTGCTTGGTTTCTGTCTTTTGACTTTTAGATTTTGGCATACTACTACTTTACTGTCTTCATATCTCTTAACGTATTTTTAAATGATGACTCTTTTGGGGCACCTGGGTGGCTCTGTAGGTTAAGCGACGAACTTTGGCTCAGGTCATGATCTTGCAGTTTGTGAGTTTGAGCACTTCATTGGGCTCTGCACGGACAGCTCAGAGCCTGGAGCCTGCTTCAGATTCTGGATCTCCCTCTCTTTTTGCCACTCCCCTACTCGTGCTGAACCCCCCCTCCCCCGCCAAGAATAAATAAACATTTAAACATTTTTTGAAATTAAATGATGAATCTTTTTTCTTTTTATGTTTTACCCATCATTTTAGTTTTTAGTGGGAAGCCTTATAGCATAAAGTAAGGCAAGTCTCCACCACTGTGTACTTCTATTTTCTTTTAAGATGGGGGAAAATAAATGCACTCCTACTTACATCAGGATATCAGTTGCAATAATTGTGCTTTGAAAGCTATGAGGCTCCAAACAAGTATTACTGTTATTTTCTTCCCACTTGTCTGTCCACACTCAAAATGCTCTGTGGATTCCTCTTCTGCCAACCTCTTAAATGTTGATTGTCCCCAGTTTTCTACTCTCAACCCACTGTTTTTCTTAATCTTTATAATCTTTCTTGGTAGTTTCATCCCTTCCCAGGTCTTCTTTATTTCTCTACCTCACATCCATCTCCTGAGCTATGAGCCCATATATTTTACTTATCCTACCAAAGTCATCACACACATGCCCATGCCAAGATCTGCTCCTCCTGTGTCCCTGGCCTCAGTGACAGGCAGTGCTCTCCATCAACTGTGCAGTTGTCTGAGCAAGAAACGTGCGCATCAGCCCGAGTTCTTCTCTCCCTCACCCTGCACATCCATTCAGTTACCAGATGCTGTGAATTGTACTTCCTAAATGTTCTCACACTTGGCCATTTCTGTTGTCCTCCTGGTTAGTCTCACTGTAGCAAATCAGCACAGCCTCTGCTACTTGGGATACAGCTAAGGACTCGTCAGATGTTTCTTTCTCTTGATCACCTCCCAGCCCACCCTCCTTACCATCAGCCAGAGTGATGTTCCTAAAATACACATCTGATTCTATCACTGCCCTGCTTGAAGTCCTTTAGCAGCTTCCCAGTGTTCTAAAGATAAACTCCATTAACATTGATCACAAGGCTTTTCATGACCTGACTCTGCCTGCTTCTCCATCCTCCTTTCTCTTGACTTTTTTCCATTTCACCATATATCTCATCTGTTAACTATTTGTGTCTCCATATTTGGATAGATCACAATTTATCTGTCTGGGTGAGTTAGGGGAATCATATCTGACCTACTCCCATCATTATCCTGCCCTATTACTTGTTTTGATTGACATTTGAGACTTTAACATTTGAGACTCTCCCATTAGGGCTGTTCCCTTTCCCCCTTGGACCACACTTGTCATCTCCCTCAGGCTTAATCAGCACGGAGCAGAGTGGGATGGTTACCTTCTTTTTTCTAAGCACTGTTTTTCTAAAAATGCCTAAAAGAGCACCAGATCTTTAGCAGCCACATAAGTCCTCTTTTACACAAGCTGTGAAGCCATGTCTCCCTGATCCTGCGTTTGCACGGTGGGTTTTCTGTATCACAGGAGCTGATGTGACATTTTAATGGACATTAGAGCTTGCTAAATTTCATCTGTTTTAATGAAGCTCTTGGTCCAGTCTGTTCAGCAATATTTTTGGCCTAATGAGAAGTCTTACAATGTCAAGTAAAAGAAATCCTCTTTCATCATATAGATAGAGGAACTTACCAGGACCAGAGATGCTTGACACCATCTAGAAGTCACCCAGCAAGCAAAGCAGCAGCAGAACCAGAGCCCAGGGTTGCTGGTCCCCATTCCCAGGCTTCTTCTAATATGGCACACAGATTCCCATTCCTGAATCCATCACTGGGGCATACTCTTAGCTTCTAAAAAAATTAAGTCAAATCTATCATATTTTAAATGGTATTAATTCCTTTAGGCAAGAGAAGGTATAATAAAAATAGTACCACTCTGAATAGCTGGAAACCTCGGCCTCTCCATACTAATAGACTCCTGCCACTTCAAAGAGCTGTTCTCCGAAAACTGCCATGGAAGGGCTCCATCGGAGAGCCTGACGCTTTCCTCTGCAATGTCACTTCTTGTCCTCCTTACCCACGTACTGACCACCCCCCTATTTTAAGACATCAGTATTAGAGACAAAATGAAGCTTTCTATGTTATAATTAAGGTGCACCTTTTAAAAGGCAAAACACTGTAACTTGTCACAAAAGACAGGACAGAGCTAGCTTCTCCATTATGGAATGTGAGAGGAATTTTTTGGAGGTTTATTTTTTAGCTGTTTCACATCTCACTGGAGGGAAAAAGATTGGCCAATTAATTATAAATCAACAGAGCTGCTGTGTATCCTCCTGTAGTTGCTCTCAGGCAGAGATTAAAAATTTAGTGCATGAAAGTTGGTCCTTTTAGGAGAGGAGAAGAATCACCTGTGACCTTCAAATACCATGAACTAAAGGCTTCTTTCATCCTCTGTTGAGTGTATTGAGTATTTATTTGGGTATTTGGAGGGGAAGGAGTTGGAGGGAGAACTGAAAATGTGATTTGAGTCATTGTCTGTGTACTTCAAAAGAGGCACCTGGCTGGTTCAGTTGGTAGAGCATGCAACTATTGATCTTGGGGTTATAGGTTTGAACCCCACATTGGGTGTAGAGATTACCTAAAAAAATAAAATCTCTTTAAAGATTTATTTATTTATTTATTTATTTATTTATTTATTTTTGAGACAGAGAGAGACAGAGCACGGGCAGGGGAGGGGCAGAGAGAGAGAGGGAGACACAGAATCCAAATCAGGCTCCAGGCTCTGAGTTGCCAACACAGAACCCAATGCAGGGCTCAAACTCACGGACCGCGAGATCATGACCTGAGCCGGAGTCTGACACTTAGCTGACTGAGCCACTCAGGTGCCCCTAAAATCTTTTTTTAAGTTGAAAAAAATAAAGAATTACATAGGTCTTATCCACCTAGAAACACAAATGAGGTCACATTAATGGTGGTACCTAAATGCCACGACTTCCTGCCCCACCTGTGTGATTCAGGATCTCAGCCCATTAAATTCCACTCTCAGGTGTTTCTGGGTCTCCTCAGAGAGTTTGAGTTTAAAAAGAGACTTCTCCTTACTGATACATGCTTTTTATTAAGTTGGTTTAGAGGAGACCCTCACTGCAGCCAGCCTGCCTTAGCCCACATGGACCAAAGCTGTGGTCTATGCCAAAGGCTTTGTCTCCTGGTGTTCCCATAGTTGCCAGTCCTTAGGGTGACACAGCATACCTAGGAGTCTGACCTGACCCAAAATTGTGCAGTATTCTTTCTGCAGAATGTTTTCCCCCAACTTGGGCATGCCTCATTCACTCTGGTATTTTCCATGAGCATTACTAGTGCACCCCATCCTGCCCTAGCTGAGTCTCAGTGAGTCCATCTGTGTGTGGATGTGTGCAACCTTTCTCTATACAGAAGACTGTATGTGTGAGTAGGATTTGGGGAAGGGGTCAGGTGGGGTGGGAATTACGCCTTCTGGTCCCTTTCTACAGGGAACCTCTCTGGGGCACTAGAGAGGTTCCCAAGCTGACTACACCTCTTGATTGATGGTGGAGTTTGTCCCCTGCCCTTGCCTCATTACCCAGGATCCTTGCACTCACAGGGAGCCATCTGTAACGTCACTGACGAACAAGAGGTACATCCTGAAGTTCCCAGCGCTGGAGACACTGATGCTAGATGACAACAAGCTCTCCAGCCCCAGTTGCTTTGCCAGCCTGGCCGGGCTCAGAAGGTAAAGGCACAGGCCTCGCTCTGCTGGACCCCCTACCACTCCCAACCTGGCCCACTCCCTGAGTGCTGCTCTGGAATCCAAAAGGCCTGGGTTGAAACCCCAGCTCCACCACTTACCTCTGCTGTGTGGTCATGGATAATTCATTTCTCCCCTCTGAGCTTTAGCTCAGCCATAAAAGTGGGGCATCAGTAGGACATTTCTGATCAAGGGACTAGATTAGAAGTGGCAAAGAGAATATTACCAGAGATAGGGTCCTGACCCCTGAGAGAGGAGACAGGAAAAAAAAAATCAGAACCAGAAAGATAAGAATTGATTGCTGAATTCTACCTATTTCATTAAAGTAATGAAAATGCTGGCATTTATTTTATTTATTATTATTATATTTTTAATGCTGGCATTTAAATGGTTAAGCTTTAGATCCCTGGAAAATTTACTTTGGAGTCAGTTACCATTTACTGAGCTACTTTGTGTTGAGCCATTTACATTGTCTTATTTAATCTTCATGGGAGCCTTGAAAGTTAGTAACTATCACCTCCATTTTAGAGATAAGGATATTGAGACCCAGAGAGGGTAAGTCACTGGCTCAAGGTCACACAAGAGGAGTAGGGGTCCAAGCCTGAGTCTATATTCTTTCCCTAAAGTTGCTAAGTAAATGCTCCTGAGGTATCATTATTGCTGTGATTCTGTATTCACTTTCCTTAATTAAAGACTGAAGAAGTTAAGCCTGGACCAAAACAAGATTTTCCGGATCCCGTACCTACAGCAAGCTCAGCTCCGAGACGAGTCAGCGGACTGGGTTGGAGGCAGGGGGAGTTCCCACAAAATGCCTCAATCCATGCTGCAGCCCAACGTGTGGATGTTTGAGGCCCCAGATGAACAACCGAATTATACTGTACTGCCCATGAAAAAGGATGTTGACCGGACAGGTGAGTGATGCCCCTTGTTTCAGAGACTCTAGCCCCATGGTGGGAATAAGCTTCTTACAGTTTATTCTGAAAGTCTGTAGATCCTTGAGTAGCTGCTGCACTGAAGCTGCTGGGCCTGGGGAGATAGAGGTCCTCCCATGAATTATTTCAATGACTTCCTGATTCTCCATTAAGATGTTTTAAAAATCTAATTAAACGTAAATTTTTAAAAATCTCAGATAACAAGGGGGTGTCAGGGTGGCTTAGTTGGCTAAGTGTCCAACTCTTGATTTCAGCTCAGGTCATGATCTCAGGGTCGAGAGATCGAGCCCCACATCAGCACAGAGACTGCTTAAGATTCTCTCTCTCCCTCTCTCTGCCGCTCCCCTGCTTGCTTGCATGCACATATGCATTCTCTTTCTCTCAAATAAAACTTTAAAAAATCCCAAATAATAAGAAACTCAGAAGTAAGGCTTTCCAGAGATGACTAATTCTGGGGTACATTGATGTTCCCAAGGGATTCAGGTTCTTTCCATCCTCTTTTCTGCTATCCTTGGCCGCTTGTTTATCTTTGCAGGCTGATTCCAGCTGAGGTCTCAAGATTACTACCACAGGGCCAAGAATCATGTCCAAATGGCAACATTAGAGGCAGAAAAGGAAAGGAATGTTACCTTTATTATAAACCAAAATCTCTTTAATACATGAGTATATTTCTGGATTATATATTCTGTTCTGTTCTACTGATCTTTTACTGTGCCAATATCACAGTGGGTTTTTTAAAATATTTATTTTAAATTGAGAAACAATCTACATAAAGTAAAAATATAGAAATATTGGGTAGATCTTGAATTTTACATGCATATCTCCTTTTAACCACCACCCATATTATAATATAGAGCATTTCTAGCATCCTGTTCTGACTTCTGTCACCAAAGACAGGTTTTGCTTGATTTGAAATTTATGAATATGGAATTACACAGCATGAGCTCTTTTGTGTCTAATTTATTTAACTCAACATTATGTCTGTCAGATTCATGTTGTTGCATATATTGGTAGTTCACTATTTTTCATTTCTCGTATTTATTCCAAGTTATTTACCCTTTTTACTGTTAATAGACATTTTGGTTATTTTGAGTTTGAGGCTATTATGGATAAAGCTACTCTAACTTTTATATCTTTTGTAGACTTAAGCACTCATTGTCTATTGGGTATATACCCAGGAAAGGAATTTAAAAGTATGTTTAACATTATAACATAATACTGCTAAGTATTTTTCCAACACAGTTGTACCAGTTTTCATCCCCATATTAATGTAAGAGATTTCACTTCCAATTAGTCCATAGCCACATAAACACTTGGTAATGTCAGTCTTTTTTATTCTACCTATTTTGGGTTAAATAGGTAGAATAAGAACCATCTCATTGTGGTTTTAATTTGCATTTTTTAATGATTTTTTTTCTTTATTTTAAAGAGAGTGAGTGAGCTGGAGCAAGGTAAAGGGAGAGAGAGAGAGAATCTTAAGCAGACTACATGCTCAGCATGGAGACCAACATGGGGATTGGTCTCCCCAATCCCACCCAGGCACCCCAACAAGTTCTGTTTTAATTCTTGGTGTTTTCATTGTCCACAAGACACCCCTGGTTTGCATTTCTTAAGTGACTAATGATCTTAAGTACCTTTCATATGTTTATGGGTCACTTTGATATCCTCTTTTGGCAGTACCTAATCAAGTTTTTTGCCTGTAGTTATAAATTGAGTTATATGTTCATTTCTTGTAGATTTGCTTGAGTTCTTTGTATATGCTGGGTACAAGTCCTTTGTAGACCTATATATTACAAAAATCTTTTTCCAGTCTGTAGCCTGCTTTTTCATGTTTTTAATGGTGAATTTTGATGAATAAAAGTTCTTTATTTTAATGAGGTTCAGTTCAATCTTTAATGGTTAGTTATTTTTATTTTCCTGTTCAAGAATTTTTTGTCTGTCTCAAGCCATTAAGATACTTTCCTATATTTTCTTCTGGAAGCTTGATTATTTTATTCTTTACATTTTGGTCTCTGGTCTGTCTAGAAGTTTTGTATATGATGTGAAGTAGAGTCAAAGTTTACTTTTTTATGTGGATATCTAGTTGACTTAACAGAACTTGTTGAAAAGACTATATCCTTTTCCCCCACTGAGTTGTAAGAGAGGTTTTATGGTAAGGCAGGGTCCGTATGTATCTTAATTACTGTAGCTTTTTAATAGGTTTTGAGAAACAATAGTGAAGTTCTCCAGCTATGTTGTTGTTCTTCAAAACTGCTATAGCTATTATAAAGCCTTTGCATTTGTATATAAGTTTTAGAATCAGCTTGTCAGTTTCCACACACTATCCTGCTGAGATTTTTTTTAATTTTTTTTTTTTTGGTTTATTTATTTTTGAGACAGAGAGAGAGCACAAGCAGGGGAGGGGCAGAGAGAGAAAGGGAGACACAGAATCTGAAACAGGCTCCAGGCTCTGAGCTGCCAGCACAGAACCTGATGCAGGTCTCGAACTCATGGACCACAAGATCATGACCTGAGCCGAAGTTGAACACTTAGCCAACTGAGCCACCCAGGCACCCCTGGGATTTTGATTAGAATTGCATTGATCCTATAGACCAATTTGGAGAGAATTTATATTTTTACAATATCAAGTTTTCTAATTTATTAAAATGTATATACCACCATGTTTTAGGTCTTTTAAAATTGTTCTCGTCAGTGCTTTGTAGTCTTCCGTGGTGATATCTTGCACATCTTTCATTAGATTTATTCCTACATATTTGGTCTTTCTCTATGCTATTGTCAGTGGTATTGCTTTTTTATATTACATTTCTGCCTTTTTGTTGCTAGTACATAGAAATTTTGAACTTGTATCCAGTAACCTTCCTAACCTGAGATTATAGGCAGAGGATATATGTTCAGGCAGAGTGTGCTGTAGCTCATCTTTCTAGATATGGTGCTGTCTCCCCAGGGGATTGCTCTTGAGCAGCCATACTTGCAATGATGGCCCATCCTCTTGCTAACTCCTACTTTGTTTCTTATATAAACTTATCCCCAAATCCTTTCCAGACACTTGTCATAGGAAAAGTTATTTGGGCCATGTGGTATTCCACCTGTATTATTGTTTACTTCATTTTCAGGTAACCTTTATTAGTATAATATCATTAACGTGTGGAAGGGGTCCTGTTAGCCAGGGCAGAGGTGAGTCGTGCCTGCACAGGATCCAGTCCAAGAAGATGCTTAGATTTATGGTTGAACTCAGATGTTTATTGGCTTATCCATTCTGATGGTGCCAAGAATGAAATGATTCCACAGTCTTTTCCTTACTACCATGCTGCTGGTTATTCTTAGTATCTCTTCTGTATTCACTCTCTTAATATATTCTATTTTTACTAACATAGAGTATTTTCAAATCCTTTGACAGAATATCATTTATATACATTTCTTTCTTCTAACACAGTTGGGTTGCCTTCTGATCAATACTGACCACCTGCCCAATAGTATTGAGGCTAAAAGAGCTCCCACATGTTGCAAAGTCAGAAGGAAGGTCAATGTGGCTGAAATATAGTGAGTGAGGGACAAGACAGCAGGAGATAAGATTGGAGAAGTAGACAGGAGCCAGATCGGGCAGGACCTCAGAGGCCTGGCCAAGGAGTTTGGGTTTTATTCTGAGTGCAACTCACTACCTGACAGGTATCACAGCCAGCTCCTCTTCTCAGTTAGCATTAGAGATGCAGACCAATGAGAACCCCTCGGGGGAGGGGAGCGGGGAGGAACTGCTGTACACAGTGGATGGGAGACCCAGACCCCAGCCTCTCTGGGGGCAATCCATGCCCTCACCAACCTCTGTTGTGTTTCTCTTTTGTTTCAGAGGTCGTGTTCTCATCTTACCCTGGGTTTTCAACCTCTGAGGTAGGAACTGCTTGTTTTGTATTTGTGTCCTTGAGTTAAAACATTAATTTTAATAAGCAAAAGTAAGCTAATGAAGCCATGAGAGGCATTTATATATATATCACACTGGAGAAGCCCGTTCAGTGAACAGATATTTACTGAGTGCATACTGTGTGCCTGGCACTGCGCTGGTCTGTAAACATACAGTGGCAGACTAGACCGTCCGGTCCCTGACCTCACACAGCCCACAAGCTCATTTTCACTGTTCTCAGATGTGTTCAGTAGTAATGGTTGGGGCCTCAAGTGGTCAAGCTGGCATTGAAATGTGGCTGCCACCAAGATGAAGCCTGGTGGTTTCCTAGTAAGAGCCCCCAAGAGCTAGACTGACCCTTGCCAAATATACTACCATCTGGGTTCTAATCCTTGGTGTCATAGGCTTAGATGCTTGATTTTCCTCTGGACAGAAAATTGGTTTTTCTCTCAGGGTTAGACAACTACTAACCAAGCTCATGAGGACTGATACACTAAATATTGATGGATGAATTTACAGTAAGAAGTACCACTGTACATTTAGCCAATCTGCATCCTTGTGAGGCAGCTCAGTACACTCCTTCCCCACAGATAAAACCAGGCGAGAAATTATATCAATTAACGATTACCACATAACAAACCAACCCAACAATTACTGACTTAAAACAATAGCAATTTATTGCTTCTCACAGTTATTTGGGCTGGTTAGGTGGTTCTACTGGTTTTTCCACGGCTCATTCATGCAGTTGGCTGGCTTGCTGGGGCCTAGGTTCATGGACAGCTGGTTTGGCTTGGCATCTACATGAAGTATTTATTAAGGACTCTTTTACAACATGGTGGCCTTCAGGCTCTAAGAGAGTGAGGGTGAATTGCAAGGCTGTGAAATTCAAACGGTGGCACTTCTGCTGCATTCTGTTGGTCACAGCATGTCATAAGTATGATAGTGCAGTACAGTTCTGACTCTAGCTGTCTTGAGATAGCACAGACCCCACAAGTTCAGGGCACAGTCCCCAACAAGACTGCCCTTACTTCAGGTGCTAGCTGCAAGTTTGGGGGTCACTGAGCTATCCACACTAATAACAAACTGGCTACAAATTCTGGAGTTCCCACAGCCTTCACAGGTTCAATAATTTACTAGAACAACTCTTAGAACTCAGGAAAGCACCATCTTTATGATTACAGTTTTACTATAAAAGGTACAAATCAGGACCAGCCAAATGAAAAGACACATAATATGAGGTCTGGGAGGGTCCCAGATGCAGAGTTTCTGTGCCCTCTCATTGTGGAATCAGAGTGTGTCACCCTCCCAGCACATCTGATGTGTTCACCAATCAGGAAGCTCACTCAAGCCTCAGTGTCTAGAGCTTTTATTGGAGTTTCATTACACAGGCATGACTGATTGAAACATTGGCCACATGATTGAACTTAATCTCTAGCCCCATTCTCCCCTCCCCTCCCCAGAGGTCAGGCTGACTCAAAACCCCAACCCTCTAAACACATGGTTATCTTTCAGCCCCCATCCTGAGTCATCTCATGAGCATAAACTTGTGTGATTCCAGGGCTCATGAATAACGAAGACATTCTTATCACTGAGAAAGTTCCAAGAGTTTTGGAAAATCAGTGCTAAGAGCCTGGGACAAAGACCAGACAAATTCTTTATTGTATAACAGCCAGTCTAGTTTCAGGGGCATTGAGATAGAGACTCCACTTCTGAGTGGGAGAAGCACCAAGCTCACACTGCCGAAGGGGAAGGGCATACATATGGCATAGAGGGGCTTGTGGCGATTAAACAGTCTACCACAAAAATAAAGATAATCAGTAGGTTGGTTGTTCAGTGCTCAGATCCCAACTGTCTGGCATCTGAGAATGTAGAGAGTGCGTTAGATGGTTGAGACTTGTAGTGGCCTCTTTCTATAAAAGTCCGATGCATAGTCCACAGGGCCAGTTCATGCCCTCAGGTCAGGACACGTCAGCCCCTGGACAGTGCTAGATACCCCTAAGCCTCACTGTCTGGCTCTTTCTTTTCTGTGCTGCAGTCTGACTTGCCCCAGCTCACCAGCCTTGCTCCAGGTAGGGAATTGCACACTAGAAGAGACTGCCTTATCAAACCACTACCACTTTCCACTCCAGCCTCTGGCAGATTACATTTGGATCACCTGGAGAGGAGAGTCCTAGAAATTCCCAAGCCCTATCACTAGTTTTTGTTTTGCGCTCACCTGTGACTCACCTGTCCCCCTCATGTGGCTGTACAAGTTGGAGCCTAGGAGGGGACAAAATACTTGACCCTAACTAGGTGCTCTGCTAATGTTCACTGAATGAAAAAGTAGATTTTAAGTGACTTGCTCAAGATTACACAGTGATTAAGGGAGCTTAGAACAGAATCTAGTTCACTTGAACCCAGTTATTAGCCCAGCATCTACCCTGTCATTTCCTTTGGTCCCATCTAACTTAAGGAATCAGTGAGTAAACCAAGTTAGGCATGGTTAATCCAGTAACTTCCATTTTCTGCTTAATGAAACATGTTGATCCTGAGGCAGGCTGGGTTGTACTGAAAAACCATGACTCTACAGGTGACCCAGATGCACCAGGCCACATTCAGGCCCAGAGGCCTGCTTGAAGTCATCCAGAACTTAGCTATTGATTTACCCTGGAATGAAGAGCCTCCATGGTAGGATGTGAGCTAGGCCATCAGAGTCAGGTTACCCCGGTTTTCCATCTCTTCTCTAGGAAAAGTCTTTAAAATATTGGGGCGCCTGGGTAGCTCAGTCGGTTGAGCATCTGACTTTGGCTCAGGTCATGATTTCATGGTCCGTGGGTTCAAGCCCTGTGCTGACAGCCCAGAGCCTGGAGCCTGCTTTGGATTCTCTGCCTCCCTCTCTCTCTGCCTGTGGCCTGCTCATGTTCTGTCTTTGTCTCTCTCTCTCTCAAAAATAAATGAACATTAAAAAAATTAAAAAATAATAATGCAAGCACCTGCCCTTTTGCCATTTGCAGAAATTTTAGCCCAGCTGTAGAGAAGGGCCATTTCAGAATAAGCTGCTATAGAGCAGTGAGTGAGAGGTGTGGGCAAAAAACCTCTAATGCCTACACCACTGCTGTATTGTCATTTGACCTCATAGAACTTGAAACTGGGACTTTGGGTGCCAGAGAATTAGCTCATTATGTGACCTCAGAGAACTTGGAGCCAGAACTCTGGGCTCTTGGTAACATCTCCCATTGTGACCCTAGATGCCTCTTTTGGCCAACCCTCTCTAGAATGTCTTGGCATCATTTAGCTTCTTATCATTGGGACATTTTGACATAGACCTTTTTTTCCTTCTAAGGAAACCAAGGTATGTGCACTTCCTCCCATATTCGAGATTCTTCCTGTGAAGTCACTGAAGGCCAGGAACCAGACGCTGGTCCCGCCCTTTCCAGAGCTGAGGTACCTTAGCCTGGCCTACAACAAGGTGACTCTCTGCTTCTCTGCCTATTTTCTTAGGGGCACAGATGGGACTGTGGGATGCAATCTGCTCTGGCCTGAAGGCCAGCCTTACAATTCCCTGCATTACAGATATGTGGGCTCAGGAATTCTCAGGGTGGGAGAAGTGGAGAGTGAGTGTAGGCCAAGGCAGAAGTCCGCCCATTCAGTCACGGATATTTATTTACTACTTACCACGTGCCAGGCTCTATGCTAGATACTAGGAATATAGCTGTGCAAAGATTGAGTCGCTTGCCTTTTGGAGCTTGTCACCCATAGGGAAGACTGATACAGCACAAATAGTCTCAGTATAAGCATGCGTAGTGTTATGAAGAAATTCACACTGCTATGAAGTATACACCTAACCTAATATTTGGGATCAGGGAAGATTCTTAAGAGAGTGGTGCTTAATCAGTTTAATGAGGTGAGGTGTGAGGGAAGAGTGAAGTGAGAAATGTTCTAGCTTACAGGAACATCAGATGTAAAGTCCATGGGACACATTTAACATGTTTCTCCTATGTTTTATGTTAACATATTTTTCCAGTATCCACGTTCTGTTTGATTTCTGTAAAGCTTACCAGCTGAGCTCTACTCAAGTCTGAAGTGTAGGCAACTTTGAAGGTATTCTGCTTACACTCCTTCTAAGGCAAGCAGTTGCTACAGCCAAATTCTTCAAGTGTTTTCTTCCTAAGAGTTTTATAATTTTAGCTTTGACATTCAGGTCTTTGATTCATTTTGAGTTAACCTTGATCTGTGGTGTGAGATATAGGGGTCAAACCTCATTCTTTTGTATGTGAATATGTAGTTTCCTCAGCACCATTTATCAAAAAGACTATTCTTTCCCCATTGAATGGTTTTCTCACCCTTGTCAAAAATCAGTGGATCATAGATGTATTATGAGTCCCTCTTTCATTCTTGAAATTGGTCATTTGTGTCTTTTATTTTATTGATCCAAAATAGTTAGAAGTTGTCCCTTTTATTGACTTAAAAAAATAAACTAGCTGCTGGTTTCACTGGATTTCTCTACTTACCTCTTTTCCCATTTCATTAATTTCTGCTCCTAACTTGATTTCTGTCCTATTCACATGAGTTTAACTTGCTCCTCTTTCTTGTTTCCTATATGGTGTAATTTTAGATCATTGATTTAGACCTTTTTCTTCTTTTTATATAAGCATGTAAAGCTATAAACTTCTCTAAGCACTGTTTTAGCCGCATCCTACAAATTGTAATTTGTGTTTTTATTTTCATTTTGTTAAACTTCTTCAATATTTGTTTTGGTTTCGTCTTCTACCCATGGGTTGTTTAGATAAGTGAGATGCTTAATTTGCAAATATATGGAGATCTTCTAGATGTCTCATATTTATTATTTCTAATTCTGTTGTGTCCAGATAACATAACCTGCAAGATTTCATTCTTCTGACATCTATGGAAACTTGTTGTATGTCCTATCCTATATGCTATTTTGGTGAATGTTCTCTGTGCACTTAGGAAAAAACACGTATTCTGCACTTTTAGGGGATAGTGTTCTATAAATATCAATTATGTTAAGGTGGTTGGTAGTATCACTGAGATCATTTCTGTACTGTTGTCTCTCCTTTCTATCAGTTCTCAAGAACAGCATGTTAAAATATCCAGTCATGATTGTGGATCTGTTTATTTCTCCCTTTAATTCTGTCAGTTTTTGCTTCATGTATTTTGAAGTCTTACTATCACGTACATAAACATGTAGAATTTTTATCTCTACCTGATGTGTTGATCCTTTTATTATTGTGACTTGTCTCCCTGTGCCTTGAACAAAATTTCTTGTCTTGATATCTGTTTTGTCTGACTTTAAATAGATACACAGCTTTCTTCTGCTTGCTATTTGCATAGTCTCTATCAGGCTATTCTGTCTTTTTTCTTGTTAGGAGAGGAGCAATACGTACATACATTTTCTACATGCTCACTTGAGTTTTTAAATTATATTTTTATTTATGAAAATTATCACCTAACATATTATGTATCTTTTTCTTTATTATCAGTTGTCTACTGCCAGAATGTAGGTTTGTTTGAGAGCTAGGACTTCGTTTTGCTTACAACTATATTCTCATCATCTAGAATAGCACCTGATACATGATAGTTACTCAGTAAGTTTGTTCGATGAATGAATGATGTTTTGATCATGTCAAGGAATACTCATGTTACCTGAGTTGCAATTAATATTCAATTTATTAGAGTTACAAATTTTAAAACCAGTTCTGCATTCAAACAGAACTTAAACATCTAGAATATCCACTCAGTAATCTAGTTAAGTTTTGTGTCAAAAGTAAAACAATCACTTTAACTCAACCTTTAACTAATATGTCCTTAGTTCATAAATTTGAAAGATTAAGCTATAATTGCCTTAACCCAATGAAATTGGATAGAAATTTTAAGTTTTCCTTGGAACCTGAGTTTATTTTCAGGGGCATTCAACTTACCTTATGGGGATAGGCTAGCCTGGTGGCCAAATTCTTCTCACTATATCATCTAGAATCCCAAACCCGTATCTTTCAACTGAGACTTAATTTCATAAAAAATATGGCATACATGCCTTGGGTATCTTTCAACTTTCCACCAGTTTTAATTGTAACTTTCTTCAACTTTTTAGTCACCTGATTTGGATAGATGGAATTTTGCATCCTGACAAAATTCAATTTAATTCTCCCTCCCCCATTCTGTTGTGACTGCTTCTTCCCCACCTGTTTTGCATATAAGAGACTCTGCACCTTCTTTAGCCACCATTTTATAGTTATTTATCAACACATGTTAGGCTTCTTGGTAGGTTCATCTCCCTTCCCTCCTTCTTTAGAGTCTAGATAAGAAGTCAGCAAGTGTTTTCTATAAATATAATACTCTGTCCCAACTACTCAACTCTGTCCGTGTAGAACAAAGGCAGTATGTAAATGGATGAGTATGGCAGTATTTTTTTTTTTTTTTATGTATTGTCAAGTTAGCTAACATACAGTGAAGTCTTGGCTTCAGGAGTAGATTTCCATGATTCATCACTATATACAACACCCAGGGCTCATCCACAGTGCTCATCACCCATTTTCTGCATTCTTCAACTCCCAACTCCTATCAACCCTCAGTTTGTTTTCTGTATTTAAGAATCTCTTATGGTTTACCTCCCTCTCTGTATCTTATTTTTCCTTCCCTTCCCTTCTGGTAATCTGTTAAGTTTCTCAAATTCCACATATGAGTGAAATCATATGATATCTGTCTTTCTCTGACTGACTTATTTCACTTAGCATAATACCCTCCAGTTTCATCCATGTTGTTGTAAATGGCAAGATTTCATTTTCATCACTGAGTATTATTCCATTGTGTATATATATATATACATATATATATATATATATATATATATATCACATCTTCTTTATCCATTCATCATCATTGGACATTTGGGCTCTTTCCATAATTTGGCTGTTGGTGATAGTGCTGCTGTAAATATTGGGGTACACGTGCCCCTACAAATCAGCACTCCTGTATCCTTTGGATAAATTTCTAGTAGTGCTATTGCTGGGCCGTAAGGTAGTTCTATTTTTAATTTATTGAGGAACCTCCACACTGTTTTGCAGAGTGGCTGCACCAGTTTCATTCCCACCAACAGTGCAAGATGGTTCCCCTTTCTCCACATCCTCACCAATATCTGTTGTTTCCTGAGTTGTTCATTTTAGCTACTGTACCAGTGTGAGGTGGTATCTCAGTGTGGATGTTGAGCATCTTTTCATTTGTCTGTTAGCCATCTGGATGTCTTCTTTGGAAAAGTGTCTGGTCATGTCTTCTGCCCATTTCTTCACTAGTATATTTGTTTTTTGGGTATTGAGTTTGGTAAGTTCTTTGTAGATTTTGGGTACTAACCCTTTATCAAATGTGTAATTTGCAAATATCTTCTCCCATTTCATCAGTTCCTTTGTTTTGTTGATTGTTTCCTTTGCCATACAGAAGCTTTTTATAGTTAATTTTTGCTTTTGTTTCCCTTGCCTCTGAGACATGTCAAGAAGTTGTTGCGGCCAAAGTCAAAGAGGTCGTTGCCTGTTTTCTCCTGTAGGACTTTAATGGGTTCCTGTGTCACATTTAGGTCTTTCGTCTATTTTGAATCTATTTTTGTGTATGGTGTAAGAAAGTGGTCCAGGTTCATTTTTCTTGATGTTGCTTTCCAGTTCTCCCAGCACCATTTGCTAAAGAGACTGTCTTTTTTCCATTGGATACTCTTTCCTGCTTTGTGAAAGATTAGTTGGCAATATATGTGTGGGTCCGTTTCTGGGTTCTCTATTCTATTCCATTGATCTATGTGGCTATTTTTGTGCCAATACTATACTGTCTTGATGATTACAGCTTTGTAATACAAGCTAAAGTCTGGGATTGTGAGGCCTCCTGCTTTGGTTTCTTTTTCAACATACATAAATCTGGCTTTTCAGGGTCTTTTCTAGTTCCATTCAAATTTTAGGATTGTCTGTTCTAGCTCTGTGAAGAATGCTGGTGCTGTTTGGTTGGGATTGCATTGAATGTGTAGGTTGCTTTGGGTAGTATTGACATTTTAACAATGTCTGTTCTTCCAATCCATGAGCATGGAATGTTTTTCCATTTCTTTGTGTCTTCTTCAGTTTCTTTCACAAGCTTTCTATAGTTTTCAGCATACAGATCTTTTACCTCTTTTGTTAGGTTTATTCCTAGGTATTTCATGTATTTTGGAGCAATTGTAAATGGGATCGATTCCTTGATTTCTCTTTCTGTTGCTTTGTTATTGGTGTATAGGAATGCAACGGATTTCTGTGCATTAATTTTATATCCTGCACCTTTGCTGAATTCATATACCAGTTCAAGCAGTTTTTTGGTGGAGTCTTTTCAGGTTTTCCATGCAGAGTATCATGTCATCTGCAAAGGGTGAAAATTTGACTTATTCTTTGCCAGTTTGGATGCCTTTTATTTCTTTGTGTTGTCTGATCGCTAAAGCTAGGGCTTCCACACTATGTTAAACAACAGTGGGGAGAGTGGACATCCTTATCATGTTCCTGATCTCAGGGGGAAAGCTCTCAGTTTTTCCCCATTGAGGATGGTATTAGCTGTGGGCCTTTCATATATGTCTTTTATGATGTTATGTTCCTCCTGTCCCAACTTTCTTGAGGGTTTTTGTTAAGAAAGGATGCTGTATTTTGTCAAATGCTTTTTCTGCATCTATTGACAGGATCATATCCTTTCTTCTATTAATGTGATGTATCACATTGATTGATTTGAAAATATTAATCCAGCCCTGCAGCCCAGGAATGAATCCCATTTGATCATGGTGAATAACTCTTTTAATGTACGGTTGAATTTGATTTGCCAGTATCTTGTTGAGAATTTTTACATCCATGTCCATCAGGGGTATTGGCTTGTGTAATTCTCCTTTTTAGTGGGTTCTTTGTCTGGTTTGGGAATCAGGGTAAGGCTTGCTTCATAGAATGAGTCTGGAAGCTTTCCTTCTGTTTTTATTTTTTGGAACACCTTGAGAAGAATAGGTATTAACTCTGCTTTAAGTGTCTAGTAGAATTCCCCTGGGAAGCCATCCCATTCTATTTCTTTGCTGGTTATGGGCCTGTTAAAATTTTCTATTTCTTCCCTTTTGAGTTTTGGTAGCTTGAGGGTGTCTAGGAATTTGTCCATTTCTTCCAGATTGTCAAATTTTTGGGCATGTACTTTTTCATAATATTCTCAATAATTGTATTTCTCTGGTGTTGGTTGCGATCTTTCCTCTTTGATTTGTGATTTTATCTATTTGGGTCCTCTCTCTTTTCTTTTTGAGAAGTCTGGCTAGGGTTTTTCAATTTTGTTTATTCTTTCAAAAAAACAGCTCTTGGATTCATTGATCTGTTTTTTTTTTTTAAATTCTATACTGTATAATTCTGCTTTAACCTTTATTATTTCTCTTCTGATGGCTTTGGGCATTTTTGCTGCTCTTTTCTATTCTAGTTCCTTTAGGTGTAAGACTGTGCTGTGTATTTGGGATCTTTCTTGCTTCTTGAGATAGAATTGCAATGTATTTTCCTCTTAGAATTGCCTTTGCTGCATTCCAAAGGGTTTGGTCTGTCATGTTTTTATTTTCATTCGCTTCATAAATTTTTAAATTTCTTCTTTAATTTCCTGATTGACCCATTCATTCTTTAGTAGGATGTTCTTTAACCTCCATGTGTTTGGGGGCTTTCCAAATTTTCCTTGTGGTTGATTTCAAGTTTCCTAGTGTTGTGATCTGAAAATATGCATAGTATGATCTCAATCCTTTTTCATTTGTTGAGGGATGTTTGTGACCCAGTATGTGATCTATTTTGGGGAATGTTCCATGTGCACTCAAGAAGAATGTGTATTCTGCTGCTTTTGGATGAAAAGTTCTGACTATATCTATTAAGTCCATCTGGTCCAATGTGTCATTCAGAGCTATTGTTTCCTTACTGATTTTCCAACTAGATGATCTGTCCATTGCTGTAAGTGGAGCATTAAAGTCCCCTATAATCATGGTATTACTATCTACACATTTACTTATGTTTGTGATTAGTTGATGTATATATTTGGGTACTTTCACGTTGGGGACATAAACATTTACAATTGTTAGCTCTTCTTGATGGATATCCCCCTTAATTATGATAATAATGCCCTTCATCTCTTGTTACAGTCTTTGTTTTAAAATCTAGCTTGTCTGACATAAGTATGGCTACTCTGGCTTTCTTTTGCTGTCCAGTAGCATGATAGATGGTTCTCCATCCCCTCGCTTTCAATCTGCAGGTGTCCTCAGGTCTAAAATGAGTCTCTTATAGGCAGCATGTAGATGGATCTTGTTTGTTTTGTTTTGTTTTATCCATTTTTGATACCCTGTGTCTTTGATTGGGGCATTTAGTCCATTTACATTCACAATGATTGATTGAAAGATATGGATTTAGTGTCTTTATGTTATCTGTAGGTTTCATGCTTGTGGTGATGTCTCTGGTCCTTTGTAGTCTTGCTGCTTTCCACTCACAGAGTACCCCTTAGGATCTCTTACAGGGCTGGTTTACAGACTCCTTTAGTTTTTGTTTATCTGGAAAAGCTTTTATGTTTCCTTCTATTCTGAATGACAGCCTTGCTGAATAAAGGATTCATGGCTGCATATTTTTCCTATTCAGAGTATTGAATATTTTCTGCCACTCCCTTCCGGCCTGCCAAGTTTCAGTGGACAGGTCTCCTACTACCCTTATGTGTCTACCCTTGTAGGTTAAGGCCCATTTGTCCCTAGCTGCTTTCAGAATTCTCTCTTTATCTTTGTATTTTATCAGTTTCACTATGATATGTCATGGTGTTGACCTGTTTTTATTGATTTTGAAGGGAGTTCTCTGTGCTTTTTGGACTTGGATGCCTGTTTCCTTCCCCAGATTATGGAAGTTCTCAGCTATAATTTGTTCAAATAAACCTTCTGCCCTTTTCTTTCTTCTTCTTCTGGAACTCCTCTATGATATGGGAATTATTTCGTTTCATTGAATCACTTAGGTAGGTCTCTAATTCTCCCCTCATGGTCTAATAATTTCCTTTCCCTCTTTTTTTCAGCTTCAGCTTTCCATAATTTTATCTTCTGTTTCACCTATTCTCTCCTCTGCTTCTTCCATCCTTGCTGTCATTGCATGTAGCTTATTTTGCATCTTATTTACAGCGTTTCTTAATTCATCATGACTAATTTCTTAGGTCTTTGAGCTCTGCAGCAATAGATTCTCTGCTGTCTTCTATGCTTTTTTCAAGGAACATGACAGTGTTCTGATGAAATTTATTAAACAGATTGGGGGAGGGACAGATTTGGCCTACAGGCTTTATCTCCTGACCTTGGTTTTTGTACAGCCTTCTCAAGACTGATTGTTATATTTTTAAATGGTTGAAAAAAATCAAAAGATTCCTTGACACATTAAAATTATATGAAATTCAAATTTCATAGTCCATTACTAAAGTTTTATTGGAAAAGAGCCACCACACTTATTTATAAATTGTTTCTGGCTGTTTTTTTGCTACAACAGCATGGTTGAGTAGTTGCAATAGACACATTATGGCCTGTAAAGCCTGAAACTTTTACTCTCTGGTCCTTGACAGAAAAGGTTTGCCAAATCCTGATCTAGATCTAGATGACCAAATGTTAGAGTTGCTCAAGGCCTGCTCCTTGTCCCTTCTTTTTCTCACTCTGTACTCTCTCCCTAGGGATGGTTTCACATACCCACTGACCCATGAATAGTGGCTCACAAATTTACAATTCCAGTTCAGACCCCTCCTGTGTACTCTAGACCAGGGTATCCATGGCCTACCTGAATCTCTACTGGGAGGTCTGAAAGGTACCTCCATAGTATACATATCCAAGTGAATTAATGAGCTTCAGATTTGAGTTTCTTCCATTGTCCTGTATCTTGGAGAATAGCTCCATCATGCATGTAGCTTACTCAAGCCAAAAATCTAGCTGTCATCCTTGATATTTCTCTCTCCTCTACATCCCTCCTCACCATGCATATCTAATCTGTTACCAAGTCTTGTCATATTTAGGTCCTCATATTTCTGAAAATCCACATATTAGGTTCCCAGGGACTAAGATCTTTCTAGCTTGTATCTGACCCCTATTTGCATGTCCGCCTTATTTTCTCTCTGCTGTTAATCACACTGGCCTTCTTTATATCCCTCCAACAGACTTTCCTTCTTGCTGTGAGGCCTTTCACACATTGTGCTCTGCGTGGAGCATTTCCTCTCTGCATTAGGTAGAGCATGTACCATGAGCTGCTGCCACAAACTAAATTCTCAATGACTTCACACAGTAAAAGTCTATTTCTTGCTTTCATAAAATCCATTGTAGGTATTCCAGATGGGCTGGTGGCCTCTCACATGATCTTTCAGAGACCCAGGTACCTTCTGGCTGTGGCTCTGTCATCCCATATGGCCTTAAGAGGATTTTATTGGCTCCTCTGCATCTCGTGGATGGATGGCTGAGCAGAGGAGGGGAATGAGAAATATAGAGGATCACATAGGTTTCAAATGGGCTATGCCCAGAAATTATCCCTTCCACCCAGGTTGCATCAGCTAGAATGGAGTCCTATGACCACATCTAGCTGCCTGGGAGGCTAGAAGACAGTCTAGCTGTGTGTCCAGAAAGTAGAGGAGACGGTTTTGGTTAATACAGAGGATTCTGTGCCCCACCGCACTCACAAATTTCCCCCTCCCCATACTTTGGATCTCAGGGAAGCCTTCCCTATCTCCCTGATTAGACCAGATCACCCAAGGACTTCACACACCCTCCCTTGTGGCACTAATCACAGCTGCAGAACTATCCTCCTTCATGTTACTACTTTTTGAATGTGTGTTTCCCACCAGGCAATGCTCCCTGAGGACAGGAGTTCTAGCCATCTTGCTCATTTCCAACCCAGTGCTTGGCACATGGAGGCGTTCAGTAATATTTATTGATTAGATGAACACAAATGAAAGAGAACGAATAAGTTAATTGTTCAGTGGGCATCTAGTGCTATCCAGTGGAGTTCCAGAGGAAGCCAAACTGAAGGGCCCTCTCTCTCGCAGCCCATAGGCCTTATTGTTTTCCTTAGGTCCTGAGTCTGACCTAAGATGCCCAGGCATCTGAAAGGCTACCGGCCCACTCTGGGCTTCTCTGATACTGTTCTGTTGTTAATAGACACCCTCCCTAAGGATATTCCAGCCACTCTGCTCAACAAAGATTGGGTATTTTTTGCCCTTCAGAGCCTGGCCTCGTGGAGATAGAGCAGCCTCTGGGCCACAGACAGCCATGAGGTCTTCCTTACTGGCTCTGCTTATCCTTTAGATGAATGGGTCCCCCGACTGCCTACCCCCTGTCCCTCCCCAGATCAGTGCCCAGGACAGGCCTTAATGAAGGACACTATCAGAAATGCTTTCGACAGATTGAGGTGTGTAGAGGTTGCACTGAGGAAGGTGAAGTGTCAGACAGATTGTATACTGAAGTCAGAGTCAATGCCCTGCCAAGCTTCCAGAGTCCTGTGAGACAAGTGTTACATGTGTTTGTTCCTGTTTTGTCACCAACATCTTCATTACTTGGTCTGGGCTACATTTCCAATGTGGAGAAGGGAAAATAGTTCTTAACTTTCAAACAAGAAACTGTGATGTGGAATTTCGGACAGGAGGGGCAGGGTCCTCTGGATGTGAACAGGTGGCGTTGCAGGGACAGACGCTGCCCAGCACTGAGTCTGAGCACAGCAGCATCACTAACCTGGCTCCACCTCGGCCCTAGCAAGCATGCAGCCCTACAGTGTCAGTGTGGGGCCCGGCAGCACCTGGGCAGAGGTAGGGCAACGTTGACCTGAGCTTTTCCCCGCATTCCTTTCAGATTGCGAAGGAAGAGGCCATCCTGCCAGTAGCTCTCTTCCCGTCTCTCTGCGAGCTCATCTTTCATAACAACCCTCTGGTGGCCCATACACGAGGTATGGGGCCCGCAAGGCCATACCCCTGTCCCGGTGCCCAGGGGCAGTGTGGGCACCCTTAGCCCCACCTCATTGATGCCCAGCCCTGGGCTCTTTGAGGATAGAGAGAACCACAGATATTGCCGAACACCTGCTCTGTACCACCTTACCTGACAGCAGCCCTGTGAGGCAGGCATCACTGTCCCCGTGCACAGTGACAGAAGCTGAGGACCTAGGAGGTTATGATCTAATCAAAGTCCCACAGCAAGAAAAGAGGCAGAGCTGGGAATGGAATACAGAATTGTCTAGATCCTGCATAAGATCTTTAAGTGACATCCTGCTTTGTAGAGCAGGTCTGCTGTGACCTCATTTCCTACTTCCCAGTTGGGGAGGGGTACAGGGCCCTCCCCACCCAGAGCATCCTGGGTACAGTGGGTGCTGCATTAGCAGCTGCATCTTATTGGCACTTTAGAATCCTGGGTTCTGGAGTGACACCAGCAGAGTTCTCATCCTTGCTTTGCACCATACTTGTTATTTGGGCAAATTTCTTAACCTGTCTGTGCCTCAGTTTCCTCACGTATTGAATGGGAATAATATAGGTACCTACCTCCTGTGGTTGGTCCTAAAATGAAGTAAGTTAATACATGTCCAGCAGTTTGAACAGTGCTGGATACATAATAAGCCCCGAGTAAATTTCCGCTAATAGTAATCTCACTTCCCCATCATGGCTCCAGGGGTTCCTCCACTGCTGAAAAGCTTCCTCCAGGAGCACCTGGGAATCCACTTGATTCGAAGGAAGATAGTAAAGGCTAAGCATCATATTTTGATGCCTCAGAAGGACTCGTGGAAGGTAAGCTTCCAGGGCAGGACTGCCAAGCCCAGAGAAAGTGGAGCCTATTTTAATGCATGCAAATTGACCTGGGGAGGAAGAACCCTTTTCCAGTCGTGGATTCCTTCACTTAGGTCTGTAGCAGTGGCATTGTCTTCTCCTTTCCGTGTCTGTTACATACCGACACGTCTAGACGGGACAAAACAGTCAGTCACAGGGACCCAGGCGTCAGCGTAGGGAGAAGCTGTGAACATCATGGAGTCCTACCACACTGCTTTTACAGAGAAACTGAGGCCCTGAGAAGGAGCTGTGGAGAAGTGGGGGAGAAATCAGTCTGAAGACCCAGGGATGAGCCTGGCTTCGTCACTTTCCACAGCCACCTGGACTTGGGAAAGAGCTTCACTCTCTGAGCTTTAGCTTCTCAACTCCAAGCCTCTCTGAGTAGCTGAGAGGACTGGATGAAGCAACAGATACAAAAATATGTTATAGGGGTGCCTGGCTGGCTCAGTCGGTAAAGCATGCAACTCTTGATCTTGGGGTTGTGATTTTGAGCCCCAAGTTGCATGTAGAGATTGCTTAAAAATAAAATCTTTTTAAAAAATGTTATAAACCCCCAAGCCCTTATCCGTGCAAGTAATGGCCACCTGTAGGAGTCATGGATGGCTGCGCCAAACCTAGAATACACATCTTGTGCCTCTGCCTCAGGAAGCATTTCCTTATGTTGAGAGCAGTCTGCTCCCCTAGCCAGTGGTCTTAGACTTGCCTTCTGGGATGCCATAAAGTCAGTCATATCCATTCCTCACCTGAAGGATTACAGAAATTTCTGTGAAATGCTTCCCCTCCTGAACTTTAGCCTTCCTGTAGCTCTAAAAGCTGGATTGGGCATTGCTGGTCCCCAAAGTTAAATACAGTTATTCCCTTTCCACCCCCTCTGCAGCCTGTCTCTGTCCAGCCAAGCTCTATTCTGGAGCCCTAGACCAGAGCCAAATTAAAAGCCAGAAATAGACATAAATTCAAAAGGTTTCCATCATATTCCTCTTGTTTGTTGCCTCCTCTAAGGATCAGACTACCTTGTTCCCATCAGCCAGTAGAGTGAGCCAGATGCTAAGTATATAATCCTCTCCCCCAAAGGTGACGGGCTTTTGCTAATTAAGGAAGCTGAGAATTTCAATAGGAAAGAAGTTATTCCCTTAGTTCTGAACCCTCAGAGACTTGCCTTATGAAACTTCATTTAAGGTATGGGGACTAGCATCCTGAAAGGGGCCTGGTGCTTCTGCCTACTAGAAAGTGCAGGACCATCTCCCACAGGCTTTCCTAGGAGTCCCTGAGGAAAGTCAAGTGCACTGTGTTAAACCTTGACCAGAAGAATGAGGCTATTGGGAGCCAGAGTGATATGATCAGGGTTACAGAATGAGGCCCAGAGCCCAGGATGGAAATTAGGTAGTCCAGGCTCAGCCACCAAATAATTCTGTGACCTTGGATAAGGCATTTTACCTCTCTTCCCTGAGCCCCAGTTTCCTCTTTTATAAAATAAAGATAATTATTTACTGGGTAGTTTGAGGTGTAAATAAAGCAACATCCATCACGTATAGGGCACATTGTAGATGCTCAGTTAGTGTGATTTTGCTCCCTCCCTCCCCCTAGGAGCCTCACCCAGTCCTCTGATCACTGTACCAAATGACCTTAGTTGGACTGGTGAGGTCCAGGAGGGAGAGACTCTGATTAGGAAGCAAAACAATCCAGCCTTTCTCCCATGACAGGTGAAAACCCAAGTTCCAAAGGTGCCAAAGCAGTCTCTGGTTCTCCATCACCTGTGTGTGCCCACAACCAAGTCTCCCTCAAAGGAGATGCCAGAGTCTGAGGCAGAGCCGACTAAAGAGCTATCCACCACCAGAAGCAGTCCTCTGGAGCCAGAGATGCCCATCGAGGGCCTGGAGGGCCCTTCCTTGTCCCACCAGCCCTTCGTGTCGCTGCCTCCCATCTGCTCTGACTCTACTGTGCATAGTGAAGAGACCATGTCCCACCAGAGCAACAGACCTGGCCACCTCAGCCCGGTGCACCTGTCAGATGAGGACACCAAGAGCACAGAGTCCATATTCTTGACCCAGGTACCTGGATCCCCCTGCTTCATTCCTAGCTCCCCGAGCTCCTGTACCACCTTTGTGTAGCTGGGTTGCTGCAGGCAGCCGGAAGTAAGCACAGGGCAGATCTGGAAACCACAAGGAAGCACCCCTGGCAAGACCTGCAGGCTCCTCTGGGAGACCCTTTGAGCCAAGGCCTCCAGTGGGTACCCAAAGGGACAGGTCATGGTGCTGTGGCACAGATAGCATCTGGGGTCTGGCTGGGGCATGGTTCTGACTAGTTTTTCAGAAGGGCTTGCTGCTGCCTCTGCCTGTCTGCATAAGTCACGTCACTTCTGATGCTGTCTCTGAATCCTGGGCATACAGATTGCTGAGACACAGGTCCTCGAGATATCCTCAGTCTTATGGAGGTTGGATTGTAGGAACAATGCATTCAGTCAGTGCCAAGACAGGAAAACCCAAGGGCTGGGAGCCTGGACAAAAGAGGGATCCTCTACCCAGACCAGGAGGGCTCCTGAAAGAGGTTCTGATGAGCTGAGCTTTGCAGGCTGAGTAGGCAGTAACAAGGTGCAAACATGGGGAGGAAGGGCATTCTGGGCAGAGCAAACAACATGAAGCAGGCTACAGAGGAAAGAAATTAAAATGGCATGTGCAGAAACCATAAATGGTTCAGTGTCTGAGTGGCAGAAGGATGACATGTAGGAAAGGGGAAATATGAAGTGGAGGCATTGGCAGGGCCTCCTTGAACTTTATTATCGTACCATTGCCTTTCCTCAACTCCCTACCTCCAGTCTTTCCCCTCCAATCTGCCAGATCTTTCCAAGATGTGCATCCATACATTTATGTCTGACTCTCTCCATCCATCTCTTATTCTACAGATGACTTACAATGACATACAAATTTATACAGTTTTATAAAAGTATCAACTATATCATAACTTTTAGAACAAAGCAGAGTATAAATAAATATTTTAAAATGAACTTGAGAAAGTCGAATGAAAGGAAAATACGGACAGGAAAGAAAATTCAAGTCCCAGGGTAGTTCTGTCACTGTAATCTGCTCATTATGCACAGCTGCTCTCGTAACAGTGGTATATTGCAAAATGCAATTCTGAGCTTCCTAGGAGCCAAAGTAGGACAATCAACTGTGAGTCACCATGACTGAAAAGGCTTTATTTTCCCCCTTGTCAAATTGCCCAGGCTGTGACCTGTGTTGAATAGTGCAGTGTTGAATAGAAGTGGCAAGAGCAGACATGTCTTATTCCTGATCTTAAATGGGGAACCTTTCCATTTTTCACCATTAATTCTGATGTTAGTTGTAGGTTTTTCATTAATGTCCTTTATCATTGAGGAAATTTCTTTCTATTCCTAGTTTGTTGAGTGTGGTTTTTTGTTTTTTTGTTGTTTTTTTGTGTCACAAAGGGGTGTTAAGACTTTACCAAATGCTTTTGCTGTGTCTATTGAAATGATCGTGTGGGTTTTGTCCTTTATCGATTGAAATGATGAATCACATTAATTGATTTCCAGTTGTCTAACCCTTGTAAACCAGGGGTAAAAAACTTTACTTGATCATGGCATATAATCCTTTTTTATATTATATTATTTATATTTTTATCCTTATTTATATTATTTTTGGGGTGCTAGTATTTTTTGAGGATTTTGTGTTATATTCATAGGCATGTTGGTCTGTACTGTCCTTTTGTCATGTCTTTCCTTAGTTTTGGTTACGGTGTAATATTGACCTCAGACAATGAGGTCAGATTGGAGGGGAAAGACTGGAGGTAGGGAGTTGAGGAAAGGCAATGGTACGATAATAAAGTTCAAGGAGGCCCTGCCAATGCCTCCACTTCATATTTCCCCTTTCCTACATGTCATCCTTCTGCCACTCAGATACTGAACCATTTATGGTTTCTGCACATGCCATTTTAATTTCTTTCCTCTGTAGCCTGCTTCATGTTGTTTGCTCTGCCCAGAATGCCCTTCCTGCCCATGTTTGCACCTTTCTCCTAATTTTTGGAAGAGTTTGTGAAGGATTGGTGTTAATTCTTTAAATGTTTGATACAGGGGCGCCTGGGTGGCTCAGTCAGTGGAGCGTTCAGTTCTTGATTTTGGCTCAGGTCACGATCCCAGGGTCATAAGATCGAGCCCCACGTCAGACTCCGAGCTGAGATTCTCTCTCTCTCCCTCTATCCCTCCCTCGCTTGTGTGCGTGCTTTCTCTCTCAGTCTCTCAAATTAAAAAAAAAAAAAAAAAGTTTGGTAGAATTCACTAGTGAAGCCATCTGGCCCTTGGCTTTTCTTTGTGAGAATTATTTCAATTACTAATTCAGTCTCTACTTGTTACAGGTCTGTTCAGATTTTCTATATCTTTTTAGCCACAAGCTTTAATGAAGGGTATAAACTACATCCTGATGCGAAATTCAGGTTTCACTAATATGTTTCTTATAAAACCATTAGGGTAGGCTAAAAACAGGAGTTCAGGCAATGTTCCCTCACCCCATTCAAACTCCTTTGTGGCTTGCCATAGTGAGGATAAAGAAAGTACAAATAAAAACAAGGGGCGCCTGTGTGGCCCAGTCAGTTAAGCGTCCAACTTCGCCTCAGGTCATGATCTCACAGTTTGTGGGTTTGAGCCTTGCATTGGGCTCTCTGCTGTCAGCATGGAACCCACTTTGGATTCTCTGTCCCCTCTCTCAAAATAAATAAACTTTTTTTATAAATACAAAAAACAAACCCCCTCAGGTTGGCTTTTAAAAATCCTTCCTGATCTGAGGCCTGCTTCTCCAGTTGCCCATCTCTTCACAGTAACTCCAACAATACCAATTTGGAACTCCCCCAAATACACCTTGCAGGATCTTATCTGTGGGACTCGGACCCCACTATTCCTTGCCTATAGCAGTCCTCTCTCTTCATCACCTGTAGCCCACCCCACTCCCTGCCCTGCCTGGGGATGGCTCTCCTGCTTCTTCAAGACTTAGTGCAGGTTAAGGCATCTCTTCCTCCAGGGAGCTTCCCAGCCACCCCCCAGATGGGGTTAGGGCTTTCTGTGGGCTCACCCAGACCCTTCGTGTTCCCTTCTCCTACAACACTTATCAAGGTGCATGATGATTGGCTGCTTTGGTATCTGCCTCTTCTCGTCCCAGTCTTGGTTCCTGCCCTTAACAGGGCCCAGCATGGGGATCCACACAGAGCTGATGCTTGCATGTGTTAATGGAATGAATGAGTATGTTTTTCTTTTGGGCACAGGTAAGTGGGTTGCCTTCCTCCATCCGCCAGAAGGATGATTCAGCCGTGAAGGAGGAAGAGCAAAGACCACCCCGCACAGCTCCCAGAGAGGTAAAGAGGGCTTGGAGGAAGCTCCCAACTGCCTCCCTCCCCAGCAAGTACCGTGGCTATGAGGAGTTGCTGACAGCCAAGCCTGATCCAGCCTTTATTGAGCCAAAGGGTATGTGAGGAGAATGGCTCCAGGGCAAGGGGCCCTCTTCGCAGCCCTGAGCAAGTCAGGGCAAGGCTAATGCCTCATTTCTAGACCTGGATGCTGTCCTCTGTCTCAATGTCTATCAAATGGCCCCTGCGGGTGTCCTGGTTTGGAGCCTTAAATATCAAGACCCCTGGCCTGGGCCGCCTTTGAATTTTGAGGATCCACAGCTGTTCCGAGATTCTAGTCAGTCCAGGCCCAGCTGCTCTGGTTGAAGTGCTACAGGAAGGGTTTGATGAACAGACACCCAGACTGGCCAGATTCCTGAGTTCCTTCCCAGCCAAGTTCAAACTGAACATCCAAAATCCTATGTGACTTGAGGCAAGGCAAGGCCCCCTATTTCAGACTGATGTGTTAGCAGTATTTGTGCTCTCTGAGGAACTAGCACTCGGCTGTGCTCTCTTGGGTGCCAGTCCCTGTGGCGTAACCTGCTGCGTAAAGAGGTCACATTGGGGTCATTCCTTCTCTCCATTCCAGTGCTACTTTTCCATTAGGATCTGTGCACACAGGGGATAGTTATTCAGGGGGATGGATGGAGGAGGTCTGGGCACTGCAGCAGATCAGGGAGAGATGGAATAGTGTGTTCTTGGGGCCTCTCCAATCCTTCAACCCCATTCCACTGGGGAATGAGGAAGTTGGAGTTCAGTAGGTGGAGGTGGGGTACCATGACACAGCCGTGACTTTTTGCCTTAGGAATCCAGAAGAACACACAGGCCCTGCAGTACATGCTGAAGCACCCACCGCTCTGCCGCTCCTCCAAGCCCAGGCTCGACACTCTTCAGAAACACTACATTCCCAAGGAGAAACGAGTAAATGCGTAAACACCACCTTGTTGATATGCCAGTGGCTTCTCAGGACCCCCCACGTAGAGACGTGGCTGTCACCTCAGGACCTTCTGAGAGCTGTGCTTTCCCAGTGCCCCCAAGTGCCCTCCCACTTGTTGCTACATGTGTGTGAAGGGGTGAGGTCAGGAGAAGCAGAGCACCGGACTGGGGTGACAGATTCCTCTTACCTTGTGTTAGGCCCAGAGGATACCCATTCCACCCCCACGGAAGACTCGAGCCCAGCTGCTGGATGACCTCCTCATTCGCATACGGGATCCCCGGAATATTACAGAGGCTCCACTAGGTACAGCTGTGCCCACCCAGTCCCCATCCACAGTGGCCAGAAGTTTACTCATCTGCTGGTAGGAGGCAGCCGGCATGGACATGTCAGAGCAAGAAGGGCCCCTTAGCATCTGCCCTGGCCCTTCCCCCACGTGCAGATGGAGAAGCTGGGGCCTGGAGTGAGGCAGGGAGTTGACCTGGAGTCACACAGCATGTTATAGACCAGAACTTAGGCTTGAGGTATAATCCATAGGGGACATCACTGGCTGCCTGTACCCCAAGCTGGGGAGGCCATTTTCAGTCCCCATAGCATCCTCCTTTCACACTGTCCTATTCTCTGGGGCGGGGTTGGGGGGCTCTGGACGCAGTCCCCACTGCTTCGGGCTAGGTGGGACCCAGAGCGACTTTGGTGTCCCTCAGACTTCTCTCCCTGCAGGAGCTGTCCTGCGCCAGCGGACTGAGCAGAGGCTGGTGAACCAGAAGCAATACCTGGAGGCCAAGCGGCTGCTGAAGGAGTTTCAGGCACGCTACCGGCAGCTGGTGCGCTGCTCACTCCGGACGGTGTTCAGGGCCACAGCACCGCCCCCGGGCCACCCAGCACTCAGCGAGGGCCAGCCTAGATTTGGCCACTTCCTCAAGTTAATGGATGAGTTCTGCCAGGGTCCCACGGCCAGTGACTCAAAAGGCTAAGGGCTGCGCACAGGGCCATGCGCGCTGCCCAGCCTGTGCCCCACACCCTCCCTGAGGGCTCTGCGCCCTGGACCGCAACTTGGGGCTGGGTGCACCAGGTGCAGGCCTCAGACCTTGGCTTGGCCTCGCTCACCCGCCACAAAGTGGGGAACTGGTCAGGACCTCCCCTCCCCGGGCCGGAAGGACCTGGCGCCTGGCCCAGCAGCAATAAAGAGATAGGTGCATAGAGCAAGGTAGTCCGTGTGCTTTCTTGTAGATCGCCGGGCTGCCGTGCTGGAGGAGCACCCGGCTGACGCACACATCCTTTAGGAAACCTGCCTGAGTCACGTACGTCCAACAGAGCTGCAATCGGCACTGGGCTGAAAAACAAGGGGGTTGATGGAACAGAGAAGCAGCACAGACTCAGAGAAGTTAACTAACCCATCCACAGCCAAGAAAGTACGTGCGTTGCTGGGGTAGGGGGCAAAACTGAGGCCTCCAGGCCCCAGAAGAGGTGGTGTTGTGTTTTGTTTTTTATGGGGCAGCTTTTTCAATTTTGAGGGCAAATGGAGAGGAGGAGGGGGAAGAGGGTTGGAATTCCCTTATCAGATGGCCATGGCCACAAAGTTGGGACAGGGTGAGGGGAGGACTTACGTGGAGTTTCCTAAGGTCTTCTCATCCAGGACACAAGCTGAAGTCCCATATGAAAACACTGTGGCTCTAAAATAGATCCTGGGGCTGGGCAAAGTCAGCCTGGGCTCACAGAAAGGAAACTGGTTCTGGCCACAGCAGCCTGTGGGGCTGCCGCATTCTTCTGAGTGCCCAGTAGTCACCATCTGCTCCACAGGTGGATCTAGCGAAGGCCACTGGCGCTGAACTCCAGACATGTGCATTTGGGAATGGACACTGAGTGTGACCTAGTCTCCTGGGCAACTTTGCTGCTAAGGCTACTCTCCTGAGGAAACCTACAATTCAGACCTGGGGAGCAGGCGTGCAGTTCCCAGGGCCCAGGAATTGGTGGCACAAGGATTGAGGCTCCTAAACAAGGCACAAACTCCTAGAACTTCAGTTGCAGGTAAGGTGATTACTGAGATCTAATCTTGTCTTGCAGCCACAGGTCTGACAGAAGCTTGGCAGAGTATTTGCTGTATTGTGACTGTGAGACTGTTAGGACACAGAAATAGCTTTACTATCATACTTGGCCACACAGTCTCACACGTGGCCAGTTACATACTTAAACCTAGCTGTGGTCATACCAGATGCACATGTCCCATGTTCACAGAAGTCACGTACAGTCACGTACACATATCTAGTTACAGAGGCCGTTACATCACACTTGACACAGGCACCTGGACAGATAAACGTAATACAGGGCCACCCACGGTGGCACTCACATGCAAGGTGTGTTGCTGACTCGCCACCTTGGGTCTCCCAGGGCCCAAACCCCCCTTCTCCTAATGTTAGGAAGGAGGTTCCACCCCAACATTTATAGTGTAAGCCTTGCTAGGATCCAGTTCTGGAGAAATGGATTGCACCTTTCAGCCAGAAACACTATCAAACCATAGGCCCCCAGGCTTGAAAGGCTCCTAGGAACATCCTGTCCCAGCCTCAAGACAGGAAGCCTCTTGCGGTCCCCCTAACAGATCATTCAGCTCCTTCCTGCATCCCTAGTGACGGGGGACTTAACTCCCTCCAAAGGCTGTCCCTTCCTTTGTTGGAAAAGCTATCGGACAGTTCTAACTACTGGGCTAAGCTGTGTGCCTAAGTCCCCCGGGACTCTCTGCTCTGATTTTTGGCCAGGCATGTATCTGCTCTCTCTGCCTAGCCAGGCCAGAGCCCTTTACCAATGTGAGAACATCCTGAAGAGGCTTCACCTATCCAGGTCAAACGCTCTTGAACTTTGTTTTTCCATGTAGGATACCATCTGAATAAATCAGTTGCCTCTCCTAGAACCTCTTTTAGGTATGAGAGGCAGCGTATCACACTGTCTACTCACTCAGCCTCCCAGGCAGGTGAATCGCTGCATCTCTGGAAGCCATACAATTATCTACCAGTTGTGTCCAAGTGAGCAAATTTCAGTTGCTTGGTTTCCTGAGTTTTGTCCTCTTTTGAAGAGACGTGAACTAGTTGTCTCAATGAGTAAATCCTCTGACTAGAATTGTCAAATGAACAGGAATTCGTAACTAATCAAAGAAGCCTTCTGGGTAGCATCCACCCTCCCTGTTGCCAGCACACTCTCCCCAGCACATCTGATCTGCCACTAGATGGTTCAACCCCCTGGGCTGCTTTCACCCAGAGCCCCCTTCCTTTGCCATAAGCAGATGGGAAGCTGGCTGCCACACTCTTCTGAGCCTTCTCCAAACTTCTAACAAGAGCAAACCAGAAGGAATAATTTCTCACACCACTGGTTCTCCAAAACTAGCTAGGCCCATCCTGTTTTCCTCATCACTTATCCAAGAAGCCAGTAACTACCTGGAGCTGGATGTGGCCACAGGAAAGAGGATTTAGATACAGACTGTGTCTCACAACCCTTGCTACTGTAGGATACCTCCCAGCCCTATGGTGGGTGCAGAGGGAAGACTGGTCTCTCTAGCCCTGGCAGGCCCAGTCCAGAAGATCCAATCCAGAAAGCAGCTGGAACCCTAGGGTTAGCCAAGACCAGTGGTGGAGGATGGCACTACCCTGAGTTGACTGAGTCAGGGCAACAGGAAAAGCATTCAACCAGTGGCCTTGGAGGAAGATAACCCAGCTTCCAGGCTATGTTAGGGCCAGAGTTTCCTTTCTAGAAATGAGGTCACCCCCTTCACCACACTAGAGGCTATCAGGGAATCCATGAGTGTGATATGTAGTACATTTCCTATTACTTTAAGGACCAAGGGGCAATCAAATTCTGTTCTTCCACCTCCAAGCAGCTGCCTTGTTTCTTGTAAATCATTTTTAAAGACACTCTTTTGGAAGAGTCTGGGCCAGATTTCAAAGGTCCCTTAAGTGCTGGCTTACCATGTATGGCATGTCTTACATTGGTCCTTCAAGTTGGCTTTACAAGTTTAGATGGAACAGGGATACATTTGTTCTGTGTTTGATGAGAAACTGGCACCAGGGGGATTTTTATGAATTCCTGCTTCCAAAGCTGATTTTAAAATCAGATGTTTGGGGTACTGCCCCAGTATGCAAGGACAGTGTCATCCTGTGCATCTGTTCTTCAGAGTCTTGTGCCTTCATTAGGAGTAAGAATGGTTGAATAGGTCAGTGACAGTTGTAAATCGGAAATAACTCAGATGCAGCACGCCATGGAAACCCCATCTCACCTCCTAATTCCTCCCGTCATTCTGAATGCCAAAGCAAGACATTCCAATGTGGGGCATCTCCAAGAACAAAGATAGCACCAAAAGTCAAACACACATAGTCTATTAACACAGATCTGTCTGAGATTACGCTTTAGAGGTTAGAACTTTAGAAACAGAATATTCACTTTCATGAATTTGCTTTACTGTATTCTCAACTTGGGCCTCTCCTCAAGCAGGCAAACATACACTAAAGAATGCACCCTGGTACTGTTTAAATAAACAACATATCACCCCATTTGATTCTGTGCCATTTCTTTGTGGGCAGAAGCATCCCTGACAGGGGCATGCCCTGTTCTGAGTCTTTGTCAAAATGGTCTTTATGATTAGTTGGAGAGGAGGCAGCCCACAGTGGTGGTCCACAAGGATCCAGGCCCCTTCTCCAATTCCAATATAGACAGCCGGTGGAAAACCAATATGCATCCCATTTTCTGTTTCTAGGTGGGAAGGGGAAAGGCCTGAAGGACAACGGTGTTTGTACAAATTGAGAGTAAACAGCACGTCAGGAGAAACAATAACAAAACCAGTAGATGGCATTTAAGAATAATCCTTTTTTTCCCCTCACATAGTTATCCATTCTCTCCTAAGGAATTGAAGTGTTCTGCTGCAGGCTAAGGGCCAGACCCACTGACAGAGGGCCCCTGCTCCCACTGATGGCACAGCTTGGGGGTGGGGCAGGGCCAACAAGGGAGACTGACTGCTGCCTTCCAGAGCCAGGGCCCAAAAGCTTCTGTTGAGCTCTAATAACTTGATCTTTAAGGAGTGCATTGCCTGTTTTTACCTCTTATTAAATGAGAGGGAAGGAAGATGAATAAGCCTGGCCCCAGCTCAGCGTTGTCCAACCAGCTGCTTTAAGACACCAGAAAAAGTAGAGAGGGAGCCTGCCACACTTATTAACAAGGCATTAAGGAAGCATTTACTCACAAAGTGTGTAAATATTTTTCTTAGGAAGAATAAAAATATAATACATATAACAATGTGCACATTCAGTCTTGGCACTTTTTCTTCATCCAATTTAACTGATCTCTAAACTGGTTGTGACCTCTGCTTATGTCTCTTTTTTCTGTAGAACTATCTTCAGAAAGCTGTAGTGGGTAACAATCACATGTAAAGATGCATTTTCTGTATCATCTTTGGAGCAAAATCTATTCAGCAGCAGCAGCTTTCCCTAGAATCTCCCTGACCCAAAAAAACATACCTGCTTTGTCACTAACTCACAAGAATTTATAAGCAACTGTGTTCACTTCTGAAAATCAGACCAAAGACCACTCTCTTGGTTGATGGGGAAAAGGCTGGCTGAGAAAGAGCCCCTAAGGAGTTCTTGATTTTTCAAAGAAAAATTAAAGGCTGGCTGGGTTTTAACCCTTGGTGGTTAAAATGATGACTATTCCAATCAAAATATATCACATCCCAAGTTTCCATATTCACATTAGTCACATTATGGGGTTTCCCCTATTTTGGTGTGTGTTCAGGGGACATAGCCATATTTTAATTCTAACTAAAAAAGTTTGGAAGAAAAAAGCTATTAAGACAAAAAGCTTCCTATATCATTTGGGTGTCCTCCTCATTAGCAAATTGTGTGTGTGTAACTTAAAAAGACTATTTAGATCCTAGGAAACTACAGTGTAAAATAGAGTAGAGGGCACTGGACCTCAAGGTCCTTATTTCACAGAAAAAAAAAGGAGGGGGGGAAGCAGGTGGGTGAGTTTGATCTGAATAATTTCCATGCCCTTTCCAGCTATAGCATTTTATGATTATAATCCAGCCTTCAATTTTTCTTTCCTTCCTCTCCTGTTGGCTTTCCATCTTGATGAAAAGCCAGGCAGGAAAAAGGAAAGGAAAGGAATTCAAAGTTGCTGCCAGCTCTGGTGAGAGGTCTGGTTGGGAGAGAGGTTAGGTGGTCAGTAAGGTGGGATGTGGACCTCCTTTGACCATGTCAGTGATCCACACCCTGCCTCATTTCCTGGGGCTTATGTAAAAAGCAGCTCCTGAAGAGAAATTATTGTTCTGTATCACTGGAGGAGAAAATCCATTCTCCTCTGATAAAATTACTTAGGAAATGGAAAGCAGTGTTGCAATCAAATTCAGAAATACCGATGGTGGGGGGTCTCAAATGCTCAAGTCAGCCTGCCAGGTGCTGGACAGTATCGCAGATGGCCCCATCCAAGATCACCACTATGAAGAAGTGGCCTTTCACATGACCATACAAATACATTCCATTAGAGACTGAGCTTCTCAAGAGCTGGGACTGTCCTTTCCATCCTTGTATCTCCGTGACCCAGCACAGGGTTGGCACAAGTTCGAACGAAGCTCAGGAATGTCTGAATGGAACAGAAAGGATGAACAGCACAGCCTTCGGTCATCAGCATCACCAGGCAAGCACAGTGGCAGCCTCCCGTCTTAGTCTGTCACTTTGTAATCAGACAGCAATTAAGCAGCTTGAATTCTTAAGGGCATTTTTTTTTCTTTTAGGGAAAATGAGGAAAAAAAAAAATAGAAGGCATTCATCACCAGTTCTTCCTCCAGACAGAAATCTAAAAATTAAAAAAAAATAAATGAAGCCACTTACAAACGGTTTTCCTGGAAAGCTTCAGCCAAGGTGAATTAACCTTTTTAAAAGAGACAATTCTATGAAAGGGGCCAAGGGCTGGATGCTCAATTGCCTGATCTGACACCAACCCAACAGGCCCAGATGACTTCCAGCAGATACAATCAACGGGTCATGAGCATGTTCCCACAGTGTCCCTCCCGCTCTATGGAAAAGGGCTGAGGGCCCCCTTCCCAGGGCACCGCATTTCTTGGATTTCCCTTCAGAATGACCTCGATCCTTCAACCTCTCAGAACTTCCCCTTTAATAAAAAACACAGAATGCATATACACAAGGAACAGAGTTAGTAGGGCATGGGAAATTTGTAGGGTGAATCAGATTTCAATGATTCATGAGAAATGTTTGTTTTGTGAAATAGTATTCCTCTCATTCTAGCTCAAAAACCCTCCCCAATCACTCTATTTTCCTTTCTTGTCCTCCTCTGTCTCCTGCCAACTCCATTCACGCTGACAACTCCATTTGTGACAAACTTCACAAGTAAGCAACAGGACACAGAATTCTTTCAGAAGGAAAAAGTGTTCAGGTTTTAGTTAAATAAGGGAAGTGTCTTAAAATACAGATAATACCTTATGGTTTCTTCCTCCTCCAAAGCCAAGCAGATCAAAGGTGAAGCCTTGTCGTTCCTTAACCTAAACTGCTTTGCCTCCACGTGAAGGGCTAATGCTCAGCTGGAAGTCTGGAAAGCAACAATTGCCGATACCATTACAGGCACAACAGGAGGTGCAAAGGGCAAAGTCGGTAAGCTGGATCCAGCATTTGGAATGCTCACTTAACAGGAAGTAGCTTTTCACTCTGCACCTGAAACTAAAATTTGTTGCTACTGCTATGCAGTTTCTTAAAATGAAAGTAGTATTTTGGGGGAAATATTTAAAATAAGTATCTTTTTCTATTAAAAATATTTATCTTTTTTCTAAAAACAAAAATCAGTTCCAACCGAAAAGTGTTTTTCAAATTGCTGGAGATATAGAAAAAGGTGGCAAGTGGAAAAATAAGTGTCTTTGCTACTACCAACGAGACAAGCCTTCCAATAATATTTACTCAGATCCAAAGGGAACTGTGTGAAGTGGCAGGAACTGATGATTTCTCTAAGGGCATTTAGTAAGTCACCCTCCTCTTCCTCCACAGACCAGCGCCAGCTCTTCTGTCTTGGGTACCAATCCTCCAGCAGCCTTTGGAGGCATATGTTGCTGGCAGGGCCTAGAACTGAAGTGGTGTGAATATAAAGTAATGAGATTGGTGAATGGTTTTTAAACGTACATCTGCACGTGTGCACGCACACAGACACACAACACAGAACACATACATTCAAGTGAGTGACACTCCCACCAAAGTAGTCACTGAGAAGCCTCCACATATCTCCATGATGACCAGAATGCTTAAGACATCTCTGGAACGTCTCTCTGGGAACTGTTTAGGAGAAGAAAATGGCTGCTTTATGGCTGCACCTCATCTGTGACTCCAAACCCTCTTGACCTACCTTCCCTTCCAGAGGCTTCAAATAACCTCTGACTAGTTTCAAACTTAAAAGTCGCCCTCCTATAACCACAAAAGATTAAAGATTTGTCCAGAGAAGAAGGGGCAAATCTCCTGGGAGGAATCAAAGGAAGGTGATACAGTAAATCCCTAGTGATCAGTGAGCCACCGTTCTGGATCTTGGCTTCTGCCTCAGTAAAGAGGAGGAGGTTGGAATAGATGACCGTTAAGGTCCCTTCCAATTCTAACATTTTAGGAGTCTATATTTCTAAAAGTTTCTGGACTTTGAGGAGAGTTCCAGAAATGTTTTTGCCAATGGCAGCATCATCGGAAAAACTATGCAGTGTCTTGCTGGGGCCACTCGAGGGAGACAACACACACTGGGATATAGAAGCTAGAAAACCTCTTAAAATGCCAGTCACGTGATTTTATAATAACAGCTCTTACATGCACAGGGAACGCCAGCCCATCTGAGATTCCCTAAAATCATATCTTAATCCCTATTTTCAATGAGCCCAGACGGGCAGAAGCACCAAGCACCACCAGGGATGCAAAAGACACATGGTGTCAGCTGCTAAGGAAAATAAACCCCAAAGGTCCATGGGACTAAATTTACCAGCTGCATCCAGCTAGATACCTTGTTTCCATAGTATGGAGTTTCAGCATTGCTCTTACCTGACTTCTGGGCAATTGTTTTGGATTTTAGATCAACATTGCAGATAACCCTTGGACATGCAGAGTAGTAACGAAACACAACTGTACTTTTAACTAAGCTCAACTGTACTTTGTCTCACAGGGTGGACCCCCCCACCCCCACCCCCAGAAAACAAAAGGGTAAACTGTGGTGGGAGAGGGGGGATAACTGCATAATATTTGTACTTCCGGTCAATCTCCATGATCTGCCTAAGGATTTTGCACAATCAGTAGGCTCCCCTGTCATGGCCTTGGGTCGCAATCCACTATGGCAACTTGTCAGCATGGAAAATATATCAGATTTCTTGTAGGGAGACCCAACAGTCAGTCTGGGCTGTGCCACTTAGTAAACGAGAGACTCTGAACATGTGCCCTGCAGCTCCATCATCTAAAATGGGGCTCACACCATTTACATGTTAGCACTCCTGGGAAGAACAAATCGAACAATGACTGTGAATGTGGTCAACTATACAGCATTAATCAAACGTTATTTTTTAAACAGGGAAGGTAAATTAACTTCTGTAGAAGGGAAAACTCAACCGATTTCAGTAGGTACATTTACTTGTGGCATGGGTAAGGAGAAGGGGGATGATAATTGTTTTAGAATCTGCCAAAAAACAACGCGGATCCACTTCTGCGACAAAGATGGAAGTAATGTTTATCTGCAAGGCTGATTTAAAATAACACCCTGTTGAGAGAAGTCAGGAGGTCTGTCGGTTTAAGAAGGTATCCCCCTCTTTCCACTACCGTTTCTAACTCTGGCCACTGTGCTCCTGAATCTCATTCCAAGTGGGTGCTGCCCGATTTGACCCAGGAGCCCTCAGGGACAGGTCACTTCGGGGTGAGGAGTGCTTCTGGCCTCGGTCGCAGGGAGGCAGAGACACAGTTCCCTTGGCCATAGACTACAAAGGCCCCGGGACCTCCCAGAACCATATCAGACAGTGTTTTGCCATTGAAAGAAACCCAAAGTGAGACCACTCAGCTCTTCAGGATAAATGATCAGGCCCAAAGACCTCTTAAAAACGGGTTAACACTGTTCATTAGGTGCTACTTGGCCCCGGCCACGTTGCTGGACCGTAAGAGATACTGATCCACGGTTCCTTTTCGCCGACTCACAGTCCGCCTCTCGTTGTCAAACATGCGCTGCAGCTGCAGAGCCAGCTGCCGGTCCTCTTCCTCCTGCTGCAGTTTCTGCTCCATCTCCCGAAGAACCGGCTCTGCTGGCGCCAGGACCACCTCCCCACCGCTCTGTCGCAGTTTCTTAAGGGAGCCATTTTGTTCCAAGTGCTTGGTCTTACAGTGTCTTTTCCGCCCCCGACGCAAGGAAGGAAGTGGCTCCTCACCTCGGCTGTCTGCCAGCACACCATTAGGCAGATCAAAATGATTTGCTGTCTTCAGCTGCTTCTTTGTTTTGAGGACCCCACCCAGAACACTATTTTTGGGTAGCGCTGAATTAACTGCCGAGATTTTCATGGTTGCGCTTATACAGGTTTTGTCTAATTTGGCATCTGGGGTTGGCCCCGGCCCTTCTCTCTGCTCTCTCTCCAAAGTACCACTGGCTCCCACTCTGAGTTCTGAAGAACAGCAGGTTTCCGATGGGATCTCAGCGATCCTTTTACTATTGCCGCCCTGTTCTGCTTTTGTTTGGCTAACGGAGGGGAAATAATCAAGGTCAGTGGGGGTGGGTCCTGCACACTCAGAGAGTACTGGCCCACTGGCCAGTCTTGTATTTAAAGCCTGAGGTGGCTTCTCCTTGCCAGAATGGATAACTTCAGAGACTAGTGAGTCTTCCCCTGTTTCTGGAGCCAGGGAGGTGAGGGTGGCTTTCGAAAGGGTCTTTTTGATCTGCCGCTCCTGAAAGATCTGTTCCCACTTTTTGAGGATCCTTGGACTAGCCTCATAAGAAGTCTGCTTCTGCAGGCTTCTGTTTAGGTTGCGGGGCGTTGATTTGATGATGAGGGGACTTAGCACTCGGCCATCAGGGAGTCTCTTGGGAGGAGTACATGGTGAGCAGACAATGGGCTTGAAATGGTTGAGTTCTTCCGAGATGCTGTCATTGCTCTCAGGACTGATGGAGCGCTCTGGCTTATGCAGGGAAGCCAAAGACGAGAGGGAGCTGAAGGGTAGACGCTTCTCGACGGTTAAGTCAGGGGCTGAGAGGCAGCGGTTGTTCTGAGTGGACAAGAGGACACCCATGATGGGGTTGGAGGCTGGGGTCATAGTTGTGACCTAAAAGAGGTTAAAAAGATTATATATACATATTTTTTTTTTTTCTTCACAACTCTCTCATGAGGGTAGAAGGATAGTGGGGGAAGGGTAGGAAAAGGGATACAGGGTGATGTGAGCCTATGAAATGGGGAAAGTCCCTAACCTAGAACATACACCATTTGCAGAAATTCCTACATACTTGAAACAATTAATAAATTGAAAACCTATAGGGAAAAAACCCTCATCTAGAACTTTAAAAAGTGTTCTTCTACTGGCCCTCATTCCACCCTTCTGGCTACTAATTCAATTCAAACTCTTCATTTACATCTATTTGCACACTTCTCCAACATAATTAGTATACCCAGGACCCATTCTGCCTCTGCTCGTCTGGAATAGTTTCTGGGGCACCTGGCTGGCTCAAGAGCACGTGACTCTTGATCTCAGGTTCATGAGTTCAAGCCCCACATTGGACATGGAGCCTACTTGAATAGCATGTGCAATAGTTCCTGCTGGGGCCATGTGCAGGGAGCTACCGAACGGGAATAGAGAGCTCCAGAAGCCTGTGTCTGAGATGTACCTTAGTTTTGCTCGTTGGGGCTGCTCTGAGTCTGCTCTTCACTCTGTCCTGAGCTGTGTCACTGCAGCTCTGACTCCTTTCCACCTTGGAATTTAGGTTCCTAAATAAATAAAAGACAAATAGTCAAAAGTAGCCCCCATGCTAACTAAGGAAAAAGAATGACAATCTCTTTTGTGCTCTCAAAGCCACCCACCAAGAAAGACCATTCCCTTGGGAAACTACAGATAGGAAATGGATTGATTTATTAACAAAACACATTCTAAGAACAAATCCTGTCAAAAGAGAAAGGGCTCTCCAGAGAGGACATTCAGTGTAAGCCTTTGTTTCCACACCAGACCCTGCTTAAATGATGAAAGCAGAACAGAATGGCTATTCTGCTCATGCTTAGAGAGATGTAGGGATACTTCACCTTCTTCAGTAGGCTGGATAGAGTGTTAAAACCACCTTTATAACAACAGTTTTTTTCCTTTTATTAGGCCCAAACTTCTCCTCAAACAATCTAAGTCAGCCAAGAGACAAATATTTAAGTACTTACAAAATACATAGCAGTGCACTGAATTTTCATGTAGGGAGTCAAAATTAAATGTAGTCTCTTCCTTAATTCATTACATTTGAGCTTCCAAAAGCCTAAATCCTGGTTATTTGATTTCAAGAACACATGGTTTTTTTGTCTTATGCATGCAACATTATGACTTTACAACCCAAGCCAACACCCACAGTACCTGTATTATAACATAAATCTTGTTGTGCAAGGATTATATGCAGGGGACTGTCACCTACCCCACTGAAAAGGGGGGACTGTAAGTGGGAGTTTTTGATTACCTTATTACTCACCTTTGTTTCCTGATCTCCAATTTGTGCCTAATACATGTCCGGTGAGAATAATGCCTTTACAAATGTGTGCAGCTGTTATTTTCCCTGGGCTACAACTCTATTCAACAAGCAATTATCATACTTACTATATGCCAGTCACTAAGGAGCACATGTGGGCACTGGGAATACTGAGAAGAATGACACACAGTCTCATATGTTGTGAAGACACAGGGTTTCAAGGAATCACAGTCCAGTGGGGCAGGCAAATAAATCATACAATACAGTAAAGTGACACCCAAAAAAGTATACCTCGGACACAGAATGGCATAAAAGAGGGGGTTATTAATGACCCAGCTGGAGTGAGGACAGGGTTGGAAAGCTTCCCTGTGGCACATGTAGTTTGAGGGATAAATAAAAATTTGCCAGAAGTCAAGGTGGACACACAGCCATGCAGATGATCCCAAGCAGAGATTATTTCCTCGAATGATTCTATTTAGCTTTGGAATGAAATACATCATCATAGCTAATAGCTACTCTTTTGTAGCAAAAGATTTACTTTTTAAGTTTCACTGTGCCAGGATTAACTCAGAAAACTTACAAAGGAGGTAATAAGGTGCATTCCCACAGTGCCTTTCCTCTCCCTATGTCCCTAGTGAAGGCTTGTCCTACCTACCTACAATACTTTTTTTTTTAAACATTTATTTATTTTTGAGAGAGAGAGCACAAGCTGGGTAAGGGCAAAGAGAGAGGGAGAGAGAGAATTCCAAGCAGGTTCCACACTGTCAGTGCAGAGTCCAACATGAGGCTTGAACCCACAAACTGTGAGATCACAACCTGAGCCGAAATCAAGAGTTGGCTGCTCAACCAACTCAACCACCCAGGCACCCCTACCCACAGTGGCTTCTATTCCAGCATTTCTGTGCTATTCCTCCCATTCAAAACCCTCGAATCCTGTGTCTCATGGCCACATCACCTTGCTATACGGTTCCAGTCTGCTGAACTAATGCATGCTACAGTATTAATAGGAGAAAGAGGTAGCCAACCTGCATCACATGTCTGCACTTTACCAAGAAAATTCAATGCTGAACCTAAACAATGTGAGAGTTGTACCAGCGAGTGGGAAATGTATTTTGGAACAGGTAGGAAACGTAGACATCACCCTATAAAGGCAGCTGCTTAGAAATCAGCTTGTTTTGTATTTTACCTGGCATCATATTGAAATTCACTTGCATTCCCAGAACTCAAACTGGCAGTGGTGTAAGCCACCCAAAAGTAAACTGGATGACACATTAAATGCTGGGGTGAACAACATATACTTTGGGTCAGGAGGAATGAACATAGGGCTAAAAGAGAAGGTATTATTATTTCAAATACATGACTTATTTGGCATCATTCCACTGGAGAAATAGTAGAAACTTAGAGAAAAAGATGTTCTGCTCAACATAAGAAAGAGCTTTGTAACTTTCAATAGAGCAGTTCACTGATAGCTATCTTGGGAGATAACTGAGCTCCATATCAATAGAAGTATTCAAACTGAGTCTGGACCTGTATTTGAAGGTCCAGATACTCCATTAAGAAGTAGCTTAATATAATTTTTTATTTTTTTTAATGTTTGTTTATTTTGGAGACAGAGAGACAGAGCACAAGCAGGGGAGGGACAGAGAGAAAGGGAGACACAGAATCTGAAACAGGCTCCAGGCTCTGAGCTGTCAGCACAGAACCTGATGCAGGGCCTGAACCCACGAACTGCGAGATCATGACCTGAGCCGAAGTCAGACACTTAATGACTGAGCCACCCAGGCGCCCCAATAAATTTTAAAACCACGCTATGAATCCATATTGTCATCAGTAGCAGAGTCTAATTTAAAGACACTGGCTACATGCCCAAATTATCAGATATGCAAATGGTAGCTACCTATTGCTGGGGGAACCTCTTCATATGTCCCCTAAATTCCATTTTGGTGAAAGAAAAGGCCCAGGGAGGAAACCCATAATTGCCACCCTCAAGCACAACAAGAACACCCAAAGTAGTTTCTGACTATCTAAAAATCTTTTTGGTAAACCTCTGGGGCACCTGGGTGGCTCAGTCGGCTGAGCGTCTAACTTTGGCTCAGGTCATGATCAGGTCATGAGTTCGAGCCCCACATCAGGCTCTGCTGACAGCTCAGAGCCTGGAGCCTGCTTTGGATTCTGTGTCTCCCTCTCTCTCTGCCCCTCCTCTGCTTATGCTCTGTCTCTGTCTCAAAAATAAATATAAACATTTAAAAAAAATTTTTAAATCTTTTTGGTAAACCTCAGTATTGCTGAAACAGTCACTGTCTGTCTCTTCCATTCCCTTAGTCAGCTGATTTTACTAAGTACCAACTCAGTGCAAGGCATGAAAGACAGATTGATGAAAGATAATCTTGACCCTTAGGCACATCCAGTCACTGAAGTCCACCCTTCCATATCACAAAAGTCCTTATAAGAGCAATAATTATACAGTTAAACTCTCTGGGTCCAAATTGGGGACTTTAGTATTCTTTAGTATATGGATATCTAATTGTTGTCCCAGCACCATATGTGAAGAGACTATTCTTTTTCCCCATAGAATAGCCTTGGTACCTTTTTTGAAAATCAACTGACCATAGATATAAGGATTTATTTCTGGACTCCCAATTCTATTCCACTGATTGATGTATCTAATTCTATTTCAGTACCACACTCTTTTTATTACTGTAGCTTTGCCATAAATTCTGAAACCAGGAAGTGTTGATCCCTTGACCTTTTCAAGACTGTTTTGGCTATTTGGGATTCTCTGCAATTCCAATATGTGAATTTTACTATCACATGTTCATTTCTGCAAAAAAAGGAGACTGTAATTTTAATAGGTATTACAATGAATCTAAAAAAAAAAGTTGGGGAATACTGCCATCTTAACAATTTTAAGTCTTCTAATCCATGAACATAGAAGGTCTTTTCCTTCATTTAAGTCTTCTTCAACTATTTCAACAATGTTTTGTGGTTTTCAGCATATAAGTCTTACATTTCTTGGTTAAATTGATTCATAACTATCCTATTCTTTTTTATGCTATTGTAAATAGAATTGCTTTCCTAATTACATTTTAAGAATATTCACTGCTAATGTATAGAAATGCAACTCATATTTATGTGGTGATATTTTATCCTCTAACTTTGCTAAATGTATTAGCTTTAGTATTTTTTTCATAATCCTAATATTTTTAGGATTTCTTATAATATCATGTCATCTGTGAATTGAGATAGTTCTTTTTCCTTTGCAATCTGGATGCTTTTTCCCCCAGCTTTATGAGATATAATTTTATGAGATATAATTGATAGTATACATGTAAAGTATACAATGTGTTGATACACATATATTGTGAAATGACTACCATAGTAGGGTTAACTCCTACATAACCTCACATAATTACTGTTTCTCTTTTGTGGTGAGATCATTTAACTTCCAAGTATACTTGAAAACAACTTCCAAGAATATAATGCAGTATTGTTAACAATAATCACCATGCTGTACATGAGATGCCCAGAACTTACAACTGGAAGTTTATATCCTTTGACCAACATCTCCCCATTTACTCCAGCCCCTGGCAATCACATTTCTACCCTCTTCTTCTATGAGTTTGGATTTTTTAAAGATTCCACATATAAGTGATATCAGTGTGTGTCTTTCTCTCTGACTTACTTCACTTACCATACATAATGTCAAGGCCCATCCATGTTGCCACAAATGGCAGAATTTCCTTCTTTCTCATAGCTGAACAATATTCCACTGTGTGTGTGTGTGTGTGTGTGTACACACACCACACTTTTTTAACTCATCCATGGATAGACACTCTGTCTCCACATCTTAGCTACTGTGAATAATGTTACAATTAATATGGGAGTGTAAATAGCTCCTGGAGATCCTGATTGCATTTCTCTAGATATACACCCAGAAGTGGGATTACTGAATCATATGGTGGCTCTATTTTCATCTTTTGAGGAACTTCCATACTGTTTTCCATAGTGGCTATACCAGTTTACACTCCCACCAACAGTGCACTTTTTTCCACATCCTCACCAACACGTATCTCTTGTCCTCTTGAGGATAGCCATTCTAACAGGTGTGTAGTGCTACTGTGGTTTTGATTTGAATTTCCTGATGATCGGTAATGTTGAGCCTTTTTCATGTATCTGTTGGCCACTTATATGTCTTCTTTGGGAAAATGTTCAGTTCCTCTGCTGATTTTTTAATTGGATTGTTGGAGGGGGTTTCCTATTGAGTTGTATGAATTCCTTAAATATTTTGGATATTAACCCCTCATCAGACAGATGATTTACAAATATTTTCTCCCATCCCTCATGTTGCCTTTTAATTTTGCTGATTGTTTCTTTTGCTGTGAAGAAGACTTTTAGTTTGATGTAGCTCCACTTGTTTCCTTTTTTGCTTTTGTTTCTTGTGCTTTTAGTGTCATATTGAAAAAAAATCATTGCCAAGACAATGTCAGGGAACTCTTCCCCCTATGTTTTTTTTTCTATGTTTTCTTCTAGGAGTTTTATGCCTTCAGGTCTTATGTTTTAAGTCTTTAACCTACTTCAAGTTAATTTTTGTGAGTGATATAAAATAGGGGTCCAATTTCATTCTTGTGCATATGATTATGCAGGTTTCCCAATACCATTTGTTGAAGAGACTATCCTTTCTCCATTGAGTATTTTTGGCTCTCTTGCCTAATATTAGTTGATCATACGTGCATAGGTTTATTTTAAGGCTCTCAATTCTGTTTCATTGGCTTATGTGTCTATTTTTATGGAAGCACCTTACTGTTTGGATTAATATAACTTTGTAATATAGTGTGAAGTCAGAAGTGTGATGCCTTCAAATCTGTTCTTTCTTGAGACTGTTTTGGCTATTTGGAGTGTTTCATGGTTCCATACAAATTTTAGGTTTTTGCTATTAAAAAATGTCATTGGAATATTGATAGGGATTGCACTGAATCCACAGATGACTTTGGGTAGTATGGATTTGGGGGAGGGATAGTATGGATTTTTTTAATTAATTCCTCTGATCCATAAACACAGGATAGCTCTCCATTTATTTGTTCTTCAATTTCTTTCATCAACATCTTAATGTTTTCAGTGTATAGATATTTCACCTCTTTGGTTAAATTTATTCCTAAGTTTGTTTTTGTTTGCTTGTTTGTTTGTTTATTTATATGGTGAATGAGGCTGTTTTATTTCTTTTTCAGATAGTCCACTGTTAGTGTGTAGAAACACAAGTGATTTCTGTATGCTAATTTTATATCCAGCAACATTACTAAATTCACTGATTACTTCTACAGTTTTGTGTGTGTGTGGTCTTTAGGATTTTCTACGTATAAATTCATATCATCTGTAAACAAAGACAATTATACTTCCTGCTTTCCAATTCAGATGCCTTTTCTTCTTCTTTTTCTTGCCTGACTGCTCTGGCTAGCACTCCATGTACTGTGTTGAATAGGAGTAGTGAGAGTGGGCACCTCTGTCTTGTTCCTGATCTTAGAGGAAAATTCTTCAATCTTTTTCACCACTGAGTATGTTGTTAGCTGTGGGCTTGTCCTATATGGCTCTGTTATGTTAAAGTACATTCCTTCTGTACCAAATTTGTTGAGAGTTTTTATCATGAAAGGATGTTGTATTTTGTCAAATACTTTTTCTGCATCTATTGAAATAATCATATGATTTTTTACCTTTCTTTCAATTAATATAGTATATCACATTTATTGCTTTGCCTATGTTGAACCATCCTTGTACCCCAGAGATAAATCCCACTTAATCATGGTGTATGAGCCTTTCGATGTGCTATTGAATGCAGTTCACAAATGTGTTGGTGAGATTTTTTGCATCTATATTCATAATCAGGGATATAATCCTGAAATTTTCTTTTTTTAAATATATAATGTATTGTCAAATTGGCTTACATACAACACCCAGTGCTCATCCCAACAAGTTAAACCTGTAGTTTTCTTTCCTGGTAGTGTCCTTGTCTGGCTTTGGTATCAGGGTAAAGCTGGCTTCATAAAATGATTCTGGGAGTATTTCCACCTCTACAATCTTTTGGAAAAGTTTTAGAAGGATTGGCATTAATTCTTCTCTAAATGTTTGGGAGAATTCACCAGGCAAACAATCTGGTCCTGAGCTTTTCTTTGTTGGAGGATATTTTATTACTGATTGAACCTCCTTATTTGTTATTGATCTGTTCAGATTCTCTATTTCTTCATGATTCAGTCTTGGTACGTTGTATCCTTCTAGGAATTGATCCATTTCTTTTCTAGGTTATCCTACCTGTTGGCATATAATTGTTCATAGTAGTCTCTTATGATCTTTGTATTTCTGGGTATCACTTGTGATGTTTCCTCTTGCAGTTCCGATTTGAGTCTTCTTTTTTTCTAAGTTAGCCTAGCTAAAAGTTTGTCAATTTTATCTTAAAAACAAAACAAAAAAACACCAACTCTTTGTTTCATTGATCTTTTCTATTGTTTTTCTGGTCTTCATTTATTTATGCTCTAATCTTTGTCATTTCCTTCCTTCTGCAAACTTGGGCTTAGGTTGCTCTTCTTCTAGTTCCTTAAGGTATAAAGTTGGGTTGTTTGAGATCTTTCTTTTTTCTTACTGTAGGTGTTTATTGCAATATACTCCTTTTTAAAAATATAATATACTGTCAAATTGGCTTACATACAACACCCAGTGCTAATCCCAAGAAGTGCCCTCCTCAATTTTCCCTCTCCCATTTTCCTCTCCCCCCACCCCTGTCCACCTTCAGTTTGTTCTCTCTGTTTAAGAGTCTCTTGTGGTTTGCCTCCCTTCCTCTCTGTTTATATCTATTTTCCCCTTCCCTTCCCCCATGGTCTTCTGTTAAGTTTCTCAAGATCCACATATGAGTGAAAACATATGATATCTGTCCTCTGACTGACTTATTTCATTCAGCAATAGCACTACTAGGAATTTTCCCAAGGGATACAGGAGTGCTAATACATAGGGGCACATGTACCCCAATTTTTATATTCCCTTTTAGAAATGATTTGCTACATCACATAAGTTTTGGTATGTTGTGCTTCCATTTTCATTTATTTAAAGATATTTTTGGTTTCACTTCTTCTTTGATTCATTGGTTGTTCAGGTGCATGTTGTTCAATTTTCTCATATTTGTGTATTTTTCAGTTTTCCTCCTGTTATTGACTTCTAGTTCATACCACTGTGGTCAGAAAAGATATTTGGAGTGATTTCAATCTTCTTAAATTTTCTAAGGCTTGTTTTATGACCCTTATTATCTATCCTGGAGAATGTTCCATGTGCACTTGAGAAGAATATATATTTTGCTGCTGTAGTATGGAATGTTCTGTGTATGCCTGTTAGGTCCATTTGGTCCAAAGTATAATTCAACTCCAAAATTTCCTTATTAATTTCTTGTCTAAATGATCTAGGGACTGTAGAAAGTAGGTACTAGAGTCTTCCACCATATTATATACCATTTCTCCCTTCAGATCTGTATTTCCTTAATATATTTAGGTGCTCTAAGGTTATGTGCATTTATGACTGTTTTATCCTCTTGATGAACTGACCCTTTATCACTATATAATGACCTTCTTTGTCTCTTGTTACCATTTTGGTTTAAGTCTATTTTGTGTGACATAAGAATAACTACTCTGTCTTTTGGTTTTCATTTGCATGGAAATTCATTTCCATCCCTTCAATTTGAGCCTATATGTCCTTAAAACTGAAATGTGTCTCTTGTATGCAGCATATAGCTGGGTCTTGTATCCATCCAGCTTCTCTATGCCTTTTTAAAAAAATTTTATTTTTTAAGAGAGAGCATGAGTAGGGGAAGTGGTAGAGGGAGAGGGAGGGACAAAATCTTAAGCAGGGTCCATGCCCAGTGCAGAGCCTGACACACGGGGCTCAATCTCAAAACTGTGAGATTATGACCTGAGCCAAAATCAAGAGTTGGATGCTTTACTGACTGAGCCATCCATGTGCCCCTCTATGACTTTTGATTTGAGAATTTAATCCTTTTACATTTTGAGTAATTACTGATAGGTAAGGAGTGATTAATGCCATTGGAGTTGTTGTTTCCAGCTGTTTTATACTTTCCTTGATCCTTTCTCCCTCTCTTTCAGCATTCCTTTGTGAATTAATGATTTGCCATAGTACTATTGCTTTGCTTCCCTTTTTTTTACATTTTATAGATATTTTATAGATATAACACTCTATTTTACACTGGTAACACTTTAACTTCCATCACATACAAGAGATTTACCCCTTTTTTGATGTCACAAGACACTTGATATGTATTCATTAACAAATTTTTATAGTTATTTTTAATACTCTTGTCCTTTAACCTTTATACTAGAGTTAAGTGGTTAATGCACCACCATGTTACTGTATTAGAGGATTCTAATATGACTAAACATTTACCTTTAGCAGTATGTTATATATTTTCATATTTTTCATGTTACTAATTAGCATTATTTTGTTTCAGTCTGGAGAGTTCCTTTCAGCATTTTTGTAAGGCTGATGTAGTAATGATAAACTCCCTCAGCTTTTATTTGTCTGGTAAAGTCTTTATCTCTCCTTCATTCCTGAAAGGCAACTTTATCGGATACAGTATTCTTGGTTGGCAGGTTTTCTCTTTCAACCCTTTGAATATATTACCCCATTCCCCTGGTCTGTAAGGTTTCTGCTGACAATTCCACTGATAGCATACGGGGGCTCCCTTATAAGTTACAATCCTCTTTTCTCTCACTGCTTTTAAGATTCTCAGTCTGTCTTAGATTTTTGACAGCGTTACTATAATGTGTCTTGGTAAGATCTCTTTAAGTTGAGTTGGTTTGGTGACCTATGAGCTTCCCAAAGGTAGATATCCAAACCTTCCCCAGATTTGAACAGTTCTCAGCTCTTACTTCTTTAAATAACCTTTCTGCTCCCTTTTCCCTCTCCCATCCTTCTCCTTCTGAAGCTCCAGTAGTTTGCAAATTATTTCTTTTCATGGTAATCCTCAGGTCATCCTGGCTTTCTTCACTGTTCTTCTGCTTAATCCATACTGCTGTTAATGTTTTCCACTGCATTTTTCTTTTCATTCACTGTATTCTTCAGCTCCAGAATTTCTGTTTGGTTCTTCCTTATGATTTCTCTCTATTAAACCTCTCTTTCTTTTTCTTACTGTACTTTTGTCTTGATTTAGTTTAGTTGTCTGTGTTTTGTTGTAGCTCATTAAGCTTCCCGAAAACAGCTATTTTGAACTCTTTATTGGGTATACCACAGATCTTCATGTCTTTGGGATCCATTACTAGAAAATTATTGTGATCTTTTGATGGTGTCATATTTCCATGATTTTTCATGTTTCTTGAAGTTTTGCATTGCTGCCTTCACAGTTGAAGTAGCAGTCACCTCCTCCAGTCTTCATTAACTGCCTTTGGGAAAGACATACCTTCCATCTGCCTTGGTAAGGATTCTGAGGATTTCTCAGATCTTCTATGGACATAGTTGCTCATTGCTTCTTGCTCCCTCTTGTGGCAGAATTCTTAAGCTTGTATGACTTCTCTTGATCCTGCAACACACCAGGCCATACACTGACAGCCTCCCTTTTGCTTTTCCAAGGGTGGCACTAAAGCTGAAGTTTGTGGTCTCTCCCTCGCCCACAGAGTCTGGCTGGCTTTCTCCACTTGCTCACTAGTCATGGGTAGAAATGTGCGAAGTGGGCCACAGGGTGGAGGTGTGAATGAAGTGTGTTTAGTGCTGGGAGTACCTGTGAGTCGGGTGGGAGGATCCACAGATGAAGATCTGGTTATTTATTTGAGATTTTTTTTTTCATTTTAAATGTAGACCATTAGAATTATAAATTTCCCTCTAAGCACTGCTTTTACTGCATCCCAAAAGTTTTAGTATGTTGGGTTTCATTTTCATTTTTCTCAAGGTATTTTTTAATTTCTCTTGTGATTTCTTTTTTAAAATTTTTTAATGTTTATTTATTTTGAGAAAGACAGAGCATGAGTGGGGGAGTGGCAGAGAGAGAGAGACACACAGAATCAGAAGCAGGCTCCAGGCTCCGAACTGTCAGCACAGAGCCTGACGCGGGGCTCGAACTCATGAACCGTGAGATCATGACCAAAGTCAAGCACTTAACTGACTGAGCCACACAAGCACTCCTCTTGTGATTTATTTTTTGACCCATTGGTTTTTTTTAATGTATTGTTTAACGTCCACATATTTGTGAATTTTCCAAGTTTTCTTCTGTTGGAGTCAAAAAAGATATTTTGTATTATTCCAATCTTTTTAAATTTACTGAGACTTGTTTTATGGTGTAACATATGGTCTATCCTGGAAAACGTTCCATGTGCACTAAAGTAGAATGTGTGTTCTGCTGTTGTGGGGTAAAATGCTTTATATATAGTAAGTCTAGTTGGTATACAATATTGTGCAAGTCTTCTATATCCTTGTTTACCTTTCATCTATAATATTATATCCATTATTGAAAATGGGTGCTAAAGTCTCCAACTAATATCATTAAAGCGTTTACTATTCCCTTCAATTCTTTCAGTTTTTGCTTCATATATTTTATGCATCCATAATTAGGTATATTATGTGTTTACAATTGTTCTTAAGTAATCTCTACACCCAAAATGGAGCTCAAACTCATGACCCCAAGATCAAGAGTCACATGCTCTACTGGCTGAGCCAGCCAGATGCCCCACACAATGGTTATATCTTCTTAATAGATTGACCTTTTTATCATTACACATGCCCGTCTGTCTCTTGTAATAATTTATGTTCTTAAGCCTATACTGTCTGACATTAGTTTAGCCACTCCAGTTCTCTTTTGGGTCGCTGTTTGTATAGAATATCTTTTTCTACCCTTTCACTTTCAACATATTTTTGTCACTGGATCTAAAGTGAGTCTCAGCCTATATTTGGATCTTATTTTTTAAAAAAACCATTCCACCAATCTCTGTCTTCTATTCGGAGAGTTTTAATTCATTTATATTTAATGTAATTACTGATAAAGATTTACTTCTGCCATTTTGCTCTTCGTTTTCTATATACACTATACCTTTTTTGTTCTTCAATTCTCTACTAATGCCTTCTTTTATGTTAGATATATCCTAGTATACCATTTTGATTCTCTTCTTATTCCTTTACTAAATATGTTTTAGTTATTTCTTAGTGGTTGCTCTGGGGATTACAATAAACATCTTAATTACCACAATCTATTTTAAAATTAATACTAATTAAATTTCAATAGCATAAAAAGCTTATTTTGTTCCTATATAACTCTATTCTCACTCTTTTACATTGTTATTGTTACATGAAGAGCCACAAAAATTATAAAAACATCTTATAAGCCATAAACATATTACTGTAGTAGTTGCTTAAAATAAGAGGCTTCAAAATACTGGCTGAGGGGTGCATGGGTGGCTCAGTCAGTTAAATGTCCAACTTGACTTTGGCTCAGGTCACAATCTCACGGTTCATGGGATCAAGCCTCTCTTTGGGCTCTGTGCTGACAGCATGGAGCCTGCTTGAGATTCTCTCTCTCCCACTCTCTGCCCCTCCCCAATGCACTCTCGCTCTCGCTCTCTCTCAAAATAAATAAATAAACAATAAATTTTTTTTATTATCAAGACCAGTGAACTTGATAATATTCTTTGGACTGAAAGAACTCAAACAACATCTTCACTAAAAAATAAGTGAAGTAACTACTCCTCTTACTTCGTGTACATCCATTTCTGTACCCCTAAACCCTAATACATAGTGGATATATTTAATAAATTTCTTATGAATGAATAAAAATATATACAAAAGTGCCTCTTTCTTTATTATGAAAAAAAAAAAGAAAACTTAAACAATTAGGAAGGTAGTATCTGTCAGGAACTATGCTATTTTAAGTATACTGTATCTCACTTAATCCACACAGAAACCCTGTGAGATAAGCATCATCACCTTCATTTTATAGTCAAAGAACTGAGGGAGGTGATCTTCCAAGGTCACACAGCTGAAGCCATGGTTTAAACCTGTATCTCTAGGATTCTAAGACTTGTATTCTTTCTACCACAGCATATTGATGCTACATTCTACTCTACTGTGGCATGGAACAGACCCAGCACATCTAGAGAAGCTCTCTCTTCCAAACACATAATGAAGTCATAAAGAAGAGAAAGCAGCATTGTCTAAAAGGCAACTGGCTTAAAATTTCCATTGCCAAGAGACCAGATGGTTTCTGGGATGTAGAGTTAGGTTAAAAATACCCACAACCACACTGAATCTGACTTACAAACAAAGAAAAGGAGGGGCAGCCAGTATAAACATGCAGCTGGAAAACTAAAAGATTTAATGCTTATAAAATACTGTTCAAAGGGTTTTCAAATGGTAATACGTGATACAAAACATTATATAGCTCATGCTCTCAACTGTTCAATAACCACTCTCACATATCCAAGCCACAGTAGTTTTTAATTAAACTGTCAGGTCTGGCAGAGCTGAGTTCCACCAAGAAGCTAAAGGCTGGAGAGGAGCCTTCTTCCAGCCCCTGGCCAGGGCGTATGAGCCCGCCCAACCACCACCACATACACACAGACTTGAATGATATCAGAAACTTCCTTAGGCCCACTTGTAGCTGCTGTGCACCTAGAAATGGGTGAGATTTTGTTATAATCCTTCCCTTGTATATTTATGATCTGGGTTATCAGCCTTGTGTACGGTAGTATTTCTTTTTAGAGTTTAATGGTTTTTAATTCACGTGGTTATTTAACCATCACCACAATCATTTTTAGAACATTTCTATCACCTCATATAGAAACCTCATGCCCTTTAGCTATCACCCCTAAGCTCCCACTTCTCTCCAAGCCCTAAACAACCACTGATCTATTTTCTGTCTCTACCTGTTTGCCTATTCTGAACACACACCAGTATTCATTTGGTGATAGAGGAACACTGCTTCCATGGCTATATTCTAAAAGGACCAGTATCATGCAAAAGGATTTCAGTCCCCTCAAAAGGAGGAAAACTGGACAAGTTCTTACTTACGTCTGTAGCAACCCTGTATCTTTTTAGAGCAAGGTAGGGTATAAATTAAACAAACAGAAGGAAGGCAGCTTTCCCTTGCAAAGGTAGATCATTTCAAGACAAGGTTCCAAGTGCAGAGCCTTTGGTCACAGGGTTCCTTCAACAGTTTGATAGAAAGCGCATAGGTATGGAATAAAGAAAGACCCGAGTTCTAGTTCCATCTTTGTCACTCAAATCTGGTGAGAAGCTGTTGGGTGAGTTACTTAACCTCTTTGAACTGCATTTTCCTTAGCTGTAAAATGGCAATAGTATTATAAATCTTGTAGGATTAATGTGAGAACTAAATGAAATGAGGTATGTAAAGTACTCAATGTGACAGGAAGCACTGGAAAAAAGCTAGTTCCCCTGATGCTACCACTCACCATCCCACCCTCTGAAAACTACCCAGGTCCTGGTGTGGCAGAGAAATTACTGGCACCTATAAAACCTGCTGCTCTCCTTACGTTCCGCATCACTTCTCCTTAAGCTGTCTTCCCTTTGCAACCATATTCCACTACTTTTAACATGATTTGTCCTCTAAATAACCAGATCATCTGTTTCGATCTCTTTATTCCGCCTCCACCCCCCCCCCACACACACAGTGTGCCCCCAGACCATCATTAAGTCTTGTGGTTTCTTTTAACTCATTACCTCATCTTTCTCTCACAGTCTCCTCTCCCTCATGGTTACCGTTTGACTATTCCCCACTCACAACTTGCTAAGTCTAATCCTTAGATTTTTATGGAGCTTTCTAATTCCCCTCACCCCTTTCTTTTCATGCTATGGCCTCATTTTCTCCACTCTTTAAAAGTCTGCTTTAAGCCACTTCTAGAGGCTTTAGTTTTAGAGGTGGAAAGAATCTTAAGGAATCATCCAGGAGGGGCACCTGGGTGGCTCAGTCGGTTGAGCGTCCGACCTCAGCTCAGGTCATGATCTCAAGGTTTGTGGGTTCAAGCCCTATATCAGGCTCTTGGCTGTCAGCACGGAGCCTGCTTCAGATCCTCTGTCCCCGCCCCCTCTGCCTCTCCCCTGCTTGTGCTCTCTCTCAGAAATAAATAAATATCAGAAATAAATAAACATCAAAAGACAAACAAACAAACACAAAATCACCCAGTAAAAGACCCTGCCCAGCAAGCAGGTATGGCATAACAACCTGCCTTCTGCATAGATGAGACAGACAGAAGGGGGTCCACTGAGTTTACTCAAGCTCACAGTGCTACTTCCCTACCATCTTCCTAGACTATCCTCCCCATCCCCACCTCTCTGCTTGTGCCTCCTTTCATCAATTCTGGAGCTAGTTCTCCAATATCATACCACTCGTGTCTCTATTTGGTATTTGCTACCTGAAAGCATATGTAGTTTCATTTGTTCAATTTAAGGAAGAGAGACAGGTTTGCATATTTTAATTTACTCCATCACTGACTGAACATGCACTTATTATTGCTGAGTCTGTCAGTCTCTGTCTCTATCTCCCCTCAAACACACCTTATAGTAAGCACCTTAGGTCTCTTTTGATGTGCCCCACTCTGAACCACACTCAGGCTTAAAGTATTTGGACATTAGACAACAAAATACGTGGTTAATTTCTACTTAATTAAGGCCTAATTACTATTCAGTGGGAAACAAGATTTTTCTTTTATAGAATCTACAAAAATATCATCATGAGCTATTATTAATGCATTAGAAGGCTAAAATCAACTTTATAATATATAAAACTTTATAATATATAAGCCTCATCAGTGTGGTACTAGACACCCTCCACCTCATATTAATCGTATGGAATCTAGTCTATAAAAACAACCACCAGCCAGTCTGTCCCTCTACAGCTCTCAGAGCCCTCCCTCCTATGCTGCCAGTTTGACAATCGATTCTGACAAAACTCCAGTTTAACCTACCCACAGCACAAGACTTCTTCAAACATTCCCTAAGTATTTATTGAGTGGGGGCTCGATATGCGAGGCACTGTACTAAGCGCTGCAACTATAATGGTGAACAAGATGCTATCCTTGGTTGCAAGGGATTTCAAGTCTAGTGGGGAGATGGGCAGTGGCAGTACAGGGGTCTATAAAAGGGTGACGGGGAACAATGGGGTAAAGTGGAAAAAGCCAAGAAACCTCAGTTCAAACTCAGATTCCTACTATTCTTGCTATCTACGATCTGGCAAACCATGTTCTCTCTCTCTCTCTCTGGGCTTTAGTCTTCTCATCAATAAAACAAAGAATTAGGTAAGATAATATTTAAGATCCTTTTCAGAGGGAGGGGACAACATGGCAGAGAAGTAGGGGGATCCAAAGTTCCCTCGTCTCTCAAACACAGCATTGTTGAGGCCAAAGGACTTTGAACTCCAAGAGTCTGGGCAGCAAAGTGACAGAGGGTCCAGGGACCCACTGGGACAACCTGACGGGCCATAGGTGCATGACTGCAAACTGGGAGAGATAAAATGGGTGGCAGAGGAATGGAGGGGAGCGATCCCCTTCTGTGGAGAGACAAAGGGAAGAGAAAGAGAGGCTAGGGAAGCCCAAGACTATCTGGACAAGAAAAAAAACATGGACGGGGACAAAGAAAAAAAACCATGGACCAGCAGGCTGCCCTGTTCATGCAGCTGGGGAGGATGGGAGCCAGCCCTGGGCTCAGAAACTAGGTCAGAGGCGCAGTCCACAGTGGAAGAAAGCAATTCCCTCCCTGGAGTGCTGTGGGAAGACAGTATATATCCATTCAAAGGGCAAAGGCTGCCTGTGCACGTCAGCCAGAGACCATATATTGGGCCGCGTGGAGTTGCACTTCCCCGAAACTGGAGTGGATGGAGTGGGAGTCTTAAAGACATCGGGGATTTAAGTCCCAGCAAAGCGCCAGGAGGCATGGGAGTTGGCAGAGCAGGACAAACAGCCTCATTTGCACCCGAGGCACAGTGAGGATGGCTTGGGACACCTGGTTTTCTCCCCACCACCACCAAGGTGGGGCTTCACAGAATGGACAGTGGGCCCACAGGGGAGGCGGGACCCACCTACAACAAACCACACCCCTCCCCACCTGGTAACTGTGTATCTTCTGGAGCGGGATTGACAGGATTGACACTGATGAACCAGACAGACCCTCCTCCAGACCAAAGCTGTTGCAGTGCCTGATTTAATTCTCAGACAATTCTTATTATATATATGTATATTCTTCCTTCCTTTTCTCCTTATCTCCTCCCCCCTCTAGTCTGGTTAATCTGGTTGTTGGTTTATTTAAACAGAAATATTTAATCTATTCTCTTTATACATATTCCCTGCCTCCTTCTTTATTTTCCTTTCTCTCTCTCTCGATTAAGCCATATAGTTTCTCTGTCTGGTAAATTTTAATTTTCTTTTTCCCTTCCCTTGTCATTTCTCTCTTTGAATGGGATAATGCCTCGTCCATCAGTACCGCCTCCACCCTGTTGTTTACTTGTAGCTGGTGTTTCTGTTTTTTTGTTTTTGTTTTGTTTTTGTTTTCTGTTTGTTTTTTGTTTGTTTTCTTTTCCAGGGCTACTTCAACGAACAAATCAAAGCACACCTGATGGAGGGCACAAAACATCACTATGAGTAGGGAGATAAAGTATCCAAGGTCACAACAACAGAGAGCAAGTAACACTACAGAAAAATACCTCCTGAAGGGCCAGGCCCTGGACAGTGTATGATCTCTCTTTAATATAGTAGTGCTTGCAGGTGCAGGGCACATAACAAGCTTGTAAAACATATAAGGGACAGAAAACTAGCCAAAATGATGAAATGGAAGAATTCACCTCAAAAGAAATTCCAGGAAGAAATAACAGCTAAAGAATTGATCAAAACAGATATAAACAATATAACTGAATAAGAATTTAGAATAAAAGTCATAAGATTAATTGCTGGGCTTGAAAAAAGCATGGAAGACAGCAGAGAATCTATTGCTGCAGAGACTAAGGAACTAAAAAATAGTCATGATGAATTAAAAATTGATGTAAATGAGGTGCAAAATAAACTAGAGGTGGTGACAGGATTGAAAAGGCAGAGGGAGATTAAGTGAAATAAAAGATAAAATTATAGAAAAAGATGAAGCTGAGAAAAAGAGAGATTAAAAAATTCTGTACCACAAGGGAGAATTAGAAAACTAAGTAATTCAATGAAACAGAACAATATCCATATCATAGGAGTTCCAGAAGAAGAGAGAGAGAATGGGTGTACTTGAACAAATCATAGATGAGAACTTCCCCAGTCTGGGGAAGGAAACAAACATTGAAATCCAGGAGGCACAGAGAACTCCCTTCAGACATAATTTCAATCGATTTTCTGTATGACATATCCTAGAGAAACTGGCAAAATACAAATATTAAGAGAGAATTCTGAAAGTGGCTATGGATAAACGGGCCTTAACCTACAAGGGTAGACACATAAGGGTAGTAGCAGGCCTATATACTGAAACTAGGCAGGCCAGAAAAAAGTGACAGGAAATTTTCAATGTGATGTGAATAGGAAAAATTTTCAGCCAAGAATCCTTTATCCAGGAAGCCTGTCATTCAGAATAAAGGGAGAGATAAAGGTCTTCCCAGACAAACAAAAAATGAAGGAATTCATCACACTAAACCAGTCCTACAAAAGATCCTAAGGGGGAACTCTGCACGTAGAATGTTGCAAAGACCACAAAGGACCAGAGATTATCACTACAAGTATGAAACACTACAGATAACACAATAACTCTAAACCCATATCTTTCTATAATAACACTGAAAATAAATGGACTAAATGCTCCAATCAAAAGACATAGGGTAACAGAATGGATAAAAAAAACAAGACCCATCTATTTGCCGTCTACAAGAGATCCATTTTAGAACCTTCAGATTGAAAGTGAGGGGATGGAGAACCATCTATCATACTACTGGAAGTCAAAAGAAAGCTGAAGTAGCCATACTTATATTAGACAAACTAGATTTTAAACTAAAGGGTGTAACTAGAGATGAAGAAGGACCTTATAATCACAGGGTCTATCCATCAAGAAGAGCTAACAATTACATATCTTTATGCATCAAATTCAGAAGCACCCAAATATATAAAATAATTAATCACAAACATAAGCAACCTTACTGGTAAGAATGTGGTAATTGCAGGGGACTTTAATACTCCACTTACAGCAATGGACAGATCATCATCTAGACAGAAAATCAATAAACAATGGCCCTGAATGATACACTGGACCAGATGGGCTTGACAGATATATTTAGAACTTTTCATCCTAAAGCAGTAGAATACACATTCTTCTCAAGTGCACATGGAACATTCTCCAAGATAGGTCACATACTGGGTCAAAAAACAGCCCTCAATAAATATAAAAGAACTGAGATAATACCATGAACACTTTCAGATCACAATGCTATGATAGCTATGAAACTTGAAATCAACCACAGGAAAAAGTTTGGAAAACCTCCATATGCATGGAGGTCAAAGAACATCCTACTAAAGAATGAATAGGTCACCAGGCAATTAAAGAAGAAATTTAAAAATATATGGAAACAAATGAAAATGAACACACAACAATCCAAACCCTTTGGGATGCAGCAACGTCAGTCCTAAGAGGAAAATATATAGCAAACCAGGACTAGCTCAAGAAATAAGAAAAATCCTTGGGTGCCTGAGTGGGTCAGTCAGTTAAGCGTCTGACTTCAGCTCAGGAACTGTGATCTTGTGGTTCCAGAGCCTGGAGCCTGCTTTGGATTCTGTGTCTCCCTCTCTCTCTGCCCCTCCCCCACTTGCTCTCTGTGTCTGTCCTCAAAAATAAATAAACGTTAAAAAAATTTTTTTTAAAAAAGAAGAAAAATCCAAAACTCTCTGGGATGCAGCAAAGGCAGTCCTAAGAGGAAAGTATATTGCAATCCAGGCCTATTTCAACAAACTAGAAAAAGCGCAAATGGAAAATCTAACTGAGCGCCTAAAGAAACTAGAAGGGGAGCAGCAAGAGAACCCCAAACCCAGCAGAAGAAGAGAAATAATAAAGATCAGGGCAGAAATAAATAATATTGAATCCAAAAAAACAGTTGAGCAGATCAATGAAACCAAGAGTTGGATTTTTGAAAAAATAAACAAAATTGATAAACCTCTAGCCAGGCTCCTCAGAAAAAAAAGAGCAAACACCCAAATAGACAAAATCATGAACGAAAAGGG